>CM076720.1:24612976-25212976 GCA_038501795.1 Pseudopleuronectes americanus
AAAACATGTAGCTGTTTAATTGAATATTCCATTTACCCTGTAAACTTCTGCTTCACTTGACTACATTATATGTTACGATGTGATTTTATAAGTTATGTTAGATAGCATGTTTTTTTTTCTATCCTCTGAACAGTCACCATGTACATTCTGCTCCCCGAATCATACAACACACACTTACTTAACAAATACTTATCTTATTTAATATTCACCACTTCTTCACCCTGAAAACTGTTGCTTCATTTGAATTTATTTGACTACGTTATATGTTATACATATATTCATATCAATTTATTTAATATTCCCCTCTCCTTCACCCTGTTAACTGCTGCTTCAACTAACTTTGACTTTAATTTGACTATGTTCTATGTTATACATATATTCATATTACTTAATTTAATATTCACTTGACTGTGTTATATGTTATATGTTACAATGTTATGTTATGTTACATACAATGTTATTTTTTTCATTTTGTAAAGTTGCCTACTGCATAGATGTTTGCCTGCCATGTCATAAGAATTTCACTGCTCCGATGACGCTGTCATTGGCGCATGTGACAATAAACTTTGTTGTAAAGTTTCAAGGCTCTTACCTCTAGTTCATGGTAAAGATCACGAACATCTGGAGCAGCTGCAGCGCTGCATTGCGCGTGCCGGCAGAGTTTGATTAGACGCCATCAAAACACAAGCCTCTGTATCTCAGGCATATTTAGTGAAATCAACTCCAAACTACTCATGTGAAATCAGAGTCGCAACCTGAAGACATCTACAAAGACGACATGACTTAAAATCATACTGCCACTGGGCTACAGGAAGTGAAGCGTTTCTCCTTGCCGCAGAGCATAAAACGCATGCAGCACGGAGACGAGCGCTTGGTCATCGAACGCTCTCTCTTCACCGACCGCGACAGACTAGAAACTGCCTGTACTCGGGCCCGTTAGTGCTACAACGTAGCCCTAGTTATTATTATTTTTTTTCCGAACATTGAATCGGCTTTTTGAGGGCTTTAACGTGCTGGAAAAGTTGTTAAACTTTGCAGTAAATTAGAAATGTGTGAAAATTTACGTATTCTGGGGTATTTGGATATGGGCGTGGCAAAATGGCTCAACAGCGCCCCCTGGAACCCAGCCCCTAGGTTTCCACATAACCGATCTTCACCAAAATCGGGAAACAGTTGTATCGTGACCAATCATAGAGAAAAGCCTCTTGGAGCATTATGAAAAATGCAACAGGAAGCCCGCCATTTTGGTTTTAGTGGCCATTTTTGGCCATTTTGCCCATATTTCACATTTTTCCTTTGAAGTACTTCTCGTAGAGCTTTCCTCAAATCAACTTAAAATTTCGACGAGTGTCATCACAACAAGATGGACTTCTAAAGTTATCAAAAAAATCAACTTTTCGTCATACCATGGGAACGTGGCGTGACCTCAAACTTGTAGTAAACGCCAGCAAAACACGGGCTTCTGTATCTTGGACATATTTTGTCCAATCGAGTCCAAACTAGACACATATGACAAGAGTCGCGACCTGAAGACATCTATACAGAAATCGTGACTTAAAATGACAGCGCCTCCAGGTGGCAGCTGGAAATGTCTTATTTTTGGTACAACATACATTTTGATATACTTGTCGGAGAGCTTTCATCAGATCAACTTCAAATTTACTTGAGTGTCATCACAACAAGATGGAGATCTAAAGTTATTGAAAGATTGGTTTTTCGTCACACCGTGTGACCGTGGCGTGTCCTCAAAGTTTGACTTCATTTTTCCAGGCGCCATAAAAACACGGGCTTCTGTATCTTGGACATATTTTGTCCAATCAACTCCAAACTACTCATGTAAGACAAGAGTCGTGCCCTGAAGACATATACACAGAAATGGTGACTTACAAGGACAGCGCCCCCTGGGGGGATCAGCAAATGTATTGTTTTTACTTTGATGTATTTCTCCTCAGCCACTTTGCGAAACCATGTCAAACTTTGTCAAATGGGTCTCAAGATATTGATAATGTAGGTATAAGATTACTGTGACTTTTCATCCAGCAGATTATTAATGGGGATTATTAATGCAGCAGCAAGGTTCATCAGCTTGTCATGACAAATGAAACTCACTTTCACGGAGTTACCATGAACGCATCAGGTGACATCTTAAGTTTCGATTTCAAAAAGCCCAACTTCAGAGCAGAATTAAACTGTTTACAGCATTGTTTAAACTTTGTTTTAGTCTCAATCGCTATTTTCCTCCTTCATGACAACTCTGAGGGGGGTGAACGTTTTTCTAACTCCCTCGTTTAAGCGATACAGAGATTGGAAATTCCCATGACGTCACAGTGAGCTCTCTCAGCGCTGTTCTGTTGTCCCCCCCGGTCCGTGCGCACCAGCTGCGACTGTGTGAAGAGGAGCCTCTCACTTACGGAGGAATAACACGGGTGATGTTCTGCTTGTTCTCCTGACGGACACGTTAAAGACCTCTGCGCCCCCGTTTCTGTGGTGAGTCAAGTTTAGTATTTTATTTCGGTGTGTTAGAAGTGATACGCTGCGAGTCCATCTACTGGCCGTGTTAGCTTGTTAGCTTAGCTTACCCGCCGCTAAAGACCGGATCCCTACGGGAGCAACTCCCGTTTGTTGCGCACAGCAGTTATCACCGACACACACCGACAGGCACCCGGCAGACATACGCATTAGTTTATTAGGATGAATCTGAGACAGGACACTGTGTGTGTCCGGACAATTAGCTCCGTCACGTTAGGTAATGGTATACAGTTGTTTTCACTCGCCGGCCCATTTCACTACACAAAGTTACACGGTTTACTGTTCTGCAGAAAGAGGTTTACTGTGATCAACTGAAACGTGAGTATTTAAAATCACATCTGCATTGTAATAGCAGCTATTCAATGAAGTCTCACGTTTCCTACAGCTCTTTATTCAGAGCATTGTTGTGACGTGTTGTTACGTGTTACATTGAACACTAAGCTTGTTTGCTACCGTCAGTGTTTACATCGTTAATGTCAGGCAGACCTCACTGAATTATTGTGTTTTATATACATAAATTACAGCCTTGTAACTTTACTAGAACAGACTGTCATAGAGAATTTGAGGCTGATCTCCACAAACAATTCCCTAAGCTGACATGATTATGATCTGATTAACTTTGACGTATCACACTTTTATTTTTACCATTTTAAGTCTGTTAAGGACTTAACCTGGCACATGTATGACTTTACACATTTGTGTCATTGTGGTTAATGTTTCTATAGGATGTATTACATGAGACAGACCTGGACTCCAACCAGACTGACCCTTCACTCCAGGTACTGACCTGTTTTCATTAATTACAAACAATCAAAGCAAAGTATTACACATAATACATAATGTATTACATAATATATGCAATACTTTGCATGTAAAATAACTCCATAGTGTAAATTCATTGTCATGGTAGTGCACAGTTTAATCCAAAAGCATATTCAAATACATAGCTTAATATCCACAGAAAATAACAATACACACTTGTTCATAAGTACCACTTCCTCTACAATAACATCATACTTCCATGTTTCTTATCATTTCATTAGGGACGGATGAGCCTGAACAACACAGCTTTGATGACCATGTTCTGTCTCTGATGGCATAGAAGAAAATGAAAACATGGGGTTCTTATCTAAAGTGTACATAATCAGAACGCAAAAGATAAACATGCTTCTAATAAGTGTTTATTTTTTTCTCCAACCATAATGGAGATAGAAATTAACTCTATTATCCATGACACCTAGCAATGACTGCCAACACTAAATAGTTGCAGGCCTTCTTTAGTTCACGGAAAAAAACATGTAGCTGTTTAATTGAATATTCCATTTACCCTGTAAACTTCTGCTTCACTTGACTACATTATATGTTACGATGTGATTTTATAAGTTATGTTAGATAGCATGTTTTTTTTTCTATCCTCTGAACAGTCACCATGTACATTCTGCTCCCCGAATCATACAACACACACTTACTTAACAAATACTTATCTTATTTAATATTCACCAGTTCTTCACCCTGAAAACTGTTGCTTCATTTGAATTTATTTGACTACGTTATATGTTATACATATATTCATATCAATTTATTGAATATTCCCCTCTCCTTCACCCTGTTAACTGCTGCTCCATCTAACTTTGACTTTAATTTGACTATGTTCTATGTTATACATATATTCATATTACTTAATTTAATATTCACTTGACTGTGTTATATGTTATATGTTACAATGTTATGTTATGTTACATACAATGTTATTTTTTTCATTTTGTAAAGTTGCCTACTGCATAGATGTTTGCCTGCCATGTCATAAGAATTTCACTGCTCCGATGACGCTGTCATTGGCGCATGTGACAATAAACTTTGTTGTAAAGTTTCAAGGTTCTTACCTCTAGTTCATGGTAAAGATCACGAACATCTGGAGCAGCTGCAGCGCTGCATTGCGCGTGCCGGCAGAGTTTGATTAGACGCCATCAAAACACAAGCCTCTGTATCTCAGGCATATTTAGTGAAATCAACTCCAAACTACACATGTGAAATCACAGTCGCAACCTGAAGACATCTACAAAGACCACATGACTTAAAATCATACTGCCACCTGCTGGCTACAGGAAGTAAAGCGTTTCTCCTTGCCGCAGAGCATAAAACGCATGCAGCACGGAGACGAGCGCTTGGTCATCGAACGCGCTCTCTTCACCGACCGCGACAGACTAGAAACTGCCTGTACTCGGGCCCGTTAGTGCTACAACGTAGCCCTAGTTATTATTATTATTATTATTTTTTACGAACATTGAATCGGCTTTTTGAGGGCTTTAACGTGCTGGAAAAGTTGTTAAACTTTGCAGTAAATTAGAAATGTGTGAAAATTTACGTATTCTGGGGTATTTGGATATGGGCGTGGCAAAATGGCTCAACAGCGCCCCCTGGAACCCAGCCCCTAGGTTTCCACATAACCGATCTTCACCAAAATCGGGAAACAGTTGTATCGTGACCAATCATAGAGAAAAGCCTCTTGGAGCATTATGAAAAATGCAACA
Organism: Pseudopleuronectes americanus; assembly: GCA_038501795.1. Classification (NCBI taxonomy): domain Eukaryota; kingdom Metazoa; phylum Chordata; class Actinopteri; order Pleuronectiformes; family Pleuronectidae; genus Pseudopleuronectes; species Pseudopleuronectes americanus. The sequence continues at coordinate 24,618,037 of CM076720.1, forward strand.
GGAAGCCCGCCATTTTGGTTTTAGTGGCCATTTTTGGCCATTTTGCCCATATTTCACATTTTTCCTTTGAAGTACTTCTCGTAGAGCTTTCCTCAAATCAACTTAAAATTTCGACGAGTGTCATCACAACAAGATGGACTTCTAAAGTTATCAAAAAAATCAACTTTTCGTCATACCATGGGAACGTGGCGTGACCTCAAACTTGGAGTAAACGCCAGCAAAACACGGGCTTCTGTATCTTGGACATATTTTGTCCAATCGAGTCCAAACTAGACACATATGACAAGAGTCGCGACCTGAAGACATCTATACAGAAATCGTGACTTAAAATGACAGCGCCTCCAGGTGGCAGCTGGAAATGTCTTATTTTTGGTACAACATACATTTTGATATACTTGTCGGAGAGCTTTCATCAGATCAACTTCAAATTTACTTGAGTGTCATCACAACAAGATGGAGATCTAAAGTTATTGAAAGATTGGTTTTTCGTCACACCGTGTGACCGTGGCGTGTCCTCAAAGTTTGACTTCATTTTTCCAGGCGCCATAACAACACGGGCTTCTGTATCTTGGACATATTTTGTCCAATCAACTCCAAACTACTCATGTAAGACAAGAGTCGTGCCCTGAAGACATATACACAGAAATGGTGACTTACAAGGACAGCGCCCCCTGGGGGGATCAGCAAATGTATTGTTTTTACTTTGATGTATTTCTCCTCAGCCACTTTGCGAAACCATGTCAAACTTTGTCAAATGGGTCTCAAGATATTGATAATGTAGGTATAAGATTACTGTGACTTTTCATCCAGCAGATTATTAATGGGGATTATTAATGCAGCAGCAAGGTTCATCAGCTTGTCATGACAAATGAAACTCACTTTCACGGAGTTACCATGAACGCATCAGGTGACATCTTAAGTTTCGATTTCAAAAAGCCCAACTTCAGAGCAGAATTACAAACTGTTTACAGCATTGTTTAAACTTTGTTTTAGTCTCAATCGCTATTTTCCTCCTTCATGACAACTCTGAGGGGGGTGAACGTTTTTCTAACTCCCTCGTTTAAGCGATACAGAGATTGGAAATTCACATGACGTCACCGTCAGCTCTATCACTGCTGTTCCGGTTGTCCCCCCCGGTCCGTGCGCACCAGCTGCGACTGTGTGGACAGGAGCCTCTCACTTACGGAGGAATAACACGGGTGATGTTCTGCTTGTTCTCCTGACGGACACGTTAAAGACCTCTGCGCCCCCGTTTCTGTGGTGAGTCAAGTTTAGTATTTTATTTCGGTGTGTTAGAAGTGATACGCTGCGAGTCCATCTACTGGCCGTGTTAGCTTGTTAGCTTAGCTTACCCGCCGCTACAGACCGGTCCCTACGGGAGCAACTCCCGTTTGTTGCGCACAGCAGTTATCACCGACACACACCGACAGGCACCCGGCAGACATACGCATTAGTTTATTAGGATGAATCTGAGACAGGACACTGTGTGTGTCCGGACAATTAGCTCCGTCACGTTAGGTAATGGTATACAGTTGTTTTCACTCGCCGGCCCATTTCACTACACAAAGTTACACGGTTTATTGTTCTGCAGAAAGAGGTTTACTGTGATCAACTGAAACGTGAGTATTTAAAATCACATCTGCATTGTAATAGCAGCTATTCAATGAAGTCTCACGTTTCCTACAGCTCTTTATTCAGAGCAGTGTTTACATCGTTAATGTCAGGCAGACCTCACTGAATTATTGTGTTTTATATACATAAATTACAGCCTTGTAACTTTACTAGAACAGACTGTCATTGAGAATTTGAGGCTGATCTCCACAAACAATTTCCTAAGCTGAAATGATTATGATCTGATTAACTTTGACGTATCACACTTTTATTTTTACCATTTTAAGTCTGTTAAGGACTTAACCTGGCACATGTATGACTTTACACATTTGTGTCATTGTGTTTAATGTTTCTATAGGATGTATTACATGAGACAGACCTGGACTCCAACCAGACTGACCCTTCACTCCAGGTACCGACCTGTTTTCATTAATTACAAACAATCAAAGCAAAGTATTACACATAATACATAATGTATTACATAATATATGCAATACTTTGCATGTAAAATAACTCCCATACTGTAAATTCATTGTCATGGTAGTGCACAGTTTAATCCAAAAGCATATTCAAATACATAGCTTAATATCCACAGAAAATAACAATACACACTTGTTCATAAGTACCACTTCCTCTACAATAACATCATACTTCCATGTTTCTTATCATTTCATTAGGGACGGATGAGCCTGAACAACACAGCTTTGATGACCATGTTCTGTCTCTGATGGCATAGAAGAAAATGAAAACATGGGGTTCTTATCTAAAGTGTACATAATCAGAACGCAAAAGATAAACATGCTTCTAATAAGTGTTTATTTTTTTATCCAACCATAATGGAGATAGAAATTAACTCTATTATCCATGACACCTAGCAATGACTGCCAACACTAAATAGTTGCAGGCCTTCTTTAGTTCACGGAAAAAAACATGTAGCTGTTTAATTGAATATTCCATTTACCCTGTAAACTTCTGCTTCACTTGACTACATTATATGTTACGATGTGATTTTATAAGTTATGTTAGATAGCATGTTTTTTTTTCTATCCTCTGAACAGTCACCATGTACATTCTGCTCCCCGAATCATACAACACACACTTACTTAACAAATACTTATCTTATTTAATATTCACCACTTCTTCACCCTGAAAACTGTTGCTTCATTTGAATTTATTTGACTACGTTATATGTTATACATATATTCATATCAATTTATTTAATATTCCCCTCTCCTTCACCCTGTTAACTGCTGCTCCATCTAACTTTGACTTTAATTTGACTATGTTCTATGTTATACATATATTCATATTACTTAATTTAATATTCACTTGACTGTGTTATATGTTATATGTTACAATGTTATGTTATGTTACATACAATGTTATTTTTTTCATTTTGTAAAGTTGCCTACTGCATAGATGTTTGCCTGCCATGTCATAAGAATTTCACTGCTCCGATGACGCTGTCATTGGCGCATGTGACAATAAACTTTGTTGTAAAGTTTCAAGGTTCTTACCTCTAGTTCATGGTAAAGATCACGAACATCTGGAGCAGCTGCAGCGCTGCATTGCGCGTGCCGGCAGAGTTTGATTAGACGCCATCAAAACACAAGCCTCTGTATCTCAGGCATATTTAGTGAAATCAACTCCAAACTACTCATGTGAAATCAGAGTCGCAACCTGAAGACATCTACAAAGACGACATGACTTAAAATCATACTGCCACCTGCTGGCTACAGGAAGTGAAGCGTTTCTCCTTGCCGCAGAGCATAAAACGCATGCAGCACGGAGACGAGCGCTTGGTCATCGAACGCTCTCTCTTCACCGACCGCGACAGACTAGAAACTGCCTGTACTCGGGCCCGTTAGTGCTACAACGTAGCCCTAGTTATTATTATTATTTTTTTTACGAACATTGAATCGGCTTTTTGAGGGCTTTAACGTGCTGGAAAAGTTGTTAAACTTTGCAGTAAATTAGAAATGTGTGAAAATTTACGTATTCTGGGGTATTTGGATATGGGCGTGGCAAAATGGCTCAACAGCGCCCCCTGGAACCCAGCCCCTAGGTTTCCACATAACCGATCTTCACCAAAATCGGGAAACAGTTGTATCGTGACCAATCATAGAGAAAAGCCTCTTGGAGCATTATGAAAAATGCAACAGGAAGCCCGCCATTTTGGTTTTAGTGGCCATTTTTGGCCATTTTGCCCATATTTCACATTTTTCCTTTGAAGTACTTCTCGTAGAGCTTTCCTCAAATCAACTTAAAATTTCGACGAGTGTCATCACAACAAGATGGACTTCTAAAGTTATCAAAAAAATCAACTTTTCGTCATACCATGGGAACGTGGCGTGACCTCAAACTTGTAGTAAACGCCAGCAAAACACGGGCTTCTGTATCTTGGACATATTTTGTCCAATCGAGTCCAAACTAGACACATATGACAAGAGTCGCGACCTGAAGACATCTATACAGAAATCGTGACTTAAAATGACAGCGCCTCCAGGTGGCAGCTGGAAATGTCTTATTTTTGGTACAACATACATTTTGATATACTTGTCGGAGAGCTTTCATCAGATCAACTTCAAATTTACTTGAGTGTCATCACAACAAGATGGAGATCTAAAGTTATTGAAAGATTGGTTTTTCGTCACACCGTGTGACCGTGGCGTGTCCTCAAAGTTTGACTTCATTTTTCCAGGCGCCATAACAACACGGGCTTCTGTATCTTGGACATATTTTGTCCAATCAACTCCAAACTACTCATGTAAGACAAGAGTCGTGCCCTGAAGACATATACACAGAAATGGTGACTTACAAGGACAGCGCCCCCTGGGGGGATCAGCAAATGTATTGTTTTTACTTTGATGTATTTCTCCTCAGCCACTTTGCGAAACCATGTCAAACTTTGTCAAATGGGTCTCAAGATATTGATAATGTAGGTATAAGATTACTGTGACTTTTCATCCAGCAGATTATTAATGGGGATTATTAATGCAGCAGCAAGGTTCATCAGCTTGTCATGACAAATGAAACTCACTTTCACGGAGTTACCATGAACGCATCAGGTGACATCTTAAGTTTCGATTTCAAAAAGCCCAACTTCAGAGCAGAATTAAACTGTTTACAGCATTGTTTAAACTTTGTTTTAGTCTCAATCGCTATTTTCCTCCTTCATGACAACTCTGAGGGGGGTGAACGTTTTTCTAACTCCCTCGTTTAAGCGATACAGAGATTGGAAATTCACATGACGTCACAGTGAGCTCTATCACTGCTGTTCCGGTTGTCCCCCCCGGTCCGTGCGCACCAGCTGCGACTGTGTGAAGAGGAGCTCTCACTTACGGAGGAATAACACGGGTGATGTTCTGCTTGTTCTCCTGACGGACACGTTAAAGACCTCTGCGCCCCCGTTTCTGTGGTGAGTCAAGTTTAGTATTTTATTTCGGTGTGTTAGAAGTGATACGCTGCGAGTCCATCTACTGGCCGTGTTAGCTTGTTAGCTTAGCTTACCCGCCGCTACAGACCGGTCCCTACGGGAGCAACTCCCGTTTGTTGCGCACAGCAGTTATCACCGACACACACCGACAGGCACCCGGCAGACATACGCATTAGTTTATTAGGATGAATCTGAGACAGGACACTGTGTGTGTCCGGACAATTACCTCCGTCACGTTAGGTAATGGTATACAGTTGTTTTCACTCGCCGGCCCATTTCACTACACAAAGTTACACGGTTTATTGTTCTGCAGAAAGAGGTTTACTGTGATCAACTGAAACGTGAGTATTTAAAATCACATCTGCATTGTAATAGCAGCTATTCAATGAAGTCTCACGTTTCCTACAGCTCTTTATTCAGAGCATTGTTGTGACGTGTTGTTACGTGTTACATTGAACACTAAGCTTGTTTGCTACCGTCAGTGTTTACATCGTTAATGTCAGGCAGACCTCACTGAATTATTGTGTTTTATATACATAAATTACAGCCTTGTAACTTTACTAGAACAGACTGTCATAGAGAATTTGAGGCTGATCTCCACAAACAATTCCCTAAGCTGACATGATTATGATCTGATTAACTTTGACGTATCACACTTTTATTTTTACCATTTTAAGTCTGTTAAGGACTTAACCTGGCACATGTATGACTTTACACATTTGTGTCATTGTGGTTAATGTTTCTATAGGATGTATTACATGAGACAGACCTGGACTCCAACCAGACTGACCCTTCACTCCAGGTACTGACCTGTTTTCATTAATTACAAACAATCAAAGCAAAGTATTACACATAATACATAATGTATTACATAATATATGCAATACTTTGCATGTAAAATAACTCCATAGTGTAAATTCATTGTCATGGTAGTGCACAGTTTAATCCTAAAGCATATTCAAATACATAGCTTAATATCCACAGAAAATAACAATACACACTTGTTCATAAGTACCACTTCCTCTACAATAACATCATACTTCCATGTTTCTTATCATTTCATTAGGGACGGATGAGCCTGAACAACACAGCTTTGATGACCATGTTCTGTCTCTGATGGCAAAAAAGAAAATGAAAACATGGGGTTCTTATCTAAAGTGTACATAATCAGAACGCAAAAGATAAACATGCTTCTAATAAGTGTTTATTTTTTTCTCCAACCATAATGGAGATAGAAATTAACTCTATTATCCATGACACCTAGCAATGACTGCCAACACTAAATAGTTGCAGGCCTTCTTTAGTTCACGGAAAAAAACATGTAGCTGTTTAATTGAATATTCCATTTACCCTGTAAACTTCTGCTTCACTTGACTACATTATATGTTACGATGTGATTTTATAAGTTATGTTAGATAGCATGTTTTTTTTTCTATCCTCTGAACAGTCACCATGTACATTCTGCTCCCCGAATCATACAACACACACTTACTTAACAAATACTTATCTTATTTAATATTCACCACTTCTTCACCCTGAAAACTGTTGCTTCATTTGAATTTATTTGACTACGTTATATGTTATACATATATTCATATCAATTTATTGAATATTCCCCTCTCCTTCACCCTGTTAACTGCTGCTCCATCTAACTTTGACTTTAATTTGACTATGTTCTATGTTATACATATATTTATATTACTTAATTTAATATTCACTTGACTGTGTTATATGTTATATGTTACAATGTTATGTTATGTTATGTTACATACACTGTTATTTTTTTCATTTTGTAAAGTTGCCTACTGCATAGATGTTTGCCTGCCATGTCATAAGAATTTCACTGCTCCGATGACGCTGTCATTGGCGCATGTGACAATAAACTTTGTTGTAAAGTTTCAAGGTTCTTACCTCTAGTTCATGGTAAAGATCACGAACATCTGGAGCAGCTGCAGCGCTGCATTGCGCGTGCCGGCAGAGTTTGATTAGACGCCATCAAAACACAAGCCTCTGTATCTCAGGCATATTTAGTGAAATCAACTCCAAACTACACATGTGAAATCACAGTCGCAACCTGAAGACATCTACAAAGACCACATGACTTAAAATCATACTGCCACCTGCTGGCTACAGGAAGTAAAGCGTTTCTCCTTGCCGCAGAGCTTAAAACGCATGCAGCACGGAGACGAGCGCTTGGTCATCGAACGCGCTCTCTTCACCGACCGCGACAGACTAGAAACTGCCTGTACTCGGGCCCGTTAGTGCTACAACGTAGCCCTAGTTATTATTATTATTATTTTTACGAACATTGAATCGGCTTTTTGAGGGCTTTAACGTGCTGGAAAAGTTGTTAAACTTTGCAGTAAATTAGAAATGTGTGAAAATTTACGTATTCTGGGGTATTTGGATATGGGCGTGGCAAAATGGCTCAACAGCGCCCCCTGGAACCCAGCCCCTAGGTTTCCACATAACCGATCTTCACCAAAATCGGGAAAACAGTTGTATCGTGACCAATCATAGAGAAAAAGCCTCTTGGAGCATTATGAAAAATGCAACAGGAAGCCCGCCATTTTGGTTTTAGTGGCCATTTTTGGCCATTTTGCCCATATTTCACATTTTTCCTTTGAAGTACTTCTCGTAGAGCTTTCCTCAAATCAACTTAAAATTTCGACGAGTGTCATCACAACAAGATGGACTTCTAAAGTTATCAAAAAAATCAACTTTTCGTCATACCATGGGAACGTGGCGTGACCTCAAACTTGGAGTAAACGCCAGCAAAACACGGGCTTCTGTATCTTGGACATATTTTGTCCAATCGAGTCCAAACTAGACACATATGACAAGAGTCGCGACCTGAAGACATCTATACAGAAATCGTGACTTAAAATGACAGCGCCTCCAGGTGGCAGCTGGAAATGTCTTATTTTTGGTACAACATACATTTTGATATACTTGTCGGAGAGCTTTCATCAGATCAACTTCAAATTTACTTGAGTGTCATCACAACAAGATGGAGATCTAAAGTTATTGAAAGATTGGTTTTTCGTCACACCGTGTGACCGTGGCGTGTCCTCAAAGTTTGACTTCATTTTTCCAGGCGCCATAACAACACGGGCTTCTGTATCTTGGACATATTTTGTCCAATCAACTCCAAACTACTCATGTAAGACAAGAGTCGTGCCCTGAAGACATATACACAGAAATGGTGACTTACAAGGACAGCGCCCCCTGGGGGGGATCAGCAAATGTATTGTTTTTACTTTGATGTATTTCTCCTCAGCCACTTTGCGAAACCATGTCAAACTTTGTCAAATGGGTCTCAAGATATTGATAATGTAGGTATAAGATTACTGTGACTTTTCATCCAGCAGATTATTAATGGGGATTATTAATGCAGCAGCAAGGTTCATCAGCTTGTCATGACAAATGAAACTCACTTTCACGGAGTTACCATGAACGCATCAGGTGACATCTTAAGTTTCGATTTCAAAAAGCCCAACTTCAGAGCAGAATTACAAGTGTTTACAGCATTGTTTAAACTTTGTTTTAGTCTCAATCGCTATTTTCCTCCTTCATGACAACTCTGAGGGGGGTGAACGTTTTTCTAACTCCCTCGTTTAAGCGATACAGAGATTGGAAATTCACATGACGTCACCGTCAGCTCTATCACTGCTGTTCCGGTTGTCCCCCCCGGTCCGTGCGCACCAGCTGCGACTGTGTGGAAGAGGAGCTACTAACTTACGGAGGAATAACACGGGTGATGTTCTGCTTGTTCTCCTGACGGACACGTTAAAGACCTCTGCGCCCCCGTTTCTGTGGTGAGTCAAGTTTAGTATTTTATTTCGGTGTGTTAGAAGTGATACGCTGCGAGTCCATCTACTGGCCGTGTTAGCTTGTTAGCTTAGCTTACCCGCCGCTACAGACCGGTCCCTACGGGAGCAACTCCCGTTTGTTGCGCACAGCAGTTATCACCGACACACACCGACAGGCACCCGGCAGACATACGCATTAGTTTATTAGGATGAATCTGAGACAGGACACTGTGTGTGTCCGGACAATTAGCTCCGTCACGTTAGGTAATGGTATACAGTTGTTTTCACTCGCCGGCCCATTTCACTACACAAAGTTACACGGTTTATTGTTCTGCAGAAAGAGATTTACTGTGATCAACTGAAACGTGAGTATTTAAAATCACATCTGCATTGTAATAGCAGCTGTTCAATGAAGTCTCACGTTTCCTACAGCTCTTTATTCAGAGCAGTGTTTACATCGTTAATGTCAGGCAGACCTCACTGAATTATTGTGTTTTATATACATAAATTACAGCCTTGTAACTTTACTAGAACAGACTGTCATAGAGAATTTGAGGCTGATCTCCACAAACAATTTCCTAAGCTGAAATGATTATGATCTGATTAACTTTGACGTATCACACTTTTATTTTTACCATTTTAAGTCTGTTAAGGACTTAACCTGGCACATGTATGACTTTACACATTTGTGTCATTGTGGTTAATGTTTCTATAGGATGTATTACATGAGACAGACCTGGACTCCAACCAGACTGACCCTTCACTCCAGGTACTGACCTGTTTTCATTAATTACAAACAATCAAAGCAAAGTATTACACATAATACATAATGTATTACATAATATATGCAATACTTTGCATGTAAAATAACTCCATAGTGTAAATTCATTGTCATGGTAGTGCACAGTTTAATCCAAAAGCATATTCAAATACATAGCTTAATATCCACAGAAAATAACAATACACACTTTGTTCATAAGTACCACTTCCTCTACAATAACATCATACTTCCATGTTTCTTATCATTTCATTAGGGACGGATGAGCCTGAACAACACAGCTTTGATGACCATGTTCTGTCTCTGATGGCAAAAGAAGAAAATGAAAACATGGGGTTCTTATCTAAAGTGTACATAATCAGAACGCAAAAGATAAACATGCTTCTAATAAGTGTTTATTTTTTTATCCAACCATAATGGAGATAGAAATTAACTCTATTATCCATGACACCTAGCAATGACTGCCAACACTAAATAGTTGCAGGCCTTCTTTAGTTCACGGAAAAAAACATGTAGCTGTTTAATTGAATATTCCATTTACCCTGTAAACTTCTGCTTCACTTGACTACATTATATGTTACGATGTGATTTTATAAGTTATGTTAGATAGCATGTTTTTTTTTCTATCCTCTGAACAGTCACCATGTACATTCTGCTCCCCGAATCATACAACACACACTTACTTAACAAATACTTATCTTATTTAATATTCACCAGTTCTTCACCCTGAAAACTGTTGCTTCATTTGAATTTATTTGACTACGTTATATGTTATACATATATTCATATCAATTTATTGAATATTCCCCTCTCCTTCACCCTGTTAACTGCTGCTCCATCTAACTTTGACTTTAATTTGACTATGTTCTATGTTATACATATATTTATATTACTTAATTTAATATTCACTTGACTGTGTTATATGTTATATGTTACAATGTTATGTTATGTTACATACAATGTTATTTTTTTCATTTTGTAAAGTTGCCTACTGCATAGATGTTTGCCTGCCATGTCATAAGAATTTCACTGCTCCGATGACGCTGTCATTGGCGCATGTGACAATAAACTTTGTTGTAAAGTTTCAAGGTTCTTACCTCTAGTTCATGGTAAAGATCACGAACATCTGGAGCAGCTGCAGCGCTGCATTGCGCGTGCCGGCAGAGTTTGATTAGACGCCATCAAAACACAAGCCTCTGTATCTCAGGCATATTTAGTGAAATCAACTCCAAACTACACATGTGAAATCAGAGTCGCAACCTGAAGACATCTACAAAGACGACATGACTTAAAATCATACTGCCACCTGCTGGCTACAGGAAGTGAAGCGTTTCTCCTTGCCGCAGAGCATAAAACGCATGCAGCACGGAGACGAGCGCTTGGTCATCGAACGCTCTCTCTTCACCGACCGCGACAGACTAGAAACTGCCTGTACTCGGGCCCGTTAGTGCTACAACGTAGCCCTAGTTATTATTATTTCCCTTTGGGGGGCTTTTTCAGGGTCTAGACATGCTCAAAAAGTTGTGAAACTTTGCAGGAAATTCAAGGTCTGCGGATATTTTAGTATTCTGGTGTAATTTGAATTGGCCGTGGCAAAACGGCTCAACAGCGCCCCCTGGAACCAGCCCCTAGGTTTCCCCTTGACCGATCTTCACCAAAATCAGGGCGAAAGTTGTATCATGACCAGTCATGAAAAAAAGTCTCAAGGAGCATTATGAAAAAAGCAACAGGAAGCCCGCCATTTTGGATTTAGTGGCCATTTTGGCCAAATTCCACATTTTTACTTTAATATACTTGTCGTACAGTTTTCATCAGATCAACTAAAAATTTAGTTGAGTGTCATCACAACAAGATTGAGAAAAAAACTGACCAAGGGATTTTTTTTTATCACACCGTGTGACCGTGGCGTGCCGTCAAAGTTTGGTTACACGCCATCAAAACACGAGCATCTGTATCTCGGACATACATGGTCCAATCAAGTCCAAACTAGACATGTAAGACAAGAGTCCCGGCCTGATGACAACAACACAGAAATCATGACTTGAAATCACAGCGCCCCCTGGTGGCAACAGGAAATGTCTTTTCTTTTGCATGTCTTACACTTGGATGTATTTCTCCTCATCCATTGACCTCAACCATGTCAAACTGTATCAAATGGGTCTCAAGACATTGATAATGAAGGCATAAGATAACTGTGACTTTTCGTCAAACGCCATATTAATGGCGTTGCATCAAAGTTCATCAACTCGCCATGAAACACGAAATTGCTGTAACTTCAGTGTTCATGGTTCTATCTCACTCAAAATACATGTGTGTAACAACATCCCCCCCCTGAAGATATTCATATGGTTTTAAAGAATGGGCGTGGCAAAACAACTGACTAGCGCCCCCTAACGGGCAGCCCCGGCACTACGATTGGCCGACATGTACAAAAATTGATTTGGGCATGTGTCTTTTCATAACAAACAAATAAGTCTCTTGGATAGATATGATAGACCAAACAGGAAGCCCGCCATTTTGGATTTAGTGACCATTTTAGCCATATTCCACATTTTTACTTAGATATACTTGTCCTAGAGCTTTCATCATATCCACTTCAAATTCAGATGAGTGTCATCACAACAAGATGGAGAAAAAAAATGATTTAGGGATTTTTTTTTCATCACACCGTGTGACCGTGGCGTGGCGCCAAAGTTTGATTAAACACCATCAAACACGAGGTTCTGTATCTCGAACATACATGGTCCAATCAATTCCAAACTAGACATGTAAGACAAGAGTTCCGGCCTGATGACATCTACACAGAAATTATGACTTGAAATCACAGCGCCCCCTGGTGGCAACATGAAGTGACATGTTTTATACTTTGATGAACTGCTCCTGGCTGCTTTACAATATACAGCTCAAATGAGCTCAGTCAAATCATTGGATCAATGTCAGAATTGTGACATTTCCTCAAACCGTGTGAACATTGATGTGCGGCGAAGGATATTCCTTCGCCAAAGGACACGATGTTGTCATAACTCCACTCTGCATTGTCCTATCACTACCAAACTTCTGTCACATGATAAGAGTACAAGCCTGAACAGCTCTATGTGTCAATATTTCCTCAGTGTCATAGCGCCCCCTACTGATTCGCCAGGAAAGAGGAAGTACTTTGTTAATCCACTCTACATTATGCAACAGGCTCCAAACTACTGACCTATGATCACAATCCTGATCTGAACAGCTCCGTATATAAATAATCGTTCAGGGTCATAGCGCCACCTACTGATCAGTGTGAAAATTAAGTTGTGTTTACATTGTCCAATTGACACAAAATTGCTCACGCTACATCAGAGCGCCTACATGAACAGATCTATATGTCTGTGCGTAATAATAGTGATGGCGCCACCTACTGGCAACAGGAAGTAAGCTTTGTTTAAAACTATCATTCCATATACATAAAATTTTCACTCTTTGATACAGTGGACCGTAATGAGCAGTTATCAGGCAAGGATTAACGTCGCGTGACTGACGCAGGAGCTGAAGCGTTTATCCTTGCCGCAATGTGCAAAAACGCATGCAACGTGGAGATGTGCGCTTGGTCATCGATCGCTCTCTCCACCGACGGCAACAGACTTCAACGTGCGGGTGCTCGGGCCCGCAAGTGCTACAACGTAGCCCTAGTTTTAAGCATGCAATTGATATGGGTTGATCAGAAATTTTTATATTTATTGCTGATTAGAAAACTATTACAGGACAGCATCAGCATTGAGCTTCAGATCAATGATTTTGATCACAATAGCAAACGAATTATTTACAGAACAAGTTTTGCAACAATGAACACATGCTGTTGCAATTATGAAGTGAAATGTAATAACAAGTGTTTTCATACTCAAAAAAACTTTATTTTTTTCAAATTTATACATGGGGATGTGCGCCGCAGGCTGTTGTGCGCCACACGGTGATTTGCGCCACACGTTGATGTGATGATGTGACCTGAAGGATGATGTGCGCCGCACGGTGATGTGCGCCCCTTGATGATGTGCGCCGCACGGTGATGTGCTCCGCTTGATGATGTGCGCCGCACGGTGATGTGCTCCGCTTGATGATGTGCGCCACACAGTGATGTGCGCCGCAGATTGATGTGATGATGTGACCCGAAGGATAATGTTGATGATGTGCGCCGCATGGGGATGTGCTCCGCTTGATGATGTGCGCCACACGGGGATGTGCGCCGCAGGGTGATATGCGCCACAGGCTGATGTACGCCACAAGGTGATGTGCGCCACACGGGGATGTGCGCTGCAGATGAATGTGATGTGATGATGTGACCTGAAGGATAATGTGCGCCCCTTGATGATGTGCGCCGCACGGTGATGTGCGCCACAGGGTGATGTGCGCCGCACGGTGATGTTCGCCACAGGGTTAATTAATTGAATTAATTAAGAATTAATTTTATACCACTACTACCTAGAAAGTGTCAGACACTCAGTGCGTGAAGTAAAATAAAACTGGTTACAGCCAACTGACGGTTTAACTCCAACGACCGGGAGAGAGAGGGAGAGAGAGAGAGAGAGAGTAGCCAGACGCTAGAGAGTAGTCAGACACTCAATGCGTGATGTAAAAAAAGAAAAACTCCGACAGGCAGAGACGCAACGCGAGTCGCTTTCTACCAGCACCACGTCTGAACGAACCCACGTTTAACAGAACTCTACTGGTTAATAAGTAAGTACAAACTGAAATAAAAACAAACTTCAAGCTGAAGAAACTCTAAACGTTAACGGAAAAGACCCGCGAACCTGAGTGACTGAGAGACAGAGAGCTGTTCTGTGAGTGAGTGAGCAGAGCGGTGTGTGAAGGGGAGGAGCGCTGTGACGCTGTGTGAGGATTTTCATTCAGCCCGAGCACAGATATTGACTCGTATTACTTGTATAATACTCGTGCTCGGCAAAAGTGCTTTATCCGTACCGGTCCGGATACTCGTTTCAGCCGAGTATCCGGCTCATCTCTACTATTTAACTCAAACAAGGCAAACCAGACGAAAAACAAGATACTCAGCGTCATATGCCGGAAGAATACAAACTAACAAAGTTTAACTAAGGATATAAATAAACAATACAGTGTGCGTTGAATTTGAAAAGGGGGGCGTGGCCAGAGCAGAGTTCAGCCAGAAATAATCACCGGCACAGGTTAATGAGAGGGGTGTGCTTGAAAGGATGCACATAATTCTGCAAAGTGTGGCTGAATTGGAGAAAGTCTTAATCTTAAATCGTCTTCTACACACAGTCTATGCCTGTATTTAGTTTTCATGCTCGTCAGAGCTGAGAACCCACTCTCACAAATATGTGGCGGGAGAATTAACGATAGATTTTTTATTAATCGTAATATTTTTATATTCAAATTCACTATTTATGACTATATTAAAATGCAGTGAAAACAGAAAAACACAGCGTGTTTCCTCATTGAGATCTTTAATACAAGATGAACAACTCAGTTAAACAGGATCCTTTCAATGGTAACACTTGAAAATATGCGCTGCTGTTCTCTTAAGCCCCACTGAAAGAGCAGTTAGCCGCTGAGAGCTAGCTCGATTTGACGGTTCTCGACCTCTCAGTTCGGTGGTTGTCACGCCCTCACTCCCGGAACCCCTCACCAAGAGCCGGCTCTGTCCGGTCCGAAGGGGCTAGCTCGGCTTCATGTCCGCACAAGGACCCTCAGTCCACGTGGAAGGGAACCCGGACAGAGCCGACTCTGGAAGAGGGGTTCCAGGAGTGAGGACGTGACAACAACCGGACTGAGAGGTCGAGAACCGTCTAATCCAGCTCGCTCTCTGCGGCTAGCGGCTCTCAGCGGGCTTGAATATAGCTCCGGGCTGCTTCCTCGAGTTGCTACCATCCTCACTGTGCTGCGTTCCAGGCAACTCGGATATTCCGACCTCATACATGAAGAAGAGCAGTGGACTCCCTCGGGCGCTCATGGAGACGTATAGGCAGCGTAATTATTTTGCTGAATATGGGTATACATGAGTATTTTGGGCAATGCGACTTGGATATTCAGACTATTTAATATTGCATATTGCATCGATTATTTATAGCTCAGTTTGAAAATGTAATGGGCATTTTCACTTTGAAAACGCAAATAAAATGTTCTCCCTGCGTACCCCCCTGAACCACTTCGCGTACCCCTGGGGGTACATGTACCCCAGTTTGGGAACAGAGGCCCTAACAAACGATAGAAAAAAAGTTAACTCAACTCCGAAAATGCCTAACGTAAAGTTAACTCACCCTTGAAAAACCGCAAAATGCAACGATATGATTAAACAGAGCTATAGCAAACTGTGTTTTCACACACCATAGAGCTTCAAGAAAGCGTATACTTGCAGAGTGTTCGGATGTCAAGATGAAAGGCGTCGGCGTGTCTCTCTGCGGGCTTATCTGCGTGTCTCTCGGGCTTGTCTCTCGTGGTGTCTCTCGGCTTGTCTCTCGTGGTGTCTCTCTGCTTGTCTCTCGTGGTGGCTTTCGTGGTGTCTGTCGGCTTGTCTCTCTATCTCTTCTCTCGACTTGATCCCGCTCTTTGCTGTTTTCTCCAGAACAGGAAACAGTTGAAGCAAACTCCAGTTACATGCACAAATACACATACCTTCAGCAGGGTTTCATGCTGCAGTAACGGGGTTTCATGAAAATAAATAAAAAATATATCTACACGTTTGGAAGTTTGTTTTGCAACAGTTGTATTATTTGGAATTATATTGCTCACAAATTTTAAATTAATTTCTTTGGAACGTATATATACAGTGATGGCGCTACGAACGGCCGCCACGGTGTGTTGGTGCGCACTTCTGTGTTTGTTTTTAGTATTTAATTCTGTTAATTGCGACCCAACTCGGATTACGTTCACGATGGACGAGCTTCTTAACATCAGGGACACAACACCATCTGATTTATGTCCCAACTTTCTCGCCTCTTCCGTGGATTTAGTTGATTTACTGGTCAAAGGTGCGGTGTTCCTTGGACACGCAGTGAGACTGAGGCGGAGACGGAGAGGAAAGCGCGCTGGCGCTCTGGTGCGCTTCAGGGAGAGAGGATTACGCTCACCTCTTCCAAGCATTCTCCTCTCAAATGTTCGCTCGCTGTGCAATAAGAAGGATGAACTGCGCCTTCTCATCCGGACAAATAGAGACTTTTCCCTCTCTTCTGTATTGTGTTTTACGGAATCGTGGCTGACCGAAGCCACACCGGACTCCGCCGCACAGCTGACCGGCTTTCAGCTGTTACGCGCGGACCGTGACCCGATCCTCTCACGCAAGGCAAAAGGCGGAGGGATTTGTTTTTATATAAACCAGGGCTGGTGTAGCGACGTGAAAGTAATTTTACAGTCCTGTTCTCCGGACCTGGAAACTTTTTTCATCACCTGCAGACCGTTCTACTCTCCCCGTGAATTCACCTCTTTCATCCTGGCTGGAGTCTACATCCCCCCGCAAGCTGACGTGCGCGAGGCTCAACGACAACTCGCTGAGCAGATACTGGGAGTGGAGAGAAGGAGAGAGAACACTTATTCCCCCGTTATTGTCCTTGGGGATTTTAATAAGGGGAATTTATCTCAGGAGCTCCCAAAATATAAACAATTAATTAAATGCCCGACCAGGGGGGAGAACACCCTGGACCACTGTTACAGCACCATTAGCAAGGCGTATCATGCAGTTTCCCGCGCTGCCCTGGGTCTATCTGACCACGCTCTCATTCACCTGATCCCGGCTTACAGACAGAAACTAAAAGTTTCTAAACCTGCTGTGCTGAGATCCAAGAACTGGAGCAACAGAGAAGCTGTGGAGGAGCTGCGTGACTGCCTTGACAACACTGACTGGGAAATGTTTAAAACTGCTTCTAACAGCCTGGACGAGTATACAGATGCTGTGACGTCCTACATCAGCTTCTGTGAAGACAGATGTATTCCGACACGCACCAGGGTGAGTTATAACAACGACAAGCCCTGGTTCACAGCAAAACTCAAACAGCTTGGTTTGGAGAAGGAGGTGGCCTTCAAGAGTGGGGACATGGATGGTTTCAGACTGGCAAAATACGCGTTTGGCAAGGAGATTAAGGAGGCCAAACGACAGTATTCAAAGACGCTGGAACAGTTTGCAGCCAACGACTCCTCGTCAGTCTGGAAAGGGCTTCGGGTGATCACCGGCTGCAAGACCAAAACCCCCCACTCTGTTGAAGATCTCCAACTCGCAAACGACATCAACGAGTTTTACTGTAGATTCGATAGACATTCTCAAACCCCCCCCCCGCAACTATCACACCTCTTCTCCCCAGCCTAGACAAAGACACTAACCCCCCCATCATAATGGCCCAAGACTGCCCCATCCCCTCCATCCCCCCCATCACACCTACATCACACCCCATCACACCACTCTCAATTCAGGAGAGAGATGTCAACAAACTACTGAAGAAACTGAACCCACGCAAGGCAGCTGGACCAGACGCTGTCTCCCCCTCCACACTGAGGCACTGTGCGGATCAGCTTTCTTCAGTGTTAACGGACATTTTCAACACCTCACTGGCTGAATGTGTTGTACCCGCCTGCCTGAAAACTTCCACCATCATCCCCGTTCCCAAGAAGCAGAGGATCACAGGCCTTACTGATTACAGACCAGTCGCCCTGACCTCTGTGGTAATGAAGACCTTTGAGCGCTTCGTGCTGACCCACCTCAAGACCATAACAAACCACCTCCTCGACCCGCTGCAGTTTGCCTACAGAGCCAACAGGTCCGTAGACGACGCAGTTAACATGGGACTCCACTTCATCCTCCAGCACCTCGACTCCCCCGGCACCTACGCCAGAATCCTGTTTGTGGACTTCAGCTCCGCATTCAACACCATCTCCCCAGCTCTTCTCCGGGACAAGCTGACACAGCTGAGCGTGCCTGAGCCCACCTGCAGGTGGATCACTAACTTCCTGACTGACAGGAAGCAGCGCGTGAGGCTGGGGAAGCTTGTCTCTGAGACCCGGATCATCAGCACTGGAGCCCCTCAAGGTTGTGTGCTCTCTCCTCTCCTCTTCTCCCTCTACACCAACAACTGCACCTCCAGCCATCCCTCTGTCAAACTCCTGAAGTTCGCGGACGACACCACCCTTATTGGATTAATTTCAAATGGGGACGAGGCCGCCTACAGAGAGGAGGTTGACAGCCTGGCTTCCTGGTGCAGCCAGAACCACCTGGAGCTGAACGCTTTGAAAACTGTATAGATGGTGGCAGATTTCAGGAGGAGCCAAGCCCAAGCAGCTCCCCTCACCATGTGCGACTCCCCAGTTAATACAGTGGAGTCATTCAGATTCCTGGGGACGATCATAGCACAGGACCTGAGATGGGCGGAGAACATCACCTCCATCATCAAGAAGGCCCAGCAGAGGATGTTCTTCCTGCGGCAACTGAGGAAATTCAGCATGCCGCGGAAAGTGATGGTTGAGTTCTACACAGCCATCATTGAGTCCATCCTCACCTCATCCATCACCGTCTGGTTCTCTGCCTCCACTGCCAAGGACAAGGGCAGACTGCAGCGGATAATTCGCTCAGCTGAGAAGGTCATCGGCTGTGACCTGGAGGCTCTCCTAGACCTGTTCCACTCCAGGACCAGTAAGAGAGCAGGCAAGATCATCGCTGATCCTTCCCATCCCGGTCACCACCTGTTCCAGACACTCCCGTCCGGAAAAAGGTTCCGGGCCATCAGGACTAAAACCTCACGTCACCTGAACAGTTTTTTCCCCATGGCGGTGGGGCTCAAAAACAAGCCCCCTGCACCACACTGACTCTTCATCACACTGACTCTGCTGACCCCCCACACCCCCAACCCACCCTCGCACATAATTTATAACTCTATATTACTGGCACTATAAACAATCTCTGCACCTTAAAACTGCATTTTACTCCTTTACTGTATATATTGTTGTTTTTTATATTGTTGCTAATATTGTGCGATGTTGTTTATATTGTTCGATATTGTTGTATTTTATATTGTTGTTTATATCGTTCGATATTGTTGTCTTTTATGTTGTTGTTTTTATATTTTTATATTGTTGTTTGTAAAGTGCACCAACCACACCAAGTCAATTTCCTGTATGTGCAAATATACATGGCAATAAAAATAATTCTGATTCTGATTCTGATTCTGAAGGAAATAAGTATTTGATCCCTTGCCGATTTTGTAAGTGTAGCCACTGACAAAGAAATAAACAGTCTATAATTTTAATGGAAGGTTTATTGTGACAGTGATAGAGAGAAATTCAAATAAAAAAATCCAGAAAATCACAACATATACAATTTATAAATTGATTTGCATTTTGGCAATGTTTCTTAATAAAAATGTATTTTGATGATATCTGTGTCGAGATATGTGTGTTTCAGTTTCAATATTTTCATTCATGGTTAACAAAAACAACCTCTAATATGTTTTCTAAACCCTACTTTCACAACCCTATTCTCAACCAGGAAGAACCATACAGAGAACTACAAATTGAATGGTGTTCCTGTACTTGTGTGTGTGTTGTTCCCATCTTTTGTATTGTAGTTCTAATGTGTTTTCACTATTATGTGAGAAAAACACCTGTTTAGTCAGATTTAGTTTTTTTTACTAATAAAACAGTCAAATCTAGTTTTTTCAAGGTTTTGGCCCTACTCAGTGGCGCCCCTCATAGTTTTGCATTGGGCTATCATAGTGGGGTTCAAGACCTTTCCAAAACAGTTCATAACATGTCTGTTTAAAAGTCAGGGAACTAAGACTTTTAAATGTGGTCTTTTAAACATTAGATCACTATCAACTAAGGCAATTTTAGTTAACCTCTTAAGAAACGGGTGAAATTTGTGAAATTTGCCTAAAACGCCTGTTTGGGGACACCCAAATTAAATTGAAAGCTGTTCTTGAACCTTTTGGAGTACATGCATGGTCTTGGTCTCTTTTGAAAGGTAACATTCTGAACTTTCCCCCTGAACAGTCAGAATCACTCTAAGTACTACTGGCATTGAGTAATTGAAGTTGGCACACAGTGGAGTAGAAGTTTTTTATTTCCGCCTGAATATTTTTAATAAACAGATGCCTGCTGATGACTCTAGCTGGGACTTATGAGCTGGAAAACACAATGGGACCCTAGAATGGAGCCTTGACTAGCCCAAGTTCAAATTTGATAACAATACCACAGAAAATGAATATTTGACAGATTTTTTCCTAAGGCCATGTCTAGGCGTTTTCCACAAAGGCCATTTGGAGACTCCAACGGACCCTTTGTAACCATGGTAACCAACCAGGCTGAAAAGGCAAATTTTACACTTAAAATCATACTTTTATATAAAGGAGACAAAACCAGTCATATGGTTTAAAATGTATACAAATAAACATCTTTCATATATTTTAGCAACACGTAGCAGTCACGGCGGGGACGAAACACCGACGCACGGCGCTCTGGCACCAGCTGGAAGCTGTTGCGCAGTCATTTGCATGGAGCCTCTGTGTTATTTTCCCGTGTACCGTCACATTTCCATGATGGAAATTTCATTGGCTAAACGATACGCCAGTCATCATAACAATCTGTAGCAATTGGCTCAGTCTATACACGTCAGAAGAGGGGCAGGCTCTGTGCGTCAACGAGGGGCATCGTTGGCTCTTGTACGCTGTGGACAGCCCATGCCCGCCCAGTCCTGCTCCTATAGGGTCAAGTTTAGATTGACAGCTCACTTAACCCAATAGGAGCTGCTAGCTACCGTTTGGAGGGCTTTGTTTATATGCACACATAGTTAGATTGAGAGTACAACACAGAGGCGCGCTGCGGAGCAGAGAGCAGCTCCGTGTAAACAGCAGACTGTGGCTATTCTTTGATGAAATAGTGTGTTATGGAGTGATTATATTAGTGGATTGGATCGTCTGGACCTTTGGCGATGTACCAATACCGTTTTTGTTGGAGTTTTATCGATCTGTGGATTAATATGATGATTCTCTGGTAAGTGGCGACAACTTTTTTCAAATTTCTTGTCAGACTAACGCTGAACTTAGACGTTGATTGTACCGGCTGTGGGGATCGTATCTTGAAATGGTTTACATCAGTGGAATCAGAAGAATCTTAGCTTTCTAACGATATGTTGTATTATCATCTAGCTGTACGAAACAGTTCTTTAAATAAAAATGTTTGACGCTGATCGATAAAAAAAACACACCTGGTGGGCTTTCACGGCCCGATTACGGGCCGTGATACCAGAGGAAGTTAATGAACTAGTCTCTGACTACAACATAGATGTATTGTCCCTCACTGAGACGTGGCTGCATCCTGATGAATATGTCAGTCTAAATGAATCTACTCCCCCCAGTCACATAAATGCAGAGGTTCCTAGAGAATTTGGGCGAGGAGGTGGAGTTGCTGCTATTTTTAACTCCAGTCTATCAATTAATCCTAAACCTAAACTCAGCTACATCTCATTTGAATGTCTTGTTCTTAAGGCCGAATTATACTCTTGCGACTGCAACCGCGCAAGGTCACGCAGCTGCATCGACGGACTCGTTTTGGTTTATACTTCTCTAACGTGCTGCGCGTGTTGCAACGCAATTCACTGCCAGAACACTGGGCGGAGTAACGTTCTTTTGTCGAATACAAAACACACAAAGAAGAGACGACTTCTTCTTCGTCGACTCTTTATTTACATCGCCGCTCCGGCTCCTCATATTCTATTTCTGGCGGACAAATCGGCCAGTCAGTGATGGGTTATACAAGCGGTCATACTTTCCGATCTCTTCTGCCAAGTGCTCATCTATTTGTTCCATATTCATTCTTCTAAATCTTCCGTGATTTCCGCGTATTATGGGGCATGAAACCGGAAACTAGAATCCGGCCGGGAAGTAGTAAGCCGACCAATCACAAGCCTTGCGGGCTCCGTGAGGCTCGCGTCGTTTTGTCGGATAGTTAGAAAAATTGGCTGACGCACGCAAGACGCCAGAGAGCACGAAAGGGGCGTGTTGTGTGTCTTGCGTGCATGCGTGCGTGCGTGCAACACGAGTATAACTCTGCCTTTAGTCTTCCACGCCAATCCAGGAAACACCAACAGCCAATCATATTTGCTGTAGTTTACCGTGCTCCCAGGCCTTATACTGAATTTTTAACGGAATTCCCTGAGTTCTTATCAAACTTAGTCCTAAAGACCGATAAAATTATTATTGTTGGTGACTTTAATATTCATGTTGACAATAAAGAAGATTGCCGTAGCGTAGCATTTATTTCGATACTAGACTCAATTGGTTTCAGTCAGTGTGTACACCAACCGACTCATTGTTGTAACCACACACTTGACCTTATATTATCGTACGGTGTCGGAATTGAACATTTAACAGTCCTCCCGCGCAATCCAGTTCTATCAGACCATAAGTTCATAACCTTCCATTTTTCAATAACTGAATATATGCCACCGATAAAAAACTCATTTTTTAGGTGTCTACCTGATAGGGCTGTAGCTAAATTTAAGGAGATAATTCCAACTACATTTAAACCCGTATTATCTGTAGATATAAAGAACAAATTCTTTAAAAACCCGAGCTCCATTGAGATCGACCGACTCGTCGATAGCTCTGCAGACTCATTACGATTAACATTAGATTCAATAGCGCCTCTAAAAAGAAAAATGTCAAACATAGTAAATTAGCTCCGTGGTATAAT
Organism: Pseudopleuronectes americanus; assembly: GCA_038501795.1. NCBI lineage: Eukaryota > Metazoa > Chordata > Actinopteri > Pleuronectiformes > Pleuronectidae > Pseudopleuronectes > Pseudopleuronectes americanus. Next base: position 24,641,354 of record CM076720.1, read on the forward strand.
TCCCAGACAAATGAGTTAAAACAATTATCAAGAAAATTAGAAAGGAAGTGGCGGTCCAGGACCATGTTGAAAACCTCATAGAATGGAAGAATAGTGTTAAAGAATATAAAAAGGCTCTCCACAAAGCAAGAGCCGCCTACTATTCAAAACTAATAGAAGAGAATAAAAACAACCCCAGGTTTCTCTTCAGCACTGTAGCCAGGCTGACATAGAGTCACACCTCCACCGAACCCAGTATTCCTCGATCCCTAAATAGCAATACCTTTATGACCTTTTTTAATGATAAAATTCTAACTATAAGAAATAAAATCCACCATCTCCTGCCCTCAATTGGCACTAATACCCTCCCGATAACAGAGATCTCAGAAATGGCTGAGAATCCTAACCATTACTTACAGCTTCTCTCTGATCACTTTTGATCAGTTTACCAAAATAATCTCAGGTTCTAAACCAAAAACCTGTATCTTAGATCCCATTCCTACAAAATTACTTAAAGAAATTCTGCCCCTAATTGATAGTTCGTTACTTAACACAATCAATCTGTCATTATCATCAGGTTATGTACCACAGTCTTTTAAAATAGCTGTAATCAAACCCCTTCTCAAAAAATCCACCCTAGACCCAGAGGTTTTAGTCAATTACAGACCAATATCTAATCTCCCCTTCATGTCTAAAATCTTAGAAAAAGTGGTAGCCAATCAGCTGTGTGAGTTTCTCCAGGAAAATAATATATATGAAGACTTTTAGTCGGGGTTTAGAGCCAATCACAGTACAGAGACAGCCTTGGCAAAAGTCACTAATGACCTTTTAATAGCCTCAGATCAGGGACTTGTGTCTATCCTAGTTCTGTTAGTTCTCAGTGCAGCATTCGACACAATTGACCATCAAATTTTATTACAAAGAATCAAACAGTTAATTAATATTATTGGAACCGCCCTTAACTGGTTTAAATCGTATTTTTCTGATCGCTCCCAATTCGTACAAATTAATGATGAGACATCTGTGCGCACCAAAGTTAACCATGGTGTTCCACAGGGCTCTGTGCTCGGCCCAATTTTATTCTCATTATATATGCTTCCACTAGGAAACATTATCAGGACAGGACATAACTTGCGGAAGACACCAAGTTATACTTGTCAATAAAACCTGAACAAAGTAATCAATTAACTGAACTTCAAGCATGTCTCAAGGACATAAAAACCTGGATGACCCGCAATTTTCTCTTATTAAACTCAGACAAAACAGAGGTTATAATACTTGGCCCCAAACACCTTAGAGATACATTATCTAATGACATAGCTGCGCTAGACGACATTGCTCTTGCTTCCAACGAAACAGTTAGGAACTTGGGAGTGATCTTTGATCCTGATTTATCCTTTAATAGTCACTTAAAACAAATTTCTAGGACTGCCTTTTTCCGCTTGCGTAATATCTCAAAAATCAGACCTGTCCTTTCGCAAAAAGATGCAGAAAAACTAGTCCACGCCTTTGTTACATCGAGACTGGACTATTGTAACTCATTATTATCAGGCTCCAGCAGTAAGTCGTTAAAGACTCTACAGCTTGTCCAAAATGCCGCAGCACGTGTCCTGACGAGAACCAAGAAAAGAGAGCACATTTCTCCAGTATTAGCTTCACTACACTGGCTTCCAGTTAAATCTAGAATATAATTTAAAATTCTCCTCCTCACCTTCAAGGCCCTTAATAATATAGCGCCTTTTTACCTTAAAAAGCTGTTAGTACCTTATAAACCCACTAGAGCACTCCGCTCCCAGAATTCAGGACTACTTGTCGTCCCTAAAGTCTCTAAAAGTAGAGTAGGAGCCAGAGCCTTTAGCCATCAAGCCCCTCACTTGTGGAATAATCTACCACTTTCAGTTCGGGAGGCAGACACCATCTGTTCGTTTAAGAGTAGGCTCAAAACCTTTCTTTTTGATAAAGCTTATAGTTAGAGTTTATAAGGTACTAACAGCTCTTTAAGGTAAAAAGGCGCTATATTATTAAGGGCCTTGAAGGTGAGGAGGACAATTTTAAATTCTATTCTAGATTTAACTGGAAGCCAGTGTAGCAAAGCTAATACTGGAGAATTGTGCTCTCTTTTCTTTGTTCTTGTCAGGACACGTGCTGCGGCATTTTGGACAAGCTGTAGAGTCTTTAACGACTTACTGCTGGAGCCTGATAATAATGAGTTACAATAGTCCAGTCTCGATGTAACGAAGGCGTGGACTAGTTTTTCTGCATCTTTTTGCGAAAGGACATGCCTGATTTTTGAGATATTACGCAAGTGGAAAAAGGCAGTCCGAGAAATTTGTTTTAAGTGACTATTAAAAGATAAATCAGGATCGAAGATCACTCCCAAGTTCCTGACTGTTTCGTTGGAAGCAAGGGCAATGTCGTCTAGCGCAGCTATATCATTAGATAATTTATCTCTAAGGTGTTTGGGGCCAAGTATTATAACCTCTGTTTTGTCTGAGTTTAATAAGAGAAAATTGCGGGTCATCCAGGTTTTTATGTCCTTGAGACATGCTCGAAGTTTAGTTAATTGATTACTTTGTTCAGGTTTTATTGACAAGTATAACTGGGTGTCATCCGCATAGCAGTGGAAATTTACCGAGTGTGTCCTGATAATGTTTCCTAGTGGAAGCATATATAATGAGAATAATAGTAATTTTGTAGGAATGGGATCTAAGATACAGGTTGTTGGTACATTAATTCCGCTGCTGTGAAAGGGAAACGCATCATCATTTGACTGTCACCTGACTTGAGATAATTGTTCCTGGGAACTCTGATTTCAAGAATTTTCAATCTAACCACTTTTATGTTCTTTAAACATATAGGCTATGTTTTACCTTGAACTCAGCATTTTTTGACAAATATATACTATATTTTCAACATCCTCTGTCTGTAGAAATGAAGGTGTGTTTTTGCTTAATGGTGAATGGTTTTGTTCTGTAATTTGAACGGCACATATTGAAAACATAAACAGAATAGTACTGTTAATTTGAAGGTAATTACAGGTTTTTGAAATTACGGTATGTTCTTTTTAATTTAACAAAAAAAGGGTATTTTACGGTAAAACTGCGTTTTCTACATATTGTAGCTGTCAATTTCAAAGTTGTGTACTGTTTCTTGATTTAGCTGAATTTAATGTATCTACCACAGTGTTGGGACATGGTTTTTGTGCAAACCACAGGCCTCCTTTCAGTCTAACTTGAAACAAACATGCCGCATGTGCTCGAGTGGACTCAATCCCCCAAGATGCCACAGTTTCTTATTGTTCTGAGACAGTCAAGGAACTCCGTCTCCCAGGATGTAACAGGATGCATCATTTCCTGTGGTCTGGAATATGTCAAGCAAAGGATGAGGAGCCACGAAAAGTCAACTCCAATTGGTCACTCGGGTCACATGACCTGGGGGTCACCGGGGCCAATATAAGGGGCTTCGTCCCCAAAATCATTCTCTTTCTTCCATCCTTCCGAGGGCGGAAGGCTGCTCAACCCCTCTTTCTCCACTCTTTCCGAGGGCAGAAGGCTGCTCCAGCCCTCTCTTCTCTCACCCACCGAGGACAGCAGGCTATCCAGCCTCTCTTCTCCTGCAACGCCAAGGGGGGGGCCTGGATGATTCAGCTTCCCTCTCTATCCAACCAACAACCGGAGGTCAGAGGTCCAGCTCCCGGCTCACCACTCTACAGGAAATCTCCTCGCCCTTCAAGCTCTACAAAATCCTCGCAGCGACGCGATGTCCTGCAGGAGAACTTCTACCTACATCTGAGCACACGGCTCGACAGAATCGCGAATGCAGAACTCTACGACCACAAAGCCAGGAGACGTCACAGAACTGCAACTGAAGTCTTTCCCTCGGACTGGTAACATAATCTGGGCTTAATAATTATACATGCTAAGCAAGACTGTTTATTCAATTCTGTGTGTGTTTACAAGTTTGATATATATGCTGTGATGTTGTAGGTATAAGTTAAATGAAAGATAATGCCAGTTAGGCTTGCCACGGGCTTTATCCCTGACTCTCTCATTATCTGATTAACAACCACACAGACACGCATAGCATCTCACCTAGGTAAACCTTCCCCCGCCGCCGTAAAGCAACGGTCGTAAAACAACCTCAGAAGAAGGGGGGGAATTGTTATCTTAAGGGGTGACTCTTCTGGTAAGACACCAGTTTGAGAGCCCCTAATTAACATTTACACACAAACACACTCACACACACTTCCTTGTTATTTTTAGTTGTTTAGTTTGTCTACTAGTTTGACTACTAATTAGTCATTAGTTTTTCTAACTAATTTTAATAACTCTTTTTACTACAACATTTATGGTACAGCCCTTGTGGTTGCTATCTTAGGGCTCTTCTGGTAGGCCACCAGTTTGAGCCCCCCCCCCTTATTTACATTCACACACACACACACACACACACACACGTCCTTGTTAGTTAGCTTTGATTGTTTAGTAATTCGTGCTTTCATACTTTATTATGCTCATAATAAATATTCTTCTTTCACAAATGGTCTGTCATTAATGTTGCACAAGTGAACTTTGCCAACCGTTACACTGTTTAGAACTCCATAACCTTCACTGTTCATTATATAATCCTTAATGGTAAAATATTGAGATTTCTAATTGAACTAGATCTAAATGAGACTGATCTTAATCAATAAATTGGCTATCCTTTCCCTTCAGAAGAAGGGTGGTGCCCCGCGAGAACTTTAAACAATTAAAGTTATGATTTAATATTAATATTTTAAATATTAATTTTTTTATTTAATTTTGATAACCAAATTTATTGAGTGCCTAAACGCACACCATTCCATGGTAACACTTTTTAAGCACTATTGCACAACAACAGCAATATACTTTTTTACATTTTATGGTCTTTTACTGCTGCTGTTTCACAGGTTTTTACCGTACATTCTACGGATATTTTTAACAGTGTATAATAATTGTTTTTTTTTACGCTTTAATTTGTGTGTGTTGGAATTGTACCAGGGAGCTCATTTACAATTTCAACCATTATTATTAATCAAATTTTGTTTGTATAGCCAGTTTTCCCAAATCACAATTTTTCTCATCTGGCTTTAACAAGGTGTGGCATCCTCTGCCCTTAACCCTCAACAGGAGTAACGAAAAACTACAAAAAAACTCAACTTTTAACAAGAACGTAGAAACCTCAGAGAGAGCAACATTTGAGGGATCCCTCTCCCAGGTCGGACAGAAGTGCAATAGATGCCACTTGTGATGGAGAACATCAGAGAGATAAGGGTATTTGCAGCATTAATTAAAATAAACACTTTGTAGCATAATGGAAGGTCAATTAATTGATGGATTATTGTCAGTAATGGTCGAGTATCTGAGGAGAAATATTGTATCAACTATCAAGCAGTCTTGTTGTAATCATAGTCGATGGTCAGCAGCCACCATGATCAGGATCCACCATCACGTTCAGATGCCACTTTAGTCCACAGTCATGATCCCCTGCCGCCATCAGGATCCACCATTAGCTGCCACCTCGATCGTAGTCCACCACCACTATCAGATGCCAACGCGATAGAGGATCTGCCATTACTATCATGATCTCTGATTTGTATCCACAATCATAATCCACAATGGGCCCTCAATCTGCGGACGATAAGGTAAAGGGACTCCGGGGAAGATGTCAAGTCAGTAACATGTATTGATGAGATATTAATTTCTTTGATGTGATCATGAGGGAGAAGAGGAAGGAGAAGCAGGAAAGAGAAGCTAGGTGTGTCATGTGTCCCCCGACATTCTAGACCTATAGCAGCATAACTAAGAGCAGGTCCAAGACAGGCCTGGACCGGCTCTTCCTATAAGTCTACCTCCCAATCTGAAAGTGGTAGATGGTTCCACAGGAGAGGAGCTTGATAGCTGAAAGCTCTGGCTCCTACTCTACTTTAGGGACGATAAGTTAGCCTGAATCCTGGAAGTGCAGTGTTCTAGTGGGGTTATATGGTACTATCATCTCTTTGAGGTATAATGGTGGCATATTAGGGTCTTGTAGTTGAAGATAATTTTAAATTATATTCTAGATTTGACCGGAAGCCAGTATAGTGAATTTAATACAGGAGAAATGTGGTCTCTTTTCCTGGTTCTTGTCAGGATACGTGCTGCAGCTGATTTGTTGCAACAATGCCACCCAGGGGAGTTTTACCCCAAGGAAATTACTAGAGCTAAATTGTGAATTAGCATGGTCCCACAGTTCATCAAATACTACAGGGTGAGATACAGTTTCAGGTTAAACGGAAAATTAATTAATTTAACTAACTAATTACTTAGGAAGTGAGAACAGAGCTGTGGCTTAAAACGTCAGGGAACCAAAAATGAGAAGGGTCCACCACAAACCAACTGTTATGGAAGTTTTCTAGAAGCTGGTAAAAGGGGAGCTCAGGCAGCAGGTTTTAATGTAGACTTGATGCATCAAGGAGACCAGAAGGTTGAACAATATGCAAACGCTAACAGAGTAACATGAGCAATTGTCATCGCCAAGTCTGATGATGTCGCCCACAGCAAACCCATATATCGTCCTCTACTTGCATCGCCCGTTCTAACAGCACATCCATGAATGGGTTAAATTGCTGTCACTCTCTGTGTTTGCATCCTATTGGATAGTTAATCCTAAAGTATCCATTCCTAGTGTCCTTACATCTTGTCACTGGTGGAATACGCAAAAGAGTTAAGGCCGGCGCATGCTTCTGCAACTACGGCTGCAGCTTTTCACGCAGCTGTGTTGTCGGACTCGTTTAAATTTATGGTTTGCCAAGGTATGCGTGTGTTGCAAAGCAATTCACCGCCAAAACACTAGGCGGAGTAACGTCTTTTGTCGAAGACGGCCTTAGAGACGCCTTCTTTGTGTGTGGCAGTCGTTGTCGACTGTTTATTTACATCGCGACTGCTGCTTCTCATAGCCTTTTTCTGGCGGACAAATCTGCCAGTCAGTGACAGGTTATACAAGTTGTCATACTTTCGAATCTCTTCTGCCAAACGCTCTTGTATTTGGTCCATATTCATTCTTCTAAATCTTCCGTGGTTTCTGCCGGTATTATGGGGCATGAAACTGGAAATGTGACTCCGGAAAGGAGGTAGTTAGCAGACCAATCTCCGCCTTGCGGGTGATGCTTGCATAGCTTTGTCTTATAGTCAGAAAAATTGGGCAACGCACGCAAGCATGCAAGAAGGGGTACGCAAGCACACAAGAGGCACGCAAGGGCTCTGGCTCTTGAGCTTGCGTGTCCCTGAAAACGCAGAAGCATGCGCCGGCCTTTAGCCACACAGCACCTGTCCACACAGCACCTGTCCGACAAGGAAAAAGAGAGTTAAATGACGGCCAAAGTAACATAACGGGTGCTGCCAAAAATCAATATTGAAAATGAAATTATAAAATTTAAACCGAATCCAGGAAATCACAAAATAGCCAAATTAAATAACAACACAATATGCAAACAAAACTAATAACACAAATCAAAGCAAAGATGGCTGCCATGCAAAACAAAGCCTTCAACACGCCAAAGGAAGCCACGCAAAACAACATGCTCTTCCGTGCCAAGCTGCAGCCACTACGAGACTGGAAACAGAAAGAGAGAAAAAGAGATGTATGGCACACCCGTATAAAGAACGGCGCACAGCGTATTCAGTGTGCCAGGAAAGCTGGCACAATGCCGTACAGCTGCAAGGGGGTAGACCACTTCTGGCCACACCTGCATCTAGTGGGTGTTGATAATGTTTCCCTTTAGTTTCCTCACTCTATGGTTTACATTAGCACTGGTCTTCTAGTGGGTGCTGATAATGTTTCCCTTTAGTTTCCTCACTCTATGGTTTACATTAGCACTGGTCTTTTCCTCCCCAAAGCCGGCCTTTTTCCCTGGCATCATTATTAAGTATTCTCTTTACACTCTCTGCTTGTATGGTTAACTGGGTACGGCGTTCTCTATTTTTTGGGGGGTATTTATACATACCACATGTATATACTTTATTATCAGTTTCATCTGAACACTCTGCAGCTTGTTCTTTCGTTTTTTACACTGGATTATTTTTTCCTTCATTTAAAGATCTCAACAGTAACTTGATAAGATTGATCATACGACTGTACCTCTCTCTGACTCAGCCATGCCCCTTTCACCACCATTTGAATTATACTGTAATAATAGGGGTGTACACAACAATCACGGTTTAGTATGTACCTCAGTTTTGAGGTCATGGTTTGCTATGTTTTTGGTACAATAGAAACTAGGAAGAGAAACACATTAAACTGATTTTGCATTTATTTGTATTCAACACTGGTTAACTGAGCAGGCTGTGTCTTTCTTTTACATTTTACAAAAGTAAAAAACTAAATAAAAAATTTCTAAAATATAAATATATATATTTTATATAAATATCTATTAAGGTGCAGCGTGTAGAAAATTAACTGCAATTAAACAGTACCGTTATTGTGTTTTACGATTATCATTATTAAATATATGTATTTTCATGTGCTTTCCTCCCAAAAGATGATCTTGTCCACATGGTTTGCAGAGGGTGGCCTTGCTGATACTAACAATGTCTCGGCTATGGAGAACACTCTCCCTATAGGGACATAGGTTTATAAAGGGCTGGTGTGAATTGCTGGCTGAAATGTGGATGAGAGTAAACTTTGTAACGGGGTTCGATTACTTTCAGTGTGTGTTTGAAGCCTGCATTCTCAACAACAAAGAACGGTGGCATGTCCACTGCTATAAAAACACCTATGACACTCGTTATTGCTTTGACCACAAGCCGACAGCACATCCGGTCCTTTCCTAAAGTTGTCCCTGGAAATTTGAGACTTGTGCGTACAGAAATAAGTTCCACACATGGACTCGCTGCATTTGTTCGGTACACATGCGTATCGAAATACCGAGATACATGTACCGTTACACCCCTAGGTTATACAGCCAGATGTTTCTAATACCGTAGATGATAGACAGAACACCTGGGTGTTAATATATTTTTTTATGTAACTTTTGTATGTTACTATTTATTAACAAAAGTGCCAAGGTTTGTTCATTGTTCCAGACACTTTGGACCTGTGGTGGTTTTAACATAAATTACCCTTTTCTTGTGTTGTTTGTTTATTACCCTAAAATTTTTAACATTTCCGGGTTAATTTTACATCAGCCGTCAAGCCTTACTCATTGAGGTCTGTCTCTTACTATAGTCTGTGTCCTGCAGCTGACCAGCTGGTCTTGTCAAGGCCTTTTTATAGTGGCTGGCTTCTCAACACCACAGCACAAATGTTTTCTGGAGCACTTTATCCTGGGGGATAGAATTACACATGCACAGGCATATGCATGTACTCAAACACAACAGGACACATATTTTATTTATGTTCTTCTCCAAAATACCAAAGCCCCATGTTTTTATTTTCCAATAGGAAACACTTAAAGAATATATAGTTGTACTGTCACATGTAGTAATATAGTGTATAAAACATTAATCACTCAAAATAGAGCATATTTTCAGAAAAAGAGGACACCTATAGAGGAGCGTCCTGTGAATATGTTTCCTTCTATGTCTCCAAGACACACACACACATACCCTGCATGGTCTGGACAAGTCTGTGTCACTTCATTCTCACTTATTAGACACAGGAGCAATGTTGCATGTGGACATATGTGTTGGTGTCAGAGAGAACTAGAGACAGATGCTTTGGTTTCACGTGTGTGTGTGTGAGAGAGAGAGAGAGAGAGAGAGAGAGAGAGAGAGAGAGAGAGAGAGAGAGAGAGAGAGAGAGAGAGGACACTTTGGATGTCATCTGTTTACCCCTGATTGAGGATCTCTAGCTGTGTGAGTACACCTACCCTCTTATATTTCTGTCCTTCTGTTTATCTGTGTGCAAGTTAGTTTAACATTGTCTGACTGTCTTAATGACCAACTGATTGGCTGGTACAGAGCAAAGGCGACTAAGAATGGCAGCCTCCCCAAGAACCTCCATTGGCTTCGAGGTCCTTCTTTCTGCTCTTAAGGTAGGATCTTACTAGAATTTTTGTACTGATCATATCTTAACTATAATGTTGGAATACCAAATACATGGCTTCATTTTTAAGCTTTTACTTTATATGTAGAAGTTAGTTCAAAAAACTGAATTATGTGAATTCCGAGTAATTTTGTGGTTAAAAATAAGTTTAATCATTTAATCATCAGTAAGCAAAATACAACTTACTTGCTGTACTAGATTTAACTAAATGTACACTGTTACATTTGTTATATGAGCCACTAAGAGGATTAAGTGATGAGACCATAGCCACTAGAATAAGCCACATATTCCCTGTGGATTTGGGACTCTGTTGGTGCATGCTGACATTTCAGAGTACAGTATATCCTCACTTATAGTTGACTAGCATAAGCATTAGTAAAAGCAGAAGTGAGAGGAATATTAAAATACTGAAAGTGAAGTGTGGACATGTTGGCATGAGTTTGGTACAGGTTAGGATGCTGTGCTGTGAGGTTTCGTTTTTTGAACTGGGCCCAAAAGCAGACACAGGGTTTGTGAGTGAACAAATGAAAGTGAGAGGCAGGCAGGAAACAAGATGGTAGCTGGTCCCGGACTCAGCAGGCTATCTGTCTGTAACTGTTGTCAGCAGGGAAACATGAAACGTGTTGTGGATCTTAAATGGTAAATGGTTTTGTATTTATATAGCACTTTTTTGTCTTGATAATCACTCAAAGCAGTACAGTTTTATATTCACACACACACACACACACATTCATACAGTGCATCTATTAGCATCACTTTTATATTCTATGAGGGGCAATTTGGGGTAAACGACTTGTACAAGGACACTGCGGCATACAGATGGGGAAGACTGGGGATCGAACTGCCAACCTTCAGGTTGGTGGACAACCACTCCACCCCACAGCCAAAGCCGCTTAATAGAAGAAGGCGCATTTAATCCTATGGCAGAGGGGTTGACAATATTGATGATTTGATAAGCGTTTGTTAAGGGATCATAGATGAGCATGAAGTTGAAACAGTCGAGAAACAAGGCCCACCGGGTCTGGGGAGAGTTCAGCCTTGAAGATGAGCTCAGGTAGTAAAGGTTCTTGTGGTCGGCCCATACAATGAATGGCTCCAATAAGGTCTGAGCATAAAGTTCCATGTTCTTTAACAAAACAAAGCACGGGATTTAACTTAACCCAAATGTAGACATAGAGGCAGAGAACATCTTGAAAAGTTATTTATTGAGAAAGAGAGTTGGTGTTCAGAGCTGGCATTCAGGCCGGTAGTGGTGAGAGTTGGGGCTCAGAGAGGGGAATCTACAGGACCAGGTGAGCAGGGGCTCATCCAGAGATCACAGAGTCAAAAAACGGATAAGTGCGCACAGGAGGGGTGGGTGTAACAGAGACTAAGCTCTGGCGGCATAGTGAAGCTGAAGTCTGCTTTTTAAGCTGAGTTGATTGGCAATGGGAAACAGCTGCAACCGGATGACTGCACTCCTAATGCCCTTCGTGATCTCTCTCACACACTCTCACACTCTCTCACACACACACACACACACACACACACACACACACACACACACACACACACACACACACACACACACAGGGATGGAGACATGGAGGCTGACCTAGTGGACCTGAAAAAATTATTTTTGAAGTACAAAATTAAAAATGATGACAGTGTTCTTTGAACATACTATGAAGGTATGACAAATACCAAGTAGTAAGTCCAGCAAAAGCAATTGGAATATAAGAAAGCTCTCATGTCTCCCCAATCATTAAAAAAAAAGTCATTGAATGTTAAGATAATATTTGTAGATAGTATTATAAATGGAGCACCCTTGTGAGCTAGTTCAGGCAGCCAACTCATAATACCTTATGCGTTACCTTTCGGGAAGTCGGATCACGCTTCCATTATGCTCATCCCAACCTACAGACAACGCCTAAAACAGGAAAAAACGGTTTTTTCGGGGGCAGTTCAACGCTGGAGTGCTGAATCTATTAGCACTCTCCAGGACTGCTTTGAAACAACAGATTGGTAGATGTTCTGTTTTGCAGCTGATGGGGACATTAACAAATACACAGATACTGTCCTCTGCCTATAAATCTGGTGACCCGGAGGCTTTGAGGAAGTCCAGACGTGACCTGCGGAGGGCCATCAGAGATGGTAAAAGAGACTTCAGGGACAAGCTAGAATCCAACTAACTCAGCTCTGATCCCTGACTCTTGTGGGGTGGCCTGCGACACATCACTGGCTATAAAGGGAGAAGTAGCAGTGATGATCAGCATGCTGCCTCCCTACCTGATGACCTCAACACCTTCTATGCACGGTTTGAGGCAGCCAACATCCTTCCGTCCGCGACACTGGCTGAGGACCGAGACGATGACTGCACTCTGTCCCTGACCGTGGCTGACGTGAGGCGAGAGCTTCAAAGAGTGAAGCCTCGAAAGTCATCTGGGCCCGATGGAGTTTCAGGCCGTGTCCTCAGGGGGTGCGCCGACCAGCTAGCGGAGGTCTTTACCTCCATATTCAACCTCTCCCTACAACTGTCAACAGTCCCCACCTGCTTCAAGCAGGCCACCATCATCCCCATATAAGAAATCATCCATCACCTGCTTAAATGACTACCGCCCTGTAGCACTGACCTCCACCATCATGAAGTGCTTCGAGCGGCTGGTCAAAACCCACATCTGCTCGACCCTCCCGAACACCCTTGACCCCTTCCAATTTGCATACCGCCCTAACCGATCGACGGACAATGCCATCGCCCTGACAACACACACCACCCTCTCCCACCTGGAAAAGGCCAACACATATGTGAGGATGCTGTTCGTGGACTACAGCTCTGCGTTCAACACAATTGTGCCTGCCAAGCTCGTCCCCAAGCTCAGGAGCCTGGGTCTAAGTGACATGTCATTTCAGAGATATAAAAGATTTATCATCCATGAAGGCCAAAGTATAGATAAACCTTCCTCACATGCGTGCACTAAAAGTACACAAGCCATGCCCAACCTTTTACTTTTCTTTATTGAGCATTATATTCCATGTGCTTTTGGTAGTTTTTATCAGGCTTCTATTCTCCAGGCGGCTGCTCGCACGAGAATTGCACATCATTAATCTTTATTTTTGTCGCCATGAATAGCTATCTAGTTGTCAGTACAGCAGACTCTTTGTATATTTTTTATTATATATTTGTATTGTTTTTTATAACCTACATTTTTTTTTGTAAACTTGTTTTATTAACTAATGAGTGTAACCTCTGAAGTGAAGGAAGGAATTTGTGTGTGTGTGTGTGTATTTGTGTGTGTGTGTGTGTATGTGTGTGTGTGTGGGGTCCAACATTGGCAGGGTCCGCCCTGGGCTGGCTGACCCAGACTTTTATACTTCTAACCTCGTCCATGTCATTTGACCCACGTATAGAGTATAGAACAGGTCGTTAGGACAGCCTTGGCAAAATAATGAACATTTGAAACATCCTGTCTCAGAAGGTTGCTCAGAACCAGTCCATGCATTTTTTAGATTGGATTACTGTAATTCTTTAGAATCAGTATGTCCCAGTAAGTCTGTGAAAAGCCCAAAATGCTGCAGCACAAGTGGTGACAGGAACTAGAGAGATCATATTACTCCTGTCTGGCCTCTCTGCATTGGCTCCCTGTAAAATTCAGAATAGAATTCAAGATCCTGGTCATTACAACCAGAGCCCTTCAAATTCAGCCCCTTCATATGTCAAAGAGCTCATAGCATTGTATTATCCCAATAAACCACTTCACTCCCAAGATACAGTCTTGAGGTTCCAATAGTCAGTCTCTCTCTCTCTCTCTCTCTCTCTCTCTCTCTCTCTCTCTCTCTCTCTCTCTCTCTCTCTCGCTCTCTCTCTCTCTCTCTCTCTCTCTCTGTGCATGCTGGGAGTTTGGTGCGTGAGTGAGTGTTGGAGCGAGTGCGATTTTCGTTCTTTATTCATCTTTTGTTTGTAGTTAATGTTATATTATTTGAATCACATATCACATTAAAGTCTCAATAGTTTATTTTCTGGTGGTTTGGGTCTCTCTCTGGGTGTTTTTCCCCTCACCAGCGTCTTGCTGGTGTAGTGATGGCCGCCATGGCCAGTGGGAATTTTAAATCACTGACACGCAAACACGGTGTGGTCGTGTTCCTGGACAGCGTGGAGAAGGTGCACTCCGTGGTCGAGACAGGTATCACCGTGAACGGTTGTTTTGTTCAGGTACTGCCTTTGTCCCAACCCACTACCAAGGTGGTCCTGTCCAATGTCCCACCGTTCATCACCGATGAGTTGTCTGGATGTAAGTCTCCGTTACTGAAACATGTCGTGTCCCACAGCAGACAGCTGTACATGATACTTAACAACCGGAACGAGGAGCTCAACCTCCGCTTCCACGTTAAAGTAGATGATTATGATTATCAGATTTTCGCCACTTCATCGGTGATGAAGTGTTTCGGGTGCGGAGAGGAGGGACACACGGTGAGAGCCTGTCCGAAGCGGAGTGACCCGGCTCCGCCCGGTCCTGACGCAACTACGAGCGCTGGGGCGGGGGCCCCCGCTGCTCCTCCGGTACCGGAGCGACGGGGACCCGCTGCCAGGCGGGCTGTGCCCGCCGTGCCTGCCAATCCCCCCGGGGAGCCGGTCGCCGCGGGGGCGGTCGCGGAGGGGCTGGCCGTCACATCGGGCCCCCGGTCGCTGCGCCACGGGTCTCTCCCGCACGGTGCCCCCCGCTGCTCCTCCGGTACCGGAGCGACGGGGACCCGCTGCCAGGCAGTCTGCGCCCGCCGTGCCTGCCGGTCGCCGCGGGGCTGGCCGGTCCCCCCGGGGGGGCGGTCGCAGAGGGGCTGGCCGTCACATTGGGACCCCGGTCGCTGCGCCACGCGTCTCTTCTCCAACATCTCCGCGGAGAGCCGAGGCTGTGACCGAGCCATCATGAGGAGTGAGTTTTGTTAATACACCGGGTGTTGGGGGGGATGTGGTGGTGGATGATGTTGTGGTGGAGGATGTTGTGGGTGAGGTAGAGGAAAAGGAGGTGGGAGATAAAGGGGAGGAAGAGGGTGGTGTAGGTAGAAAACAGGTGGAGGAGGTGACAGGTGAAGAAAAAAGCGTTGAGCAGGATGGTGGGGTCAGTGGAAGGAGAGGAGGAGAAGCAGCTGAGGGCAGGATGGTGTGGAGTGAGCAGGTGGAGGAGGAGGAGATGGAGGAAGAAGCAGTAAAGGAAAAGAAAACAATAAAACGTAGGAGGTCAGCTAGGACAGTTTTAAATGATGCAAAGAACAGTAAAGTGCAAGTGGAGAGTGATGTGAGTGAAAGTGAGTGTGTGTCTGACAGCAGCGACTTTCCGCCTTTTAACAGCAGTCAAAAAAAGAAAACCCTTAGCGTAGATACATTTTAATCGTTTTTACATCACACATAAAATCTGCAACTCAAACTTGAGGAGCACTTCCCATATCTCGGTCTTTTTATTTCCTCGGCCAGACTCCACGTCAGCCAGAGGGAGGAGTCTGGCTTCACAGACCAGGAAGTTTTTAGGTTAAAAATACTGGTGCTCAGAGCAAAGAGACAACTGAGCAGTGATGGAAAGGACAGCAATGTTTGTATTAATTAATTTATTGTTGTCTGTTTTTGTTTCTAACATTTTAAACAACATGGATGTTTTTAAAGTTGGGGTTTTAAACGTGAACGGTGCAAGAGATCAAAAGAAAAGAACCTGTATATATGAAACTATGAAAGTGAAAACATTTTTAATAATGAGTCTGACTGGAGGAGGGAGTGGGCAGGGGAGGCCATTTTAAGTCACAACACTTCCCTGAGCGCAGGAGTGGGCTTCCTCTTCTCCACGGCTTTTAAACCAAACTCGCTGGAGGTCAAACATGTTATCCAGGGGAGGCTTCTTTCAGCCAAAGCTCAGTTCGACCATTTTACTGCTGTTTTTATTAACGTTTATGCTCCAGCAACCGGTTCAGAGAGGAAGCCGTTTTTACTGAAAATAAGTGAAGTTCTTAATGATTGTGCCATGGAGGATTTTTTATTCTTGGGTGGGGATTTTAACTGCACTGAAGATGCTGCCTCATCCAGCCTCTCAGCACGCCTTACAGCAGCTGGTCCGCTCTCACGGCATGGTGGACGTGTGGAGGAGGATGCATCCAGACTGCAGACAGTACACCTGGTCCCACATCAGAGAGAGTAGGATCTCCTCAGCCAGGTTAGACAGGATTTATTGTTTTAAACATCACTTTAACATTTTTAAAAGCTGTGCTATCATGCCGGCTGGTTTTAGTGATCATTCCCTGCTTTTATGTCATGTTTTTGTCAGGAATGTTTTACCTAAGAGCGCCTATTGGCATTTTAATTCTGTTTTAACATTCGATAAGAGTTTTAGAGATGTTCTTATGTTTTTCTGGGGTGGTTTTAGACAGAGGAAGGGCGAGTTTAGTAATCTTAGGCAGTGGTGGGACCATGGTAAAACACAAATACGCCTATTGTGTCAACAACACACCCTCAATGTCACAAGAGACTCCACCCGATCTATGAAAGATCTAGAGACCGACATAGTGGAACTAGAACATTTAAGTGAGTCCACCGGAGATCGAGGTTATATTGAAAGCCTCAAAGGAAAAAAAATGGCTTTAGCCGACCTGTTAGAAAGTAAGGTACAGGGCGCGTTAGTCAGGTCTCGGTTCCTGAACATCAGCGACATGGATGCTCCAACTAGTTACTTCTTCAGTCTGGAGAAAAAGAACGGGCAGAGGAGAGTAATCCACACCCTGCTCTCAGACACAGGGGAAGAGCTGATGGAGCCACGCCAAATAAGAGAGCGGGCTGTGAGTTTTTATCAAGTACTGTACTCTTCTGAGGAAGAACACACAGGCAGGGAGGAGTTCTTTTCAGAACTACCTCAGATCTCAGAAGAGTCCAACTCACAGCTCGCTGCCCCCCTCCGGATGCAGGAGCTGCTGACCGCCCTGCAAGGCATGCAGGGACGGCGGGCTCCTGGCATTGACGGACTGACACCGGAGTTTTATAAAGCTTACTGGGGCATTTTATCGCACGATCTTTTACAGGTTTTTAATGAATGTCTGGTGTCTGGCTCCATGCCAGTGTCCTGCAGGAGGGCAGTCCTCACACTGCTCCCAAAGAAGGGGAACCTGCAGGACATCAAGAACTGGCGCCCTGTGTCATTGCTCTGTGTGGATTATAAACTTCTGTCCAAAACACTGGCCTCCAGGCTGGGGGAGGCTATGGAGCAGGTAATCCACAGGGACCAGACCTACTGCGTGCCCGGCAGGTCCATGGTGGACAATGTCCACCTCATTCGAGACCTTTTGGATGTCTCCAGTTCATTTGATGTAGATATAGGCTTGATTTCCCTAGACCAAGAAAAAGCTTTTGACCGCGTTGAACACAGCTTCCTGTGGAAAGTAATGGGGAAGTTTGGGTTCAGCGCTGGCTTCATAACTATGATCAAGGTGCTGTACTGTGACGTTGAGAGCGTGTTAAAAATCAACGGCAGTCTGAGTGCTCCTTTCAGGGTGGGTAGAGGTGTCAGGCAGGGCTGTGCTCTGTCGGGGATGCTCTATGCACTCTCCCTGGAACCTCTCCTCCGCAAAATAAGATCTAGCATGCAAGGTGTGTTTTATCCTGGTTTTAGTGGCAACATGATTTTATCGGCCTATGCCGACGATCTTATTGTTTTTATTAAAGACCAGACAGATGTAGATATTTTAGCCCAAATCTTAAAAGATTTTAGCGTGGCATCGGCAGCGAGGGTCAACTGGAAAAAAAGCGAAGCCCTCGCTGTCGGGGAGTGGCCTGGTGGTCTCCCAGTTCTCCCCCAAAACCTGAAATGGAAGAGGGAGGGAATAAAGTACCTTGGGGTGTTTTTAGGAAATGATGATATACATAAGAAGAACTGGGAGAATGTCACAGAAAAAATTGAAAACAAACTGTTAAAATGGAAATGGCTGCTCCCAAAAATGTCTCTTAGAGGGAGGGTACTGGTTTTAAATAATCTTGTGGCATCCCAACTGTGGCACCACCTAATGTGTGTGGAACCCCCCCCTGGCTTGCTTTCCAATTTACAAAAGAAAATGGTGGATTTTTTCTGGGGGGGTCTACACTGGGTGCCGCAGGGGGTGCTGTTTTTAGCCAGGGAGGAGGGGGGACAGGGCCTCGTCCACTTGGCCAGCCGGACTGCAACCTTTAGACTACAATTCATTAAAAAATACCTTGCAGGTCCAGCAGATCTGGTGTGGAGAGATGTGGCCAGCAGCATCCTTAGGCGTGCAAATAACCCGGGGTTGGATGATGCTCTGTTTTTAACATATTCTAAATTCTTAAAATTAAGTGGGTTGCCTCCTTTTTATCAAGGTGTTTTTAAATCATGGGCCCTTTTTAACCAAAAAAGGTGTCAAAAAGTAGACTCTCTGTACTGGTTGTTGAGAGAACCACTTGTGAATGGAGCCAGACTGGAAGTCAGCAGCTCAACAACACCCGGCCTGATGGCGGCACTGACCCGGTCTGGAACGGTGACCTTACAGCAGCTGGTGGATGCAGTGGGGCCGGCACTCAACAACGCCCAGGCCCTGGGCTGCAGTCTTCCCGGGTGGCCCAGAGGATCCTGGATCCAGCTCTCCAGCCATGAAAAGGACCTCCTGAGGGCCTGCCAGAGGGGGGAAACCGCACCAGAGGCTGCAGACCCCTACCCTGAAATTATCCTGAGCCCAGGCCTGGGAGAAAAGACCGGCCCCCTACTAACTGAAATACACAAACACAAACTAACAATACACAGAATGGACAAAGAGACAATCTACAGGAACTGTGTAAAAAGCATCCACCAGACCGGACTGAGCAACAGACCCCCCACTGTGTGGTCACGGAGGTTGGGGGATCATGGACCCTGCCCGCAGTGGAGGATTTTATACAAGCCTCCCCTCAAGAAAAGAACAGGCGACCTCCAGTGGAGAATTTTACACGGCGCCGTCGCTTCCAACGCTTTTATTTCTATTCTTAATCCCACCGTTCTTAACAAGTGTCCATTTTGCAACCTGCGTGAGACTGTTTATCACGTTTTTACTGAGTGTAAGAGACTGACAGTTTTCTTCACTCTTTTAACTGCGGTTTTAGTGATTTTAACGTCACTTTTACTGAGAAGGTTTTTATCATGGGAGCTGCCTACAACAAAGCAGATAAAGATAAGTGGCAATTCTATTCTAGATTTAACCAGAAGCCAGCGTAGAGAAGCTAATACAGGAGAAATTTGGTCTCTTTTCTTGTTTCTGTCTTTAGATATGAAGTTTTTTTGTCAAAGTTATACAATGTCTTTGACAACAACCTGAGCATTATAGCAGGTAAGACACGGTATTATCTATTTGTCAAACTACTGAACCAAAACAAATTAAAAGGCTAAGCTGACTCTAAATGGAGGGTTCACCTGGCCCTGAAAGAGGCTCAGAGACTAGATTGGAGAACACTGTACAAACCACATCTAATGTAACTAAGAGGGTTGGGGATCTACAGTGGAGTGTCCTTCATGGAGCTGTTGCCATCAATGTGGTTGTCTCTGTAATAAATCCAGAAGTTGCTGGCACTTGTCCCTTCTATCCACAGAGAGAGAAAGTCTTTCACTGTTTAACAGTCTCCTCTATTACATTTTCTCACTCTGTTATTTACTTTATTTAATCAAGTTTTTTCATATCAAACTTTCATGCTAGGTCACAGTACATTGAAAAAGAAAAAAGCAAGGGGCAACTTTTAGGTTTTCTTCTGTGTCAAGTCAAAATGGACATTTATCTCAGCCGGAGAAATAAGGTTAACTACCTGGGTGATGTTGACGCATCATCTATTCTCAAACGAAGGATAACAACAAGACTAAAAAATGATTTTGTTTTCTTTATGTTGACCAACAATGTGGAGATGTGGAGCTTTGAAAATTTGTTATGCATGAGACGAGCTGGTTTTTGCACATATTTTGGTTTGCATTTTATTTTATTATTTGTTGTATCTGTATCTGTTCTGTCCCTCAAATGTGTA
Source organism: Pseudopleuronectes americanus (assembly GCA_038501795.1). Classification (NCBI taxonomy): domain Eukaryota; kingdom Metazoa; phylum Chordata; class Actinopteri; order Pleuronectiformes; family Pleuronectidae; genus Pseudopleuronectes; species Pseudopleuronectes americanus. Next base: position 24,661,374 of record CM076720.1, read on the forward strand.
TTATGTTTCGTTATGCAACAGCATCCCCTTTGGGCATTTCAGGTACATAACAATGCCACGGGTCAAGGTGTGATTCGCCCGGAAGTAATTCAGAGTTAGTTTATTTGCGTTATTTAAAAATGTCAGCGCTACACATAAGTTGTGTTATTCTTCTACGGACTAACGCATCGTCTGTAAGTATTGTTGTTTAAAAATTGTGTCTTTAAAACCAGAAGGATATTTTGCCACACAGTATTATGTTTACAACGGCAATTTGCCGAGCAGCTACGCTAAGCTAACAGGTATCACGGTGTCTTTAAATATATAGGAGCCGCCGTGTAATGTTATTGAAGTAGCTCTGTGAGCCGGATTGTAATCTGTCATGATTGGAATATATTATATATGCCTATGTGCCTGTGTTTATCTCATGTTGGTCTGTCCTTTATTTGTCATCGAGCTGAAGATATATAGATAGATGGCTATATAATAATATATCCATCAATGTAAAAGAAAACGCTTTTCATTTATCTTTATTTCTTTGTTTTTTGTGTGTCTGCAGAACGAAGGGGATGTGGCGAGCACCTTAAACATCCTCAATGTCTTGGATGAACTTCTGTCAGCTGGTGAGCTAATATCAGCTTTTAACAAACACCATCTGTATTCAATGTGATGTGGGAGGAGACACCATGAACTTAAGGCTGAATCCAGTCTGCTAATGGACTCATGGAGACATTATAACAACAACAACTGTGCCACTCTCACTGAAACTCACAATTATCACAGCTCTATAACATGATTTGTTTTGTATCAACGTTATGTCTCTGTTCAGGTACAGATCGTCGTATCCACTATTTGATTAGTAAAGGTGGCAGCGAGGCCTTGCTGTCTGTGTTGGTCAACACTGGCCTCAGTTTCTGTCCCAATTACACTGTCCTGCTGCCACTGCTGCACCTGCTGGCTAAAGTAGGACACAGAGGTGAGAAATGATCGAAAGTAAAAATAATTAAGGTGATGGGAAACTAAATTATATCTATTTCACTCTTTTATCAAACTTCTTACACACTAGTTCAATACAACATTATTGTAGCTATACTCACTGAGCACCTAATGAGCAGTACCACACTAATTTAAGATTGTTTATATACAGTATATTTGCCTCTAAACAGACTCTTTTTTATGTCATGAATATGTTGGAAAATTCCTTTAATATCTGCTTTCTGTTAACTTGACTACATCACATTATTTCTCCGGATTTATCTGCTGCATATTTGTGCTGGAAATCTAGAAATCCAACGAAAACCTCCACATCCCAAAGTTGTCTGTGTTGGAAAAAAAAAGTAAAATACTGGGCCAAAGACTGACTTCTAATTTGTCCTAGTTCTAATGGTGTCATACTTCCAATGTGGATTTTGGCTTAAGATCACAGTTTTTTTAATGTTGTATTCAATCACTGGTTAGCAGTCCAATTGGGACACCTATTATGATTCTCAGTCATTGGAGGCCTTTGAACTGAGCCTTCACCTGTACCTGTTTATCTTAGGGCTTGTCCAGGCAGCCTGCAGTTTCTGATCATCTAAGTAAATAGACACATATTATAAGTACATAAGCTTGCAAAGAATACATGTAGACAGAATAGAATAAATGTATAAAGAATTTTCTACAACATCCGACTTGATTTAGATCTGGTGACTGCAGGGGCCACTGTTGGAAGTGACGTTTAGAGGCTGCAATAATAGTAAAGTGTAAATGGGCTGTATTTATATAGCACTTTTTTAGTCTCATCAAGACTTTGGTCGATTCTGATATAAAAAGAGGAACTTAGTAACTATCCCCTTGGAAGAAAGACAGGAGGTCCCGGCTTTCAAATTCAAATTGTTTAAGATTGGATAACAGAGATAATTAGCCTTGTAGAGTTGTATTGACTTTATATTGAAATATACTTACTAACACAGAGGGACCATTCAGAATATTAAATAAATGACTGACATTGGAACCCGAAGAGTCCACTCTCGGAAGTAGCGATGCTCGCAAAAGGAGTGATGTTAGCGAAGGTAGCAATGCGTACGGCACCCTTGGCTGAGAGATTGTGTGCAGTGTGTGCGAACGTGAATGCAGCTCCAGATGAGGATATCAGCGGCCGTTTAGGATACATTTTGTAAATTTTGTTCTTAATATGGCTTCATTTTAATAAAAATATTAATTTGTATCCGTTTGTGCAGATAGTCGTATTGGTTTGAAGGCAGAGGAGACTGGAGCTGTGCTGCTGACTCTGAACCTGCTAAAACACAATGCCAAACACGTCAAGATGGCTGCTGCCTGTCTCTGGGTCATCCAAGTGTTTTCTTCATCAGGTATCAACACATGAAAAGTCACACACTAGCATTAACGTTAACAATTTGGTACATCCGCTAAGGGGGGTTATGTTACCTCTTTTGTTTGTTTATCATCAGTATATGCCAGGGGTTCTCAAACTTTTGCAAGCCGGGCCCCACCAAAGCTGGTTAACGGTAGTTGGGGCCCCCACGCCGCGCCGCCCGCCACCGCCGCCGCCCTCAACTACCGTTGAATGACAACTACACCACAATATATGGATAGATAGATAGATAGCTTGGAGACAGTCCTATGGCTTCTCTTTCAAGTCAGGGTGTTTGGTGTCGAGGTGCCTTTTTAATTTGCATGGCTTCATGCTGTCATTTACCAGCACCTCGGCACACAAAACACACTGAGGACGTTGCTCAGTCGCGCCAGTGACGGTGAAACCAAACTGACAATTGCTCTTGTCATATTTGCAAAGCTTTAGCTTCTTCGCAACTGGCTTTTACGAATCAGTTGCATCAAATAAAACACAGTCGATGATTGAAGATTTAAAGGTAGGTGTTAATGAGAAAAGGGCTAGCTGCTGTTGTAAGAAGTTAGCTAGCTAGAAGGCTAGCTCTTGGGGCTATGAACTTTCTAAAAAAAGACTGTGGTGCAAATTACTCCTTAGATTAGGCTACGAATAGGCCTACTGCAAGACAAGTGCAGGAAGGTATTACTAAGGAAGGAGTGAGTCTTTGCTCTCTGCAACTCTCGTTCAAATGACAACACTCCTGGAACGAAACAGTATTTGATTTGCTTGTGTCAGTCCAGCCCTTTGCATCTCGCCACTGAGGGAGCTTTCACTAACCAGTGACAGGTCGTCTGTCTTTATTACACTTTGAGAACCACTGGTATATGCTAACTGCTAAACCAAACTAGATGGGAGGATGGGGCATTAGCCAGGGAAGAATTCATCCAAATCTCGTGTAAATCTGTGTATCTTTATCAATTCACAGGAAATTTAAATGGTTTAATCTCGTAAAAGTAAATGAATGGAATTATAATCATGTTGAGACCAATGCATTTGTACAATTTGGTGCAGATTATTAGACTATTTTGAGATTGAATGACAGGTGTTGTGCCTTTCACATTATCCTAATTGTTAATATGATAAGGGGATGTTTCAAAATAACATGGCAAGTGTCTGATGCATTGGCAGCTCATCACAGAGTGAAGTAAATGCATAGGTATGTGCAGTGTTGATCAACTAGTTGTCAATGAAGTAGCAGTCAAGCAAAGATACAAACTTTTCATATGAACCAGCCATTATCCATCTGCCCCAATACTTATGAAAGCAACTTTGTCAATACATCATGTGTGTGTTTGCTTTGCATGCGCTTGGACATGGCATTTATATGACTGGGAGTACCGTTTGGTGGAGGGACAGGTGCAAACAATTCAGGTATAAGATTACAAGGATTTAGTGAACAACTGGCAATTCACTACCAATACAATTTTTTAGCGGCAATGACGATATTGCAGCTTTTATTGCCACACTAGACTTGTCGGTGTATTGTAAGACCAAAGATTTTAGCAGTTAGACAAAGTATAGATTAGCTCAAGTAGGCAAAAAGCAGTGCAGAACCAAATCGGCTGTGTGTATCGTCTGAAGCATTCAATATGAAATATTCAAATAAAGTCCTTTAAAAATGATAATAGACAATATCAAGAGTTGACAAGAAGAAAACAGATATCAGGTCATTAGATTATACAGAATATGCAAGAGTGAAAGTCAAAACTGACAAAATTGGAATCTAGCCAAAATGAAAAACAGAAAGTGTGGCGGAATAGAAAGGTATTGCAGAAGGGCATATTTCAAAGCCAAACCTTTGTTGTATTAAATGCGGCAAATTGATTTAATGTATATAGCTCCTTTCTACTTCTTAGCTCCACTCAAAGTACTTTATACTACTTAAAATGCTTCTATGTATGACACTTCATCATGTAGACTGAAGGAGCCGAGGATTAACATTCTGATTAGTAGACACGCCGCCTTATCTTCAATAAAAAGGAATCGACTGTTTTGAATTGAATAAGCCTTGGTGAACTACAGGTTCACAGTTTTACTATTGGACCAGATTGCGGAACTGGGTATTTATCAAGTTATTAAGGGAACAAGACCAGAACACCATGACTTAAGCTCTCATGATCACAGAAACTATGACCTTCTATGGTCTATATACAGTGAGGCAAAAAAGTATTTAGTCAGCCACCAATTTTGCAAGTTCTCCCACTTAAAAAGACGAGAGCGGCCTGTAATTTCCATCATGGGTAAACCTCAACTATGAGAGACAAAATTAGAAAAAAAATCCAGAAAAACACATAGGTCTGGTTTTTAAAGAATTTATTTGCAAATTATGGTGGAAATAAGTATTTGGTCAATAAAAAAAGTTCATCTCTATACTTTGTTAAATACCCTTTGTTGGCAATGACAGAGGTCAAACGTTTTCTGTAAGTCTTCACAAGCTTTTCACACACTGTTGCTGGTATTTTGGCCCATTCCTCCATGCAGATCTCCTCTAGAGCAGTGATCATTTGGCGCTGTCACTGGGCAACAGGGACTTTCAACTCCCTCCACAGATTTTCTATGGGGTTGAGATCTGGAGACTGGCTAGGCCACTCCAGGACCTTGAAATGCTTCTTACGAAGCCACTCCTTCGTTGCCCGGGGGCGGTGTGTTTGGGATCATTGTCATGCTGAAAGACCAAGCCACGTTTCATCTTCAATGCCCTTGCTGATGTGAGGTTTTCACTCAAAATCTCACAATACATGGCCCCATTCATTCTTTCCTTTGAACGGATCAGTCATCCTGGTCCCCTTGCAAAAAAACAGCCCCTAAGCATGTTTTCACCCCCATCCTTCACAGTCGAGCTTTTTTGTAGGTGACCAAATATGTATTTTACCGATGAGTTTACCAATTAATTCATTAAAAATCCTACAATGTGATTTCCTGGATTCTTTCCCCCCATTCTGTCTCTCATAGTTGAAGTGTACCTATGATGAAAATTACAGTTATCTTTCATCTTTTATAGTGGGAGAACTTGCATAATTGGTGGCTGACTAAATACTTTTTTGCCCCACTGTATGTGCTATTATCTTTAGAGCAGAGGTATATCATTCCAAGGACATGGACTAAATTGGCATCACATCCTTTATCCCACGCATTAATTTGCTTTAAGTTTTGATAACATGGTCTGAATCTGAATTTAAACCATGTTCAATGACATCATCATTCACTTGTAAAATAATAGTATTTAATTGTGTTGTTATGTTATGCTAACAGTTTCTGCAGCCAACCTAATAGGAGAAAACCATGGACTGGATGTCATCTTCCAACTCATCCCTCAGTATACCACCAAAAATCTGCACACCATCAAGTACGTATACCAAGTATATCTACATTTTACTCTAACTTAAGATAAATAGGTAGTGTCAGAGGTTATGAAATCCTTTTCTCAGAAGCCAGGGGCTGACATCAATGACTTGTTTTTTATACTTTGGTAGTTTGTAGATCTAATAATAACATTCAGTTGGCCAGGTAAGGTGTCCTTTACTGTATTATTGGAAATGATTGCAGTATGGTGTCTAACAGAGGGGCTGCACCATACATATACATACTGCAGTGTATATTTACAGGTAATTATCCTATTTGTCCTAAAGATATTGTCCTCCTCCTCTTTGAGCTCTGACAATTAGGTGTGTCAAAACTAAAGACATCTGACTCAAATAGCGAATTTTATACCCAGTTCAACTGGCCAACAGAACCAGGAGTACCAGACACTCAACTAAACTGGAAATACTTATATTCTCTAAATATATCTTAAACTAGTGAACTAGTGAAAGCTCCCTCTGTGGCGAAATGCAAGGGGCTGGACTGACACAAACCAATCAAATACAGTTTCGTCCCTGATCCACCAATCAAAAGAGGAGTGTTATCATTAGAACGCGAATTGGAAGTACGCTTCCGAGTATAAAAGTAACTGCAGGCACGGTCAGCGCTCACCCTCACTGGGACGACACCCTGCAGAGTTTGTGTGATTGCTCTTGTTCCTCTATAATTCAGATATTCATTGCTTTATAAACAGTCTTTTTAAAGACTCACTCCTTCCTTAGTAATACCTTCCTGCACTTGCAGTAGGCCTATTCATAGCCTAATCTAAGGAGTAATTAGCTTTTTTAGAAAGCTCATTATATTAGATTAGATTCAACTTTATTGTCATTGCACAGTACAAGTACATATACAACGAAATGCGGTTTAGCATCTAACCAGAAACCATATCCCAAGAGCTACCCTTCTAGCTAGCTAACTTCTTCCAACTGCAGCTAGCCCTTTTCTCCTTAACGCCTATCTTCACATCTTCAATCATCCACCGTGTTGCAACAAATAAAACACCAGCACTGGAATACTATTCTGTGCTGTCCCTGTCTACATTGTGTACTGTTCGTTTTGTTAGGAACCATTGCCTTATTAGGCACAGCCTTATTCGTTATTCGTGTGCAAGTCGCTCACAGCCACACATACAAACACTCACAAGACCAAGACGTTGCAATTAGAACTTTATTAACATCACATACACTGTATCAGCAAACAAACACAACTATGGACAAGTTACTGATTCGTAAAAGTCAGGCAACCGATGCGCCAGTTGTGAAGAAGCCAAAGCTTCGCAAATATGACAAGAGCTATTTGCAGTTTGGTTTCACCATCACTGGCACGACTGAGCAGTGTCCTCATTGTTTTTTGTGTGCCGAGGTGCTGGTAAATGACAGCATGAAGCCATGCAAATTAAAAAGGCACCTCAACACCAAACACCCTGACTTGAAAGAGAAGCCTGTGGACTTCTTTAAAGGTAAACGGGATGGCCTCCAGCAACAACAAACCACCATCTCCAAGCATAGCACTATCTCCAAGCTATCTATCTATCTATATATTGTGGTGTAGTTGAGGGTGGTGGTGGCGGGTGGCGGGTGGCGGGGAGGGAGGGGGGCAACCACGCCTAACCAGCTTTGGGGGGGCCCAGCTTGAGAACCCCTGAATTAGAGGTTGTAAATAATACAAGTATTGATTGGATTTTCAGGGGAATGGAAAACATCTGATTGTTAGAATGGTGAAATTTTACATTTGACAGATTTGACAGCTCCATCACTTGATGACTACATCCATATGGATATTGTCACTCAGCTCAAGAGCTCTCTTTAACAGTTAGTCCCACGTTAGTAACCCCTTCTGTTGCTGAATGACAAGCCTTTCTCATAAATCAAGGGTCATAGCCATTTACAACTCTTAAACTAACAATTCAGTATGTATTTGTGTGGAATTTCCATATCATATACAACCAAATCGTCAGGAGTTATTATAATTGAGTATAAATGGGGAAGAGATATCACGAAGCTAGCTTACTGTGTAAATACTAATCCGACAGCCATTTGCCAAGTGATATTGCATGGGTCTACACAATTTCCCATATGTATGGAAAGATGTGGGTTGATAAATTAAAGCACCATTTTGGATCTGGAAACAAAAACAATGAATGCTGTTTGAACACTGAGGTGTATTCAGATGGAACTGGTCGACCGGGGTCAATAAAAACGAATGCCCAGACCTCACTGACTCATTAACAGTGCTTTGGGGTGTCACCAAATGGATATATCACAGACAGATGTCATAAAACCACATTACATTCTATACTGAAATTCAATAATGAAAGTTCATACTTTCTGTAATTTGGACAATATTGTTTTCTCATTGCTATTAGAATTGTGTAGGGATTCTATCAATTTACCTAAGACTTAATGAAAGCTAAATACAGATTTAATATGCCTGAGGTATTCATCTGACAAGCAACTATACATTTACAATATAACTTCACTGCAGCTAATAATTATATTTTTCATAAAGCTGCAAGTATTTATCAATTTTAGGAACACTTGATTACACTATTGTTAAAAGAACTTTTACTATTACACATTGATCAATCAATGATTCCCTATTCATAAGCTACATTTATCTAGTTCATCCTATATTGCTTTATTTGCTCATACAGAAAAAGGTTTATTGGGTCTTGTGTGGAGAGAGGAAATGCAATCTAACCGTTTATACATTAGCTCGCGCAATTTAACAAAACAGAATCTATTTTTCTTCTTCTCCAAACATGAAGATAAGTGTGACTGCACTCAAGAGACCCATCTGACCTCCTGGAATATATACAGTGGGCAGACAAAATTTGATTGATTCTTTTCCTTTTGCTTCTTCTTTCTCTTTCTCTCAGTGTACTTACATAGACATAGACAAACAGCTGAACAAACACATTAAAGAATTGTACAAAATACCTTCAAAATATTAGTGGATGGTCCAGACAACATTGTAAAGTACTCCTACAAAGAAAGTCGTTGAATATGCAGTATATTTTAAACACTAATGACCAGCACCATAAATGTGTACACAATGAGAGTATGTGCACAGGTCAATTGGTTCTGTAAGTTGTAAACCGTTGATCTAATGCAAAGAAGTAATAAAGTAGTGTACTTTAAATAAATAATAAGAACTGTATAAATATGTGCACAGGGGATCGATATAACTGATTGCGAATCGCAATATCAAATGTATGCTCTACTTTTGTCTATGTGCTGGAGGTAAATTGATGCTTGGTGTGAGAAGGATGAAGACATTCTGTCCTGCCCTCTGGTTTGCATGTTCAGCAGACATTTGTGTATTATAATGCCCCCTTCTGGTTGTTCAGCAGCACAAATTTAGGGCATGGGATTTCCACCAGACTTAGAATTAGAATTAAGTGTGCTGCAGAATAGAGTGCTACTGTTTTCCTTCTGCAATTTTTCCTTTCTACATTGTTACCTTGGACACTTTTTGCCGTTAGTATTGTGTTTATTACTTTTTATATAATAATGATAAATTCCATTTATATAGCGCTTTAAAAAATTCTCAAAGACCCTTTACATTGTGTGGGATAAAATAGAGAAAATATTCTAAAAAAGCTTAAAATTCAGGTAAAGTAAGAAAAATATAAAGTAAATAATATTTGAGGGCTTTTTTGAAAGATAGCAGTGTATGTGCATTTTTTATGTGGTTTAGTAATGATTTCCAAAGAGTGGGGATGGCGACTGAAAACATCCTGTCACCCCAGGTTCGGTGCTTGGTTCTTGGGAATTGAAGGAGGTTGGAATCAGCAGATCTCAGCTGTCGGGTGGGGGTGTGACGGTGGAGGAGGTCCGAGAGGTTGGGGAGCCAGGTTGGGGAGGGTCTTGTAGGTAGTGAGTAGAGTTTTTAAGTTTTTACCAGGAGCCAGCCAAGGTCATGGAGGACTGGGGTGATGTGATCATTTTAATGGGTACTGGTAAGTAGGCGGGCGGCAGAGTTCTGGAACTTTTTGAAGTTTGTGAAGGACTTTGTTGTGGAACCAAATAGTAAGCTGTTTCAATAGTCGAGTCTGGCTCTTATAAATGCGTGAATGAGTGATTCGTGATGAGTGTGGAATGGTTGATGGTGTCAATAGCTGAACTGCGATCGAGGAGGATGAGGATGCTGATGGAACCGGAGTCTGAGGATAACAGCAGATCATTTGTGATTTTGATCAGAGCAATCTCAGTGCTGTGTTTTTTAAGGGAACCAGATTGGAAGGGCTCATTGAGGTTGTTGGAGTCAAGGTGGGATTTGATCTGATTTGCAATGATTCTCTCCAGTACTTTTTACAGGAAGGGCAGGTTGGAAATGGGCCAGTAGTTATTGGGGGAGTTGGGGTCAAGTCCAGGTTTTTTAAGTATGTGGGTGACTGCAGCAAGCTTTAAGGTGGAGGGGACGTAACCAGAGGATAGGGAGGAGTTTACGGTTTTGGTGATGAGTGAGGGGAGTGTGAGGAGAAATGCTTTGACGAGGGAGGAGGGTAATGCGTCAAAGGCGCTGGTAGTGGACTTCATGTTGGCTACCAATGAGGGTAGTTCAGATGAAGATAGTTCAGTGAAGGCTGAGAGGATGTGATCTGTCCACTTGGGGGGGTCAGGTTAGGGTCCAATTGGGGTGGGGAAGGCCAGCTGGTTGTGAATAGTGTTGATTTTTTTTCTGAAGAAATGCACAAATTAGTTGCATTTGTTAATTGTAAAAGAATGGGAGAGGTTCTCCTCGGGTTTTAGGAGTTTGTTTATGGTGGAGAAAAGAATTCTTGGATTGTCAAGGCCAGATGGATTAGTCCTGATTAAAATGCAGTGCGGGTAGCGATGAGAGTGTTTTTATAGTGTTTGTATGTCTCTGTGTGGACCGTGAGAACAGTTCTCCTTACGAGCCGCTCAAGCTGGAGTCCTTTTGATTTTAGCTGGTGCAGCTCATTAGTGAACCAGGGGGCGGAGTGGGTGAAGGAGACACATCTGGTTAGAATGGGTGCTAGTAAGACGCAAGTATATTTGCTGTTCTTTGATAGCTCAGCTTTTTGCCTATGTTGTGATTATGCCCTTACATTGTGCCTTTACTATATATAGTGCTGTGAAAAAGTGCTGTGAAAAAGTTGTTGCTGCCAAGGGTAGCAAAACCAGTTTTTAGGTTTAGGGGCAATTACTTTTTCACAAAGGGCCAGGTAGGTTTGGATAGCTTTTTACCCTTAATAAATGAAATCATCTTTCAAAAACTGCATTTTATATTTACTCTGGTTGTCTTTGTCTAATATACTAATATATGGATGGATGCAGTATTCTAATTTATGTTTGCAATTATGCTCTGTTGCAGGTTTACAGTAAAAGGTTCTTCATTAAACAAGAAAAGTTATGCCTTGTTTTTTTTTGGAGGACTTCACACTTTTATCTAACTGGCAAGCTGTGAAGACGAGCAATTCCTTGCAAGGACAGTATACACTCTATGAAAGAGTGGTAGCCTGTTGTAGAATTGTTCTTGTGTCTGGTTGCACTGGCCATATTTAGAGGAGAATAGTGTGAACAGGTTGCAGAGGTACATCTAAGCCGTTACATGTACTGAGTTATTTCAATAAATTGTAGTTTCAGTACTGTAATTGCAGAATACTTTATACTCCTACTCAGTTACATTTATGATGAAAAAATGACTTCTACTGTTATACTGGACCAGAAACTTCTTGCTACTTTTCCATGTCTATGATTTATTAATTTGTACACATTGTGATTTCCCAGACAGTGAAGGATTGAAAGGCAGTTTGGCACCAGACCCTCTCTGCAGCCATGACAATCCGTTATAGTCTGTTCCTGTCCTGTTTGGTTGCTGGGCCAAATCAGACAATGATGGATGTGTAGAGGACAGACTGCAATTTACCATGTAGAACTGGACCTACAGTTCCTGAGGCTGTTAACTGATGGCATTCGTTGGATGTACACTTCAGGGGATATAGCGGATCTAAAAATCCTGAAAGTCTCCACAGCAGACACAGTTTTGTTATATATGGTTGTGAGGGACCGAGCAGGAAGACCAGAGAGCCACAGAGTTTCTTTGAACAAAAACGTTTTCTTTTAATTAAGTTTCCATTAACAAGAAGTCAAAAGAAAATCTCCCAACCGGTAAAAAAGGCAAATTATCCTCAAGCAGCTGCTGGCGACCAGTTGACAGCATCACAACAAAAAGAAAAAACTTCTCTCACGACTGAGAGATGGGAACTTATATTGTGGCTGGTCAAGCCACTCAAAACAAAGAGGGGGATACACATAGACATACTAACGTTGAAAACAAACTACAGCCACAACATAACATCCCAGTATTAAACCATATAATATTAACTAAGGGAAATGAATTAAATATAAATATCAAGCATAATTAAAGATTTAACAATTACAAATCGAGATAAATGAACATTGCCCTTCCCCATGATGGACAGAGACTTGGTGCAGTCCAATTAGGACTCAAAGCCATTTAAGGTTGTCTCCTGCAGCTGGGCCTCCTTTTGCTGAATGGTGGATGACTCCAGCAACAACCCCCCAGGAACTGGTAACTCAAAGAAAACTTAATTAATTATCACAGGAAGAAAATATTTAACAAATAAAAGTATGTTGTTTGAAATCAAAATGTGTCCAGTTATTTTATATAGGAAGTGGGTGCCTGTGCCACAAAGAAACAACTAAGCAAATTAGAAATCAAGAAGTTACCACCATGTTTCTGACTGTCAATCTGTGGTTGCTGGTACGGCCATCACAATGGTGATTATGTGCACTATTAGAGGGTTTCTCCTGAAATCCACTGTCATTTACAGTCTTGAGCGTGTTCTTGCTCCAGGTTGTTGGCCTTACCTAGTGCCACCTCAGGAAGTGTGTGATCTGCAGGTCTAGCAGAACTCTGCTAGACAACCAACAATGTTTCTGGAACAGACCACCTTGGTGGCATGTTACCAGCAGGGGAAACCCACAGCCCCCGTGGCACTCATTCCAGTTGGCTTAGTACAATCATTCTATTCTGCTTTTAATGACTGGTTCAATGTTTTTACCACAATTATCTATAAATATGATTTATTCATTTTGTAACTCATTAACTTCTAGCTTAGTTGCCGTTAAGGTTATCACAGCACAATCCCATATCAACATATGATCTGCCACTATCAATCAAATTACCGTCTTCCCATTCCATTGCTATTTATCTGTATGATGCATTTATTCTATTTTAGATATTTTATATTTTATCATTAAATATACTCCCTTCCTATCAGATATTAGTCAAATTATGTTTGTGTTGCTTTGGGGTAGACAATGGAGATCCATTGAATCAGTAATTTATGACTTTATAAGTGATATTAAATTGATTAATTAAATTATATACATTTGAAGGCACTCAAGGCCAAACCTTTTGGTTTTGTCCTAAGATTGCTCCCTTCTGGCAATTTTTAAATGGTATTCATTAAATGGTATTCTAAAACGTATGATCTACAGATTGAACCTAACGCACTGGTTGCCCTGTTTGGCTGCTCTGTAGCTTACTTTTCACCGCCACAAACCGTACAGCAGACCCTTATGTTTCGTATGCTAGTTGCAAAGAGAATAATACCTGAAAGCGACCAGTGCTCCTTGTTTTTCCTGCTGGTTAATAGAACTGGTTTCAGGGATACATCTTGAGAGGCTTCGGAATAAACACGCATGGTTTTCCATAAAAATTTGAGAGCACTTGGGGCTCAATTTATAGGCACCATAACTTTACGGAATAACACCCCAAATTTTGCGCAGTACCATTCTGTATTCCTCGCCATATGCTTTATTTTGATGAATTATTTATTAGTATAGGCTGTTACGCTTTATCGTCATTTGTGATTATTGTCGTTTATGCTTTTGTTTATATTGTATGTTTCGTTTATTTCTTTCTGTGTGAGAGGGATCCCTCACATTTGGCTCTCTCCAAGGTTTCTACGTTTTCGTTTTTTCCCCCATTAATGGGGATTATTTTAGTAGTAGTAGGTTTTTCTTACTCTTGTTGAGGATCAGGGTTAAGGATATAGCACCTTGTCAAGGTGATAAGTGATTATGAGCTATACAAATCAAATTTGATTGATTGATTGACCCATCTAATGCGAATGGGTCAAAAATGTTCTACAATGTTAACTGGCACAGCGTTTTATAGAACCAAGAGTCAATAGCAAGCTAAGCAGCTAATACTGAGAGGGCAAAGCACCTGTGTACCAGCCATCTCCAGACAAAAGTAGTAGATCCAAAAATCACCACGCTATGACCAAACAAGCTTTAGACTTTGTTAAGCCCACCTGTGTACAGTAATTAACCTATGGACAAAGAGATACAGGATAAAATATAAATTTAAATTAAGTAAATAAATGTAGAAATATGAGAAAAATATTTAGAAATGGATGTAGAAATATAAAATGTAATACTTGTAAAATAAATACATAAATAATAAATATACATTTAGGAAAACAGAAATGGTCTTTTCTGCCACAAACTATATATTTTGTATCTTATGTATGTATTCAATTTTTTTTTAAGTTTGTTTATACTTATGTCATGTTTGTTCTTCCTACCTGCCAGACATATTGAATCAATATAAAAACAACTTATAGAAAGCCCTTAAAGCATATATCCTTGTTTTATTTTTAAGAATATAAAGAAACCACAAAGTCAAAACAGTATATGACAACATCACAATTAAATTAAATTTTATTTATATAGCGCCAAATCATTATAAACATTATCTCAAGGCACTTTACATAGAAGGTCAAGGTCCTTTAAAACAATGAGCTACGGCAAATACTAACATCTGAATGACATCATTATTTTGATGTGTCGTCATATCAAAACACTCAAAAACACAAACCCTTATTTGTGTCATGGCTTTGTGTCCCATGTACACAAAATGTTTACGTATTAAAATATCAGAAAATGACTGCTCCCTCTGTTTCTTTTCCAGGGCAGCAATTAATGCCTTTGCGGCCCTGCTGTGCTCAAGTAAGTTTTCATGACTTTCCTCATTCACCAGTTCATGGTTTCCTTTATACTATAATTATATCATTATTACCACCATTGTCACAATAAAGCACCTTTTTCACTGGCAGTGCTTGCATTTCTGACACCCTTTTCTTATTTAATGATGTATTTCTCTCAGTTTATGAATAACAGAAAACGTACTGATGATCACAGAAACATCTAATTGGGATACACTACATACCAAGTACGCTTTTTTGGGGTCCCATTGGCAGGAAGACTGTTGTTTTAGTATATAGACTAATATAACAAGAGTTTCTGCCGGTTTAAATAATTACATTTTAAGTTTTAAGTTTTGAAGGCCATAATGAATAAAAATACCTATATCTTGGGTTGGGTTTTGTTTGAAGGAAATAAATTCATATTCTTTTTATCTATTCCAGTTCTTATAGATTCTGATTTATGATTCGAATAGGGGAAAAATGGGTCAAATTCGGACATTAAAAATCTTTATTCTTTATTCTTAAAAGAAATAAAGACATAAGCAATCAAAAACTCTGAAGGAGCAAAAATAAAGAATAGCGACTGCTTCTTCGATGTTCCAAACAATATTCAAAAACCTATTTTGGCAATAAACTGAAGCTTATAAATTATTATTCCACACATTTATTATTTGTCTGTATGTGTGTCTGTACATGAAGTCAGTAAGTTACTTTGTTGAAGAACAGTGGTAACAAAAAACGAAAATATAGAGTTTCCTAGTCAATGATCATTTCATTCATTAAAGGTTAGGCATCTGTAGTATTAAGCCAAGCTCCCTTTAATAATTCATTACCAGGTTTATTCACTGACTGAATAACTTAGGCTGAATATTTACCCTAGATTGTTAACTATGAGATATAAACTTTTTACATTTGATCACTGCTGCATTACATCAACTGGCACCCCCAACATGTAGCATTGTGTTTATAGTAATAAATATCTTTATAATTATTATTACTAATACTTATTAATTAAGGTCAGTCTCCCAGGGTGCTTCAACTTCACAACTAGGTGTTAAAACTTCCCCTGGATACAACTTTTGACCAATATTGGTAATTCTGGATCCCATGACCCATGAGGTGACCAGGCCAATATAAGCCCAGTTCCCTCTCTTTTCATTCTCTTTCCACTCAATAATCCTGGAGGTTTCTACCCAACTTTTCATGAAGGAGAGCTACACCTCTCCTGCTCACTGAGCCAGGGAACCTTCCTCCTTACCCTAGCTCTACCAACGTTCAAGCAGGCCTGCCTGGAACAGACTGCTAAAACTTTCCAAAAGGCAGGCCTGCCTAAGAACTTCAGCAAAAGAGTTGCATCGCACAGCAGAACCACAACAACAGGAGCCAAAAACCAGCAAGACGACTTCACTGGACTTCAAAAAGCACATCAATCTTTTCCTTTTATTCATGGGTGGTTAACACAACTGGGCTTAATAATTATACTAGGCTAAGCAAATACTGTTCAATTCTATTCATGTGATGTTAATAAGTTTGAGTTGTGTTGTTGGAATATTAGGTAATAATGAATTAATTATTTGAAAGTTAATGTTAGTTATGTTATGCTCTTTACAGTCTTTCTTTGCATGCAACTAAAGGCTGAAATATGCTACTCCGACTCCGTTACAGACGACCGGATGGACGGATACGGCAGATTATTTTTTCATTTATGGTTATTCGAAGGCTATGGGTGCTTAAAACAATTCACTGCCTGAGCAGTAGGTGGCGCAACGGAGGACGAACTTAGAGAAGCCTACCTGGAATTGTCTATCTAATTGTAATTCTATTATAATCTACAATCTACAATTCTATTTACACAGCTTCCTGAATGATTATGGAATTTTACAATACAATAGCCAAGTCTTTTATCTAAACTCTCACATACACCAATAGCATCATCTGGAGTTTATGTTGGGATTTTATGAGAGGTCTAGGTATCGAACATATCCTCAAGCAAAGATCTGGAACATCATAATGTCTTACTAAAATTATGATTAAGTGCAACATATATTGAAATATCAGATGTATCAACATTTGTGTTCATCCAACAACTTACCGTCAAATCAAATCAACATATATACATATTCTAACAATATTTACTATCAGTTTTCACATTGAACTAAGTGTTCTGTTTTTCTTATTTTTGTCAAACTATTTTCTAATAATTTCAACACATCTTGACAACTGAACAGCTTTAACCCCTGCTTTTCTCTTCCATATTTTTCCTATTATATCCCATCTTCACTTACTCCACTAACTTTCCACTTTTCAGTTTTAGTGAGAGAAGAGGGGTCTATTCTGGCCCAAACTGCAGCGATTAAAAGGGAATTGATCTATCAAAATTTGACAATTCTAAATAATTTATTGATTATAGGTCCAAATTTAATGGCGTCTGGGTCTGGATCCGGAATAATGTCTGCCACCTCCATATTAGTGGACGGGACATGGACCAAACTAAAAAGTCAACATATTAACAGTCATTTCTCTGTCATTTTATGCTGATGTATCCTCAAGGTTTTTCTGGGTATGAATGGGTGAAAAAACTGTTCTATAAAATGTTGTTTACCATTTAGCTTTGTGGCTCCAAACTGGTGCTACATAGAGCTAAGATACAAGATGAATGAGACACATCAGCAAAACATACATATGAATATGTAACTACACTGTTTGAGTAGGAGTGTTCAGAGTGGATGCAGAGGAACTGATAGGTACCATGTAGCCAAACAGCCAGACAATTTGGGGTCAACGATGTATGTCATTCTATATTTGGTATTGACAGCAGAGGGAACTAATAGTTAAACACTCTCTCTGTGTTTTTCCCTCACAGAGGATAACGTTTGTTCTGTGATATCAAAGGGTTACATCTCTGGCCTATTGCAACTTTATGAGGACTGGCACAGCAAAGATACTCTACATACTGCCATAGAAATCCAGCACATGCTGCTGCGCTGCTTCCATAAGGTCACCCACAACAATCCTGGCAGACAGGCTTTCATATCCCAGGGAGGACTCAGACTGCTGTATCATACCACACAGGTAAAATTCATAGCTTTATTTATTTAGCGCCACTCAATTTGCTTTACAATACAGCTTTCACCCTATGTGCAGCATTTTCCCTATCATACACCACTCATACACTTCTGGCACTGTCCTCAATCTAGGGCAATTTCGGGTTCAGTATCTTGCCCAACGACACTTCGGTCTGCGGATTGGGGGAGACTGGGATCGAATCAATTGGTCCAACCATATAAACACACATTTGCATGCACAATTACTCAGTGGACAAACAATGTACTTCTGCAGCGTACTGTGTATCTTCCTACTGTAAAGTATCTACAATATACTATCTTCTCAAAGTTGCCTTTTAGTTTATATGTCCTATTCATTACTGAAGCTGCACATTTCAATTCCGCGTTCTTTCGGTGAGAGCATTTCAGAAATCACGTCTGGCACACCAGGGTTACAAGGTAGAACCCCTTTGTCAGACAAGCCCAACCACAATTTAATAACCTGTTTTCTCAAATGTTGAGACTGTTATTTCCAATGATATTTTAAAAAGCTTTGGAATTGATCAAGGCTAAGTTATAGCACATACTCTTCAAGATTAAACTCCATCAATAACAGTAAATGAAAGAGAGCAGAGAGGGCGATCAGGAGCACTTGGGCACAATCAGGTATCAGCTCTGACTAGTTATAATAATATATAACAATTACAGTGCCTAAGATGTTATTGATTATTAATGATAGCAGTAATACCTAATTAATACATATTATTATTAATAATAATAATAATAATGGAGTTAGAGTTACCTGCAAAGAGAATGAAAAAGAGAGAGGGAGACTATGGGAGGATAAAACATTTTAGTAAATTAAGAAAAAGAGCTCGGGGAACTTGATGGGAGTTCCCCCAGCAGTTTAAACCAATAGCAGCTTAACTAAGGGATGGTTCAGGACTCACCTGATCCAGCCTTAACTATAGGCTTTATCCACATAGGCTTCATGATGACGCCGAGATAAACATCTGAAGATATGTACCTAGCATCAACTGGTGGTTGGCATAATAATTAGTTTAGTAGACCTTCAAATATACAAGGGGTATTCTCCAACTTGTCTTATGTTCTAAAATAAAGTATAATTCCTTTAATATTCATATACAGTGCTGTGAAAAAGTATATGCCCCCTTCCGGGTTTCTTAGTTTTTTGCATATTTGTCACACTTAAATGTAATCAGGCCTGGGTGTGGCAAGTGACATTGAACTCAGCTTTCCAAAAAATGTGGTTTATCAGAGTTTATTCAGGATTTATCAAGAGGGGGCAAATACTTTTTCACATAGGGCCAGGTTTGGATAGCTTTCCCTTAATAAATTAAATCATCATTTAAAAACTGCATTTTGTATTTACTCTTCTATCTTTGTCTAATATACAAATTTTTGTGATGATCTGAATCATTTAAGTGTGACAAAAATGCAAAAAAATCTAAAATCAGGAAGGGGGCAAATACTTTTTCACAGCACTGTATGTAGGCCCATGATGCTTATAGCAGTACTAGTTTTGTAGAGTACAGCTTAATTGGTACATCGTTATCCCTTTGTACTACACAGTACAGTTCAGCTAGAGCAAATGATTAGTCTATTAACATGTCACTTATTTGTTTTCACCTTTGTAGACAGATTTGTTGACTAAAGGTCTGGAGTCTCTGGTTGAGCCCTCTGTGCAGTTGATGAGGAAGTGTCTCCCCAAAACTCCTCTACCACTGACATCAGATCAGTCTGCATACACCTTCCTCCTGCCAGGAAGAGCGCATGCCGTCCCTGATGTAAACATTGCACCAGGTACTGTAAACAAACAAAGTAATGACAACTTTTGGTAAAGCTTTACATTACAGCCCACAACACACATACTCTAAGTCAAATGATGCTGATACAAGCACCAAACACCTCTTCTGTCTAATCTTTTAGAAACATTTTTGTTTGGTTAATTTCCCATCCACTAATATGGAGGCAGCTACCTAAAATACCAGGAGGTTAGCTTCCATCTGGACATTTGGAAGGGATAGACAGAAGTGCAGTAGATGTTGCATGTAAAATAGCATCAACAAAATAACAATATTTACTACGTTCATGAGAAAAGACATTGTGTAAATGGAGAGATGAATCAATGTCTAAAGTTTTGATAGAGGAAAATGTCAGCAAGGGAGCAGCAATGACTGATATTGTCTATCTAGCAATATAGTAGTAATCATAATCCACAATCCTCTGCCACCACGGTCCACATTGTGTCTGCAGCTGCAGCTGAATCTGCAATGAAACAAGGACTTCAGGAGAGAATGAAGATGAAGATGGAGGAAAAGCAAAGAGATGCTCCATGTGTCAAAAACATTTACAGTATAACAAAGAGCTGGTCCAAGACTACCTGAGGCAGCTATAACTATAAGCTTTGTCAAAAAGGAAGGTTTTAAGACTATTCTTAAACGTAAAGAGGGTGTATGCATCCTGAATTGAAAATGGGGGATTTCCACAGGAGAGGAGTTTGATAGCTGAAGGCTGAACTCTTCACTGTACTTTTAGAAATGTCAGAGTTGAAAATTATGCAGGAATCTTAGGACTGCAGTACTCCATTGGGTTGACACAGGTCTAGTGTTTTTAAAGTATGAGGACACTATATCATTAAGGGCTTTGTAGGTGAGTGAAATTTAAAGGGAGTCAATGTAGTGAAAGTAATACAGGTGATCTTTTCTCGAAGAACTTGATGTAGCATTTTGGACAAGTTGTAGAGTCTGTTAAGAATCATAAGTCGAATTTGATCGTGAGGAATTACAGTATTCCAGTCTGGAGGAAACTAATGTGAGGATGCATTTTTCTGCATCTTTAAAAAAAATAGGAGGTGCCTTATTTTTGCAATGTTATGCAGGTGAAAAAAGACAGTCCTTGAAATTTGTTTCAAATGTTAATCAAAGGACAAATCCGGACAAAGATAAGTCACAGATTCCTGGCGGTTTTGCTGGAGGTCCATCCAGAGCAGCTACTCTATATCATTAGATATTGTATCTAGCTTTTGTAACTTTTGTTTTGTATTTTTTCTTAACATATCAATCAATAAATAACTTTTCATTTGTATAGCCCATATTCCCAAATCCCAATTTGTCTCATAGGGCTTTAACCAGGGTTTGACATCATCTTCCCTTAGCCGTCAACAAGAGTAAGGAAAAACAACAACCAAAAAAACTTTTAAAAGGCTAAGAAAAACATACCCTATCTACCAGGCAAATAAAATTGGGACACGCACAGAAACCTGAGAAACCCTGTGATTAACTTTTTCGATCAGATCACTCATAGTGTATTCGTATAGATTGGCTAAAATTGCAATTGCAGCAAAATACTTTTTTTATGGTAATATTTGAAGGTAAAGCGATCAGACAGAAATAGCCAATATTGATAATAAATTAATAGGTATCATGCAGTTTGAGGAATTCTTTGGTTTCGTTTGGTTGTGTTTTCCATATTTCAAAATTAATATGAGAGTATGTGTATTTATTGTAGCCTTGTTTTTATCTGAGGAAAAGTTAATTTTCCAGGCTAGACTAAAAGTGATAGTTCAGCCAGAAATTAAAATGTACTCATTATCTACTCACCACTATGCCGATGAGGGGGTGGGTAAAGTGATTGAGTCCACAAAACACTTTAGAAGTACTGAGGTAAACAGAGTTGCAGCAGAATGCAATACAATTAACAGGTACAAACATATTGGACACTGACATTTTCACTCAACTTTCCCTGTTGTGACCAGATAACAGCAGTGAGGACAGTGACGATGATGACTCTGACACGCAACAGGCAGAGAGCAAAGATTATGTAAGTGTGTCTCTGTGTGTGTATGTCTAATGTTTATGCATTTGTGTGTAATTTCAGAGCCTTTGATCTTCAGGACCTGTTTTGAGATACACTGTTGAAAAACATGGTTATCTTGTTCACTGAGTTGGAGTTAAGGACAGTCAACTAATCACAAACTTGTTAATGTTAAATAAATTGTTAAACACAATCCAAAAAGTAATGCAGAGTGCATTATCACACAGGTACAGTGGAGGATCTGTGTTGACGTAGTCTAGGACATCCTGTATTTCACACTTAACAATGGAGCAGGCTCTTCTGTGGACTCTGCGGCGGTAGATGTCGTGCAGAGAGAGTAGCGATGACCTGACGATCTAATTTCCGTAACCGCTGGAATGTATGGTTAATTGTAATTAAATTTGATGCAATTTTTCTTTAATGCGGCTGGAAATATGACAGCATTTTCCTCATGTCTCTCATGATGGGCAAATATGCCTCTGAGGCTGTGCGTTTGTCCTCACCATCCTCTTTGGTCTTTAACAGAGACGGCTTGGGTAACTTTCAGTGTTAATTTTGGCAGCTATTTTTGATTTAGTCTTAGTCTTAGTCTTTTGACGAAAATGCATATTAGTTTTAGTCACATTTAGTAATTTTTGTCCTTCTTAGTTTTTAAGTCTAGTTTACTATAAAAACAGATAGCTGCAGCCTAATAGCTTAAAAATATATACTTTTAAGTGTGAAAACAAAAAGGGAGAGCAGGTCAGACTGGAGGCGAACACAGAAACTGCAGCTCGGTAGAAACCAACTGCAGCTTCTGCTGCAGCAGCCACTGTCGCCGAGATAGTATATGGGGCGGTTTCCACCTTGTTGCAATCATCTTTTTAGCTGCAGTTAGACCAGCCATGAAACACGCGCTTTGAGGATTTTGTGAGTCTCAGGTGAGAGAGATCATTTAAAATAAAAACAGATGGGGACAGGTTGATAGGAATAGACAATAGCAATGACAGTTCACGCTGCACCATTTTCCAAAAATGTTCAACCCCTGAGCATTCCCAAATCATGTGGAAAAAGGTGCCCACAGTGCCTGTAGTACATAGTGTACAATTCGGATTATCTTTAATTTTCATACAGTAAAGTTTACGAGGAGTCATGTATGTTCTGTGAATGAAATTTAGATGAATCTGTTGGTGGTCATGGTTTCTGGATGACTGTTTAACTGTATCCCAGACCCCATCCCAGCTGAAGTCGGGGTCAAGGTCAGGAATATCTGCCCACCAAGATGCATTCACTGGCAGAGTAACATCAGATTTTTTTAGGAAATAACGATACAATTTAGATACAGCTTTTCTGGATTCCCGGGCCTGATTCAAAGTTTGATCAAAGAGTGTTCCTCCAGTGAACCTTGCCAGGGTACAAAATATGTTTTCATGGCTGTTCTCAGCTGCAAGTAGAAATAAAAAGTGGAATGTTGCAAGTTGAACCGGAATGTGAGCTCTTCAAAAGAGTATAGGCCCCTGTCCCCAATAATGTCACCAAGGGAATGAATTCCCTTGTCATACCACTGGCGACACTGACCAAACTTAATTGGGGATTTACCAATTAACAAACGATAATTATAAAAAATAGGTGAATACGGGTTCCAATTAGATGAAATACCACACATTTTTTCTGCTGCCCTCCAGACTGCTAATACGTGAGACACAATGGGACCATAACTGACTTGAGATTTCTTTAAGGGAACATTGGAAAATAAGATTTCATTTAGTCTCGGTCTGACGTGCAGTGAGGGAGTCGGTAGTTGCCGCGACCTTATTGATGCGCTTCAGCATGCTGTCAACTTTTTTCCTCCAGAATCGATTCGAAGCTGAAGAAGACCTGCTGGATCTTAGTTTGCGTCCGCTTGCCCTCCTCAGCAACGACAGTGGCAATGTGTTTAAGCAGCGCATCATAAGAAAACTTCGGTGACGAGCTTTTAGCGCTAGCAGCATGCTCGGTGTTAACGTTAACCTCACTGGAGTCTTCTGCCGTATCCCGTACCTGGTCAAGTTTTTGTTGTCTTGCAGACTTCGGCATTGCAAAGTGGGGTTAAGATGATAGATTGATATTTTTATTTATGCTGGTTTAGCTAGTGAAAGATATGTTATAAGTTATATAATACTGAAACGGGGGAGAGACGACGCCACGCTGCTCCTCTCTACCACACCATACCGGAAGAAAAGCGTTGTTAACGAATATTTTTCGTTATAGTTTTCGTCAACGAAATTAACACTGGTAACTTTGTTGAAATTTATTGAAGCATTGTTGCTGTGTTTCAATTTCATTTGAATGGGAGTGTGCATTGATGCAATCTCTTGATTATTTTGTAACATGTGTTCTGAATCATGTGGTCATGTGTTCATGCTTAAAGTAGATGCATTTAATGCTGCTATAAATAGACTCTGTTGCATATTTTAAATTTTTTTGGAAGGTGTGGGGGATTTGGGGTGCGTGAAAACGGTCAGGATGCGTGGCCTACAAAGTTTTGGAACCGCTGATCAAAGTAGTCTTTACCACTCTCTGCCAAACGGTGATGCAGTTGGTAAACATGCTCTCAATGATGCAGATGTAGAAGTTGCTAAGGATTTTTAGTGACATGCTGAATTTCCTCAGCCTCCTCAGGAAGTACAGTTGCTGTTGCGCTTTCTTGACCAGCTGGGTGATGTCAAATGTCCATGTAAATGGTAAAAGGTAAATGGTTAATGGTAAATGGTAAATTGTAAATGGTAAATGGTAAATGGTAAATGGTTTTGTATTTATATAGCGCTTTTCTTGTCTGATGATGAACACTCAAAGCTCTTTACCGTACAGTTTTACATTCACCCATTAACACACACATTGACACAGTGCATCTATTGGCAGCACTTTGTTGTTCTATGAAGGGCCTGTGAGGTCATCGCTGAAAGAGACAGCCAGGAAGTTGAACCTGCTCCCAATCTCCACCGCAAAACCACGGATGATCGGCTGCAGATGAGTTTTCTCTCCCTCCTCCTGTCCACAATCATTAATTAGGTCTTCTCTGTGTTGAGGGTGAGATTGTTCTCCTCACACCATGTCACCGGACTTGCCAACTCACTTCCATATGTGAGGACCGTGGACTGCGAGAGAGACAGGTTGAAGATGGAAGTGAAAACATCAGTCATCTGTGTAAAAAACAAAAACGGTTGATTTTCAGTGCTTAAGAATTGAAAACAAAATTAAAATGCAGTTTGTAGTTGTACTGCATCTCAGAACCATATGTACATCAATATTAAACATGCATGACTTAAATGTACACACATGTAGCTGACATGTTGACAGAATGTTAAAGTAACGGTGATCAATAACAATCAACATAAACTGGGGCTACAACTGAAGAGGGAAGATGACAAAGCAATGCAGAATATGTCACAAATGATAACCATACAATATCACACAAACAATTGAGGCCTACTTAAGTTTAACCTCATGATCACCAGCAGCAAATCACACCTATTGATAGTGTTTGAGTGGTACTTATGTGTGTGTGTGTGGAGAGAAGGAGACCTATCAGTGTGATATCTGGGCATGGTCCACACAGCATGTCTATTCTTGAAAAAATAGTAGACAGCGACAGTCTCATGTCATTCTCTGGTTCAATTCTTGCCCTGTACTTATTTTTCAAGTATACCAGTGTAGTAAAAACGCTCTCACACAGGTAGGTTGTTGGAAAGGGCAAAAGACACCTTATTGCTTTTGCAGCAAGCTGTGGAAATTCTGTCTGGCAATTTATCCAGAACTTAACAAGGTGGCTGTATGTGATACATATTCCACCTGACAGAATCTGTGGACATCTCAATCAGCAGGGGTTGGATTTATAACCGTTGCTTACGCACAAAACGAGGCCTGAAATGTGCGTACGCCACTTCTCACGCCAAAGTTGTGATTTATAAAAATGAACTTGATGGGAAAATGTGCGTATTTTCCAGGAGTCGGATTTTTTACCGTTGCGTACGCACAAAACAGGGCCTGAAATGGGCGTACACCACTGCTCACGGCAAAGCCATTAATAGTTTTTAATAATATCTTCTAACCAGAGGTGTAAAGTAACGAATTACATTTACTCAAGTTACTGTAATTGAGTAGTTTTTTTGTGTACTTTGCAATTTTTTGAGTAGTTTTTGAAATGGATAATTTTACTTTTACTTAAGTAGATTTTGACTGGAGTATTGTACTTCGCTACATTGGAATTACATCCGTTACTGAGTAAAAAAAATAACCGTTCAATGCGCAAGGCAATTCTCACTGTTTTGGTAGATGCTGCATAGAGTGGATGACGCCCTCACGTGCACGTTCATCATATGAAAAGTGATCGTAAAGTTCACTGTTCGCGAAAAATATGGGCGACATGCACAACACTGCACAGGGAGCCACCGCAGAGCGGCTTCACTCCTGGCACCCCCCCCCCGAAAATTAAATATATATATATATTTTTTTTAAACGATTTTCTACGAGAACGGAATTGCAACTTTCAGATGGTATTTTGCCCTGTAAAACTGCATTTCTTTTCAAACACAACAACGATCGCATGATATGGTGCAAGCATTTGATTTAGACAGCGTCTCTACTCAGGAGAAGGAAAACATTCTGTAACGTTTTAGCTAGACCTCAGATAATATGAACCTGTTCACCGTTCAAATTCATTATTTGTCATTAAGTTGCGTTCAGTTCAACGTTCTCATAAAAATGAACGTGTTCAATGAACGCGTTCTTTCGAACTCGTTCATGCACAACACTGCCTGAAACTCAATAGCCTACTGGCCTACCTGCCTCGGCTGCCTGCGAGCTACTCTTCAGCTGTGCTGGATGCTGTTCACTGCAAAGCGAGCCCTGATGAGCTCTACTCACCATGAAAATCAGCTGCTGCTCAAACTCAACAAGAAGTTAGTAGATAAGTGCTCTAAAGGTGGACCAAAGTTTAACCAACAATTTAAATATACAGTGGGTCAGCTGTATTTAAACCAAAAGTTCTTAAATGTTGACATGTTAAATGTTTTTGTACTTATATTTGTAAAGATTCTCCTTTCATTAAAACATACTGTTTTTGGATTGGATTTATGACCCCTTGTCCTTTTTTGCACTGTATAGGAGAGCCCCCATCAAGTTGTTGGAAGTAACTAAGTAACTTTTACTTAAAGTACATTTTAAATGAACTACTTTTTACTTGAGTAGATTTTTAAATGGGTACTTTTACTTGTACTTAAGTAAAATTTCATCAAAGTAAAGGTACTTTTACTTGAGTACAATATTTCAGTACTTTTTACACCTCTGCTTCTAACACTGTGCGTGTATCATCCAATCATTGCAGTGAACGTGACTGTTCCACAGAGCGCACGGAGCGCACCCAGAGATTACTTACAAGAAATGAAGACACTTTCCAAATAATATCCCAGTGGAGGTGAGGATCCACAGATGTGAGGGAATCGGTCTGATGCTCTAAATCAGGGGTGTCCAAACTTTTTTTCCGGAAGGCCACATACAAAAAAAAATTCAAAGGTCTTGGCCACTCACGCCACCACGCCCCCCTGCCCTGGAGCGGACTGTTGACAGTGCGCCTCAATCGAGTCGCTTAGGGCGGGGGGGAGTGGCGGCGTTCTGAGGGACAGCTGGCAGGTCAGGAGTGAGTTGGGTGCCACTTAGTGGGCCATAGTACATTACATTACAATTCATTTAGCGGACGCTTTTATCCAAAGCAGTTTACAATCAGTGCATTCAAGGGTAGGGGAGAGCGGGGTAATGTGAGACATCGGGTAATGTGAGACCCCCCCTGTGTCTAGGCAACGGAGCACATTTGTGGTCATGTGATCATTATGTTTTCAAGCTCCTCCCATTCCACCCTTGCCATGAATGAGAAGTTGGTGCTGGTGATGTGGTTAGAATTTTTTTTCACAAAAATGTGTTTTTTGCATTTAAAAGTAAATGTTCTTGCTTTGAACTTAATCAACTGTTGTGTCAAAAACAATTGATTAAGTTAGAAAAACTTACATCATACATGTTGGTGAACTTCCAACATATAAAACCATGTGATTGATGCTAGCTGAAGATTAGCCTGAATTGCTAAGAGATGTTGTTTATTCTAAAATGTTGGCTGTGGGGTAAAGTGAGACAAATGCTGTGGGGTAAAGTGAGACATGTAGCAAAAGTAAAGTTTAGTCTTAAACATATTTTAGTGTAATATTACATTACATATGTTTTATTTTTAATTCAATAAACATTGTAGAAAAACCATCATGCCAAGAAACTACACCAGGAAGACAACCTGGGGCCAAACACCCCTGCAGAGATGGAGAGTGCAGCCGCTGAGGTCATGCAAGGAAAGAAGTCCTTAAGAAAAGCTGGAAGGGATAGAAATATTGATAAGACAACCCTCAAATGATTCATAAAGAAAAAAGAGAAAGGGGAAGTAAAATCAGTAGCCTTGGGTGCAGTAGCTGAGGCAAAGATAATATTCACAGATGAGATGGAGGAGGAACTAGCTGACCAGTTCCATGGCCTTACTCCAGTTAAGAGCCGTGAACTGGCATTTGAATATGCAGAGAAAAACAATATCCCTGTCCCTGCCAATTGGACAGAGAAACAATGTGCAGGTAAGCTAGTATGTGCAAGAGATAACATGAATCAAAATAATCATAAATGTGCTTAATTTACCTATTACAACATGTGTTGTTATGGTAGTTTTAAAGTGGAAAAAGTAAGTGGATCACTTTACCCCCTTTATTTCTCTGGTCTTTCTCCTTTTACCCCTAAGCTGGGGTAAAGGGAGACACAAGTCAAATTCTCACTGCCTATTGTCCTGAAGATTTTCTCATTCTGATCATTTCCATTGCTAGGAAACTTCCTGAATTAATGGAAAATGTGTAAATTTTACTGATATATAATTTTTGCTTGCCTAGAGGGGAGCAAATGTAAAAAATGTCTCACATTACCCCGCTCTCCCCTACCCGAGGGTACAAACCCAGAACAACAAGAATTAAGAAAGTACAATTTCTTCAAAAATAGAGCAAAACTACTAAGTGTTATAAGTAAGTGCCATTTAAGTGCTACTAAATTGTTAGTTTAAAAAAAAAGGGCCAATTTAAAATGGATGGCGGGCCGCAGATGGCCCGTGGGCCGTAGTTTGGACACCCCTGGTCTAGAAGGATAAGGACAGAGGAGAGAGAGGCGGCTCAAGTAGTGTGAAGTTGCTCAGAGACAGCAAGGAGGGCAGTCTCAGTTGAGTGCCCTGCCTTGAAACCAGACCTGTGAGGGTTAAGAAGGTTATTTTGGTTAAGATAGGAGGAGAGTTGATTAAAGATAGCGCGCTATCTTTAATCAACAATAACTAGAGAGACAGGTCTGTAGTTATTTACTTCAGACGGGTCAAGGATGGGTTTCTTCAGGAGAGGATTTACTCTTGCCTCCTTCAGAGAATTGGTGAAACAGCCAGTTGACAGGGAAGTTGACTACTTTTTCTGCACACCAAGTTGTCGAACGTGCTACGAATACTTCTGGGTAAAGAATTGACATTGAAACATAATAAGCATGGAGGATTACACGCTCACACAACTCGGTCTATTACACTATCTGGAAAGCTAGCTAAAATGGCTGCAGGCTCCGACTCATCCTCAGATGAGACAACTCACCCAGCCTCGAAGATGAGAGCGAGCCCCTCACAATACAACAACTACAGTTGAAGGAGGATATGACAATGCTTATATAGGCCTTATCTCAATCACTAGAGACCTCCATGGAAGCGCTGCAAGGGGACGAGAGTTCATTCAACAATCGCTTACCGCAACAGAAACAATAGCGGGGGAACATTTTGAGCGGCTCACTCGGGCTGAAGCGACCATTAAATCCATGCAGTCACAGAACAAACTTATCCAAGATCGCTTGGAGGACCGGGAAAACAGGTCCCGCAATCCAACTTCTGCATAGTGAACATACCAGAGGGCACAAGACGGGCAGGGAACCGAAGCATCAAAAGAAGGTCCCAGAAGCAGGCGCACATAGGCGCGCATGCATGTACAAAACCCATTTGATATGCAGATGTTTTAAAAAAAATGTTGTGGGAAAAATGGTTACTGTCATCCGGCCACTACTCGTGTCTTTTCCCATTTAAAAAATAACTCTTAATCCTATTCATGATAATCTTTTCCCCCACCAAGACTAGACTGTGCATTCTCTCTATGGCTCAAGAATGGCATTTCCAACATTGGTCGATTAAACATCACTGGATTGTTTGGATGTTCCGAAGATATATTTGAACGATACAATATAATAATATATATCCCATCTTTTTTGCTATTACCAAGTGCGACATTTTGCCAGATCTTACAATTCCAATTTTCCTAATTCACATCTAGACTCAGCGTACAAGAAAATTCTGAACACCCAACAAAAGGTAAAATGATTTATATCCCAAATATAGCAAACCATCAACTCAATTACTGAGACTAACATTGGTAAAATCAAAGCGGATTTGGAAATAGAACTTGCCATTAGCATACCCGATTCATTTTGGATTGCACGGTTAAATTTACTACAATTCAAGGTACAGCATCATGTCATAATTCACCAGCAGATCTTGCTGAAATGTTTTGGATCGCATCTTTGGTGTTCAGGGATTGAAAAATGACATGTACATTGTATTATTGCTTTCCTTGTGCTTTTGAGAATAAAAATAATATAAAAACCATGCAGTATATCATCAAGCTCTGAACTAGGATAGCTAACAAGCCAGCAACACAAAATATTACTTAGCCTGCCATGCAATTTTATATATATATATATATATGTAAAAAAATCAATACAATAATCTGGTTTGTTGTGTATAATCCAAGCCTCATACATAGCGGCCTTGTATTCTTGTCTTTGGCTGGCAAGGACATCCAATGTCAGGACTCAAATACTTATGTAATGATATTTCATATTCTGAACATGACCGCAGCTCCCGGTGTACACGCTAGGATTCTCCACTAAATATGTTTATATATCTTGCCTGATTTTGGAAATGTTGGTGTAAGGTGATAAAGGTATAAAGTCTGATAGCCGGACTGGGGACATCATCAGACTGTGGAAGGAGCAATTTAAAGACCTCTTGAACCGGCCCTACAGGTCCTCTGTGGATGACGTCTCAACCACCCTGGAAAAATTTAGTCCAGGGTCCTACAAAGGAGGCTCTGGCCAATTGCTGAACCTCAGATACAGGGCGAGCAATGAAGATACCTTCCAGGCTGTGGAACTGTGGACCATCTTTTTACCATTGGTGGCATGCTGCAGGAGTCATGGGAGTATGACCTCCCAGTCTAGATGTGTTTTCTGGATAAGGAGAAGGCATATGACTGTGTCTACGTTCACAGTGGGTGTGGGACTCTTCCAGGGTTGCCCTTTGTCACCAGTACTGTTTGCGATTTTCATGGACAGAATTTCAATGCACAGTTGTTGTATGGAGAGCGTTCAGTTTGTAACTTCAGAAATGCATCTCTGCTTTTTGTGGATGATGTGGTTCTGTTGAGTTGAAGCGAGAAGCTCTTGCCGACCGTCCTCGGCTTATTGAAAAGAAAGATTTGTCAGAAGTGAAATCTGGATATATGTGGCCTGACCGGGCGGAGACATAACAGGTGGGGCGCGCGAATGGGAGGGTGAATGTGAGGCGCAACTAATGCTTTGACGTCCGCATCTCTTTAATGGTGGAGCAGTAAAAAAAGTCTTTCTTTCTCCGGAGCCAGGGGCCGCAACCCGCGGCTCTTCAGTCCCTCTGCAGTGGCTCCCTGTACAGTGTTCATATGTTGAACGGTAACGTGAGGGAACGTCACTTTAATTTGTCACGGCTCCTGGTTTTATCATGCTGGCCTGATACGATGCTGATTTGACAAATTAACGTGACGTTCCCTCACGTTACGCGTGTATGTTTTTGCGCACTTAGAAACATTACACCCCAGTCACTTGAATGTGTTCTTGCCCTATTGCATGTATTCTCATTTAAGACGTTGATCTCGCTTTCAATTTGGCTGCAAGAACGTAGCCCAGTTCATTGTCAAAATTAAACTCAATTAAGTATTAAGAAAAAATTAAGAAAGAAAACGCTATACATGCAAAATAACATACAATTTCACTTATATGGGCCTGTAGGCTAACACTAATATGAATGCCATTTGTTAAGTGTTCAAAAAGCTGGGCAGGAACAAGCTGGTAAAAAAGGGAACCTTACAGATGTTTTATTTATTGAGATCAGATAAACCAGTATCGTATCGTATTTGTGGTATCATATTGAAAGTATCGCGTATCGTGATATTTTGGCAGGTATAGTATTGAAGTCATAATTTTGGAATTGTGACAACACTACACCGCGTTCCACATCATTATGCAAATTACACTTTGCTCAGATTTTCCTAAATATTAATGTGAAATCAAAAAAGGTTTAATCAAAAACATCTTAACAGATCAAGTTACATGTTAACATAGGACCCCTTCTTTGATATCACCTTCACAATTATTGCATCCATTGAACTTGTGAGTTCTTTGATAGTTTCTGATTTAATGTCTTTGCAAGATGCCATAATAGCCTCCCAGAGCACCTGCTTGGATGTGAACTGCCTTCCACCCACATAGACATTTTGCTTGATGATGCTCCAAAAGTTCTCAATAGGGTTAAGGTCAGGGGAAGATGGGGGCCACACCTTGAGTTTCTCTCCTTTTATGCCCATAGCAGCCAATGCCCCAGAGGTATTCTTTGCACCATGAGATGGAGCATTGTCATGCATGAATATGATTTTGCTTCAGGAGACACAGTTCTTCTTTTTGTACCACGGAAGAAAGTGGTCAGTCAGAAACTCTACGTACTTTGCCGAGGTCATTTTCACACCGTCATGGACCCTGAAGGGGCCTAACAGCTCTCTCCCCATGATTCCGGCCCAAAACATGACTCCGCCGCCTCCTTGTTGACGTCTCAGCCTTGTTGGCACATGGTGGCCATTCACCAACCATCCTCTACTCCATCCATCAGGACCATCAAGGGTTGCACGGCACTCATTCGTAAAAAAAACCGTTTGGAAGTTAGTCTTCATGTAGTCCTGAGCCCACTGCAACCTTTTTTGCTTGTGAGCTTGGTTTAGGGGTGGCCGAATAACAGGTTTAAGGACACTTGCAAACCTCTTGAGCATCCTACATCTTGAAGTTCGCGAGACTCCAGAGGCACCAGCGGCTTCAAACACCTGTTTGCTGCTATTCAATGGTATTTTAGTGGCTGCTCTCTTAACCCTACAGATTTGTTTGGCAGAAATCTTCCTTATTTTGCCTTTGTCTGAACAAACTCGCTTGTGCTGTGAATCAGTGACAAATTTCTTCATCGTCCGATGATCACGCGCAATTCTTTTGGAAATATCCAATGTTGTGATACCTTGACAGAGGTATTGAACTATTTGCTGCTTTTCAGCAGCAGAGAGATCCTTTTTCTTCCCCATTTTGCCTGAAACATGTAGCTTGCTTAATAATGTGGAACATCCTTCTTAAGTAGTTTTCCTTTGATTGGGCTCACCTGGCAAACTAATTATCACAGGTGTCTGAGATTGATTTCAATCATCCAAATAGCCCTGAGAAACAAAACCATCCATGAGTTTAATTCAAAAACTAAAAAATGAATGTTTATGACCCTTAAATCAAATCTGCATAATAATGTGGAACACGGTGTAGTCTGGATGAGGGTCAATGCCACCAAGGCTGACGGCATGGTTCTCTACTGCAAATCGGTGGATGGTTCTCTTTAGGGCTGTGGTGAGTGGCTCCCCAAAGAGAATGCTATATCTTCACAAGTAAGGGGAAGATGCTGTCAGGTTGGTCAGGCATCAGCAATAATGTGGGCATTGTACATAATTGTGGTCAAGAAGGATCTGAGCTGAAATGTTAAGTTTTTGTCATCAGTTAATACATCTATGACAAGCTCTGGATAGTGACTGAATATGAAGTGAAGATTTATGAAATCTAGGGATCAACAAAACTGTTTGAAAAGCTGATGAGCTGAATGTCATAAAACAGAAAAACAGCTCTACCTGGGAATATACGTTTGGCAAAATAATTTCAAGTCAATGTCCACTTGCTTTATTTCTCTATGACTTTTAACTGAATGTTGTGCTTTTCATCACTGTTTGCTCATCATCATTTAATTTGTGATGTCTGTGGGATGTGGTTGAGAGATGATTTTATCTGTAGGTTTGTTGATTCATATGATGAATGTATGTTAATTAATAGGAATCAGGATGTAGCTCAACTCAGGTTGTTATTTTTTAAGAGTTTTTTCACCGGTCATCATGTCCTTACATGGTTTGCAAGTGTCTTAACAGACTAATTGTAATTGATTAATTGTTAAGCCTTCTACAGCGCATCTTATCCGAGCAGGTACACATGCAAATCTCAGTAGACCATGACATTTTCACTGTTCCTTAAATACTAATGACCATCGACCCACTTTACACAACATGTTTGATTGAGGGAGAAGCTTGTGTGCTTCTTATGTAAATACCATTTTATTCCTGCATATTCAGCCCTCCAGGAAAATGAATTGACTGTACTCATCAAAGGGAGGGAAAATAACAATTTTTTTGTAATTGTTTAAACAAATAACAATTACCTCAGAGTATGAGGTAAGACCAGGGTCCTGTGCTATGAAGCAAGGTAATTGGCTTAAGGCAGCTTCACGAGGTAGGGAGTATCGTAATGGTTAACCAGTACTACAAAAGTTAAGTTTTAACCTGAGGTATGCTGCCATGACAACTTACACGGCAACCTAAAACTGCTCTGAGCAGGTTTAGTTCATGGTTAAATCTGTGTTGCCATCTATTCTTTAAAAATGATTAGAATCTGCTGATCCCCCCCAGATCATCTTCAATATTAAATATATAGATTGTCAGTTGAGTGAATTCAGTTTCTTTGCCAACGTCTTTGCCATAAGCTATGGCTGAGGGGTAGAGCTGTCCTCAAAGCTAAAGGTCGGCAGTTTCGATCCCCAGTCTTCACCATCTGCATGAGGAAGTGTACTTGGGCAAGATGCTGAACCCTGAATTGTCCCTCATAGAACAACAAAGTGCTGTTAATAGTGATGTGTGTGTGTGAATGGTTGCATGTAAAACTGCACTGTAAAGAGCTTTGAGTAGTCATCAAGACTAGAAAAGTGCTATATAAATACAAAACCATTTACCATTGCTATGATCGGACGTCTCAAATGTGACTCACAGGAGTATTGTCTTCTCTGTAAAACTCTGCGAGTCTGTATTTTGGCACCTATCATTTGTATCTCTTTATCATAATTTCATCTCTTTATTGTAATATTTCCTGTAATTTGTGAACAACTTACATTTAAATAATATATTTTCAACTACTAAATATAGCTATCATTCAGACTTACTGTTCCTGTGGTTTTTGTTATATTTGTTGCCATAAAAGGCAAACAGACATATAACAGAATTAACCATAATTTTTACTCCGAAGAGGATTTTACCGGAAATGCAACCCTGCTGCATCTTTAATCTTTTTGCAATGTTTTAGATGCTGTTTTTAAATACATTAAAAGAAAGTTAATAAAGTTTAATTCAGTGATCTTGTGTTCAGCTGTTTATGAACATAACATAACTTTAGACTTGATGAATGTGGACAGTGATTATGGTTCCGTGTTTGTTCTGCATAAGGGAATTTTGAACTTTTTGGTCTTCATATATGGCCTTTGAGATCTTTAATCCATGTTTGAAAAAATA
This sequence comes from Pseudopleuronectes americanus, assembly GCA_038501795.1. Classification (NCBI taxonomy): domain Eukaryota; kingdom Metazoa; phylum Chordata; class Actinopteri; order Pleuronectiformes; family Pleuronectidae; genus Pseudopleuronectes; species Pseudopleuronectes americanus. The sequence goes on from CM076720.1 coordinate 24,696,735, forward strand.
AAAACAGAGATGTCACTTTTTATATGCACTGCAAAACACGCCCCTTTATGCACATGACCATTAACACAGATTAAAACAGACCAACATCCTAAACAGCTTTGTAGTACTGTTTAACACTGATTCACTGAAAAATGGTTTCTCAACTCAGACTTTGTTAACCCAAGTTACAGCAGAGTAGGTTGAACCAGCAGAGTAGTTCAGGCACAAAGATACCTCTACAAAATAGTTTATTGGGAAACTTTATGGAGCATTTGCATTTTATACAACAAACAAAAGAGATATATTGACTGTGTGAACCCTCACTGCGAAAACTTGCCATTTCAAGTGTTTATGTTAAGGTTATACCTCTAAGAATATTGCTTATAGTAGTAAGGGACATTTTCATAACATTAACAGGCAGGAAGCGAAAGGGCATTACATAATAGTTTTGCCTGTGATGCTTGGCCAATGGCAAGCTTATACTGACAATGTACATCTTATAAATCAAAAGAGTCATTGTTTAAATCTGAAAGTATTTTTCCCTCCATCTGTTTCCTCACACAAACACATCTGTACCTGTGTGTGTGGGGGTGTGTTTGTGTGTGTGTGTTTGTGTGTGTGCGCATTCCTCTATCAAGGATGATGACTTGGAGACAGACGTGAACAGACTTTGTCTCTGTCCGGACCTAGATAGACCTAAAGAGCTGCTGCCACAGTATGGCCACCTGTGTCCTGAACTCTCACATGACTTTAAGGTAATGCAAGTGTGTGTTTGTGTCTATATCTAGCTGCTTTTAGACATGCACTTCGCAGTTGGGAACTCTGCAGTTCCTCCAAAATAATTGCATGCTTAAAACTGTCAAGGTAACAAATTAAACCCATAACACTCTGAACCACTGTTTCAAGCCCATCATCACTGACTGGTGTGAGATTTGTCAGTCATTATTTAGTTAAGAATGAGACATTGTATGATATGATTTTAGCAAAATGTTTAATAACAAAATAAAATAACATGTGTGTCTCCTAGGAACTGAATCTTAGTTCAGAGCCAGAGGAGAGTTCACCATCTTCAGATGAGGAAACTTTGCTGCTCAACACTTTCTCCCGTAGCTCCACCAGGATGGACAGAAAGAAGGGGGATTCCAACAATGAGTTGTCCACTTCCTCTTCAGGCTCTCAGTCAGAGACAGAAACCTCCACCAAGGAAAACATAACAGGTCAGAATGAAATTTAATGAAAGTGTTGAAACTGTGCTTAAAAATAGTGCAATAGTGCTTAAAAAGTGTTACCATGGAATGGTGTGCTTTTAGGAACTCAATAAATTTGGTTATCAAAATAAAATATAAACATTAATATTTAAAATATTAATATTAAATCATAACTTTAATTGTTTAAAGTTCTCGCGGGGAACCACCCTTCAAAGAAGGGAAAGGATAGCCAATTTATTGATTAAGATCAGTCTCATTTAGATCTAGTTCAATTAGAAATCTCAATATTTTACCATTAAAGATTATATAATGAACAGTGAAGGTTATGGAGTTCTAAACAGTGTAACGGTTGGCAAAGTTCACTTATGCAATAATAATGACAGACCATTTGTGAAAGAAGAACAATTATTATGAGTATAATAAAGTATGACAACACAAATTACTAAACAATCAAAGCTAACTAACAAGGATGTGTGTGTGTGTGTGTGTGTGTGTGTGTGTGTGTGTGTGTGAATGTAAATAAGGGGGGGCTCAAACTGGTGGCCTACCAGAAGAGCCCTAAGATAGCAACCACAAGGGCTGCACCATAAATGTTGTAGTAAAAAAAGTTATTAAAATGAATTAGAAAAACTAATGACTAATTAGTAGACAAACTAGTAGACAAAGTAGACAAGGAAGTGTGTGTGAGTGTGTTTGTGTGTAAATGTTAATTAGGGGCTCTCAAACTAGTGTCTTACCAGAAGAGTCACGCCTTAAGATAGCAATTCCCCCCCTTCTTCTGAGGTTGTTTTACGGCCGTTGCTTTACGGCTGCGGGGGAAGGTTTACCTAGGTGAGATGCTATGCGTGTCTGTGTGGATGTTAATCAGATAATGAGAGAGTCAGGGACAAAGCCCGTGGCAAGCCTAACTGGCATTATCTTTCATTTAACTTATACCTACAACATCACAGCATATATATCAAACTTGTAAACACACACAGAATTGAGTAAACAGTCTTGCTTAGCATGTATAATTATTAAGCCCAGATTATGTTACCAGTCCGAGGGAAAGACTTCAGTTGCAGTTCTGTGATGTCTCCTGGCTTTGTGGTCGTAGAGTTCTGCATTCACGATTCTGTCGAGCCGTGTGCTCAGATGCAGGTTGAAGTTCTCCTGCAGGACATCGCGTCGCTGCGAGGATTTTGTAGAGCTTGAAGGGCGAGGAGGTTTCCTTGAGAAGGTTAGCCGGGAGCTGGACCTCTGACCTCCTGTTGTGGTTGGATAGAGAAGGAAGCTGGATAAGCCAGGCCCCCCCCCTTGGCGTTGCAGGAGAAGAGAGGCTGGACAGCCTTCTGTCCTTGTGGGTGAATGGGAAGAGAGGGCTTGAGCAGCCTTCCGCCCTCGGAAGGATGGAAGAAGAGAGAGATTTGGGGGCCGAAGCCCCTTATATTGGCCCCGGTGACCCCCAGGTCATGTGACCCGAGTGACCAATTGGAGCATGACATTGGGATAAGGAAGAAGTCAAAGTCTTGACTGAAACTAGTGAAGGTCATGCACAGGCAAACACTCCAATAATACAAGCTGAAAATCCAAAGGGAGCAGGCAAAATATCCACAACTAAGACAAAAGTCATACATTTAGAAGCAACTCTAGGAAAACCATGAGGGTGCTAAGTGCACAGAGGCAACATCACACAATTGGGGTGGGAAGCAGTGTGTGTACTGGGTGACTGTTTGGTGATGAGGTGCAGGTGTCATGAGCCACAGCCACAGCTGTAGGTTTTTGAGTGAGGGAAGGATGTCATAGATTGCCCTTGATCATCCTTTATTCTATGCTATCCAATTTTATCCACTGCCCTGTCTGGCTTGAGTGACAGCCTTTGCACATCTTTCTGCTTCTTCCTGATGCTGGATTTGCAGGACTACCAATTTTTAAATGCCATTGCGGAGTTGCCTTTGTTACACAGGGGTCTACTTGGCCTAGGCTCAAACCTCATCTTCCCTGTTGAATGTGGCCCAAAACGTCAGTCTGCTGGAGGGCTTATTTTGTCATTGAGTTGCTTCTTTGGGTGTCCATTTCCGTCCTGTTGTCAGTGATGGTCCCACAACGTATTGATTTGTCTCTGGAGTCTTGAAGGGTAACAGTCTTGTAACGGTGCATTTAAACTCCTCTATTAGACTTGAGATTTGCAGCTCAAGATGCTGTGTCCTGAAAGGCCGATGCTGCACAGACATTTGGGACTCCTAACCACTTCCTCACATAGGAGTTGATCATTCTGTCCATGTTCTCAACTCTCAACAGGCTGAACAGTAAGCACCAGAGCTTTGACTTGCCAGGAAGCATGGACTGGTTGATGTTCTTAAGGCAGATGACATTGATCAATCAATCAAATGTTATTTGTATAGCCCATATTCGTAAATCACCATTTATCTCATAGGGCATTAACATGGTGAGACATCCTCTGTCCTTAACCCTCAGCAAGAGTAAGGAAAAACTACTAAAAACCCCGTTAACAGGGTAAAAATAGGTAGAAACCTCAGAGAGAGACACATGTTAGGGATCCTTCTCCAAGGACGGACAGACGTGCAATAGATGTCAAGTGAAGGAAAACATAATTAAGATACAGGTTTTAGCAGCATTGATAAGGGTAAACATTTTGAAGGATAACTTCAATACTATATATCAAGCAGTCCTGCTGCAATCATAGTCCATGGTCAGCAGCCAGCAAGATCATGATCCATCATCAAGATCGGATCCACTATAGTCCACAGTCATTGTCCATTGCCGCCAGTTAGGATCCATCATCAGCTGCCACCTCGGTCCTGGTCCACCACCATTATCTCACTCCAACAAGACAAAGGATCCGTCATTCCCACTACGATCAGCCGGCACGACATAGAATCCACCACACTGGATCTACAGCCGCGACCTCCGACAAGCGATCCACATATCGTAATCCATGATGATGTGGCCACAGCTGCTGCCCTGGATTGGATCTGGGGGTGTAGGTCCTGAGTTACAGGGGGAGGTGGATGAGGTTAAGGAGATGGTGGGGGTGGTCTGATATGTGGGGAAGGAGTGCTCAAGCTGTTTTCCGCTGATGAACTAGTCATTTCACGATTAACTCTTGATTCCAGATAAACTTTGTGAGATCTGTCTTCAGAGTTTTCACCCACATTTGGCATTAATGCAGACTCAGTGTGAAACCCCTTTCACTTATCTGTGCTAACAGGTTTTTGAAGAAGTGGCATTTAAAAGGTTTTCTGACAGAGTGCTTAGCCTCTCTATTCTTTCTCGTCATCAACACAAAGTTGGTGGAGTTGATCATTGAGTTATTTTGACTAGCTTCAGTGAATGTAAACAATGGTGTCTGAATTCAACTTTCCCTTAGTCCAGGGGTTTTCAACTGGTTTTGTCCCAGGGACCACCATTCTGACTAGAAAGTATCCGCGGCCCAATGATGTGCCTATGCGTGCTTGCGTGCGCGTGGATAGGGGGAAGTTTTAACATTTGGTTTTCCATGTTGGTGTAATTTAAAAACCTCAAACAAATCTAGAAAAATCTGTGAAAAAAACAACAAAACAGTTGATTTTCATTGCTTAAGAATTAAAAAAAAATTAAGTTAGTTGTACTGCATCTCAGAACCATGTGTACATCAATATATAACGTTCATGACTTAAATGTACAGGCATGTAGCTGACATGTTGAGAGAACGTTAAAGTAACGGTGATCAATAACAATCAACATAAACTGGGGCTACAACTGAAAAGGGACGATGATAAAGTAATGCAGAATATGTCACAAATGATAATCATACAACAATATCACACAAACAATTGAGGCCTACTTAAGTTTAACCTCATGATCACCAGCAGCAAATCCCACCTACTGTATTAGTAGTACTTATGTGAGTGTGTGTCTTAGAGCTCTCCTAAGAAATTGTTTCTCAACCAGCGAACGTGGTAAAGTTGACTGTTATTGCTATAATACCAATTCACTTTTCTTATTACAAAGTATTTGTTTTTCGCTCTTTTGTTTTATTCTACTGGCACTTTCTAGCCCCGAATCGGTTTCAAGGTTCCTCTCATCACCTTTATATTATTTTGACATATTTGTCTTATTTTAGATATTTTTCACGATATTCAAGAGTAATCTGGAAATGTGTTGGAATATCAAAACAAATTTCTGCAATGCCCTCGCGGGGTTTTTTCGACCCCTGGTTGAAAACCCCTGCCTTAGTCAATAAAAAATCTGTCACTCCCATCTTTTATTCCCAATAACAACAGCAGGGTAGGCCTGGCGCTACAACTTTCCTCAATGTTTTCTTGTTTACCTGGGTTGGGCTAATATCATCAAAGACTGTCGTTAAACTGATGTTTAACCGTTATTGTCTTTTCCAATGGATTTCCACCCAACCAGCCATTTCTATTATTGATTGGTTGTCAGTGGTACATATTGTGCAGCTATGCATTTAATTCCTGCGACCTATCCTTGGCTAAATTCAGTTAAAATATATTTATCAACCAAGTGTGGTTTCATTTATTACTCATGGTCACTTATTGACCAAACTCTTATAAAAATACATATAACATCTTTAATTTGAGCAAGTTTGTTCATTATTTCTTATTGATTTTCCTAACCTTCTTAAAAAGTGTAATTCAAAATAAGGTATTTCTTCTTTTTGTCTAGCTGCTGCTCAGTTGGAGACCCCTGACTTTCTCTGTCACAGCAGCATTCTTGGCTGTAGGACTACAGGTAGAGAGCTGAGGTACATCAAAGTATTTTCTTTGTAAGTGTATTTGGACTAAGGTTTATAATATTCTCGATGATAACTCTATGGTTTACTTTAGAACACATATGTTGATAACGTGTTTGACAGTTAGGCACTGCAACCCTGACCTTACTTAGACATTACCTGACCGAAATGGCCAGATCGTTTGAACTTTATGTTAAACAGAATTAACCCCGAATGAATATTCTATGTTAGTTCAGCATACAAATATTTGACCTGTCAGTACACTGACTTTCTTTTAAGTAATTTCCTTGTGTGATGTGTCATTCCTGGGGTCACCCTCTCAGTCAGTCTCTCATATTATTGTAATAATAGAGTCGTTAATTAGTATGACCTTCACTTTGATCTTATTATTGTTTTTTATCATAGGGGAGATGCCACCCAAGGTCTTAAAGAAAAAGAACAAGTTGAAGATAAGGAGGGAGGAGAAGAGTTTCCCCATTGTGCCATGATAGACAAGTTATTGAAGAGACATGGAGCATGTATTCCGCACCATGAACCCCAGCTGTATCGTGCTGTAGCCACTCAAACCAAGTCTATTCCAGGGTTCAGCATCCTACCTTTCCCTGATTTCTGGGGTCATGTCCCTCCAGCAAGACATGAACCCATGGTCCCTCGCGAACCCAACATCCAGAGGTACTACATGCTATATCCCTTGTCCACATTTGGCATAGTTTATTTTGGTCTTATTAAAGTATCTGGGTTATACTTTGTTCAAAATGCGAAAGAGGTGAACTACCACGACACCACTCTCAACTCAATGTGAAGAACCTGGTTCAGAATGGCCTGTTTGTTGGTGTGTTCCATTAAATGTGAATGAGCCTCTGCTCCCCTTGGTAATATGTTGTAAATGAAGACAAATTCTAAGTTCTGGCTGTGTATGTGTATAAAATAATGGAAAGACATGTATGGAATTTGATGTGCAATTGATACATTAAACGTGACACTATTAAATGGTGTGCCTTTCGGCATTCAATAAATTTGTTTATCAGAAAAAATATAAATATTTTTAATATTAATATTGAATTATAACTTTAATTGATTGAAGTTACCTCGGGGCACCAACCTTAAGAGGAAGGGAAAGTAAAATGTATATATTGAACTCACGTGTAAGTTCTGACTACAAATTTCGAAACTAATTAATAACCACATTTACCATATAGATAGTTAGCCAAGTTGAAGGATATAGAGTTCTTGGCAATGTAGAGGCTGACACAATTCACACTTATGCAACATTAATGAAAACATTTGTAAAAGAAAACCATTTATTATGAAGATAATAAAGCATAAAAACACAAATTACAAAAAGGTGTACTTTATATATAAATACGTGTATGTGAATATGCGTGTGTGTGTCTGTGTGAATGAGTGTGCTTTCAAAATTGTGGCTGGCCACTATGAAGGCAATAAACCATCCCCCATGGTATGTTTACGACATCTGGCAGGGGTCAGAGAGATGTGTGCGGAGAAATGTGTGTGTGTGTGTGTGTGTGTGTGTTGGTGCCAGGTTAGAGTAAGTAGCGAGTTGCATGCAAAGAAAGACTGTCAATAGCATAAAATAACCATCATTAACTTTCAAATAACTTATAACCTAAATATATGGAAGTCCATTTCTTCCACTGTGGTGAAAAAAAAATCTGTATCTTATACAGGCTTTGCTGCTCTGTTGCGCCCCGCCCAAAGTCTGTATCTCATAATAATGACTGAGGATCTCATAATTAATGGATAGTAAGTCAAAATAATGAGCGCGTGACTACAGTGGTGTGTTCACTATATTTATATTGTTTATCTATTTTACTGCTCCCACAAACCTAGACTCTGGTCCTGTTGCATACTTAACTGCAACTAGTAGTAAGTGTTACATAAGTCATAATTATGAGATACTAAGTCAAAATTATAAGATACCATCTCATAATATCCTCATAAGACAATGAATGGAGCAGAAAACATGAAGCGATATGCTATATCTCTGCCTCGATGCATAGTCGTTCACTTCTGCGAGACAGGCCGCTCTCTCCGCAGCCGCTCAACCACGGCTTTGCTGCTCTGTTTCGCCCCGACAACAGTCTGTATCTCATAATAATGACTTAGGATCTCATAATTAATAGATAATAAGTCAAAATAATGAGATACTATCTCACAATAATGAGATGCTAAGCCATAATTATGAAATACCATATCATAATAATGAGATACTAAGTCATAATTATGAGATAGTAAGTCATAACTATGAGATACTATCTCATAATAATGAGATGCTAAGTCAAAGTTATAAGATACAATCTCATAATATACTCATAATAAGACAATGAATGGAGACAACATGAATCGATTATGTTATATCTATATATATACATAACAATGAGATACTAAGTCATAATTATGAGATACTTAGTCATAATAATGAGATACTATCTCATAAAAATGAGATATTAATTATAATTATGAGATACCATCTCATAATAATGAGATAATAAGTCATAATTTCTTACTGTACATATCTTATTTATATACATTCCATTTTAAATCCGCACAATACTCTAATCTAATCTGATCAAATTATGATGCTAAGTCATAATTATGAGATACAGATTTTTTTTCCATCACAGTGGCGGACATAGGCTTCCATAAAAATATCACAGCAACACAAATCAAACTTATAAACATCACACGGAATCGAATAAACAGTCTTTGCTTAGCCTAGAATATTTATTAAGTCCAGCTGTGTTACCCTAGCCTGACGTTGTCAAACTCATAATTCTAGTCAGAATATGTGTCTGATACCACTCCATTGGGCTGTCATTATGGGGCGTGTTTCAACCGAACCAGAAACCGAAAATGCCTCTTCGCTCAATTGGATAGACCTACAACCAATCAGAGCAACGTAGTATGTGATGTATTTTAAGCGACGCATAGTCAACAGAACTCAACTAAACGCACGCTGGAAGAAGTAGAAGATCTTACATCGACACCTATGATACTATGTTTACAACATTTGATTCATATCACGACATTGTGAGCAGTGGTGGTTTTGGGCACGGGCAAAACCGGGCAGCACGAGCACTTAAACATCTGGCCCGCGATGCGGTTTTCTATTAGCTATCATATCACTGTGTGGGGAATTGGCAATTTGGCGCCCTCTGCAACTGCAGGCGCCCCTGCTTGATGCTGTGTGAGAAGGGGGAGGGGAGGGGGCGCCGGGGACAGTCACCTCTGGGTCTCCCAAATGGAACGGATAAGGGGGGGGAACGGGGGATCCACTGTAAAGAGCAGTGATTCTCAAACTGTGTGGCGCGCCCCACGAGGCATAAACTAGTATTATAGCGGAACCAATGTTTTAACGTCCGCATCTCTTTATCGGCGGAGCAGTAAACAAATCGCTCTTTCGCCGTAGCAAGGCCAGCTTTTCAGCTCCTCTGCAGTGGCTTCCTGAACAGTGTTGTGCCTGTCGCGCATATTTTTGGGGCAAACGGACTCTGCCCCCCCGCCCCGCTCGCTCGCTCAGAGACACACATAGTGAGATCAGAGCTCATTCACGTGAAGCAGCCGGTCAGCGACAAACAAGAGACGGTGTTCAAAAACCCAGCTGATAGATAAAACTTTTTCCGAATCCCGTAGGAAGGACGGCAAAAACATCTTTTCGATCTATAAATGCCTTGATCGCGTTTCTCTGTTCCTCTTTCAAAATGAATGCGCTGTCGATGTCTTCTAAAACAGACTCAATGGCAGCATCTACACATCTCAGCTCTCCAGTGGCAGGCATGTTTGTGGAAAACGAATTAAACCCAAGCGCACTTTGGTGACGTGGTTGATGACGTTACTGTTGATCATCTGTCCATCATCGTATAAAGCTCGCCCTGACAATTTGATTGGTCCGAACAGCTTCTGTTCGGGCATAGTTTCCCCGCAATGGAGCGACTCCAGACCGAACTTCCCGACCTCAATTGTTGTGGGCGGGGCTAAGTTTGTCTGGCATCCAGTCTAGTGTTACCCATCCATGAAAAGGTGAAAAAGGTTGATGTTCTGTTCGATGTCCAGTGAAGTCGTCTTGCTGGTTTGTAGCTCCTGTTTTTGTGTTTCAGCTGTACGATGCAGCTCTCGTGCTGCTGCCTTTGGACGGTTTTAGCAGTCTGCTCCAGGCTGGTCTGCTTGAAGGCTGGTAGAGCTTGTTGCGAGGAAGGATGTTTCCCTCGTTGGGTGAGTTGAAGAGCCGCACCTCTCCTCCCACAAGGTTGAGTTGGAGAGATGAGTCGAAAGAGAGTCGACAGAGAGACAGAAGAGAGGGGGGGACTTGGCTTTTATTGGCCTGGTGACGTTATGGGTCATGTATAGGGTGCGTTTTCACACCTCTGTGTGACGTTGAAGCTCCCTGGGAGACTGGATCTGGAGGCTCTGGTTTATCTCCAGAACAAAGAACATGTGGTCAGGCTTTGACTATACATGTAGGCCGAACTGTCAAGGACATAGGATGTCACACCTTCTTAAAGCCCTATGAGACGAATTGTGATTTGTTATTCTGGGTCTGGAGGTGAGGGGGCTGGGAGAGCACCCTTTACCTGTACCACAGATAATCAATCAGCACAAGTGAGAGCTGTTAGCTGACTGATCCTCACACTTAAAAGGCAGCAACTGAGCTGCCTCACAGACACTCAAACACACAGGAAGGACTCAGAGACACGGACAGACTCTCAGCGACACTGAGAAACATGGGAGAGACACTGAGCTGAAAAGCTCAGGAAGTTTAAGTTTGCCTTTTGAATTTATGTTTGGATTTAATACAAGATGCTAAAACCTGAATGGTACGTCTCTAGCTGTTGTGGTGAGAGCCCCTGTTCGTGGTCCCTTGTCGGCGGGGAGGCCGACTCATGCGGCCCCTACAGCCCCTGTACCTGGTCACTCTTCAGTTTCTCTTCAGCACTGTAGCCAGGCTGACAGAGAGTCACACCTCCACCAAACCCAGTATTCCTCGATCCCTAAATAGCAATATCTTTATGACCTTTTTTAACGATAAAATTCTAACTATTCAAAATAAAATCAACCATCTCCTGCCCTCAATTGGCACTAATACCCTCCCAATAACAGAGATCTCAGAAAAGGCTGAGAATCCTACCCATTACTTATCAATCAATCAATCAATCAAATTTTATTTGTTTAACCCATATTCACAAATTACAATTCATCTCATAGGGCTTTAACAGGGTGTGACATCCTCTGTCCTTAACCCTCAGCAAGAGTAAGGAAAAACTACTAAAAACCCTTTTAACAGGGTAAAAATACGTAGAAAACCTCAGAGAGAGCCACATGTGAGGGATCCCTCTCCCAGGACGGACAGAAGTGCAATAGATGCCACGTGTAGAAAACATTATACAGATTTAAAGTTTTTAGCGGCATTGATGCAGTCCCGCTGCAATCACAGTCCATGGTCAGCAACCAGCAGGACCACAATCCACCATCCAGACCAGAGGCCACTCCAGTCCTCAGTCACCGTCCACCGCCGTCCACCAGGAGCCACCACGAGCTACTGCCGCGGTCCTGGTCCAACTCCTGTACCCAATGCTAACGCGACACAGGGTCCGCCACCAGCACCACGATCAGCCCACAGGACACAGAATCCGCCACACTGGGTCCACCACTGCGACCCCCGATGCACGATCCACAAACAGCAATCCATGGTGCGGCCACAGAGGCCCTGGATCTGCGGGTGATAAAGCAAAGGGATTCCGGGGAAGGGGGATAGGGATGGAGAAGAGGAAGGAGAAGCTGGAAAAAGAAGCTCCGTATGTTATCTGTCATAAAATAGAACAAGTTACCTTCTGCAGCACTAATTAGCTCTAACTATAAGCTTTATCAAAAAGAAAGGTTTTGAGCCTACTCTTAAACGAACAGATTGTGTCTGCCTCCCGAACTGAAAGTGGTAGATTTTTCCACAAGTGAGGGGCTTGATGGCTAAAAGCTCTGGCTCCTACTCTACTTTTAGAGACTTTAGGGACGACAAGTAAGCCTGAATTCTGGGAGCGGAGTGCTCTAGTGGGTTTATAAGGTACTAACAGCTCTTTAAGGTAAAAAGGCGCTATATTATTAAGGGCCTTGAAGGTGAGGAGGAGAATTTTAAATTCTATTCTAGATTTAACTGAAAGCCAGTGTAGCGAAGCTAATACTGGAGAAATGTGCTCTCTTTTCTTTGTTCTTGTCAGGACACGTGCTGCGGCATTTTGGACAAGCTGTAGAGTCTTTAATGACTTACTGCTGGAGCCTGATAATAATGAATTACAATAGTCCAGTCTCGATGTAACAAAGGCGTGGACTAGTTTTTCTGCATCTTTTTGCGAAAGGACATGTCTGATTTTTGAGATATTACGCAAGTGGAAAAAGGCAGTCCTAGAAATTTGTTTTAAGTGACTATTAAATGATAAATCAGGATCGAAGATCACTCCCAAGTTCCTGACTGTTTCGTTGGAAGCAAGGGCAATGTCGTCTAGCGCAGCTATATCATTAGATAATGTATCTCTAAGGTGTTTGGGGCCAAGTATTATAACCTCTGTTTTGTCTGAGTTTAATAAGAGAAAATTGCGGGTCATCCAGGTTTTTATGTCCTTGAGACATGCTCGAAGTTTAGTTAATTGATTACTTTGTTCAGGTTTTATTGCCAAGTATAACTTGGTGTCATCCGCATAGCAGTGGAAATTTACTGAGTGTGTCCTGATAATGTTTCCTAGGGAAACTGGGTGCAGTCTATTTCCTTAGCCATTTCTCGCCTCAGTACAGAAATAAACTCAGCTTTCAGAATTAACAGGCTACACTTGGAAGAAACATTTACCAAAAGCAGTAATAGTAAAACTATGGAACATGTGACACATCTAATATGTTAACACCAGTGTGTAAAACCTGGGCAATATTTTGGAGTGATAGGATATTCTCCACTTCGAGGTCTTGTCATTTCCAGTATAGACCAAATGCGTAATCTCCTCTTCATTATTTTCATCCCAGATAAGTGATCTTCGTTAAACAATGTAAGTTGGTTTTAAGAAGACATTTCTTCTTAAGAAAGTTTGATAAATGACGCCCACTTGTGCTTTTCTTTTGAAGAGAACTTGCTAAAGTGTAACTGTTCCTATGAATGTTGCTATGATGGAGACCATCACCTGAGATTTGCATGCACGTCTATGTCTGATATGGTGAAATAGAAATAATGAAATTCCTTATTGAAGTGTATATTGATTACTTGTTTTGATTTTTTTTTGACTTAATTTAAACCATATAAAATGGTAAGAACTGGTAACTTTGATTTGATACATATATGACTTTAATAAAAGGATATAAATCTAACATAACTATACTTAACCCAGTGTAGGGGTATCAAAAATAAATAGAACTGTAACATTTCCTTGAGATATTGTGACTCAGCCCCTACTGTCTGGTCATCAACTTTACTATAAAATAGACTGAATATCAAATGTATTTACTTTTTTTTAAATTTTTTTACTGAGATTAGACAGCATTTTTGTATATAATTACATGCATATACAGGTGCAGCTCAATAAATTAGAATATCATGGAAAAGTTTGTTTATTTCGATAATTAAATTCAAAAAGTGAAACTCATATTATATAAATTAATTACACACAGAGTGAAAACCCAAAATTTAGTATCTCACAAAATTAGAATGTTGTGAAAAAGTTCAATATTGTAGACTCACGGTGTCCCACTCTAATCTGGGAATTATCTCAAAACACCTGCAAAGGTTTCCTGAGCTTTTAAATGGTCTCTAAGGCTGGTTCAGTAGGCTACACAATCATGGGGAAGACTGCTGACTTGACAGTTGTCCAAGTTATTCTGATCTGTTGAGCTGGTTTCAATGGCTCTTCAAAGTTTTGGAATATCATAGGAACAGGCTTTATCCTTTGTATTAATATGCCTGCATGTGCTTGTCTCTATCAGGCAGAAAGTGTTTGAAGATGTCCAACGTTTCTTGAATACTGCTGACATCATCAACCTGGTAGTCTATGACCTAGAAGACAGCAGGTTGGTGAACAACACACACACACACACACACACACACACACACACACACACACACCGTAGGCATTTATAGATTTAGTACATTTATGTTTGAATTATCTTTCAGTGAACACAACTGTTAAAATGATTTTTGAAATGTTGGAATCTGAATATCCGTGTTCAAATGGGATCTTCATAATGTGCCATAAAATGAATCTGGCCGGTTTCTCTCTATCTTTGTCTGTCAGCCTTCAGTGTCTGTCAGATTCTCTGAGGTTTTTCTCTAACTTTGAGTGTGGGAACTTGAGGAAGGCTGTTCATATCCGCAGGTATGACCACATGGACACACAAAAACACACACTAGTATTGCTTCATCCCGGTCCTGACTGAGAGAACCAAAGACAGATTCTCTTATCTTCTCTTCTCTTGTAGATATGAATATGACCTCATATTGAATGCAGATGCCAACTGTTCCCAGCACACCCAATGGTTTTACTTTGAAGTCAGTAATATGCTGGCAGATGTCCCCTACCGTTTTAATGTCATCAACTGTGAGAAGAGCAACAGCCAATTCAACTATGGTGAGAAGTTGTAATGCGTAACATTTTGTTAATTAATTCATTGATGCATTACAGAGGAATCCATTATGTCACCAGGGGAGGACCCTTTTCACACAAAGCACCAGCCCTCGTGTTTGCTAACCCTATATGTTGATGTAACGGTTACCAGACTAGTAGACAAATAGGCGGCGCAGTAACTCACTGCACCCTGCCATCTTTTCAGTGACGTCATCTTTGTCAAATGCCAAAAGAAACTCCTGCTCTCGTTCCACAACCACAACAGTAAAAAAAATGATATCTCCAAGGGCTTTTACCTTGACATTTTACATCAGATTGTCCTGATATTATCTGGGTGACAATCTGAGGTGGTGAACTTAGAATGAGATGTGAAATCAGTCTGTGGAAACAGGTAGTTTCTCTATGACTCTATGTGTCTGGGTTTGTGGAGCAGGTGGACACAAGATGCAGAGACAGGAATTGTTTAATAAAAAGTGTCTTTTAAAGGACCCATCGTATGCCCATTTTACCACAGTTGATATGGTTCCTTGGGGTCTTAATGAAATGTCTGTAACATTTTTTGGTCAAAATACCAAAAGGATCATTTAAAACAGCACCTTTTTACCCTGTCTAAAACAGCCCTCCTCAGATTGAGCTGTTTTGAGTGCCCTCACCGCCCCGCCCCCCCCTCTCACCAACAACCCACCCCCCCTCTCACTGTCCCGCCCCCGACACACACACACACACACACACACACACACACACACACACACACACACACAGACATCTTAAATCCCCCTTAGCATATTTTAGGTTGTAAAATGATTTTAAGTCAATGTCCTACACATATATTGCTGTATCTGTTTCTTGTGTTTCTTCATTGAATATACAATTTTCAAACTACTACACCTTCTGATAAAGATGTACATTATTTAAATACATGCATTAGATATGTGTGTATACACTATAATTGTATGTGTATATTTATTCATACAGGGCATATATTCTGAGTGCGTACGCACACACACACACGCACACACATCCAGTTTCACTTCTTAAATCTTCCCTTAGCATATTTAAGGTTGTTAAAATCAATGTTTAGATGCTATTTTCTAACAAAGCTCCGGAAACAGCTGTTTTAAGTTATACCTGCTGTTTCAACCGGGCGACACACACAGAAACTACGACTTGAGTTAGCCTCCGAGTGCATTATTTTCTATATATAGCTGTTTTTTCTACCGGGGCAAAACACACACACACACACACACAAGCTACAACTCCTAGAGCATTGTCCCTCTAGCCTGACGTTGTCATACTCACACTTCTAGTCAGAATGTGAGTCTGAGACCGCTCCATTGGGCTGTGATTATGGGGCGTGTTTCAACCGAACCAGGAAATATAATTCCTCTTCGCTCAATTGGATAGACCTACAACCAATCAGAGCAACGTAGTATGTGACGTATGTTAAGCGAATCATTGTGAGTTATTTACTAATGCCGGGTTCACACCTGACGCTGAAGCGCAGCGCCAAGCCTTAAATAACAGCTGGCTCCCATCCACTCCCATGTTAAACCTTTGTGCGGGTCACACCGGAGGCTGAAGCGCCGCTCTGCCCCAAAGCTGCCTCGCTCCGTGCAGCGA
Organism: Pseudopleuronectes americanus; assembly: GCA_038501795.1. NCBI lineage: Eukaryota > Metazoa > Chordata > Actinopteri > Pleuronectiformes > Pleuronectidae > Pseudopleuronectes > Pseudopleuronectes americanus. The sequence goes on from CM076720.1 coordinate 24,712,889, forward strand.
TCGTTTCGGCGTCGAGTCTATTTTTTCCGCTTGACGCGAGCGTATCGCGACAGGAAACACACTGAAATTAATTTAAATACTTTGAAGTCCCCTTCTGTTGTCCTGGAGTTTTACCAATGACATTATTAAATGTCTTTACCCTCCACACCCGACATTTAACGGAGCAAACAGCGGAGAAATTCTTCAACATGGATGACATTAAATTAATAATTGAAGTGGAGAAGTGCAGTGAGTTGTATGATCCTCGGAACATGTTGTATAAAGACAACACCAAGAGAGACAAATGTTGGGACGCTGTTGCTTAATGTTGGAGCAACAAGTAAGTATACCGGTATGCTTGAATACTACTGGATCAACCGGTGATATTATTAGCGCTGCCCGGCGGGTCAGCGTCGCTTCAGCGTCCGGTGTTTAACAGCCAAGCACCGGCGCGATAGGGATTAGCGCGACGCGGCGCTTTGGCGTCGCCTCCGCGTTCTCTGTTCCTCTTTCAAAATGAATGCGCTGTCGATGTCTCCTAAAACAGACTCAAATACAGCATCTACACATCTCAGCTCTCCAGCGGCAGGCATTCTATCCAAGCCTACTTTGATGACGTGGTTGATTATGTTACTCTTGATCACCTGTCCATCATCGTATAAAGCCCGCCCTGAAGATTTGATTGGATCGAACAGCTTCTGTTCGAGCATAGTTTCTCCCCAACGGAGCGACTCCAGACCGAACTTCCCGAACAACAAATGTTGTGGGCGGGGCTAAGTTCGTCTGGCACCCAGGCTATTGTCCCTCCATTCCAGACCCGAAATGCGATCTCTCGCTCCACCTCCCAGTCCGATGCTTCCCGGCCGGAGTTCCACATGCAATACTGCTATACATACATTCACAAGCAGCCATTCCAGCAAGTGCTGTAACTATAAACACAAGCTAACACGGAGCTAGCGTTAGCCCGCTGCTAACCAGTGCGGGACACACACAGGGGACCCACAGGCTGGAGATTTGTCACAGATCGATAATGATCAAGGATGAAAATGAGACATACCCGGCAGACGTGGGGAACCCTGAGCCGGAGAGAAGTGTCCGGCTCTCAGGTGTGTGAAGTCAGCAGGAGCAGCCCCAGCCTCGCAGTGAGCCGCTCGGATATAGCCAGGGTCCAACGCGCCACCGAGCAGCCCGCTGCCGCTGCCGCCGACGCCGGCCGGCGAAACGGAGGAGGAGGGGGAGAGAGAGCTGCGCCACCTAGCTTGAGTGAAGACACTCACTGTGACACGACACATGCACTGTCAACGCTCCCCTGTCCGTGGGGAGATCAGTCAGGCGGCTGCTGCTCACCGTAAACAAACACCGACAGGTCCACCAGAAGCGAGGGGGCTTGGGCTCGTCCCTTACCCTGACCGCAGGCTCTGGTTCTCAGCCAGATCGCCCCTCTCGCCCCGCTCCCCTGCTGTTTAATGTCCCCCCTCGGCTAGCTTCCCAGCTAACACCTGCCGCCTCGAGAGGAGGAGGACGCTGTGAATCGTAACGTAACCAGGTCTCATACATAGACACTACCGTTCAAAAGTTTGGGGTCTGATTAAGATGCTTTTAATAGTCCCACACACATGCACAGACATGTAAAGGCACACTCATGCAGGTAGGGAAATTTAATCTCTGCTTTTGACCCATCTGTGTGCAGGACACACAGAGCAGTGAGCGACCATGTACGGCGCTCGGGGAGCAGATGTTGGGGGAGTAAGGTGCCTTGCTCAGGGGCACTAGACAGGGTCTAGACCAGGGTTGTTATTCGTACGGCCCGCGGGCCGGATCAGGCCCGCGAGATGATTTTGCTATGCATAAAAATTAAACAGAAACTGCTCTTCTGATTGTGTACACTGGATGGCACAATAGCAATTCTGTTAAGCAAGCAAACTGTTTATACCGGGGGTGAGCAAGAAGGCTACAGCTAGTCCGGAGCTAGCTTGCCATTCTGCCTGCCCGACTTAACCATTACGTGACAAAATGTCTCTGTCAAGAAAGAGAAAAGTGGACGCAGAGTGCAGACTGTTCCAAGAAAAATGGTCATCCTCCTATTTATTCACGGAATCGAATGGGAAAGCTGTGTGTTTGGTGTGTTTACAGCAAGTTTCAGTGCTAAAAGAATATAACGTTTGCCGGCACTATGAGACTCTTCATGCCGACAAATACAACAACTTTCAAGGACAACAGAGAAGAGAGAAGGTGAATGAATTGTTGGCGGGTCTGAAGAAACAGCAGTCTGTGTTTACTCATAGCCGAGAAATCAGTGACGCTGCAGTGAAAGCCAGCTACCATATTGCTAATGAAATTGCAGTGGCTTCAAAGCCATTTAGCGAGGGGGAATTTGTGAAAACATGCATGCTGAAGGCTGCGGAGATTGTGTGCCCTGAAAAGCGCCAGGCTTTTGCAAATATCAGCCTGACAAGAAACACAGTTGCAGACAGGATTTCTGATCTTTCTGTGGATTTGGACAGCCAATTGAAGCGCAGAGTAAAGTCATTTATTGCGTTTTCAGTTGCAATTGACGAAAGCACGGACATTACAGATGTTGCGCAACTGGCCGTATTCATCCGCGGAGTTGATTACACTTTGACCGTCACCGAGGAGTTCGTGGAGTTGGTGCCAATGACGGATACTACAAAAGCAGCTGATATTTTCACCGCACTCGTCGGCGCCCTGGACAGGATCGGAGTGGACTGGTCCCGCGCTATCAGCCTGGCTACAGATGGTGCGCCCTCAATGATCGGGAGAAAAGCAGGTGTTGTGACAAAGTTCAGAGAGAAAGTGCAGACTGCAAATGGAGGACGTGATTTTTGGACTTTTCACTGTATTTTGCATCAGGAGGCTTTGCAAGTCATTAAAGATGGATAACGTCATGAAGGTGGTCATCCAAACTGTTAATTTCATCTGATCCAGAGGCCTGAATCACCGTCAGTTTGAAAGCCTTCTCATAGAGAAAGACCACAACTATGGGCTGCCATACCACACCGAGGTAAGATGGTTAAGCCGAGGTGCTGAGGCGTTTCTTTGAATTACGAGAGGAAATTGAAGAGTTCAATTTTGGTGGACCTTACAGAGCATTTGAATAACTTGAACAAATTGCTGCAAGGGCGCAACAAAGTTGTCACTCAGTATTATGACAGCATATGTGCGTTCAAGTTGAAGCTGTCATTGTGGGAGACGCAACTCGCAGGTGGTGATGCAGCTCACTTTCCTTGTCTGAAAGATGTGCGCGACCCAACATGCCGCAGACATGAAGCGGTTTAAAGATAAAATAACGGGAGTTTGAGCAACGCTTTCAGATTTTTGGTGAACTGGAGAAAGACTTCAAAGTATTTTGCTCGCCATTCACAGCGAATGCCTCTGATCTGCCCGTCAACATCCAACTTGAAATAATAGACTTGCAGTGTGACTCAGATTTGAAGGGCAAATTTGCAGCAGCTGGCTTGGACACATTTTATCAGTATCTCTTGCCACGTTACCCCAACTTGACAGCCCTTGCTGCAAAAGTGTTGTGCATGTTTGGAACCACATATCTTTGTGAGCAAGTTTTCTCTGTAATGAGCATCAATAAAACAAAGCTGCGCTCAAGGCTCACGCACAAGCACTTGAATAACATCCTGAAATTGGCTGCCACTCAAGATGTGACGCCTGATATTGATGCACTTGTGAAAGCTAAAAGATGCCAGGTTTCAGGAGTGAAATAAACAATGCGTAACCCCACTTAAAATGCTGCATGAGACACTGCACCCTGATATAATTCTGTGAAAATGATTGTCTTCTGTGGAAATTTAAAGAAAGTGAACAGTGTGTGATTTACTGTAATAATGTCAGTCACTTCAGTTCATTAGTTTGGTTTGTTGAAATTGTTCATGCAATGCACAGCTTTTATTTTTCTATCAATTAATAGTTTAGCCTACAAGGCAGGGAGTAACTCAACCCTATTGAATAGTTTCTACCTCAGTTTGTATGGTTTGTCGAGTTTGCACAGGATTAATATGTAGAAATGACAAATGAGGTATTTGATACCTAGAAGAGTTGTTTTATTTATTTATTCATTATTTATTTTTATTTTGTTCAATCCCAGGAAGGCTGTGACTTAAAGTTAAATTTGTTTGTAGATACACTGAGACAAAGTCTAAGTTCCAATCACTAAGGCATTGTGTTCTTGAAATTGCACCAATTTCTTCCACAGAATTTTCAACTAGCTTGAAGAGTTTTGTCAAGAGGATCATTTGTGATGTGTACATTTTCAGAATGTGCTTGTTCTATTTTGGACCAAAATAAACAAAGAAAAACAATCTGAAGTTGTCATTATTTTTAGGTTATTATGCCATGATTTTACCGGCCCGGCCCACTTGAGAATAGATTTTCCTCCATGTGGCCCCTGAGCTAAAATGAGTTTGACACCCCTGGTCTAGACAGACTCTTGGATTTTTGGGCAGATCAATCCAGGTTTGTCTTTCGTTGTCTTTCCGTGGAATCGAACCAGAGACGAACCAGAGACCTCCTCTGCCCATAGTCCAAGTTTCTGCCCATAGTCCAAGTTTCTGCCACTAGACCACCGCCTCTCCTTAGAAATGTCACTTAGAAATGTCCTTATTTTTCAAAGAAAAGCACAGTTTTTTTTCATTTAAGATAACATTAAATTAATCAGAAATACACTCTATACATTGTTAATGTGGTAAATGACTATTCTAGGCTGAAAACTGTTAAGCTGGTGAGAGAAGATATAAATCTGGCCTTCCTTTGAGCTAGTTAAGTATCTGGAGCATCACATTTGTGGGTTTGATTATACTCTCAAAATGGCCAGAAAAAGAGAACTTTCATGTGAAACTCGCCAGTCTATTCCTGTTCTTAGAAATGAAGGCTATTCCATGGGAGAAATTGCGAAGAAACTGATCATTTCCTACAACGGTGTGTAGTGTGTACTACTCCCTTCAGAGAACAGCACAAACGGGCTCTAACCATAGTAGAAAGAGAAGTGGGAGGCCCCGTTGCACTACTCATCAAGAAGACAAGTTTATTGGAGTGTCTAGTTTGAGAAGTAGACGCCTCACAGGTCCTCAACTGGCAGCTTCCTTAAATGGTACCCACATAACGCCAGTGTCAATGTCTACAGTGAAGAAGAGACTCCGAGATGCTGGCCTTCTAGGCAGAGTGGCAAAGAAAAAGCCATGTCTGAGACTGGACAATTAAAAGAAAAGATTGATATGGGCAAAATAACACAAACACTGGACAGAGGAAGATTGGAAAAAAGTGTTATGGACAGTCGAATCAAAGTTTGAAGTGCTTGGATCACACAGAAGAATATTTGTGAGACGCAGAACAGGAGAAAATATGCTGGAAGAGGGCCTGACGCCACCTGTCAAGCATGGTGTAGGTAATGTGATGGGTTGGGGCTGCTTTGGTGCTGGTAAAGTGGGAGATTTGTACAAAATAAAAGGGATTTTAAATAAGGTAGGCTATCACTCCATTTTGCAACGCCATCCCATACCCTGTGAACAGTGCTTGATTGGAGCCAATTTCCTCCTACAACAAGACAATGACCCAAAGCACACCTCCAAATTATGCAAGAACTATTGAGGGAAGAAGTAGGCAGCTGGTATGCTGTCTGTAATGGAGTGGCCAGCGCAGTCACCAGATCTCAACCCCATTTAACTGTTGTGTGAGCAGCTTGATCGTATGGTACGCAAGAAGTGCCCATCAAGTCAGTCCAACTTGTGGGAGGGGCTTCTGGAAGCGTAGGGTGAAATTTCTACAGATTACCTCAACAAATTAACAGGTAGAATGCCAAAGGTTCTGCATTGCTGTAATTGCTGCAAATGGAGCATTCTTTGAAAAAGCAAAGTTTGAAGAACAAAATTAATATTTCAAATAAAAATCATTATTTCTAACCTTGTCAATGTCTTGACTATATTTTCTATTCATTTTGCAACTCATTTGATAAATAAAAGTGTGAGTTTTCATGGAAAAACACGAAATTGTCTGGGTGACCCCAAACTTTTGAATGGTAGTGTATATACGTTTTGATTAGGTTATCCAAGGGTGCACTGGTGTATACTGAGTCACCATCTATAGTTGCTTTAAGGACTTTATACATCAGAGGGCTCCACAGGTCTTGGATTTTATGAGGCCCAAATCCTGCAGCAGCACCAACTGACCCTCTATCCGTGGTGCATCTCGCACATGCCGATCTTAGTTTTTCTTACAGCGCTCTGCAGTGACGTTCAGTCTAGAGATGAGCCGGATACTCGGCTGAAACGAGTATCCGGTACGGATAAAGCACTTTTGCCGAGCATGAGTATTATACGAGTAATACGAGTCAATATCTGTGCTCGGACTGAATGAAAATCCTCACACAGCGCCACAGCGCTCCTCCCCTTCACACACCGCTCTGCTCACTCACTCACAGAACAGCTCTCTGTCTCTCAGTCACTCAGACTATTATCCGTAGATATAAAGAACAAATTCTTTAAAAAACCTGAGCTCCATTGAGATCGACCACCTCGTCGATAGCTCTGCAGACTCATTACGATTAACATTAGATTCAATAGCGCCTCTAAAAAAGAAAAATGTCAAACTTGGTAAATTAGCTCCGTGGTATAATTCCCAGACAAATGAGTTAAAACAATTATCAAGAAAACTAGAAAGGAAGTGGCGCTCCAGCAACCATGTTGAAAACCTCATAGACTGGAAGAATAGTGTTAAAGAATATAAAAAGGCTCTCCACAAAGCAAGAGCCGCCTACTATTAAAAACTAATAGAAGAGAATAAAAACAACCCCAGGTTTCTCTTCAGCACTGTAGCCAGGCTGACAGAGAGTCACACCTCCACCGAACCCAGTATTCCTCCATCCCTAAATAGCAATACCTTTATGACCTTTTTTAATGATAAAATTCTAACCATTAGAAATAAAATCAACAATCTCCTGCCCTCAATTGGCACTAATACCCTCCCAATAACAGAAATCTCAGAAATGGCTGAGAATCCTAACCATTATTTAGACAGCTTCTCTCTGATCACTTGTGATCAGTTTACCAAAATAATCTCAGGTTCTAAACCAACAACCTGTATCTTAGATCCCATTCCTACAAAATTACTTAAAGAAATTCTGCCCCTAATTGATAGTTCGTTACTTAACACAATCAATCTGTCATTATCATCAGGTTATGTACCACAGTCTTTTAAAATAGCAGTAATCAAACCCCTTCTCAAAAAACCCACCCTAGACCCAGAGGTTTTAGCCAATTACAGACCAATATCTAATCTCCCCTTCATGTCTAAAATCTTAGAAAAAGTGGTAGCCAATCAGCTGTGTGAGTTTCTCCAGGAAAATAATATATATGAAGACTTTCAGTCGGGGTTTAGAGCCAATCACAGCACAGAAACAGCCTTGGCAAAAGTCACTAACAACCTTTTAATAGCCTCAGATCAGGGACTTGTGTCTGTCCTCGTTCTGTTAGATCTCAGTGCAGCATTCGACACAATTGACCATCAAATTTTATTACAAAGACTCAAACAGTTAATTAAAATTAATGGAACTGCCCTTAATTGGTTTAAATCTTATTTTTCTGATCGCTCCCAATTCGTGCAAATTAATGATGAGACATCTGTGCGCACCAAAGTTAACCATGGTGTTCCACAGGGCTCTGTGCTCGGCCCAATTTTATTCTCATTATATATGCTTCCACTAGGAAACATTATCAGGACACACTCAGTAAATTTCCACTGCTATGCGGATGACACCCAGTTATACTTGTCAATAAAACCTGAACAAAGTAATCAATTAACTAAACTTCGAGCATGTCTCAAGGACATAAAAACCTGGATGACCCGCAATTTTCTCTTATTAAACTCAGACAAAACAGAGGTTATAATACTTGGCCCCAAACACCTTAGAGATAAATTATCTAATGATATAGCTGCGCTAGACGACATTGCCCATTGCTTCCAACGAAACAGTCAGGAACTTGGGAGTGATCTTCGATCCTGATTTATCTTTTAATAGTCACTTAAAACAAATTTCTCGGACTGCCTTTTTCCACTTGCGTAATATCTCAAAAATCAGGCATGTCCTTTCGCAAAAAGATGCAGAAAAACTAGTCCACGCCTTCGTTACATCGAGACTGGACTATTGTAACTCATTATTATCAGGCTCCAGCAGTAAGTCGTTAAAGACTCTACAGCTTGTCCAAAATGCCGCAGCACGTGTCCTGACAAGAACAAAGAAAAGAGAGCACATTTCTCCAGTATTAGCTTCGCTACACTGGCTTCCAGTTAAATCTAGAATAGAATTTAAAATTCTCCTCCTCACCTTCAAGGCCCTTAATAATATAGCGCCTTTCTACCTTAAAGAGCTGTTAGTACCTTACAAACCCACTAGAGCACTCCGCTCCCAGAATTCAGGCTTACTTGTCGTCCCTAAAGTCTCTAAAAGTAGAGTAGGAGCCAGAGCTTTTAGCCATCAAGCCCCTCACTTGTGGAATAATCTACCAATTTCAGTTCGGGAGGCAGACACCATCTGTTTGTTTAAGAGTAGGCTCAAAACCTTTCTTTTTGATAAAGCTTATAGTTAGAGTTAATTAGTGAGGCAGAACGTAACTTGCTCTATTTAATGACATATGACACACGGAGCTTCTTTTTCCAGCTTCTCCTTCCTCTTCTCCATCCCTAACCCCTCCCCTTCCCCGGGGTCCCTTTGCTTTAACACCCGCAGATCCAGGGCCTCTGTGGCCGCACCATGGATTGCTGTTTGTGGATCGCGCATCGGGGGTCGCAGTGGTGGACCCAGTGTGGCGGATTCTGTGTCGTGTGGGCTGATCATGGTGCTGGTGGCGGACCCTGTGTCGCGTTGGCACTGGGTACAGGAGGTGGACCAGGGCCGCGGCGATGGCTCGTGGTGGGTCCTGGTGGGCGGCGGTGGACGGTGACTGAGGACTGGAGTGGCCTCTGGTCTGGATGCTGGATCGTGGTCCTGCTGGTTGCTGACCATGGACTGTGATTGCAGCGGGACTGCATCAATGCCGCTAAAGACTTTAATGATGAATGTTTTTACACGTGGCATCTATTGCACTTCTGTCCGTCCTGGGAGAGGGATCCCTCACATGTGGCTCTCTCTGAGGTTTCTACTTATTTTTACCCTGTTAAAAGGGTTTTTAGTAGTTTTTCCTCACTCTTGCTGAGGGTTAAGGACAGAGGATGCCACACCCTGTTAAAGCCCTATGAGATGAATGTAATTTGTGAATATGGGCTATACAAATAAAATTTGATTGATTGATTGATTGATTATTAACCAGTAGAGTTCTGTTAAACGTGGGTTCGTTCAGACGTGGTGCTGGTAGAAAGCGACTCGCGTTGCGTCTCTGCCTGCGGCGGCTCCCGCAGCGACAGCGGCAGCTCCGACTGCGCCGGCTGCCGCGGCTCCCGAAGGCTTCATGGATGTGTCCACCAACAGGGTCCTGAACCAACAGAAGGTCAACTGGTAGCAGGGGCTATTAGCCAAACAAAAGGAAAAAGGGAGACTCACCAATTTAATGATGGTGAGTAGTGTTGCAGCACTAGAGTACATGTGGCAGACAGGAATACCAGTCTTTCTTCTGAGACACAGGCACAATACGCAGCAAGTTGTGGAGGTTACCCTGCTGCTCGCATTGTCCATTGCCAGCCAGATGATACAGTGTTTTGCGAGACTTGTCAATGCCGTAAAAGCCAAGCGGGCGGTCCCATTGTTGAAGTAGGGCCAAAGCAGGCTGAGACAAATATTTCCTGTCCTCGTGGTTGGGGCTTTTTCCATCTCCAGAACACCAAGACTTCTTGGATAAGGGGATAAGCCTGCTTAAGAGAACAAAGGCAGACAGTGAGTAACGAGTCAGTACTGTGAAAGCAGCTTGGGTTGCTTCAAACTTTATTTACTGCAAAGCTTGCTGAAAGGGCTTGGGGAGCAAAGTGCTAGGGACCATGGCTTCCATTTCTTGAACAGCAGGAGGCCGCTGATGTGATAGGGCATCCGCATTACTATTACTTTTGCGCCGAGTCCACCATGGCTTGCATCCCGCTCACCCCCGTCAAAGCTTTCCAGCAAAGCTCAGAGGGGTTTCTATGCTGATTCATCGTAGAAACCCATTGGTCAGCAGGATTATTTATTATGCATGAGGTGCTTTGCATTGACCATTTATGGTTGAATGATGGCATGTACAGGCCAGATATAGAGGCAGATCCACGTAAACTAGTAAATTAGCTCCCTTGTATAATTCCAAGACACATGAATTAATACAAACGTCAAGAAAACTAGAAAGGAAGTGGCACTCCAGCAACCGTGTTGAAAATCTCCTAGCCTGGAAAAATAGTGCTAAAGCATATAAGAAGACCATCCACAAAGCAAGAGCTGCCTAATACTCCAAATTAATAGAGACAAATTTAAACAACCCCAGGTTTCTCTTCAGCACGTAGCCAGGCTGACAGAGAGTCACACCTCCATCAAACCCAGTATTCATTGATCCCTAAATAGCCATATCTTTAGGAACTTCTTTAATGATGAAATTCTAATTACTAGGAATAAAATCAACCATCTCCTGCCCTCAGTTTGCTTTAATACCCTAGTCTGTAAAGTTTGTACCAGATTTTTGTGACATTAACTCAATCATTATCGTAATTTTTAAATCCTAATTAATGGAAAAAATATTTGCTTTGCCGGTGATTCGCAAGGCATTCTGGTTACCTCTCCGTTTGAAGTGAGGATCTGAAAAATCTCAGTTTAGAGGGGTATAGCCCTCCGTCCCAACAGGTATTGGGAGGTAGGTTTCTCAACCTCCTTTCTGTTTCAAAATGTCTGATTCGTCCAGAACCAAAGGTGTCCTACTTGCACAAGTTGAATTTGTCTCCTCCTACAGTTACGTCAGAGGTCGGTTCTAATGGTGTATTGAAGAAGTGGTTGTTGGTCCACCTTATAGTTTTTGGAGGCTTCTGTTTTAAAACCTTCTACATTTCATAGGCACTTCTTCAGATTTAGATTCAGGCAATGTCTAACTGCTTTTAAAAAACATTACTGATTACATTTTAATTTCATGTTGATTATACAGTTTGTGCAACAAATTACTTTGTCTATTAAGGGTGTAAACATTAAATAATTGATTGTTAAATGAAATGATTACATTTCTTAATGCTGTATATATATATATATATATATATATATATATATATATGCATGATATGATGATACTCACCTAATAATTGAGACCCACCATAGACTGAAGTGAACACACACTGCTGCAACATCATCATACCTGGGTGTCTATATCCCACCTGTCTGTCCACTATCGCTCTCTCTCTCTCTCTCTCTCTCTCAACCTCTCTCTTTCTGTGTGTGTGTATGTGTGTGTGTATGGGCACTGTAGGAATGCAGCCAGTGATGTACTCAGTAAGGGAGGCTCTGGAAGGCAGACCACACTGGACAAGGACCGGAACTGAAATTTGTTATTTCAGGTATGAATGAAATAAAATAAAAAAATGGACAATGGAAAATGTGATTTCATAAAAAATGTAAACTTGACTTGAACCACTCATTAATTTTGACAACCACTGTACATAATTTAACTTGCAGTATCAATTCTTATTTCCTCCACTTTCTCTTCAAGAAACCACTTTTGTCCAGCTCAAGGAAGAAGAAAAACAAACTTTTATACTCTGACCTTTACCATCAACTTCAAACACAACGAGGATGTCTGCTACCTGGCCTACCATTATCCCTACACATACTCTGCCATGAAGGTAATCACTCATCCATCCACCCACCCACCCATTCATCCAATAGTTTCATGTATGAGACATTAACCCCCATGAATTAATACAAATTCTTAATAATTAAAACGAGGTTTTGCAAAGAAAAGAGAGACTAACAAATGAACATGACAACTCACTAGTTTGTTGTCCCGAACTCCATGAAGGCACAAGTCCTCTATGGTTTCCATGACTCAGCTGCTCATCAGAGCCATGCTCGCACACTTGCACTTGCCAGGCAGAGGTTATTTTGGATAGGGATGGAACAAGACATATTCAATCATGTTAAAAACTGTTTTCGTTGTGTTTTTGGGAAGACACTGAATCTAAGGACTCTGCTCCACTTGAGAGCATTTGCACTTCTGAACCGATGGAGCCTGTGTGTATTGATTTCTGGCGGACAAATAGGAATCCATAGTCTAGGAAGTGGCATCTGTAAAACCCGGAATCAATGTTTACTGCATCAGGGACCCTGTGACATCAGGAGAAAAAGTTGTTCACAGAAACCTTCTACTCCCTGTGAGTTTTCTTCTGAGATGAGGATTATTCAAACTGCTCTTTAGTTGACGGCAGTGAACAATGTGAACCAGCTGTTGATGTACAAGACATTGAGGCAAAGACACGTACCTGGCTTCTGCAGATGGATGATGCAAGTGATGTGGATGCTATAGACAGACATGCTGATTGTTCTTTTGCAGCCCACCCCTGGAGACTGAGCTGACTGTAGCCCTACATGCTGTGTGTGAAGCTTTGAAGTCCTCTGATTTTGTCAAACGAGCTGTACAGTTTCCTTCACTTGGACTTACTGCTGAAAGTGTGGCTTTAAACCTCAAGCCAGACTAATTTGTGAGATGAATGAACAAGTTGTGGAGGATTCAGTGTCAACAGCTGATTCTTTCTTTTCTTTTATCAGGAACATGTTTTCTTGATAGTTTACTACTGAGTTTTTTTAACTCACATTAGTGCTTACCTGTGGTAAGGTATTGTTATCATTGTAACATAGCTTATTTTATATTATGAGAGGTGTATACAGCATCTTATGTTGGTGAGGGGTCTTGCCTAGCTCTTGCTGACATAATTCCAAGTGGAAAGTTTTTAACTGACTTAATGTTTACAATTATGTTCTTTTGAGCATTTAAGGGGGGTGTATGTAACATAGTTATAGGGTTCATATTTAATCTGACTGAATGGGACAACAGTGCCACCTGGTGTGGTGAGTATTAGTGATGTGTCGGTCGTGAACGATTCGTTCGTTTTGAATGAATCCTTACAAGGACTCGGGAGTAACGAGTCCTCTCAGACAGAGATTCGTTCGTTCATTTTCTCGTGGCCGCGCATATGCAGGTCACGTGAAAAAGGATTCAAAGACTCGTATCCGGCAGATGAACGAATAAGTGATCGGAAGACTCTGTTGGCAGAAGAACGAAACATTGATCCAAAGACTCGTACCCGGCAGATGAACGAAACATTGATCCAAAGACTCGTACCCGGCAGATGAACGAATAATTGATCCGAAGACTCTATTGGCAGAACAACGAAACATTGATCCGAAGACACGGTCGGGAGAGGTGAACGATTCGTTCAACTGCCGGGTACGAGTCTTTGGATAATTTTTCACGTGAGCTCCATAGGCTCAGAAGAGGAAACAGAAAGGATTTGTTTACCTCGTTCACCACGTTCGCGTGACTAGGTTTAGTAAGACGTGAATGATATTCGTTCACAAGTAATAATTACATGTTTCGTTATTTTAACTTTTTTGTACTTTACTGACAGTTCAGTGCAGCGTAATTGTTTGCAGTGATAAGTAAATGCTAGTGTGAAAATAAATGACCATTTCAAATCATCCAAACTTACGGGCATTTATTTGAGTTCTTGTGATAATATCGCCCCGACATGCTCCGCGGAGATATTGGCGGTGAAGCCTGTGGCTCAGCATCGCGGGGGTGGCGACCGGCTCCCCGTCGCTCCGGTACCGGAGGAGCAGCGGTGGCCCTGCTCCGGGGGTCCTCGTAGCCGCATCAGGGGTCGGATTTATAACCATTGCGTACGCACAAAACGGGGCCTGAAACGTGCGCATGCCACTGCTCACGCCAAAGTTGGGATTTATAAAAACGAAATTGACGGGAAAATGTGCTTATTTCTAAGCAAACTTAGACCCATGCGTACAGACGTTTTGGAGACGGGATAATGGCGAAGTAGACGTGAGGTGGTGAACTGAAGCCAGATTATTGATCCACTTCATAATTTACATTAAAAACAATAACTTAGTTTTATCTGTTCCACATGAGCTTTTTATTAAAAAATATATAAAACAACTTAAAGCAAATTACGTTCAGATTCGATTTAACAGCGGAGTTGCGGAGCCGAGTCATTAATAGTTTTTAATAATATCTTATAACACTGTTCGTGTCTCATCAAATCACTGCAGTGAACATGACTGTGCCATCAGGCGCAAAGAGCGCACAGAGTGACCCAGCGCACAGAGTGACCCAGCGATCGGAGCGCACAGAGTGACCCAGCGCACAGAGCGCACGACGCACAGAGTGACCCAGCGCACAGAGCGCACAGAGCGGACAGAGCGCACAGGAAATCACTTATAAGAAATGAAGTAATTTTCCAAATAATATCCCGGACTGTAGGCAAAGATCCACAGATGTGAGGGAATCGGTCTGATGCTCTAAATCAGGGGTGTCCAAACTACGGCCCGCAAGCCAACTGCGGCCCGCCATGCATTTTTAATTGGCCCGCATCATCAAAATTGAAAAAAAAAGATTTAATTTTTATTCATTTTTTTAAACTAACAATTTAGTAGCACTTAAATGGCAAGTACTTATATAACTTTGTAGTTTTGCTTTATTTTTGAAGAAATTGTACTTTCTGGATTCTTGTTGTTCTGGGTTTGTACCTTGTTGAATGCAATTGGAGAGGCGGTGGACTAGTGGCAGAAACTTGAATATTTGGCAGAAAAGGTCTCTGGTTCGACTCCACGGAGAAACAACAAAAGACGAACCTGGATTGATCTGTCAAAAAATCCAAGAGGATTCTCATTACCCTGTCTAGTGCCCCTGAGCAAGGCACCTTACTCCCCCAACATCTGCTCTCTGGGTGCTGTACATGGCTGCTCACTGCTCTGTGTGTCCTGCACCAGATGGGTTAAATGCAGAGGATACATTTCCCTACAATTGCATGAGTGTGTCTGTGCATGTCTCTACGTGTGTGGGATAAATCTTAAAAAATCTTTATCTTAATCTTAATCTTATTGTAAAGGCCTGCGAATTATTCTGCAACTGCAGCTTTTCATGCAGTTGTGTCGACGGATTCGTTTTAATTTATGGTTCTCCAGTCATCGCCTGTTTATTTACATCGCCACTGCGGCTCCTCATAGCCTCTTTCTGGTGGTCAAATCTGCCAGTCAGTGACGGGTTATACAAGTGGTCATACTTTCGGATCTCTTCTGCCAAATACTCTTCTATTTGGTCCATATTCTTTTTCTTCTAAATCTTCCGTGGTTTCTGCCGGTATTATGGGGCATGAAACTGGAAATGTGACTCCTGAAAGGCTGTTTAGTTAGCAGACCAATCACAGCCTTGCGGGCTGCTTGAGGCCTGCGTAGCGTTGTCGAATAGTCAGAAAAATTGGGCGCCGCACGCAAGAAGGGGTACGCAAGCACATAAGAGGCATGCAAGGGGCTCTTGTGTGCTTGCGTGTCTCAGAAAACGCAGAAGCATGCGCCGGACTCTGGGCGCTTTTGATAAAAGCATCAGCTAAATGAAATGTAATGTACTTTGGCCCACTGTACTGCACTTCTCAGTTTAGACACTAGGTGATTGCGCGCGCGCGTTTGAGGCGCACGGTCAATAGTTTTTTTCTGTATTCGGCCCCTGGGATAAAAAGTTTGGACACCCCTGCTCTAAATAAATAAATACTGCCGTGACAGTGGTGCGGGGATCTGCATTATGTGTGCATGCGAATGGAAGGACATGAGGAAGCGAGGGTTCAGGGATTTCTGATCTCAAACAGTGTGTTATCCACACATTGTGTTATCCACAGCAGCGGCAGAGTGTCAGTGTATTTTCTTAATAGTGACATCACTGCTGTCCCATAAAGTCACTCTTCACCTCACTAACAGACTTCTCGATGTCAGTGTCAGAAAGTTTCACTTCCTCCTCACATCGCTTGATGCCGTGCCTCCGTCAGGACTCACGGTCAGGAGCACCCCGAAATGAACGAATGCCCCGAAAAAAGATTCGTTCATTTTACTGAACGAGATTCAAAGAACCGAGACAGTAAAAGGATCCGAACTTCCCATCACTAGTGAGTATGTGCCTCCAGGTAGTGGTGAGCTCTATGGGCAAGGGATTGTGGGTATTCCTCAAAGTTATCAAGGAATACCATGACGTAGGGTGTGTGTGTTGAAGTCTGTAAGCATGTTTATTGTTAACGACATGAAATGTGAGTTAAGCGGGATTTATTAAATTTGACTTTACATGTCCAGGATACATTTCACTATCCTTTTATTCAGCTAACGATCGTCTTTTATGTGTTTTATTGTCTGTAAAGATTCACCTGTGTAAGCCAGCTAACATAATGAATTATGTCTTTACCGTCAGCACGCGACTGCTTTTGTTTTGATGACCCTTCCACTCTGTGTCTATAAAAAATTGGGGTATGTTAATAAAACGTCCGATACAAACTGTTTTGAAAAAATGCAGCTTAGATATTATCTGCTGTTTAGTTTTTGTGTTTTTATGTCTCTAAATGTAATGACTGAAAGGAAACAAACAAATGGCAATAGCATGTTATGTGTGCTCTGTAAAATAATGTATATTTATTTATATAGGCAAACAGTAACTTCTTTATTGTTTTAATCAATCAATCAAATTTTATTTGTATAGCCCATATTCACAAATTACAATTCGTCTCATAGGGCTTTAAGAGGGTGTGGACATCCTCTGTCCTTAACCCTCAGCAAGAGTGAGGAAAAACTACAAAAAACCCTTTTAACAGGGTAAAAATAAGTAGAAACCTCAGAGAGAGCCACATGTGAGGGATCCCTCTCCCAGGAAGGACAGAAGTGCAATAGATGCCACGTGTAGAAAACATCATCCAATTAAAGTTTTTAGCAGCATTTGATGAGGGTAAACATCCCGAAGGACAATCCCACATGACATGCCAAGCAGTCCCGCTGCAATCACAGTCCATGGTCAGCAACCAGCAGGACCACGATCCACTATCGATACCAGAGGCCACTCCAGTCCTCAGTCACCGTCCACCGCCGCCCACCAGGACCCACCACGAGCCACGCCGTGGTCCTGGTCCACCATCCTGTACCCAGTGCAAACGCGACACAGGGTCCGCCACCAGCACCACGATCAGCCCACATGACACAGAATCTGCCACACTGGGTCCACCACTGCGACCCCCGATGCGCGATCCACAAACAGCAATCCATGGTGCGGCCACAGAGGCCCTGGATCTGCGGGTGATAAAGCAAAGGGATCCCCGGGGAAAGGGGGATAGGGATGGAGAAGAGGAAGGAGAAGCTGGAAAAAGAAGCTCCGTGTGTCATATGTCATAAAATAGAACAAGTTATGTTCTGCCGCACTAATTAACTCTAACTATAAGCTTTATCAAAAAGAAAGGTTTTGAGCCTACTCTTAAACAAACAGATGGTGTCTGCCTCCCGAACTGAAAGTGGTAGATTATTCCACAAGTGAGGGGCTTGATGGCTAAAAGCTCTGGCTCCTACTCTACTTTTAGAGACTTTAGGGACGACAAGTAAGCCTGAATTCTGGGAGCGGAGTGCTCTAGTGGGTTTATAAGGTACTAACAGCTTGTTAAGGTAAAAAAGTGCTATATTATTAATGGCACTGAAGGTAGTGCTGGAGCCTGATAATAATGAGTTACAATAGTCCAGTCTCGATGTAACGAAGGCGTGGACTAGTTTTTCTGCATCTTTTTGCGAAAGGACATGCTGATTTTTGAGATATTACGCAAGTGGAAAAAGGCAGTCCGAGAAATTTGTTTTAAGTGACTATTAAAGGATAAATCAGGATCGAAGATCACTCCCAAGTTCCTGACTGTTTCGTTGGAAGCAAGGGCAATGTCGTCTAGCGCAGCTATATCATTAGATAATTTATCTCTAAGGTGTTTGGGGCCAAGTATTATAACCTCTGTTTTGTCTGAGTTTAATAAGAGAAAATTGCGGGTCATCCAGGTTTTTATGTCCTTGAGACATGCTCGAAGTTTAGTTAATTGATTACTTTGTTCAGGTTTTATTGACAAGTATAACTGGGTGTCATCCGCATAGCAGTGGAAATTTACCGAGTGTGTCCTGATAATGTTTCCTAGTGGAAGCATATATAATGAGAATAAAATTGGGCCGAGCACAGAGCCCTGTGGAACACCATGGTTAACTTTGGTGCGCACAGATGTCTCATCATTAATTTGCACGAATTGGGAGCGATCAGAAAAATAAGATTTAAACCAATTAAGGGCAGTTCCATTAATTTTAATTAACTGTTTGAGTCTTTGTAATAAAATTTGATGGTCAATTGTGTCGAATGCTGCACTGAGATCTAACAGAACGAGGACAGACACAAGTCCCTGATCTGAGGCTATTAAAAGGTCATTAGTGACTTTTGCCAAGGCTGTTTCTGTGCTGTGATTGGCTCTAAACCCCGACTGAAAGTCTTCATATATATTATTTTCCTGGAGAAACTCACACAGCTGATTGGCTACCACTTTTTCTAAGATTTTAGACATGAAGGGGAGATTAGATATTGGTCTGTAATTGGCTAAAACCTCTGGGTCTAGGGTGGGTTTTTTGAGAAGGGGTTTGATTACTGCTATTTTAAAAGACTGTGGTACATAACCTGATGATAATGACAGATTGATTGTGTTAAGTAACGAACTATCAATTAGGGGCAGAATTTCTTTAAGTAATTTTGTAGGAATGGGATCTAAGATACAGGTTGTTGGTTTAGAACCTGAGATTATTTTGGTAAACTGATCACAAGTGATCAGAGAGAAGCTGTCTAAATAATGGTTAGGATTCTCAGCCATTTCTGAGATTTCTGTTATTGGGAGGGTATTAGTGCCAATTGAGGGCAGGAGATTGTTGATTTTATTTCTAATGGTTAGAATTTTATCATTAAAAAAGGTCATAAAGGTATTGCTATTTAGGGATCGAGGAATACTGGGTTCGGTGGAGGTGTGACTCTCTGTCAGCCTGGCTACAGTGCTGAAGAGAAACCTGGGGTTGTTTTTATTCTCTTCTATTAGTTTTGAATAGTAGGCGGCTCTTGCTTTGTGGAGAGCCTTTTTATATTCTTTAACACTATTCTTCCAGTCTATGAGGTTTTCAACATGGTTGCTGGAGCGCCACTTCCTTTCTAGTTTTCTTGATAATTGTTTTAACTCATTTGTCTGGGAATTATACCACGGAGCTAATTTACCATGTTTGACATTTTTCTTTTTTAGAGGCGCTATTGAATCTAATGTTAATCGTAATGAGTCTGCAGAGCTATCGACGAGGTGGTCGATCTCAATGGAGCTCGGGTTTTTAAAGAATTTGTTCTTTATATCTACGGATAATACGGGTTTAAATGTAATTGGAATTATTTCCTTAAATTTAGCTACAGCACTATCAGGTAGACATCTAGAAAATGAGTTTTTTATTGGTGGCATATATTCATTTATTGAAAAATGGAAGGTTATTAAATTATGGTCTGATAGAACTGGATTGTGCGGGAGGACTGTTAAATGTTCAATTCCGACACCGTACGATAATATAAGGTCAAGTGTGTGGTTACAACAATGAGTCGGTTGGTGCACACACTGACTGAAACCAATTGAGTCTAGTATTGAATTAAATGCTACGCTACGGTAATCTTTCTTATTGTCAACATGGATATTAAAGTCACCAACAATAATAATTTTATCGCTCTTTAGGACTAAGTTTGATAAAAACTCAGGGAATTCCGTTAAAAATTCAGTATAAGCCCTGGGAGGATGGTAAACTACAGCAAATATGATTGGCTGTTGGTGTTTCCTGGATTGGCGTGGAAGACTAAGAACCAGACATTCAAATGATTTGTAGCTGAGTTTAGGTTTAGAATTAATTGATAGACTGGAGTTAAAAATAGCAGCAACTCCACCTGCTCACCCAAATTATCTGGGAACCTGTGAATTTATATGACTGGGGGGAGTAGATTAATTTAGACTGACATATTCATCAGGATGCAGCCACGTCTCATTGAGGGACAATAAATCTATGTTGTAATCGGAGACTATTTCATTAACTAAAAGAGCCTTTTTTGACAGTGATCTTATGTTTAAAAGACCACATTTAAAAGTCTTACTTCCCTGTGTTGTTTCAGAGGTTGTTTAAGTTTCCGGACACAATCTCTATGGGGTATTGTGACTGATCCAGAGGGAGCGCAGAGAAGTGTTAAGCACTGCAGCTCTGCTTCCTGGTCCCAACTATGGGTTGTCATGTTATAGACTTTGTAATATTCCTGGATAAGAGAGCTGCTCCATCCCAAGTGGGATGAACGCCGTCTTTCATAACAAGACCAGGTTTTCTCAAAAAAGTTAGCCAATTATCTACAAAGCCCACACCGTTTACAGGACACCACCTCGACAGCCAGCGGTTAAAAGACAACATGCGGCTAAACATGTCATCACCTGTTGTATTAGGGAGCGGGCCAGAGAAAACTACTGTGTCCGTCATCGTTTTTGCGAAAGCACACAACGACTCAACATTCACTTTAGTGATCTGCGACATGCAAAGCCGGGAGTCATTGCTGCCGACGTCAATTACGATTTTATTGTATTTACGTTTAGTTTTAGCCAGCAACTTCAATTTAGATGCGATGTCGCCGGTTCTGGCCCCTGGGATACAATTAACTATGGTCGCTGGTGTCGCTAACCTGACGTTTCTCAGAACCGAGTCGCCAATAACCAGAGTTTGTTTATCAGCGGTTGCCTCGCTGAGTTTAGAGAATATATTTGAAACGTGAGCTGGTGACTCTTTAATCGTGGGCTTTTTAAGAGTAGCACTATGCCCCCTCCGGACCGTCAGCCAGCTGCCCTGGGCTCCCTGCTGCACGGGACTAGTCAGGGACTGCTAGTTGAGGCTAAGCTACTATATGTCAAGCAGTCCTGCTGCAATCATAGTCTATGGTCAGCAGCCAGCAAGATCATGATCCACAATGACTATTGTCCAGTGATTGTCCACTGCTGCCAAATAGGATCCATCATCAGCTGCCACCTCAGTTGTTGTCCACCACCGTTATCAGATGCCAACACAATAAAGGATCTGCCATTATTATATTATTATTATTATTATTACGATCAGCCCGCACGATATGTAAAATGGGTGTGTGAGTGGGTCTGGGGATGGAAGGTGAGTCTGGTTGTCTAAATTGAACTAATTCTAATTATGTTTCGCAAGGACCGCCAGACTCAGGAACGAGCTATCAAAATGTATGCACAGGACAGGCAGGCACAAATCCATATGATGTGAAATAATGAAAAAAACAGGCAATATATGTACAAAAAATTTGTCAAAATACGTGATGAGCAACTTTTTAGCCAAAACTACAGGACATAAGTGCTGGGATTTCAACGAGGAGGGAGAGGTATAATACAGTGTCGAGGCATAGCAGCTGTTTGTCTTCTGAGGTTCATCCCGCAGCTAACACTGACAGATTTCGGCAGAGCAGGGGTAGGGAAACACAATCATATTTCATCCTAGCAGGACTGAGTGAACAAGAAAAAGAGCCACATCTCAAAATAATAATTCGGTAAAACAATTTCCAGGATCGTGTAGGTACCTGATACTGTCACTTTCATTATTAAATTGATCTTCCAAGTCTCATTTGCAACTACACAAGAGGGAGGAAGTATAGTGTGAAGAATCGGAGGCGTCTAATCATCTGTTTGAGCATCTGGTATATTGCTAGAGCCAGTGTGATAAATCTATGAAATATGATAAGAGATCACAATACACTGCAATAGGAAGCTGTGGCATTTGTCCAGCTGGTTTCTGGACTAAAGTAGCAGCAGATTGGTAGCTGCAAAAGCACATAACTGAGGCTGGATTGCAGCGGTTGAAGGACAGGGAGATGAGTGATTGAATAAATGTGTTCAGTTAAGTTATTTACCATGCTAAGTTTACTGTCAGTGTTAAAAGGGATTGTTCACGTTGTCCCAGGAGCTCACCATGGGCTGAGACAGCTTTCTGGCTCCATATGGACCCAAATGCAATTGAAAACAAGAAGACAAAATGGTTAAGAACATTCCTTTAATCACCTGCCCTCTGGCTGGGATATATGTCATTTCATCTGAATAAATTCTATAGCTGCTTTCAGACATGCTCTGAACTCCACAGATCCTCCTCAGTTTCTCCAGAGCATGATGTTAGTGCACAGCAAGAGATCCCCGCTGGATTGATCACAAGCGAGTGGGGACACGTGGTTGATTACAATTGTAACATGCAACCACTCAAACAATTTTAAAACAAAAAGAAAACAAATATCCTGATGAGAAACCACATGAAGAAAGACACCAAAAAAGGCGTCAAGACAGTTTTGTTTTATTAAATCATTTGATTTTTAGAGCAGAAATTATGTTACATCCTTCCTCTGCCTGCTACACCATTCCTTACCTGAATCCTGCAGATACTTTTTCTGCTGTGAACGTGTCTGAGCAGACACAAGACAAAAAGCAGAGTTTCCGTCAAAGGAAACCTCTTGGAACTGACCTAATCCACAGCATGTAGTGGCTGTTTACAGGCCGCGAGTTCCGACTACGATAACCGGGGTCTGGAGAGGAAAGGGGGAGAGCCGCGGGGGGTCACAGAGCGAAGGTGCGATCTAATTAGCATATGACTCGGAGTGAAGCTGCTGGTGAAAGCTTATTTCGACCATTGGAGGAAACCACAGACCCTTGAAACAAAGTCACTTGGGATTGGCTGGTAGGTTTGCTGCTACTGGTGACCCTGGGTCATTACAGTACACACGTGGGTAAACCCCTCCCACACAATATTAATAATAATAATTAATATATAGTTGCTACTAATAATATATATTATTATTTATTAGTAAGCCTTTACCAAAAGCGCTGCAGTTAATGAAGATTATACATTCATTCATGTGATGCTTGATGTTATTTGTTGAACATATTGTACAGGGAAAAAACATGAAAAAGCTCTATGTTGAGTTAAAGCTTTATTTACATATAGCAAAAATATTGTACAAACACAACTGGCCTAGCCAGTGAAAAACTAATCAGGTGAAGTTTGAAATGTCTCTTTGCACCCTCTGGGTCATATGTTCTTTGTGGGACTCTGTTCGAATCTGCAACAGTGTGTAGACGTCTGTGGTGTGTAGCTGTGAGATCCAGTGTAGC
This sequence comes from Pseudopleuronectes americanus, assembly GCA_038501795.1. Taxonomy (NCBI): domain Eukaryota; kingdom Metazoa; phylum Chordata; class Actinopteri; order Pleuronectiformes; family Pleuronectidae; genus Pseudopleuronectes; species Pseudopleuronectes americanus. The sequence goes on from CM076720.1 coordinate 24,736,091, forward strand.
TTCTAGTCTTATTTGAAGTGTGGCCCACAGGTCGGTGAGCTCCTGGCTGTGGGAGGATGGATCCATGTCATCTGTCCCGCTTCATCAGCTGTAATCAACATCAGTACAATTAGCACAGTTCAATGACAACATACACCTATGCACATGCAACTGAAAAATTATGAATATAACCTTACCCTCTTTCTTCTCCGACAACTCCTGAACTCCTCAATGCTGATGCAAGGTCCGGTTGAATGTACTGGAAGTTCCTAGTAGCTCATAGTGGGTCTTAGTACGTCATAGTACAGGCAGCTGGAATATAACATGAGTAACATGAGTTTATTATTAATAAACAGACATAATCCCCAGCATCATTTCTTCCTGGTGAGTGGTTTGCTTGTAGATGTGTGGTTAACACATCCACTGTTTATTTAACCAACACAAGTGAAAACGTAACTGTAATCAAGCCACTCTGCACAGTGGTTGAGATTTAGGATAGTGTTCATGGGCAATTGAGATTGAAGAGGTGGTTTGTCATTCCTGTCCAGGGAAACAAACTTACTGAGCCTCATTGTTTTGGAGTATAATAAAATGTTGAAATAAAGTGCACTGTTTCAAATTATTTTCATAGCATTGACCTTTGCTCATGGTATACAATGTAATTCATTATAGCACACTTACTTACTTAAGGGAAACAATTTCAGGCTTTATTTTTATTTTAAGCCTGGTGTAAAGTACTTACACCAGCTAGTTTAGTTGGTACCTTTTAGAAAAAGGTTTTATCTGCACCGAGGGAAACTATCCTAATTTGCATTTGTAAAGCTCAGAGCATTGTCATTTGCATGTGAAAGCCTCCCCTAGACTTAGGAGCAGGGAGGTCGCCTCCAAACATTCACAGGCCTTTAAAACTGCCAGAAACTGGTAAACTCGCGTCAATTCCTGACAGTTTTCTTTGCTGCCTGCAGATTCCTGTGACCAGCTGTTAACCGAAAATTCTCCCAAAAATTCCTGCGACACTTAGTTAAACAAACTCTTCTTTTCATGCAGTGAGAGATCTTCCAATGTATAGTGCATGTGTGAAAGGCAAACTGCGAAGAAAGTATAGACCAAATTCTCCGGAGATCTTCCACACGTGACTGAAAACAGGACAGAGTTGTACAGATTTATGCATGAGGATCTACTGTATTTGTACCCATATATATTTATTGTTTCTTTCAGGCTCATCTGAATGTGCTGCAAAAATCTGTGGACCCTGCCATTGTGTTTTTCCGGCAGCAGATTCTTTGTAGCACTTTGGCCGGAAACCTCTGTCCAGTGGTCACCATAACTGCCTGTCCTGCCAGCAGGGCCTGGAAAGACATGCACCAGCTCCGTGAGTTCTGCTGTGTATGTGTGTGTGTGTTTGTGTGAGAGAGAGAGTGATGAGCTGAAAGGAAAAGGGTCAGACTTGCAATTTTACTGTGGAATGATGGGGTTTTTATGAGTATGACATTTGTGTACATTACTCCTTTCGTAGGGAAATAATAATGTTTAAACGAATGGAGGTTAAGGTTATGACAGTGGTTAGGGGATTAGGCTCAATATCCAGGATGCCAGTGTTCTCTAAAGCAGTGATTATCACCTGGTGGGTCGCGGACACGCTTTTATTTTTAAGGGATTTTTTATGAAGCGGAGTGCTGTCTACTCACCTCCCTTATAGCGTAGCCGAGCAGTTTGTTCTTTTATACTGTCAGGCCTCAGCTGAAAAAGAACACGAGAGATGGTTATTGAATCGGGACATCCAACCCGTTTATTTTCCTTCACAACTCCAAACTTTACTCTTGACAGCACCCCCTTCTGTTAGAACCCCTTCAAAACCAAAGTCCCAACCAACACCCTGCTCATAACAGTATGTTAAAAAAGGCAGAAGTTACTGAATTGTTATGTATGTTGTATTACCTTGTGCCCTTAAGATGCACTTTTTGGTTCTTAATTAAAATGCAGCTAATTGAGTGTAAAAGGGAATATTTTCTCTCTAGCATAGCCACCTTCTGGTCAATCTAATTGTGTTAGCATACTGTGATATTCTGAACTATCTCAGGTTCAAACTGCACCATCTTTTCATTCAATAAATTTGAGAAGTTTAATATTTCCTCGGCTTGGGTCGTGGCTTGCCATTAAGGGACGATGGTGGGTCCCTAAACCAGACCAGTTGAGAACCACTGCCTGTCATCTCCAGGATATTGTTCTCTATTATCGGTGTGACAAACAAGTAAAACGTCCAGGTCTTGCTCTTGAGAGTCCTCTTCAGGATCAGAGGATTGTTGCCTGGAGAATAGCTGTTCGAGAACCTGTTCTCTGGTGACACGCGCTTGACGAGACTTCAGGTCATAATCAAGTAGAACGGCACACGAGGAAACACACCGTCTAATTGACCCCCCGATAATAAAACTAGAATCAGCAGTGGGTCTTAATGATCCAGCAGAGAAGCGAAGTGTATCTCGCTGCTTGGGTGTTCCAGCAGGGATTAAACGTTAGAACCCACACAGGGCTAGATGAGCTATTGCTGGGGGTTAAAAATGAATAAAATCAATGGAGTGAGGTAAAATCAAGGCTCCTCCTTTGGATTTAAAACATCCAAGTGGTTTAGTAGCAAAAAAAACAGTGATGGAGATGCAATCTGCATATCCAGGGACCGCGGCTGCATTATGATCGTGAAATGTGAATCAGAGATCGTGATCGTAACGGCAAATCCTGTACCGTGCTGGCTGATCGTGATAATAATGGCGGATCCTGTATCATGCCGGCAGATCGTAATAATAATGGCAGATCCTGCATCGTGTTGGAATCTGATAGTGGTGGTAGACCACAATCGAAGTGGCAGCTGATGGTGGATCATGATTCCAGACTAGGTTGGTATCCGATCGTGATGGTTGATCCTGATTTGGTGGATGCTGACCATGGACTATGATTACAACACGACTGCTTGTTATACAATATGTCTACTCAGATACTCTACCATTACTGAAAATAATCAATCAATTCATTGACCTTCCATTATGCTACAAATTGATTATTCTAATCAAAGCTTTAAATAACCTTATCTTTCTGATGTTCTCCATTACATGTGGCATCTATTGCACTTCTGTCCGTCCTGGGAGAGGGATCCCTAACATGTTGCTCTCGCTTAGGTTAATACCTTATTTCTACGTTATTTTCATGATATTGATTATGTTGGTATTATTGGTTACAAGGGAATCAGGGCATACATACACACACGTACTTAATGTAGATAATCAGAAATATATATTAATGAAAAGATAAAAACAACTGTGCTGAGTGTCTTGTTTGTCTCAGATTTTAGTGAATTGACAGCGTTCCTGTGTACCAAGTACAGGCCAAGTGCCGATACTAAAAATCAAATAAAAATCAATTTAATTCGTCTGGGACTATTTTGTCATCCATTTTTGTCGACGACGTCGATTTATCGTTGCACCCCTAGTGTTGAAGTTGTACGACCTGTGCACCAGGGTGAAAAAATTGGTTCAAGCCAGAACTGAACCTGATACCATGTGTTTTTCAACTCTTGACACCTCGACCGCTAGGGCATTCTAACCCTCTCTTTGCTGACAAAATTGGCCAGCTGTTACTACCACTGTTAGTGCTTAATATATTTTTGTGATAGGTTTAGAAGACATCATCAACACAATTTAATTAAAGAACTAATGATGACTGGCACTCGGAGAACACAGGAAATGCAGACACCTACCAGATTATAATACAGAGACAGCTTGGTGTAGCGAGATCGGGACCCTTGGAATGGTTACCAGTCTAGCTATTTTGTTACCGCCTATTTCAGCCTAGCACTTCCAAGGTCCTTAGCGTCCATAGCCCATCGTCGATCGCAGAGTGTACAAAGTCAAAGTATTTAGCCCGTTTGCTCACAGGAGAATTCACGGCTGTAGACGCTTTAAGGCAACAACCTAGAGAGTGATCAAATCTCAGGGTTGTCTAGGCAGAATCCGGTTACCCTTAGGTTATGACTCTACACCGACAGATAAGCTATCACTCTTAAGGAACGCAGGGTTTTACAGGCTTACAGTAATTGGAGTTGTTATACTAGGCCAGGCCTTGCACAGTCCTAGGCTTGTATGCATCTCACTTCCTAGTGTTCTTGTGCACTTCCTACCGCACCTCGTGGCAGCAGACTCCTAGTTAGTCCTTCCCATGCCTCAAAAAACCTAGTTAAGGTGACCACCTACCAATGGATACGCATCCTTCAGACAGCTTGTGAATGGGTAACAGCTTATTTATTTAGAAATGTAAAAGATACAGATTATCCTGTGCTAACAAACTCTTTAGTTGAGTTCCATCACTTCAGTCCTTATAATCCATGGGCCAGACCACATATTGGTACCATCTGAGGGGGCAAAACTTTACCTATACTAAGTTGTTTGTAGGACTGATATAAGTCCTAGGGTTATATGATAACCCTTGCACAAAAGCAGCTTTTCATAATTTAATCAATCAATCAAATGTTATTTGTATAGCCCATATTCACAAATTAGAATTCATCTCATAGGGCTTTAACAAGGTGTGGCATCCTCTGTCCTTAACCCTCAGCAAGAGTGAGGAAAAACTAGTAAAAACCCTTTTAACAGGGTAAAAATAAGTAGAAACCTCAGAGAGAGCCACATGTGAAGGATCCCTCTCCCAGGACGGACAGAAGTGCAGTAGATGCCACGTGTAGAAAACATTCATCATAAAAGTCTTTAGCGGCATTGATGCAGTCCCGCTGCAATCACAGTCCATGGTCAGCAACCAGCAGGACCACGATCCAGCATCCAGACCAGAGGCCACTCCTCAGTCACCGTCCACCGCCGCCCACCAGGACCCAGCACGAGCCACCGCCGCGGCCCTGGTCCACCTCCTGTACCCAGTGCCAACGCGACACAGGGTCCGCCACCATCACCACGATCAGCCCACACGACACAGAATCCGCCACACTGGGTCCACCACTGCGACCCCTGAGGCGCGATCCACAAACACCAATTCATGGTGCGGGCACAGAGGCACTGGATCTGCGGGTGATAAAGCAAAGGGATTCCGGGGATGGAGAAGAGGAAGGAGAAGCTGGAAAAAGAAGCTCTGTGTGTCATGTATCATAAAATAGAACAAGTTACGTTCTGCCGCACTAATTAACTCTAACTATAAGCTTTATCAAAAAGAAAGGTTTTGAGCCTACTCTTAAACGAACAGATGGTGTCTGCCTCCCGAACTGAAATTGGTAGATTATTCCACAAGTGAGGGGCTTGATGGCTAAAAGCTCTGGCTCCTACTCTACTTTTAGAGACTTTAGGGACGACAAGCAAGACTGAATTCTGGGAGCGGAGTGCTCTAGAGGGTTTATAAGGTACTAACAGCTCTTTAAGGTAGAAAGGCGCTATATTATTAAGGGCCTTGAAGGTGAGGAGGAGAATTTTAATTTCTATTCTAGATTTAACTGGAAGCCAGTGTAGCGAAGCTAATACTGGAGAAATGTGCTCTCTTTTCTTTGTTCTTGTCAGGACACGTGCTGCGGCATTTTGGACAAGCTGTAGAGTCTTTAACGACTTACTGCTGGAGCCTGATAATAATGAATTACAATAGTCCAGTCTCGATGTAACGAAGGCATGGACTAGTTTTTCTGCATCTTTTTGCGAAAGGACATGCCTGATTTTTGATATATTACGCAAGTGGAAAAAGGCAGTCGGGGAAATTTGTTTTAAGTGACTATTAAATGATAAATCAGGATCGAAGATCACTCCCAAGTTCCTGACTGTTTCGTTGGAAGCGATGGCAATGTCGTCTAGCGCAGCTATATCATTAGATAATGTATCTCTAAGGTGTTTGGGGCCAAGTATTATAACCTCTGTTTTGTCTGAGTTTAATAAGAGAATCCAGGTTTTTATGTCCTTGAGACATGCTCGAAGTTTAGTTAATTGATTACTTTGTTCAGGTTTTATTGACAAGTATAACTTGGTGTCATCCGCATAGCAGTGGAAATTTACCGAGTGTGTCCTGATAATGTTTCCTAGTGGAAGCATATATAATGAGAATAAAATTGGGCCGAGCACAGAGCCCTGTGGAACACCATGGTTAACTTTGGTGCGCACAGATGTCTCATCATTAACTTGCACGAATTGGGAGCGATCAGAAAAATAAGATTTAAACCAGTTAAGGGCGGTTCCATTAATATTAATTAACTGTTTGAGTCTTATGTAATACAATTTGATGGTCAATTGTGTTGAACGATGCACTGAGATCTAACAGAACGAGGACAGACACAAGTCCCTGATCTGAGGCTATTAAAAGTTCATTAGTGACTTTTGCCAAGGCTGTCTCTGTGCTGTGATTGGCTCTAAACCCCGACTGAAAGTCTTCATATATATTATTTTCCTGGAGAAACTCACACAGCTGATTGGCTACCACTTTTTCTAAGATTTTAGACATGAAGGGGAGATTAGATATTGGTCTGTAATTGGCTAAAACCTCTGGGTCTAGGGTGGGTTTTTTGAGAAGGGGTTTGATTACTGCTATTTTAAAAGACTGTGGTACATAACCTGATGATAATGACAGATTGATTGTGTTAAGTAACAAACTATTAATTCGTTTATAGGTCTATATTACAGTTTTCCCTGATCAGTGCTTTAGCGAAATTCGCCCAAATCATGGATAATGCATCATGCAACCACATAATTAAGATTAAGATGCATTTATATATCCCAAACACATGCACAGATATGCACAGACCAACTCATGCAATTTTGGGAAATTTATCCACTGCTTTTAACCCATCTGGTGCAGGACACACAGAGCAGTGGGCTGCCATGTACAGCACCCGGGGAGCAGATGTTGGGGGAGTAAGGTGCCTTGCTCAGGGGCACTTGACAGGGTAGGGAGAATCCTCTTGGATTTTTCGACAAATCAATCCAGGTTCGTCTCAGAGACCTTTTCTGCCCGTAGTCCAAGTTTCTGCCACTAGTCCATTGCCTCTCAACAATGGAGCTGTTTCCAGCCTACCTGGAATCTCTCAGAGGTGGGCAAGGTATTTCAGCATTCTGGATATCCTACCTGGACATGATGAAGATCATGCTGGGACTACTTCGTGCTTCTAGAGAAGGGGACTGGATTATACATCTTGCATCCTTCCGACAAATGATTCTGTGGTGCTTTGCATATGACAAGCTGAACTAAGCAGTAGAGATGAGCCGGATACTCGGCTGAAACGAGTATCCGGTACGGATAAAGCACTTTTGCCGAGCACGAGTATTATACGAGTAATACGAGTCAATATCTGTGCTCGGACTGAATGAAAATCCTCACACAGCGTCACAGCGCTCCTCCCCTTCACACAACGCTCTGCTCACTCACTCACAGAACAGCTCTCTGTCTCTCAGTCACTCAGGTTCGCGGGTCTTTCCCGTAAACGTTTAGGGTTTATTCAGCTTGAAGTTTGTTTTTATTTCAGTTTGTACTTACTTATTAACCAGTAGAGTTCTGTTAAACGTGGGTTCGTTCAGACTTGGTGCTGGTAGAAAGCGACTCGCGTTGCGTCTCTGCCTGTCGGAGATTTTTTTTTGTGGCACGTTCGCGTGACTAGGTTTAGTAAGACGTGAATGATATTCGTTCACAATTAATAATGACATGTTTCGTTATTTTAACTTTTTTGTACTTTACTTACAGTTCAGTGCAGCGTAATTATTTGCATTGATAATTAAATGCCAGTTTGAAAATAAATGATCCAAACTGACGCGCATTTATTTGAGTTCTTGTGATAATATCGCCCCGGCTGCTCAGATGTGGCGGGCCCCCCCCCCGCGGCGATCGGCTCCCCGGAGTCTAAGTGAGGTCAGCATCGCGAGGGTGGGGACCGGCTCCCCGTCACTCCGGTACCGGAGGAGCAGCGGGGGCCCTGCTCCGGGGGTCCTCGTAACCGCATCAGGACCGGGCGGAGCCAGGTCACTCCGCTTCGGACAGGCTCTCACCGTGTGTCCCTCCTCTCCGCACCCGAAACACTGCTCGGCAGCGCTCACAAGCCCCCCCCCCGTTGTATATATAGATTTTTTTTTGTGGCACGTTCGCGTGACTAGGTTTAGTAAGACGTGAATGATATTCGTTCACAAGTAATAATTACATGTTTCGTTTTTTTTAACTTTTTTGTACTTTATTTACAGTTCAGTGCAGCGTAATTGTTTGCATTGATAATTAAATGCTAGTGTGAAAATAAATGACCATTTAAAATCATCCAAACTGACGGGCATTTATTTGAGTTCTTGTGATAATATCGCCCCGGCTGCGGCCCCACAGATGTGAACACCCTTCATCACCAACTCTCCTGTGCTAGACCTGGCAAAGTAGAGTCAAGTCAACTCCCACGTGTGAGGATTGCCTCTTCATGCATACAATGCGTGCTAACTATCACACTGAAATATGGAGGCGGTCTCTGAAGACCCAACTCTCTGTGCCGGATCCAAAGGAGAGTGGGTGGACCACATACGATGGGAAGCTGGCAATTGAGTGGATGAGTGGCTCACCAGCACCCGATGCAGTGTTGCAGTTGCATGAGGTCATGCAAACTGCTAGAGTGCACCTCACCAATGGAACTGAAGTGCACAGATATGTGTAAACTGCAAACCTGCTCTAATCAACCCAGTGAGGAAGAACCCATTGTCAAGTTTACGGACTCAGATGATGGTGAGGGTGACTGAGTCCTAGATTGAGGGTGTGGACTTAATATTTCCCGATATGTACAGTTGTAAAATAACACTACTATTCAAGCCATCATTATTATTGTTGCATAGAACATGCCAATTTATGTTAAGTGAGCATGGTGTACAAGTTTAGCATCCTCCAGACATATGCATTTTCAGTCCATTAATTAAACAGTTGTACATGTAATGTGTGTTTTGAACGTGATGGTAGTAAGAAAATAAAACAAAATTATTTGACATGCCACAACATTGTTTGCCTGTATCATGTGTTGTTGTGGCCTTGTGGCCTAGTAGCATACGTTGATTATATACAAACTAAGGGACTATTATCCCTTAGATAATCAAAACTGTTCTAGTACATAGGAGGCCATTAAAAGTTCTTATTGTTTGGTTTATTTCAATGGAGACGAGATAATAGTATCATGGTACAGTTATACAAGATGACTGGAGAATTAACTTTTCCGCGTTAGCCCGATAGGGGTCTCTCTGTTCAAGATGTAATAACCACTAATAAGCTGCCATTCTGATTATATCAAAACATAATCTAGGGATGTATAACAATTAAAAATAGCAACTTGAATTTTCCCACCCAGATGGTACCGATATGTGACATTTTTTGGTCTGGGCCCATGGACTATTATTGGAGCACTTCGTACAGTTATTTCAAGTAAAAAAATAAAGTCAGTTCCTCTGTGAGGTTCTGATTGGGAGTTCTCTAAGTCTTGTAAAATACGAAAAGCATATGAGATGCACCAAGTGAGTGTGTGATGAAAATATCACAGTGGTTATATCCTGTCTGTTACCGGATGTCACAACCTAATATGGTCTAATGAATTTTTCAATGCTCATACAACATATGCAGGATGGAATGCAGGATAATACAATGTATACATAATGTAAGATAGAGTGCAGACCAAAAGGTAAAATGCTAGACTATAATTCACACAGGATGTAAGATAGCAAGCAAAGCAAGAGGACAGGACATATTTCATGGTTAAAGGTACTTTCCAATATGCATTGCGCATCTGCTTGTAGTTTTAAGAGCGCACATGAATGGAACACTAATTCTCCACAAAGCATAAATAATGCCAACAGGTAAATGATAGAGCTGTATGTTCCTCTCTCCAGGTAATCGTCCCTGTATCGTGCTGACAAGCCGTGTCCATCCTGGTGAGTCCAATGCCAGCTGGGTTATGAAGGGGACCCTTGAGTTTCTGTGCAGCAGTGACCTGGTGGCTCAGTGTCTGAGGGAAGCCTTTGTCTTCAAGATCATGCCAATGCTTAACCCGGACGGAGTCATCAATGGCACGTGAGTGTGATAAGAAAACTGGTATAAAAAAAGTATCTCTCACGTTCATACAAATTATGATTTAAGCCTTATTTGTTAAGTTGTGTCCACATATTTATTGTGTACACTGCACAGAGAAAAAGGAGATGAGTGTTGTTTGATACACATATGTACATTATTTTGCCCAAGTCTGGGACACAACATTGACGGTATATACCAGATTGGATCAGCTGGAGGGTTGCCTCAATCATTTTTGAGTCAAAAGTTTTCTGTTACGTACCTGAGTAGTTCAAAGGATAAGGGGAGTCCAATAAAACCTAAACCAGGGAAACGAGTCCAAAGTATAAACACATATAAGGAAAGTAGATCACGACAAAATCATGAAAAACAACAGAATACAAATAATATAATAATAAATGTAATAAAAGAGATCTATGATGCGAATGCTTGATAATATCAATCAATCAATCACCTTAATAATATTCACAAATCACAATTTGTCTCATAGGGCTTTAAAAAGGTGTGACATCCTCTGCCCTTAACTCTCAACAAGAGTAAGGAAAAACTACTAAAAATACAATTTTTTAACTAACACTAACCCAGACCCTTTAACAGGGTAAAAAGAACAAAGAAACCTCTGCGAGAGCCACATGTGAGGGATCCCTCTCCCAGGATGGACAGAAGTGCAATTGATGTCACGTGTAATGGAGAATGGGTATTTGCAGCATTGATTAGAATAAAGAGTGTGTAGCATATTGGAAAGTCAATGATTTGATGGATTATTTTGAGTAATGGTAAGAGTATCTGAGTAGATATATTAAATATTAAGCAGTCTTGTTGTATTCATATTTCATGGTCAGCAGCCACCACGATCAAGATCCACCATCATGATCGGATGCCACAATCAGGATCCACCATCAGCTGCCACCTCCAGCGTGGTTCACCGCAACGTTCAGATTCAAACACGATACAGGATCCGCCATTAATTTCCCAATCGTCTATCTCGATACAGAATCCTCCATTATTAACACGATCTGCCAGCACGATACAGGATTCGTCAGAATGATCGCGTTCTCTGATTTAGAAATCCACCATCATAATGTAGCACAGCCGTGGCCCCGGATCTGCGAAAAATAAGGCATATGGACACCGGGGAAGAAGTCAAGTCGGTAACATGTATTGATGAGATGTTAATTTCTTTGATGTGATAAGGAGGGAGAAGAGGAAGGAGAAGCTGGGAAGAGAAGCTCCATGTGTCATGTTTCCCCCGACACTGAGACCTACAGCTGCATGACAAAGAGCAGATCCAAGACAAGCCCGGACCAGCTCTAACTATAAGCTTTATGTAAAGGAAGGTTTTAAGCCTACTCTTAAATGTACAGATGGTGTCTGTCTCCCGAACTGAAAGTGGGAGATGATTCCACAGGAGAAGAGCTTTATAGTTGAAAGCTCTGGCTCCTACTCTACTTTTTGAGACCTTATGGACGACAAGTAAGTCTGTATCCTCGGAGTGCAGCGTTCTAGTGAGGAGATATGGTACTATCAGCTCTTTGAGGTATAATGGTGCCATATTATTAAGGGCTTTGAAGGTGAGGACGAGAATTTTAATTTAATCAGAAGCCAGTCTTTTGAAGCTAATACAGGAGAAATGTGTTCTCTTTTCTTGGTTCTTGTCAGGACATGTGTTGCAACATTTTGGACAAGCTGCAGAGTCTTTAAGGACTTACCGCTTGAGCCTGATAAGTTATTACAATTATCAAGTCTGGATATAACAAAGGCGTTGAGAAATTTTTCTGCATCTTTTTCCCAAATGCCTGACCGTTTCATTGAAAGCAAGGGCAATCTCGTGTAGCGCAGCTATATCATTAGATAATGTATCTCTAAGTTGTTTAGAGCAAAGTATTAGAACCTCTGTTTTTTCTTATTTTAATAAGAGAAAATTGCCGGTCATCCAGTTTTTTATGTCCTTGAGACATGCTTGGAGTTTAGTTGATTGATAACAGCGCGTGTTTTTGGTGCCGCGCAGCTGAACTATGCTGATGATGGAGTGGGCCATCTCGCTTCCTTCCCATCTCTGAAAGTCGCACATTTGCAATAGCGACAAAACATGGACCAATGGCGAAAAAAACTACGTGCAATATCTGTACGGCGGACCTGCTTTCCATGGAAGAGGGACACGTGCATATAAGTAGGAGGTTTGACATCGTAACGAATACGCCTCGGTAAGATAGCCTGTTAGCTAGCTTGCTATATAAACGTAGATACCTGTAAGCTGTATTCTAGAATCCATTACAAAATCCATTTAAACTTTTTTTTAATGAGTTTAAAAGTGTAATGTTATCCTATTGCCGGACAAACATATTTTTTAATCACAACTATGCAGTCCGACGAAGACTGTAGTTTTGTTTGTTTATGTATTTATTGCTGATTCTCTCCCTGTCTTTTTTGTTAACAGGAAAAATGGATACTTGATTTTTAATTCATTTTTAGTATCAGCACTTGCCCTGTGCTTGGTTCACAGGAAAAAGGGAAACTTGAATATAAATTGGTTTCTTTCTATTAGCACTTTGCCTGTCCTTGGTTGTAATTGGACAAAAACTAGATTTTTTTTTGCTTTTGTGTCAACAGTACCCTTATATGCAGAAATGTTTATTAAAATAATGTTTTTTTTAATGAAGTATCGATCTTTATTATCTTTATTTTCAGTCATCACATGCCTCGAACAACATCAAGCTAAATTTAAAAGCTTTTGGCTAAATAAGAGCAATTGAGAATTTGTGTCATCCATAATCCGATTAGTCGATAAATCGTTCAATAATCAATGACTAATCGACTATTGGAATAGTTGTTAGTTGCAGCCCTAATCTAAGATACAAGGGGTTTAGAAAATTAGATTATTTTGGTCAGCAGATAGAAGCTGTCTAAATAATTGGTAAGATTATATAAAAGAACACTAACCATAAGAAATAAAGATTACAAACGTTATTTCCTATCAGTTATTCTTTCTGTTACACCAGTGCAAGTCATGAAAGAATGCTTGCACAGCTATGATAAAATATTATACTCATTGAAGTATCAATCATTATGGTGTTGATCAGTGTTGCTATTGTGGCATCATTTCAAATAAATATACGTTTAAACTGTAGGGAGTCAGAGACATCAGCTAAGTTGGTGTCTGTCAGAGAGAGAGAGAGAGAGAGAGACAGAGACAAGTGAGTAAGCAGAGCCTGTGTATGTGTGTGCAAGCGCACTTATGCAATTTAGCAATGTTACCTTTCTCATTGTCTGTGACTTTCATACAGAAGTCACGCAATTCGGTTACAGAAATCGATTTCTCATAGCGATCAATTTGGCCTGGGTCAAACGTTATCATTATAGACTGTTTCAACTGTAATTCCTTCTGTTTCAATAGAGCCCTTCAGCATGAAGAATGGGGAAGACTGGGTTTAAACTGCCAACCTTCTGGTTAGAAGACCACCCACTAAAAGAAACTCACAATTAATGCTTTCTTCATCGTTGTCTTTTTCTTATGTACATGTGCTTGTCTACACCAAAAATCTATTGTACTTCTGTCCTGACTGAAGAGAGGGATCCCTCACACTTGTCTCTCTCTTAGTTTTTTCTACTTTTCTTTTACCATTGTTTTGGGGGTGTTTTTACCTTACTTTTGCAAAATAATTAAGGACAGGAGATGTCACAATTTTTAAATGGTAAAATGGTAAATGGTTTGTTTTATATAGCACTTTTCTAGTCCTGATGAACACTAAAAGCGCATTACATTAAAGTTTGCCATTCACCCATTCAGACACACATTCATATAGTGCATCTATTAGCAGCATGTTTTTGTTCTATGAGGGGCAATTCAGGGTTCAGCATATTGCCCAAGGACACTTCAGCATGCAGATTGGGAAGACTGGGGATCGAACGGCCAACTTTCTGGTTGGAGAACAACTGCTGTACTCTACTTTTTTTTACAATCATGTTCATGGTCTCCCTTTAGTCATATACAACATATAACAGAAGATAACACATCAAATAACCAACAACAGAATAATTTGTGTACTCAATGTGGTCTTCTCTGATATGTCTTCTCAGGAATCGCTGTGATCTGAACAGTCAAGATCTGAATCGTCAGTGGTGTAAACCAGACCCCGTCCTCAGTCCAACCATTTACCACACAAAAGGCTTCCTCTACTACCTCAACAGTATAGGGCGAACTCCATTGGTGAGAAACACCACCGGCTGTCCATTTGTAAACTCGTTATCTTAATGTACTTATCCTTTGATGTTGTGTTTTCTTGAGCTTTGCTTGTTTTTACTTTGATGAAAACCTCATGTTACTTTGCACTGATGTCATTTTTAATTTATTCTGCATATCTTTACTAAACATATAGTTACACAATTTTGTATTCTTTAAATTTCTAATTAAAAAAGGTAAATGTGTTAATAAGTTATCTTTAGAGGTGCTCGGGCTTCTTTTGGAACCTTTAGAAGGTCTTCTATCAATGGAGCAAATGGCAAAAGGACTGTTTTTATATCACACCTTTGTCATCATCATCAGAGCTCTACAATGCAAGTCACATTCATACACTGCTAAAAAAATATTAAGGGAACACTTAATCATCACAGTATAACACCAAGTCAATTAAACTACAGGGACATCAAACTGTCCATTTAGAAAGCACAAGTGATTCTTAATTAATATCAACAGCCTTGGTGCAATGAAAGTGACTACAGGTGCAACGGAGAGGCAAAAGCAAGACAACACCCTAAAAGGGAATGTGTTTACATGTAGTGGCTACAGACAGTTACCCTCCCCTTACGCCAGGTTCACGCCGAGTTCACACCGGACGCAGAGCGATGCCGGAGCGACACCTAAGCGCAGCGCCAAGCCAGGAAAGCTACCGGTTTACACCGCGAGCGTATCGCGACAGGAAACACACTGAAAAATTATTTTAAATTATATTGATGACATATTCTATATGATGTAAATTATCAAATATACATTCCATACTTTGTATTTGTATTGCCCTTCTGTTGTCCTGGAGTTTTAATTTTACCAATCACATTATTAATTGTCCCCCTATGCCCATCCGCTACAGCCACACAAGCAGTATAGATAAAAAGAGAGGGGGGAGGGGCTACGTATTATCTACATAGGCTTGAGTGGAGACTATGTAATTTACCCTCAACACCCTACATTGAACGGAGCAAACTGCGGAGCAGTTCTTGAGGGTGGATGACATTAAATGAATAATTGAAGAGGAGAAGTACAGTGAGTTGTATGATCCTCAGCACATATGACACAAAAATACACTTGTTGGGAGGCTGTTGCAGTTAATGTTAGAGCAACAAGTAAGTATATGCTTGCAAAAAATGATAAATGCAGTTTTTACTGCAGGTTAATAACAGCAAAAGTGTGATATTATTAGCGCGGCGCTTCAGCGTCCGGTGTGAACCCAAAGTTATGCTTCCTGACTGAATCTTCTCTAGTTTTGGGCTCTGCTAGTAGCCTTGTCACTACTGGTAGCATGAGGCAGAATGTGCAGCCTTTTTCAGGTTGTACAGGTAGTACAGCTCCTCCAGGATTGCACATCTATACGTGCGGTCGAAGGAAAGGATTTGCTGTATCTCCCATCACAGTCTCAAGAGCATCGAGAATATACCAGGAGACGGCATCAACCCAGCAGCAGGAAGGGTATCTGCCTCTTTTGTGCGAGGAGGAACAGGAGAAGCAATGGCAACTGGTGTATAGATTGTGTTAGATAGATGTTCCTGGATAACAAAGGCATTGATGTCATTGACTTGCCTTCACGTTCCCCTGACCTTAATCCAATTGAGCACCTATGGGACGTTATGTATCGGTGTATACGATGCTGCCAAGTACCGCCAGGAGCCAACTGATGCCCGGACCAAAGGGTCTCATTTATAACCAAAACGGGCCTGAAAAGTGCGTACGCTACTTCTAAACAAACGTTGGGATTTATAAAAACAAACTTGATGGGAAAATGTGCGTATTTCCACTCAAACTCTGACCCATGCGTACAAATGTTTTCGAAGACGGGAAAGTGAAGACCAATTCATAATTTACATTAGAACCATCAGCTTATTTTTGCTCGAACGACATATCTGTTCCACAAGAACCTTTTTAATTTAAAAATATTTAAAAACAACTTAGAACACATTACGTTTTGTTTCCATTTAACAGCAAAATTATGGAGATGAGTTTTTATTAGGTTTTAATAATGTCTTCTAACTGTGGGTGTATCATCAAATAAACTACAGTGAACGCGAAATGAAGAATCTTTCAAAATAATATTGTGACGTCTCAGGTCTCGTGGAAGTACCCCAGAGGAGAGGCAAAACAGAGAACACAAATGGTGGTGCTTTCAAGGGTGTTTATTGAGCGTGGGACAAGGAAGAATGATGGGATGCTGATAGCTCCGGGAGGTCCTCAGCGGCGAGGAAGAGCAGGAGAGCAGGATGACGGGGTTGCTGATAGCTCCGGGAGGTCGTCAGCAGGGAGGATTAGCAGGACGGTTCACGGAAGGGATCCTGGAGAACAAGGAGAACAAACATGGGGGTTACGGGATAAATAGTAACAGTTGGAACAGACTGAGGGGGCAGAAAACGAGTAGCTACCACGGTAGTGACACAAACTGCGCAGGTACGCTCCAGGATGAGCCTCCGCCCAGTCATCTAGTGGGATGAGCTGCACCTATGGAGGAAAAGGAGAGATGAGAGGGGGAGGGGCACTGGAGGCACAGAGGAACTGTGACAAATATCCCAGAGTGGAGGTGAGGATCCATAAATAAATATTGCCATGACACTGTTGCGTGATTCTGCGTGATGTCTGCATGGCATGCGAATGGAAGGATGATGAGGAATAGAGGGTTCAGTGATGTCTGATCAGCTGATATAGATTATATTGATCTTTTATCTTTTCTTTATTTCAGGCTCGGTTATTTTTATCGTCTTCTGACTCAACGTATTATCCACAGCAGCGGCAGAGTTTCAGTGTATATTCTTTATTAGTGACATTACTGTTGTCCCATAAAATCGCTCTTCATCTCCACCTCATTAACAAACACCTAGATGTCGATGTCAGAAAGTTTCGCTTCCTCTTCTAATCGCTTGATGCCGTGACACCTGAACCCATTGGTCAGCAGCATAACTTGATATTCATGCCGTGCTTTGCGTTGACCATTTATGGTTGAAAGTGGGCGTGTGGAGGGCGGATTTGGAGGCAGGTCCATACACAGGCCATTCACACTACTGAGTCCAATAATGAATTGCCGTGATAAAATTCAGGCAAGTTGGATCAGCCTGTGATTTACATTTTTACTTAGATTTTACGTTCATCAAGATCTGATGTACCATTTAAGAGTTCCCGTAATTCTTAAACTTCGGGTGGTAGGTTTCTTCATTGTTCTTATGCATCATACGACTGGTTATGCATTTTGGAGGACTGAATTGATCAGTGTCTTGCCAATTAAGATCCACAGTCCTGCTGCCCTGTTTGCTACATCCGTCAGTTGTCACCTGGTCATGGTGATGGCTTGCGAGTAGTAGCGAGATGTGGCTATCTTTGGGAAAAACTTTCCATGGTTGGAAGGTGAGAGTGCTACAGTTGGCCTACAACACAAATAATGTTGTCCTCCAAGGTTGAGTTTCTGCAAAGGGCTGTTTTTGAATATTGGTCTGTTCGCTTATAGACAGTTCTGTTGAAAAAAGCTCCCTTTTGTGTTGCTCTAAGGAAAACATTTCTAGCTTGAGCCGTTTCATCTGGAGTACGAGGTAGGTCACACCTGTGCCATCTTTTGCTGTTGTGACTGGAATGATTAAGGGATCTTGCCGTGTGTATTCACTGCTTTTACTTAGAGACGAGGGTAGAGAAGCGTTGAAAGCAGTCAGAGGTAAGTATCAATTAATTTCGGTAAGTAGGACAGGTTTGTACCTGAGGTCTAATTTCTGAGTCCTTTCTGGATCAATGAGCTCAAATGTCTCATTTAATTGTGTTTTTTCTGCAGGTGATTGACTCAGGAAGGAGTGTCGAGTGAACCAAGTCGTCTGCGCCAGGTGAGATGCAGGTACGGATCTCAATGCTTGGTTTGCAGGGTTTTTCTCTGTATGTACAACGTGCCATTGTTCAGGCTTCGCTGACTGGAAGAAACGTTGAACCTTGTTGTGGATGGATGCATAGAATTGCTTTGTCTCTTTGCAAATGTAGCCAAGCACTACCGTGCTGTCAGTGTAGAGGTTTGTTGCATCCAACTTCAGGTCTATTTCATCCTTGGTGAGATCTGCCACCTCTACAGTGCAAAGCTCAAGCCTTGGGATTGTAGGCTCAGATGTGTTTGTTAGCTTTGCCTCACCCATAACGATTCCCACTTCGACTTATGTCACAGTACCCATGACCTTTGTTGACGCATCTGAAAACCTACAAAACTCCATGTGCACTGCTTTACACGGAGAGGTTGTCATGTAAGCACATGGAACATGAAGCTCTTTGAGGTCTTGGAGCAAATCTTCCCAGGCTTCCCTTCTGCTCAGTTTGTCTGGCGGGAGGGATGTGTCCCAGTCAGAGAGTTCGGAGGTAAGTTTCCTTAGGAGGGCTCTACCCCTTGATTGTGATGGATGCCAGCAGACCCAGGGGATCAAAAACACTATTGACGGTAGAGAGGACTCTACGGTGGTTGAATAGTTTGTTTATGATCGGTGCAGAGAAGGTGAAACTGTCAGAAGTGATCTCCCAGAGCAGATCTAAGGGTGGGTGCAGTTTCTCCACTCAGATCTAAATCCATGCTTACTGGGATTATCGTCAAGCGGGAAGGTCTCCTTGTCTGCCTGACACAAAGGGGCTGATTCCACAAGTGAGGCCTGTGTTCGTTATAGCAGGTCTATTCCCCCGGCTTCAGTTGATACAGATCCACAGAACTGCATTATGTTCTATATGTACTTGTACTGTGTAATGACAATAAAGTGGAATCTAATCTAATCTAATCTAATTACCCTATATCTTCCATGTTGATGTCATTGTCCTTTTTCCTCATAAACTGGAGGAAATTGGATGAAGGTTCGGAAGCTTCTCTTTCCTGAAGCGTAGCAGGAAAACCAGGAAGGAATTATTGAGGTTTGGGCCCGCAAAGACCTCAGAATTAAATATAAGTATGTTTTGATTGGGTTTCTGTGGGTGGTTAACCCCAAATGTAGGGAGATACAAGTAGTCCTCATCTTCTTCAACAGTTGCAATCCCTTCGTGTATCCATTAGCAAATATCTTTTCCATAAATGTCATACTGTTGCTGCATCTCAGGTTTTCTCTTCCAGGTTGGACTTAATGGTGCTGACTATGGATTTATGTAAACAAACCAAGCACACCTCTCCTAACACTTGTAAGGCAAGGTCAGGAAACACCTGTTGCCTGACTTTGTGGGCCTTAAGTACATCTCCCCTGAGTAACAAGAGTATTTCTGCTTCTGGGTTTAGTTCTAGTGTGTCTTTGGTGATGTTATGGAGATTAGGCTGGTGTAGGACTGTGCTTGGTGTTGGAGTCTCAGATCAGTTGTTCGGGATCTCGTGACACTCAATTAGTGGGGCAGGGCGTAGAGAACTTGGCATCGAGTGACTCAATCTGGAATCCCTCTTCCTTCTTGCTGAATGTTTTGATTATGCCAAAACAAGTTCTTAGATGGTAGGAGAATGCTGGTTCTATACATTAAACATCTCAAATAACTCTGGTCTGGCTAATGAGTGATTGCTCTGTTCATCCAGAATTGCATGAGCTTTAATGGCCATGTCCTTGGAACGCCTATGTTTGTCTTGGCGGGGCATATTTTTTAGCTTGAGTTATGTAGAAATGATCAGGATTAACAGAGGAGTTAGTACACAGAGGCTAACCGAAAGGAAACTGGTACGGCTATGCAGATGAACCCAGCCGATGGCTGGAGAGCAGGATCCGGAGTGGTGAAGATGACCTGCAGAACAGGAGAATAATAGTTAAATTTGGAAAACTGGCAACAAGTAAAAGCTGGAATGCAGATTTACCTATCAGACACTACAATCTAGTAAGATGATTGTAGCAGGGCTGAGTCTTTATGGTCTTGGTTACAGATGGAATGCAGCTAGTGAGGCTCACCTGTCTCGTTTCAGGTAATCACACACACTCACGCACGCACACAGACAAGAGAAAGAGACTGCAGGCTAGATAGAGGGCATTACAAAAACAGGAAATTATGCAGCATGCTTCCAGCAACACATCAGTTTGCCATCAGAATATGCTCTCATCTTGTAGAAAGATTCTCACTTGACATGCTCACCCAAGACTTTCCTTTCTCTCTCCCTGCACATATGCTGCACACATTGGGCCACCTGCGGGACAACTGGTATACTGCCTGTCACTGATGGCCAATGAATAACGCTATATATGTGACTTATTATTAAACTGACTGACTTATTTTTCCCCTTATCACACCTCATTTAAACTAAAAAAATGTTTACAATTTCTGGTTAAGGCTGAATGTACGAGCATAAATATACACAAAGAAAGGCAGTTGTGCAACTTTATCTATTCAATGCACAATATTCACATTAATATCAATTCATATTTATAGCATCTGTTAAAAACACAATATGTATCTTCTCAGTTCAACAATATGTTCTGCAGAGGAGCTGCTACTGCAGAACAATGTTTTTACATATAGGCTTTCCCTTGAATACGGCCATACAGCAATATTTATCTGTCAATGACACAAATGTATTTTCAACACTGCCTTAAAACCGTTTCAAAGTAAATGCACTCCAGCTTTTCACTTTCTGAATCCATTAATTTGTTCAAATTGGGCTTTGATTGTTATCAACAGATCGAAATCTTAATACTGTAAAGTACTGACGTTTATTTTAGTACATAAACCGACTTGTTTTGAAGGAAATGCAGTAGATAAACCAGGACCTCTGTCGCCAGTAGCGAAAAAAAAGCAACAGACACACAGCTGATCTGCAGCACGAAGGCAGCCAGTGAGTCCAGGGAGTTCTGGGATTGACAGTGGAGACTGCAAGATCGACTGATTGTCGACCTCTGTGCAAGAGGTTTCTTCCAGCTGAGGGAGACTTATCTCCAGTCGCCAAAATGCTTGCTCATTGTGGGAACTGTCTCTACAATCTTTAAGGTCTCGTCCTTACTGTGTAAAGTAAATATAATGTATAAACTGTATCATATGTTTGGGAACTATACAAAAAAAGTTTAACTGAATTGAATTATTGCTTTATAATCCACACTAAGGTTATTATATATAAACTTTATTACAGGCTCTAGGCCCACATTATGAAAAACAAAACAAAACATACAAACAATACATTACACAGAAATATATAGGAAAGACGGGCTAACACAGGCACTCATGCCAGTGTTCCCAGATTTTTGATGTGTACTTAACAGAGCTGTGGACAGGGTCTGTCATCAGTTCAATTATAGAATTAGTAGAGCGGTCCAGCCGACTCATAAACTTAAAAATAAGTTTCCTCATCAAGGCCATGAAGGTGGTTAGACCCATATTGCAAAAAAGCTCACTGGCTCTTGTACTCCTGGGTTTATTCAGGAGTATCCTAAGACAGTCATTATAGGCTACTTTCAACTTACGCAAGCTCTCATTCTTGTATTTCACCCAGAGTGGCGCTGTATAAAGAGGGGTACAGTAGGCTCTAAACAAATGAATCTTTACATCCACTGAACAGTGGTGGAATTTTCTCACCAACATGTTCGCTTGGACATAGAGCAGTCTCCTCTGTCTGAACATGTCGGCATCATCCTCCAACGCATCTGTTATGATGTGCCCTAAGTATTTGGTACTATTTGACACCCCCAGAGTTTGCCCAGAGAGAGATGTTGTCCTGGCAGGTGTGCTGTATTGTCACCGCGAGGAATCGAACCAGTGACCTTCCAGTCCGATATCCGTAACCTTCTGCCCATAATCCAGTTATTCTGCCACTAGTCCAACGCCTCTCCACTATCCTTAGTCCTACAGATCATTACCACGCTCTTCAAAATCAACCCCATAATTAGTGCAGATGTTAAGCAGCTGTTATTGTGCCACCGATTTGTGTGGATATTAACTGCTGCACTTTAAAACTCAGTTTCTCTTCCTTTATACATATTCCAGGTTTTTTGTGACTACCACGGCCACTCCAGAAAGAAGAATGTGTTCCTGTATGGCTGCAGTGTGAAGGAGACTCTCTGGCAGTCTGGATCTGCAGTTGACACTTTAGGATTGAAAGAAGACCCTGGATATAGGGTAAGTCACATGTTCTCTCTCTGTCTCTTTTGCTCTCTCTATCGATCTATCTATCTCTCTCACAGTGCATTTACAAGAGTTGCAGTGAAACTCTGAAACAAATTATACACTATCATTTTCACTCACACTTTTAGTGAAAGAGTTAAACTCAAAGAACTCATCTTTGTACACGAAAAGGCTTACTTTTTCAAGAAATGTGTTACTGAGCACTTTACCTTTGCTAAAATAATCCATTCCATCCATGGAATGTGAGGCACATCCAGATGCTGATTAAAGACCATGATTTTTGCACAGGTGCACCTTGAAGTGGACACAATAGAACGCTAATCTAAAATGTGCAGTTCTTTCATTCAACAAAATGCCAAAGTTCTCTTTCAACATTCGTTATGGTATCTCACTATGGGAGACGCTCTCCACGCTGTCCCCCAGAAGCAATTTTACACGCCGCCAGTTCTGACAGGCAGACAGATGTGACATCTGTCACTAGAGGAGGGACTTCCGCCTTCTAGATAAGACCAGATGTCACGTCATTGCCTTAAGTCTAAAACCTCTTCTTGCTCCCAGAAGCATTATCTCAGACGGCAGGTGCAGCTAAAAGGTTGATACCGACCTAATGTCCGAGTAGGGCGGAACTTGGTGGGGACACCGACTCACTAGAGCAGGGGTCAACAACCTTTTTGAGACTGAGAGCTACTTCGAAGGTACTTCGAGTTTAATGTTGTCATTTCAATGAAGACACGTTATCTCTTTCTTTGTCTGTAGATGTCTGTTAGTGGGAAGCCTGGCATTGCATCATGTTCACCAATGTACTGTAATCTGGTGTATAATTTGACACTGCAACCCTGAGTGAGTCTTGTAGATGTGCATCAGTAAGGCGTGTTCTGTGTTTGTTCTTGATGAAGTTCATGTTAGAAAAGGCTGATTCACAGAGATACGTTGAACCAAAAAGGCAGGCAACTTTCATAGCTGCTGTGCATACACCTTTGTACTTTTCGGTGTCCACAAGGCACCAAAAGTTTGGAGCAGACTGATGGGTTTTGAGGTGGAGGTCATTTTGCAACGTTACGATTTCAATCTCCACCTGCTCAATATCCAAGTTGAACATAGCACTTAGTTGCTCAGCAATGCATGTCATGTCCACTGGCATGAAAGGATTTGAAATGAATGACACACATGGCTCAAGTTGATTAAAGTCACAAAACCTGTTCTCAAACTCCCCTACTCTGTTTATGACTTGAAAGTACTTTTCTACTGCAGTGTTAATTTTGGCAGCTATTTTTGATTTAGTCTTAGTCTTAGTCTTTTGACGAAAATGCATATTAGTTTTAGTCACATTTAGTCATTTTTATCCTTTTTTAGTTTTAGTCTAGTTGTAGTCGACGAAAACTAATTCAATTTTAGTCTACTTTTAGTCACATTTAATAGCCACATCAAACTCCTTTTCAAAAAAACATATAGCTGCAGCCTAACAGCTTAAACATATGTATTTAGTTTTAAATGTGAAAACAAAAAGGGAGAGCAGGTCAGACTGGAGGCGGACACAGAAACTGCAGCTCGGTAGAAACCAACTGCAGGTTCTGCTCTGATCAAGAAGCTGCGGCGCTGATCTCTGATCAGCTGAGACCAGAGAATCTCTGTGTTTTCACTGTTTCCATAGTTAAAAAGCAGTCAGTCACTGAGACGCTGCTCCATGTGGTCAAGCTCTGATCTCACTGTGTCTTTCTGAGCGAGTGCGCGGGGGCAGGGGGCGGAGCCTCGGGACCTCTGCGCTATCTGGCAGCGCACACACTCACACACACACAGACACACAGACTCACTCGCCCGCTCCTGATACTTCATGACGGCCTGATACGATGATGTTTTAAAAATTATTGTGACTTAGTCAACCACCAACATTTTCACCACAGATGCAGAAGCGTTGTCATTCAACACTGATTGTACAGAGGGAAAGTGTGATATTTTGACATCCGCATTGTTGGGTAACAGCCCAGTGAGATGACCAGACAATAGGTTATGAAAGTGAGGCCTGTAGGCTAAGCTTAAGCCAGCCATAAAGTTCCCTACAGATCAAGCATGGAGATAAGGGTCTCCATGGTGGGGGAAAAATGTACAGGGTTTCCCAGAACCCCTGCTCCGCTCCTGGCTGCTCCCACTGAGATCTGACCTCTGACATTCAATTGGCTGAGAGCCCCCTGACCGATGACCCCTTCCTCAAGGAGGCTGGCCCTCCTCTCAGGTTAATAAATACAACAGAGCCTCAAAAATCTTTGCCATTCTACCCCGCTCTGAAGACGTCAGCAGGACCCCTCGGGGCCCCCAGATGATCCCATTGCTAAAGGGTGCAAACCAGCCATTTACCCAGCTCTGAAGACATCACCAGACCTGTCCGGGTCTCCCAGATGATTACGTTGCTTAAGGGGGCAATCCACAAACGTTTGTTTAATTTTCAGTTTCTTTTAATTTAAGTCAAGCTTATTTTGAAAAGACTATTTTTGTTTTAACTTGAAGAGGCCGCGCACAGGAAGTCCCCTCGCCGGTCGAGTTTCACAGACTTTCCACCATCACCGCACCACAGCGCCACAGCTGTTATCCCTGCAGAAGGGCGAGAAAAATTCCGCCAAAGAAGGACAACGCACCATTCTGTCCAAGAAGACGAACGAAGCTGAATTCCGTTCCGAGAGCACGAGAAGGATCCGCTCAACCATTCGGCCCCGCGCACCCCTCCGCTGTAACCGCTCGACCCACCGGAGAACCGCTTAAGAGGCCACGACCACTTCATCTAATTCCGGGGATTCGCTGAAAGCATGTACCCCGAAGCTCACACGAGATTCACTGGACTTCAGGACAATCCGCGCTACAGACGCATGCAACACCGCGAAGGTCACAGTAAGGGATTTATTGTCTGGGCAGAGTTATGTTTAAATACGTAGTTTTGTCATTTTGTTTGAGTGTATGTTTGAAGACCCCGAGTCTAATTCCAAGCCATGTAAAGCACGGCGAGACCGATACGTAATTTCCGGTTTGACGATGACGATGCTCTGCTCTGAGAGCTATCTCTGCTCTTTCCCTTCCTCTCTCTCTCTCTCCTTTCTCTTAAACCTGATTTTACACACGTCCCGACCTCTCGTTTCATATATTTCATGTTACATGGATAAATCTAGACTAAAAGAGCCCGAATTCATCTCGGCGCCCTTTGGCGCCAGAAACACGTGATAAGAAATCTCTTTGTCTGGAAATTCATTGTTTAAAGTCCTGACCGGCAGCCATCTTGCCTTTCGCAATGTGGCTTCACTGGTCACCTCCATCTTGAAATTACGTGACTGTAGCAACCCCTTGAATTCGGCCAGAGGACGTCACCACGTGACTTCTTCATTACGCCATAGCCACTCCCCTTTCTCTTTGTCACACAGACACACACACACACACATACTTAGACACACAGGCACACACATACACAGACCTAGACACACAGGGATACTCAGTATAACATGTGTGTTTCTAATTGTGATAAGTGCTGCTGCTGCTGTCGCCATCTTTAAAATATTGGAGTTTGTTAAATGAAGAATCATTGAATAACATTAACTTTATTTCCCCTTTTTAATAAATCCTTTTATACTTAAAGTATCTGGATTTTGTGTTTATTTGTGCATTTGTATGTGAATACAGCTGGATTACTATAGCCTGTGCTCGAACTTAAAACTCCTTCGTTTATTACCGTAAATCCTCTAATATAGGACCGGGCCTTTATTTGACTCAAGCGCATCGCGGCCCAGGCCTTTATTGGAAGGAGGCCAGAATTAGAGGCAGGCCTCTATTTCTATTTGAGCAAAGTAGGCTACCAGTAGAATGAATAAAAACGAGATTTTGTGTCTATTTGAACCTATAAAATACTAGGTTCATTTATTGAAAAAGTAGGCTACAGTTACCATAACATATGGTATGCATACAGAACACCAACAACAAATACCGGTAATTCAGGCTAACAAAAACATAGCAAACATACCGGTAGTGCATTGTAAACACTTTGAAATTAAAAACCATAAAAATACTCCTCATCAGTTTCCTCCTCCTCTTCATCTCTCCCTGTAATCTCCTCATCACTCGCACCAGCCTCTACAACAAGTTTGTTATTATACAGTTCCTCTTCGTTCCTCATGTTCCGCTGCGCGTCTGTTCTCTTCCTCGCGCAGGCGGGCATCAGCCAGCTTGTTGATGTGCGCCACAGGGTGATGTGCGCCACAACTTTCAGTCGGATCTGCACGGTGGAAACACCTCCTCCGTCTGCTCTCTGTGTGTTCACCCAGTCTTCAAGAACGTTTTCAAGTTCGGGCTGTCTGATTTTCTTGCCTCTGAAAGCTTTTGTCGTCTTTTTACAACGAGTCAGTTCTTCATGCTGCCCCCTACCCACAATTCTCAGGTGCACTACGTCACACACACACACACAACAACTTTCTTAAAGGGGCAGGCCATACCTGCAACGCTATGAAAATCCTTATATTAGCCGCATCGTTGTATAAGCCGCAGTCTCAAAGCTTGTGAAAAAAAGTAGCGGCTTATACACCGGAATTTACGGTGACATTGAACGGAGCAAACAGCGGAGAAGTATGTGATATCATGAGCAGTGCGCGGCGCTTCAGCGGCCGTTGTGTACAGCCAAACGCCTGCGCGCTAGGGATTAGCGCGGCGCGGCGTGTCTGGTGTGTACCCGCCGTAAGCTCGTTCACGTGGAGCAGCCGGTCAGAGACATGACAAATATTTTAGCTCCAAAGTTGGGCATGATAGAAACAGTTTGAAAACCACTGGCATAGAATGAGATGGCGGTTTGATTTTTTTTTAATTTCAAATATATATATATTTTTTAAATTTTTTTAAATTTGTCAATTTTTTAATTTAGACTTTAGAGCATGCCATGCGGGCGACTCGCAGGGTCCCTGCGGGCGCCCAGGTGCCCGCAGGCACCGTGTTGGTGACCCCTGCACTAGAGGCTATTAGCCTCGGCTCCGAGGTGAACGTGGAATCTGCGTTCACCCCACCAGCCCCGAGGCTGCTAACGAGGATGGCACATGCTGCCCACCGGCTTCCAGCATGGAAGCCCTCACCGAGACCACCATGTCCTGCTATGAGGGTAAAGGCTGTCCACAGCAAAAGCTTTGACCAAACAGCATCTGCCTGTGTTTCCTGAGTGCCTGGAGGAGGCGACACGGTCCTGGAGTAGGCCACCCTCCGCCAAGAACCCTGTCCAGGGAGGGGCGATGTTGGACTGGGCTGATATGGAGAGAAAAGGCTTCTCCCACCTGCCCCCATTGTCACTGTCAGTGAAACTGTCATGCATGCGTTTTTTTAGAGGGGGATTTAAAAGTTTTTCTCAAACCAAATCCTGCGTTTGTGCCAGCATTAGCATATCGCCCTATTGAACTGTCGGCGTTCCATCCTCCAGCCATCTCCAGTGGAGCAGGGCGGCTGAACGCGCTTTGCCAGGGCGCGCATTGCGCACTTATGTGGACCGGACATCTAGCTTCAGGAAATTGGGGCAGCTGTCTGACGCTCAATCTATCAATCGAATTTTATTTGTATAGCACATATTCACAAATCACAATTCGTCTCATAGGGCTTAAACATGGTGTGACATCCTCTGTCCTTAACCCTCAGCAAGAGTAAGGAAAAACTACTAAAAACCCTTTTAACAGGGTAAAAATAGGTAGAAACCTCAGAGAGAGCCACATGTCAGGGATCCCTTTCCCAGGACGGACAGAAGTGCAATGCATGTCAGGTATAGGAAAACATCATCAAGATTAAAGTTTTTAGCAGCATCTATGAGGGTTAACATTTTGAAGGATAACTACTATATGTCAAGCAGTCCTGCTGCAATCATAGTCTATGGTCAGCAGCCAGCAAGATCATGATCCACCATCAAGATCGGATCCACTATAGTCCACAGTCATTGTCCACTGCCGCTTATTAGGATCCATCATCACCTGCCGACCTTGGTCGTGGTCCACCACCATTATATGATGCCAACGCGACACAGGATCCGCCATTACCACTACGATCAGCCCGCATGATATAGAATCCTCCATACTGGATCCACCATTGCGCGATCAACAATCCATGAACCATCAGTAATCCATGGTGCGGCCACAGCGGGCCCGGATCTGCGGGCGATAGAGCAAAGGGACTCTGTAAAGGGGTCAAGTCAGTAACATGTAATGATGAGATATGACTAACATTGATGTGATAGGGATGAAAAAGAGAAAGGACAAGCTGGAAAGAGAAGCTAAAAATTGCCTTTTATTGTGACTAGTCCAAGGCACATCTGTGTATTAATCTTGCTTTATAATCCACATCTTTTGACATGCCATACCCTTCAGGGGGAGGGATTATTTAGGGAAAGGTGAGGTGCTCACTTAACAGATTTGACCAAATCTGAGAGAAATAGTTCTTTGTGTTTGTTTGTATTTTTGTTGAGTGTACTTCTTTGTCAGGCAGTCTCTCTCTCTCTCTCTCTCTCTCTCTCTCTCTCTCGGTGCATGCTGGGAGTTTGTTGCGTGAGTGAGTGTCGGAGCGAGTGCGATTTTCGTTATTTATTTATCTTTTGTTTGTAGTTAATGTTATATTTTTTGAATCACATAGCACATTAGAGTCACAGTAGTTTATTTTCTGGTGGTTTGGGTCTCTCTCTGGGTGTTTTTCCCCTCACCAGCGTCTTGCTGGTGTAGTGATGGCCGTCATGGCCTCAGGGAATTTTAAATCACTGACAGTGTGGAGAGCATCGGGCTCGCTGTGGGGGAGAAGGTCGGTCACAGCTGTGTGGTGTCAGCGGCCCGGATGAACAGCGCCGTGGTCGTGTTCATGGACCGCGTGGAGAAGGTGCACTCCGTGGTCGAGTCAGGCATCACCGTGAACGGTTGTTTTGTACAGGTACTGCCTTTGTCCCAACCCGCTACCAAGGTGGTCCTGTCCAACGAGTGGACGCTGGCGCGATTAGCTGCCGCTGCTCTCCGGTTGTTTTAATGATTTTATGAATATTTGCACAGTTTGCAGCAGACCATCTACTCTCGACGAACGTGGTACTGTTGATTTTATCCTGACCCTACTGTCAATACGATCGGTTTTGTCAGTATCCTGTTTTAGTCTGTTCAAACGTACCTGTAGCGTGTTAGCTTCTTCCCACCTGGCCACTGCTCCTGCTGTTCGGTGAACGTGACATCTGCCTATTCATCGTGTGGATCTACAAACTCGCTGTGAGCTTTGTGCTCTTCTGGACTGTCCTGTCCTTCCTAATGGAACCAGCGTCAACCCTGATCCAATACATGAAGACGGAGCTCCTCCAATTTCGGTTCCTCCGATCCGCTCCCCCGCCGGTGCTACACCACTTCCCGGACATTGCCCGACTTCCCCGTCGGAGGTCCCACCGTGGATCCGGACGAAGCTACCACATCGATGATTCCACTGCTATCGGCTCCTTCTGGTCCTCATCCCGCTGCCGACCTCCGAGAAATGCCCCCAGGAAGGTGGACCACAACGTGCTAGCTAGCCTAGCCAGGTCGGCTAACGCTGGCTTCTCCAACGAACACAGTGACATCAATCTTGGATTATTTAACATCCGCTCCCTCACTGACAAGGGACAACTACTACAAGACTTCCTCCCCGACCGCAAGTATGACTTTCTTTGTCTAACGGAGACGTGGCAGCAACCCAATTACTTTTCTCAGCTGAATGAGTCTACTCCACCTGGGTTTGTTTACATTTCTCAACCCCGTCTCACCGGTAGAGGAGGTGGTCTCGCGATAATTCACCGCGAGACCTGGAAGGTTTCACCTGTCACTGTGCCAGTGTTCCAGTCATTTGAATCTGTCGCTCTACAATTGAATGGACCCACTCCAACTGTTTTAGTCAACATTTACCGTCCACCTAAACCTAATAAGGATTTCATTGATGAATTCACCACATTTCTCACCCACATCTGCTCACACTCATCCAATATAATTATTCTGGGTGATCTCAATATTCACATGGACAACATTAATAATGCTCTCACTAAGGAGTTCACTTCTAGCTTTGGCCTCCAACAATATATTGATTTTCCTACCCACTCTAAAGGTCATATTTTGGACTTGGTCTGTTGCTCAGGTGTCACTCCTTTTAACTGTTCTGCTGTCGATCTCCCCATCTCTGATCACATGCTTGTTTCTTTTAAATTGACTTTAACACTATCCAAAACCAAACAGTCACGTGTTATGTCCTTCCGTAACATAAAAAACATTAATATAGCTGATTTCAGAACAGGCATTGACAATTTCCCCACCATCAGCTACCCATGCACCCCGGATCATCTGGTTTCTGTCTACAATAATGGTCTCCAAACTCTGCTGAACTCCCTTGCTCCTCTCAAAACTCGGACTGTCTCATTCAACCACCCTGCCCCTTGGTTCTCCTCTCACCTACGTCAGCTGAAAGCCCAAGGACGTCAGCTGGAGCGGCTTTCCAGAAGATCTGGACTCACTGTCCACAAACAGATATATCATGCCCACATCATCAAATACAAAGACGCCCTCTCCTCAGCTAAATCCCAACACTTTAAAGATAAAATCACTGCTGGTGCTGGGAACACTAGGGCCCTGTTCTCAGTGGTCAATAACACACTGCGCCCCCCAGATTCCCTTCCCCCACATTTCTACTCCACTGACCACTGTAACGCCCTGATGTCATTTTTCAACAAAAAAATAGCTACTATCCACCAGCAATTGACCCCTCACATGGCTAGTTCTCAATCCCCTCTAGTTCTCCACTCCCCCCTCTCTGTACCACTTTCATGCTTTCAACTCCCCTCTGCCGCCGAGTTATCAGATGCCATCCGGAAATCCAAATCATCCACCTGCCAACATGACCCCCTGCCATCCTCCCTGGTTATAGCCTCCCTCCCCTCTCTACTGCCCCTGATAACTGCCATTATACATTCTTCCATGACCTCTGGTTCTGTCCCATCTTCTCTTAAATCTGCTGCAGTGACACCGACGCTAAAAAAACCTGGTTTGGACCCCAACAACTTCAATAACCTTCGTCCCATCTCCAAACTGCCATTTCTCTCAAAAATCCTGGAAAAAGAAGTGGCATCACAGGTCCATGCTCATCTCTCCAACAATAACCTCTACGAACAGTTCCAATCCGGTTTTCGCCCCCGCCACAGCACAGAAACAGCCCTCCTCAAAATCACAAATGACCTCCTGATGGCAGCTGACTCCGGACACTATCCATCCTCATACTTCTAGACCTGAGCGCGGCCTTTGACACCATATCCCACTCCACCCTCCTTGACAGACTAGCCTCCATTGGCATAACTGACACACCCCTAGACTGGTTCCGCTCATATCTCCATGGCCGTACTCAGTTCATCCAGTTAAAATCATTCACATCCCACCCATCCCCCCTCTCCTCTGGTGTTCCCCAGGGCTCTGTCCTTGGGCCTATCCTATTCATCATCTACCTCCTCCCACTTGGACTGATCTTCCGTAAATTCAACATTCATTTCCACTGTTATGCGGACGACACCCAGCTCTACGTTTCCTCCAAACCCACTTCCACCTTCCCACCCTCCTCCCTCTGTGCCTGTTTACAGGAAATCAAATCCTGGTTTTCCTCCAATTTCCTCAAACTAAACAGTGATAAAACCGAGGCAGTCCTCATTGGCTCTAAACACACCCTCACCTAACAGCCCAGTTTCACCCTCACCATAGACAACTCCTTAGTTTCCCCCTCTCCCCAGGTTAAAAGCCTGGGTGTCGTACTCGACAGTACCCTATCATTCCATACCCACATCAACAACACCATCCGGTCCGCCTACTTCCACATCCGCAATATCAACCGCCTCCGCCCCTCACTCACTCCCAACACCGCCGCAATCCTGGTTCACTCCCTTGTCACTTCCCGCCTAGATTACTGCAATTCCCTTCTCTTTGGTCTCCCACACAAACTACTCCACAAACTTCAACTGGTACAGAATGCTGCTGCCCGTATCGTCACTAGGACACCATCCATCAGTCACATCACCCCTGTTCTACATCAACTCCACTGGCTTCCTATTTAACAGCGCATTGATTATAAAATTCTCCTCCACACATTTAGGACCATCCATAACCTCGCTCCTCCATACCTCTCTGACCTCCTCCATATTAAAGTCCCTACCCGGTCTCTCAGGTCTGCCTCCTCCATCAGCCTGACCGTCCCCTCGAGCCCATCTCTCCACCATGGGATCTAGAGCCTTCAGCCGCTCTGCCCCTCACCTCTGGAACTCCCTCCCCCCTGACATCAGGAACATTGACCCAAATTCCATCGCTCTTTTTAAATCCACCATCAAAACCCACCTTTTTAGGCAAGCGTATAACTTTTAATGTCCCTCTCGGCAGAAGTTGTTGTTCTGCTGCTGCTCTGCTTTGTGCATTTTAAATTTTTTGTATTTACTGTATTGTTGATTGTGGTACGGCGACCTTGGGTATCCTGAAAGGCGCCTTATAAATAAAATAAAATATAAAATGTATTAATGTCCCTCCGTTCATCACCGATGAGTTCCTCAGTAGAGAGCTGTCCAGACACGGGAAGGTAGCGTCCCCCAATACGTAAGCTGTTGTCTGGATGCAAGTCTCCGTTACTGAAACACGTCGTGTCCCACCGCAGACAGCTGTATATGATACTTAACAACCGGAACGAGGAGCTCAACCTCCGTTTTCATGTTAAAGTAGAGGATTATGATTATCAGATTTTCGCCACTTCATCGGTGATGAAGTGTTTTGGGTGCGGAGAGGAGGGACACACGGTGAGAGCTTGTCCGAAGCGGAGTGACCCGGCTCCGCCCGGTCCTGACGTGGCTACGAGCGCTGTGGGCGGGGGGCCCCCGCTGCTCCTCCGGTACCGGAGCGACGGGGACCCGCTGCCCGGCGGGCTGTGCCCGGCGTTCCGACCGATCCCCCCGGAGAGCCGGTCGCCGCGGGGCTGGCCGGTCCCTCCGGGGGAGCGGGTCGCGCGAGGGGCTGGCCGTCACATCAGCTGCCCCCGGTCGCTGCGCCACGGGTCTCTTCTCCAACATCTCCGCGGAGAACCGAGGCTGTGACCGAGCCATCACGAGGGGTGAGTGTTTGTTAATACACCGGGTGTTGGGGGGGGCATGTGGTGGTGGAGGATGTTGTGGTGGAGGACGTTGTGGGTGAGGTAGAGGAAGAGGAGGTGGGGGATAAAGGGGAGGAAGAGGGTGGTGTAGGTAGCAAACAGGTGGAGGAGGTGACAGGTGAAGAGAAAAGTGTTGAGCAGGATGGTGGGGACAGTGGAAGGAGAGGAGGAGAAGCAGCTGAGGGCAGGATGGTGTGGAGTGAGCAGGTGGAGGAGGAAGAGATGGAGGAAGAAGCAGTGAAGGAAAAGAAAACAGTAAAACGTAGGAGGTCAGCTAGGACAGTTTTAAATGATGCAAAGAACAGTAAAGTGCATGTGGAGAGTGATGTGAGTGAGAGTGAGTGTGTGTCTGACAGCAGCGACTTTCCGCCTTTTAACAGCAGTCAAAAAAAGAAAAACCCTTAGTGTAGATAAATTTAATCGTTTTTACATCATACAAAAAATCAGCAGCTCAAACTTGAGGAGCACTTCCCAGATCTCGGTCTTTTTATTTCCTCGGCCAGACTCCACGTCAGCCAGAGGGAGGAGTCTGGCCTCACAGACCAGGAAGTTTTTAGATTAAAGAAAACTGGTGCTCAGAGCAAAGAGACAACTGAGCAGTGATGGAAAGGACAGCAATGTTTGTTTTAATTAATTTATTGTTTTCTGTTTTTATGTCAAACATTTTAAACAACATGGATGTTTTTAAAGTTGGGGTTTTAAACGTGAACGGTGCAAGAGATCAAAAGAAAAGAACCTGTATTTATGAAACAATGAAAATTAAAAAAATTGATGTCATGTTTTTTCAAGAAACGCATAGTGATTTTAATAATGAGTCTGACTGGAGGAGGGAGTGGGGAGGGGAGGCCATTTTAAGTCACAACACTTCCCTGAGCGCAGGAGTGGGCTTCCTCTTCTCCACGGCTTTTAAACCAAACTCGATGGAGGTCAAACATGTGATCCAGGGGAGGCTTCTTTTCAGCCAAAGCTCAGTTCCACCATTTTACTGCTGTTTTTATTAACGTTTATGCTCCAGCAACCGGTGCAGAGAGGAAGCCGTTTTTACTGAAAATAAGTGAAGTTCTTAATGATTGTGCCATGGAGGATTTTTTATTCTTGGGTGGGGATTTTAACTGCACTGAAGATGCGATTTTAGACCGCAACCACACAGAGCCTCATCCAGCCTCTCAGCACGCCTTAAAGCAGCTGGTCTGCTCTCACGGCATGGTGGACGTGTGGAGGAGGATGCATCCAGACTGCAGACAGTACACCTGGTCCCACATCAGAGAGAGTAGGATCTCCTCAGCTAGGTTAGACAGGATTTATTGTTTTAAACATCACTTTAACATTCTTAAAAGCTGTGTTATCATGCCGGCTGGTTTTAGTGATCATTCCCTGCTTTTATGTCATGTTTTTGTCAGGAATGTTTTACCAAAGAGTGCTTATTGGCATTTTAATTCTGTTTTAACATTCGATAAGAGTTTTAGAGATGTTCTTATGTTTTTCTGGGGTGGTTTTTAGGCAGAGGAAGGGCGAGTTTAGTAATCTTGACAGACTGACACCGGAGTTTTATAAAGCTTACTGGGGCATTTTATCCCTCAATCTTTTACAGGTTTTTAATGAATGTCTGGCGTCTGGCTCCATGCCGGACATCAAGAACTGGCGCCCTGTGTCATTGCTCTGTGTGGATTATAAACTTCTGTCCAAAGCACTAGCTTCCAGGCTGGGGGAGGCTATGGAGCAGGTCATTCACAGGGACCAGACCTACTGCGTGCCCGGCAGGTCCATGGTGGACAATGTCCACCTCATTCGAGACCTTTTGGATGTCTCCAGTTCATTTGATGTAGATATAGGCTTGATTTCCCTAGACCAAGAAAAAGCTTTTGACCGCGTTGAACACAGCTTCCTGTGGAAAGTAATGGGGAAGTTTTGGGTTCAGCGCTGGCTTCATAGCTATGAAGCTGTACTGTACTGTGACATTGAGAGCGTGTTAAAGGGGACATATTTTGAAAAATCCACTTTTGTAGTGCTTCTACACGTTAGTTTGGGTATCTGGCATGTCTACCGTCCAAAAAACTCTGGAAAAAAACCACTCCCGTGATTTGTTGTGGTTCGTCTATGTCAGAAACTATACTTTAGAGTGCGTCCTATGGGAATACGGTTTGTTCTGGCGTCATAGACTACATAGACGAGGCGTAGATCTGGTGGAGGAGGAGACCGGGTTACGTTACGATTCACAGCGTCCTCCTCCTCTCGAGGCGGCAGGTGTTAGCTGGGAAGCTAGCCGAGGGGGGACGCTAAACAGCCGGGGAGCTGGGTGAGAGGCAGAGATCTGGCCGAGAATGATTTTATCGGCTTATGCCGACGATCTTATTGTTTTTATTAAAGACCAGACAGATGTAGATATTTTAGCCAAAATCTTAAACGATTTTAGCTTGGCATCGGCCAATCTTGTGGCATCCCAACTGTGGCACCACCTGTGTGTGGAGCCCCCCCCTGGCTTGCTTTCCTCTGTACAAAAGAAAATGGTGGATTTTTTCTGGGGGGGGTCTACACTGGGTGCCGCAGGGGGTGCTGTTTTTAGCCAGGGAGGAAGGGGGACAGGGCCTCGTCCACTTGGCCAGCCGGACTGCAACCTTTAGACTACAATTCATTAAAAAATATCTCACAGGTCCAGCAGATCTGGTGTGGAGGGATGTGGCCAGCAGCATCCTTAGGCGTGCCAATAACCTGGGGTTGGATGATGCTCTGTTTTTAACAGATTCTAAATTCTTAAAGTTAAGTGGGTTGCCTCCTTTTTATCAAGGTGTTTTTAAGTCATGGGCCCTTTTTAATAAAAAAGGGGTCAAAAAGTAGACTCTCTGTACTGGTTGTTGAGAGAACCACTTGTAAATGGAGCCAGACTGGACGTCAGCGGCACAACAACACCCGGCCTGATGGCGGCGCTGACCCGGTCTGGAACAGTGACCTTACAGCAGCTGGTGGATGCAGTGGGGCCGGCACTCAACAACACCCAGGCCCTGGGCTCCCTGCCGGGGCTGCAGTCTTCCCGGATGGCCCAGAGGATCCTGGAGCTCTGGACCCAGAGGCTCTCCAGCCATGAAAAGGACCTCCTGAGGGCCTACCAGAGGGGGGAAACCACACCAGAGGCTGCAGACCCCTACCCAGAAATTATCCTGGGCCCAGGCCTGGGAGACAAGACCGGCCCCCTACTAACTGAAATACACAAAGACAAACTGACTATACACAGAGCGGACAAAGAAACATTTTATAGAAACTGTGTAAAAAGCATCCACCAGACCGGACTGAGCAACATACCCCCATTGTGTGGTCACGGAGGTGGGGGGAGCATGGACCCTGCCCGCAGTGGAGGATTTTATACAAACCTCCCCTGAAGAAAAGAACAGGTGTCCATTTTGCGACCTGCGTGAGACTATTTATCACGTTTTTACGGAGTGCAAGAGACTGACAAATTTCTTCACTCTTTTAACTGCGGTTTTTAGTGATTTTAACATCACTTTTACTGAGAAGGTTTTTATCATGGGAGCTGCCTACAACAAAACAGATAAAGATAAGTGGCAGCTCCTGAACCACCTCTCAGGTGAGGCCAAGATGGCCATTTACATTAGTCAAAAGAACCGGGTCGAGAACAGGAAGCGGGGGCGGTGTGGGTAGTAAACCTCCGGGCCAGACTCAGACTCGAGTTCAGTTTTTACACAATGGTTTCTGATCTCGAGTCTTTTAAAAGAATTTGGTGTTTTAATGACATCCTCTGCACCATCACCAACAATGAGCTGTCCTTTCCACACTTTTTAACAGACTGAGTTTTTTTTAACAGCAGCACTTTTATTTATTTATTTGAAAAATGCTGTAAGAAGTGTTTTGTAAAATTAAGAAAATGTGAATAAAGTGTTTGTGAAAAATCAAAAAATCTCTCTCTCTCTCTCTCTCTCTCTCTCTCTATCTTTTGTATGTGTTCTTGTTACCTCATTGGAACCTTCTCCTTTCCACTGAGGTTGTGGTTACGGTAAGAGGTGAATAGGTTAGGGTTAGGATAAATGGAAGTCAATAACAAGTCAATAAGTTCTTAAACGCAAACGTGTATGTGGGTGTGTGTGCGTGTGTGTGTGTGTGTTGGTCACGGTGTTTGCTGGTGCCAGGTTAGAGAAAGTACTTAGTTGCATGCCAAAAAAAAACTGTTAAGAGCTTAACCTTAATAACATTAACTTTCGTCGCTGCCTTTTGGAGAGAATTGCAGGCGGCTTCAGGCAGGCCTGCTTGAAGGTTGGTAGAGCTTGGGTAGGGTGGAAGCTTCCCTGATTGGTTGAGCTGGAGAGCTACAACTCTCCTACAAGAGAAGTGAGTAGAAAAAAAAGAAGAGAGAGGGAATTGGGCTTATATTGGCCTGGTGTCGTCATGGGTTATGGGGGCCAGAGTGACCAATAGTGGGCGAAAAAGTGTCCGGGGGAAGTTTTAAAACCTAGGTGTGAAGTTGAAGACCGAATGATACAAAGAAACATGGTTGCAGGCTTTGGCTACACATGCAGTCCGAACTATAATTCACAAATACTAGGTCCCGACAACTATTAGATGTTCTGACACTGTATGATGGTGCAAGGTCGCGTGGTTACACCAATAAAAAAGTCTTGAAAAGTCTTAAATTTGATACCGCTAGGTCTTAAAAATGTATTGAATTAGGAAGTAACTTCACGTTAACTTGAGTTGCAGGCATGGCCTCCCCCCTTTAAAGGAGACATATTATGCCCACTTTATCACAGTTGATATGGTTCCTTGGTGAAATGTCTGTAACATATTATGTTTAAAATTAAGATTAAGATTAAGATACATTTATTTATCCCACACACATGCAGAGACATGCACAGACACACTCATGCAATTGTAGGGAAATTTATCCTCTACATTTAACCCATCTGGTGCAGGACACACAGAGCAGTGAGCAGCCATGTACAGCGCCCGGGGAGCAGATGTTGGGGGAGTAAGGTGCCTTGCTCAGGGGCACTAGACAGGGCAGGATTTTTGGACAGATCATCCAGGTTCGTCTTTTGTTGTTTCTCCGTGGAGTCGAACCAAAGACGAACCAGAGACCTTTTCTGCCCATAGTCCAAGTTTCTTCCAATAGTCCACCTTCCTCTATAATATCACAATGATAATTTAAAACAGATCCCTTTTTACCCTGTCTAAAACAGCCCTCCTCAGATTGACCTGTTTTGAGTGCCTGTTCCTTTAAAAGCTCATGACCCAGCTTACCCCCCCACCCCTCCTCCACAACATACAAGCGGCTGGATTTTTGCCTATCCATTACCTCTGTAGAAAAATATGTAGCCGGGGAAGCGGCGGGACACGCTGCGATGCGGTGCTGTCCGAGGCAGTGGTGGATCTGCTGATGCGATGACATAGCGGCTGGGATCAGCTAACGTCGCCACCTCAGGAAGTCTCCAATGCTCCCAGTGAGCTGCCCTCGCGTAGATTTCGATCTAAGTTGCTGCAAGCTAGCGTTAGCTCGCTGCTACCCGTCAGACATCTAAGTGGCCGCATAAACATGCGAATCGTCGAGGCGGAAATCCCCGGGAAACCTCTAAACGCTTTCCGAGGACCCGAGCTTCACCCTACTGCACCATGTCGGCTATACAGATCTGTGCGAATCTGTACAGCCGACAACAGCGCATCTCGAGTGCTTAATTTGCTTCATGCTGCTAGCTAGCTTTTCCAGGTGTATCCGAGGTTTGCAAAAACGAAGTGAAGTGCTTTGGCAAATATCATATATATAATGAGTGTCGGTGGGCGGGGGGATGAGGTGTGTGTGTGTGTGTGCGGGCGGGTCAAGGCCATATAAGAGACTCCCTACATGGATATGGTTCGATAAGTACTTATCGGTCGTAATCCCATTGGACGCACTCAAGCTTATCGTTTCTGACATAGAGGAACCACAACCAGCCTCGTGAGTTGTGTTTTTTTTCTAGACGTTTTGGATTGGGAGACATGCCAGATACCCAAATTAACTTATAGAAGCACTAAAAAAAAGTGGAATTTCAGAATCAGAATCTGAATTCTTTATTTGCCAAGTATGTTTGCACATAAAGGTGTCGCTCGTTGGTGCCCTGAACATAAAACAACAATATAGAACAAAATATATACAGTAACAAAGTTAATATATAAATTATGTGCAAGGGGTGGTGGGGGCAGAGTCAGTGTGATGCAGGGGGCTTGTTTGTGTGTCCCACTGCCAATGGAAAAATCTGTTCAGATGAAGCAAAGTTTTAGTCCTGATGGCCCAGAACCTTTTCTGGATGGGAGTCTCTGGAATAGGTGGTGACCGGGATTGGAAGGATCAGCAATGATCTTGCCTGCTCTCCTACTAGTCCTGGAGTGGACCAGGTCTACGAGAGCCGGCAGGTCACAGCCGATGACCTTCTCGGCTGACCAAATGTTCCGCTGCAGTCTGCCCTTGTCCTTGGCAGTGGAGGCAGCAAACCAAACAGAGATTGATCAATCAATCAATCAAATTTTATTTGTATAGCCCATATTCACAAATTACATTCATCTCATAGGGCTTTAACAGGGTGTGGCATCCTCTGTCCTTAACCCTCAGCAAGAGTGAGGAAAAACTACTAAAAACCCTTTTAACAGGGTAAAAATAAGTAGAAACCTCAGAGAGAGCCACATGTGAGGGATCCCTCTCCCAGGACGGACAGAAGTGCAATAGATGCCACGTGTAAAAACATTCATCATTAAAGTCTTTAGCGGCATTGATGCAGTCCCGCTGCAATCACAGTCCATGGTCAGCAACCAGCAGGACCACGATCCAGCATCCAGACCAGAGGCCACTCCAGTCCTCAGTCACCGTCCACCGCCGCCCACCAGGACCCACCACGAGCCATCGCCGCGGCCCTGGTCCACCTCCTGTACCCAGTGCCAACGCGACACAGGGTCCGCCACCAGCACCACGATCAGCCCACACGACACAGAATCCGCCACACTGGGTCCACCACTGCGACCCCCGATGCGCGATCCACAAACAGCAATCCATGGTGCGGCCACAGAGGCCCTGGATCTGCGGGTGTTAAAGCAAAGGGACCCTGGGGAAGGGGGGGGTTAGGGATGGAGAAGAGGAAGGAGAAGCTGGAAAAAGAAGCTCCGTGTGTCATATGTCATTAAATAGAGCAAGTTACGTTCTGCCTCACTAATTAACTCTAACTATAAGCTTTATCAAAAAGAAAGGTTTTGAGCCTACTCTTAAACAAACAGATGGTGTCTGCCTCCCGAACTGAAATTGGTAGATTATTCCACAAGTGAGGGGCTTGATGGCTAAAAGCTCTGGCTCCTACTCTACTTTTAGAGACTTTAGGGACGACAAGTAAACTGGGTGTCATCCGCATAGCAGTGGAAATTTACCGAGTGTGTCCTGATAATGTTTCCTAGTGGAAGCATATATAATGAGAATAAAATTGGGCCGAGCACAGAGCCCTGTGGAACACCATGGTTAACTTTGGTGCGCACAGATGTCTCATCATTAATTTGCACGAATTGGGAGCGATCAGAAAAATAAGATTTAAACCAATTAAGGGCAGTTCCATTAATTTTAATTAACTGTTTGAGTCTTTGTAATAAAAATTGATGGTCAATTGTGTCGAATGCTGCACTGACATCTAACAGAACGAGGACAGACACAAGTCCCGGATCTGAGGCTATTAAAAGGTCGTTAGTGACTTTTGCCAAGGCTGTTTCTGTGCTGTGATTGGCTCTAAACCCCGACTGAAAGTCTTCATATATATTATTTTCCTGGAGAAACTCACACAGCTGATTGGCTACCACTTTTTCTAAGATTTTAGACATGAAGGGGAGATTAGATATTGGTCTGTAATTGGCTAAAACCTCTGGGTCTAGGGTGGGTTTTTTGAGAAGGGGTTTGATTACTGCTATTTTAAAAGACTGTGGTACATAACCTGATGATAATGACAGATTGATTGTGTTAAGTAACGAACTATCAATTAGGGGCAGAATTTCTTTAAGTAATTTTGTAGGAATGGGATCTAAGATACAGGTTGTTGGTTTAGAACCTGAGATTATTTTGGTAAACTGATCACAAGTGATCAGAGAGAAGCTGTCTAAATAATGGTTAGGATTCTCAGCCATTTCTGAGATTTCTGTTATTGGGAGGGTATTAGTGCCAATTGAGGGCAGGAGATTGTTGATTTTATTTCTAATGGTTAGAATTTTATCATTAAAAAAGGTCATAAAGGTATTGCTATTTAGGGATCGAGGAATACTGGGTTCGGTGGAGGTGTGACTCTCTGTCAGCCTGGCTACAGTGCTGAAGAGAAACCTGGGGTTGTTTTTATTCTCTTCTATTAGTTTTTAATAGTAGGCGGCTCTTGCTTTGTGGAGAGCCTTTTTATATTCTTTAACACTATTCTTCCAGTCTATGAGGTTTTCAACATGGTTGCTGGAGCGCCACTTCCTTTCTAGTTTTCTTGATAATTGTTTTAACTCATTTGTCTGGGAATTATACCACGGAGCTAATTTACCATGTTTGACATTTTTCTTTTTTAGAGGCGCTATTGAATCTAATGTTAATCGTAATGAGTCTGCAGAGC
Source organism: Pseudopleuronectes americanus (assembly GCA_038501795.1). Lineage (NCBI taxonomy): Eukaryota > Metazoa > Chordata > Actinopteri > Pleuronectiformes > Pleuronectidae > Pseudopleuronectes > Pseudopleuronectes americanus. The sequence continues at coordinate 24,778,133 of CM076720.1, forward strand.
TATCGACGAGGTGGTCGATCTCAATGGAGCTCGGGTTTTTAAAGAATTTGTTCTTTATATCTACGGATAATACGGGTTTAAATGTAATTGGAATTATTTCCTTAAATTTAGCTAAAGCACTATCAGGTAGACATCTAGAAAATGAGTTTTTTATTGGTGGCATATATTCATTTATTGAAAAATGGAAGGTTATTAAATTATGGTCTGATAGAACTGGATTGTGCGGGAGGACTGTTAAATGTTCCGACACCGTACGATAATATATGGTCAAGTGTGTGGTTACAACAATGAGTCGGTTGGTGCACACACTGACTGAAACCAATTGAGTCTAGTATTGAATTAAATTTTGATGAGGGCTGTGTAGAACTCAACCATCACTTTCCGCAACATGTTGAATTTCTTCAGCTGCCGCAGGAAGAACATCCTCTGCTGGGCCTTCTTGATGGTGGAGGTGATGTTCTCCGTCTACCTCAGGTCCTGTGCAATTATAGTCCCCAGGAATCTGAAAGACTCCACTGTTTTAACTGGGGTGTCAGTTAATAAGTTGAGACAGTGATAGATAGAGAGATTACTTTATTCATCCCTGAAGGAAAATTAAGTTGTCATAGCAGCAGGTATATTTGAATACAATAAAATACAATACAATAGAATAAAATAAAAAATATTGAGGTAGAAAGAATAAAAAAAAAGAAAAAAAAGAAGCACAAGATAAATAGGTAGATAAGGTGCAGATATGATGGTAATGTTATTGTTAGACAGTATATAAAATAGTACAGTATATATAGTATATAATATAACATAATATATATTTATATATGATAGTAATTATACCAGTATAATAGCAGTATATAGTAATAATGGCAGCAACAGTATATATAATAATAATAGTAAATATAATAATAATAACATGTACACAGGTACATTTAGTGCAGTTCTGTGATAATGGCTCTGACAGAGGTAGATGAGTTGTACAGTCTTATTGCAGTTGGGAGGAACGATTTCCTGTATGTGTGGGGTAGGGTTAGAACTGGTCCATTGTCTTTTGAATCTGCAGTAAAACTCATTGAGGTTGTTTGCAAGTTTCCGGTCTTCCACAGAGTGGGGGGATTTGTTTTTGCAGCCGGTGATCACCCGAAGGCCTTTCTAGACTGAAGAGGCTGCATACTGTTGTTTGGCCTCCTTAATCTCCTTGCCAAACAAGTATTTAATCAGTCTGAAACGCTCAATGCCCCCACTCATGAAGGCCAGCTCTTTCTCCAAACAAAGCTGTTTGAGTTTTGCTGTGAACCAGGGCTTGTCGTTGTTATAACTCACCCTGGTGCGTGTCGGAATACATCTGTCTTCACAGAAGATGATGTAGGACGTCACAGCATCTGTGTTTTCGTCCAGGCTGTTAGAAGCAGTTCTAAAAATGTCCCAGTCAATGTTTTCTAGGCAGTCACGCAGCTCCTCCGCAGCTTCTCTCCTGCTCCAGTTCTTTGATCTCAGCACAGCAGGTTTAGAAAGTTTTAGTTTTTGTCTGTAGACCGGGATCAGGTGAATGAGAGCGTGGTCGGATAGACCCAGGGCAGCGCGGGAAACTACATGATACGCCTTGCTGATGGCGCTGTAGCAGTGGTCCAGAGTATTCTACCCCCTGGTCAGGAATTTGATTAACTGTTTGTATTTTGGGAGTTTGTTAGATAAAATCCCCTTATTAAAGTGCCTGGTGACAATAACAGGGGAATACTTGTTCTCTCTCTTTCTCTCCACTCCCAGTACCTGCTTCTCGAGTCGTCGCTGAGCCTCGCGCACGTCAGCTTGCGGGGGTATGTAAACTCCAGCCAGGATAAAATAAGTGATTTCATGTGAAGAGTAGAACGGTCTGCAGGTGATGAAAAAAGTTTCCAGGTCCGGAGAACAGGACTTTAAAATTACTGTCACGTCGCTGCACGAGCCATGTTTTATATAAAAACAAATCCCTCCGCCTTTTGCCTTGCGTGACAAGATCGGGTCACGGCCCACACGTAACAGCTGAAAGCCGGTCAGCTGTGCGGCGGAGACCGATGTAGCTTCTGTCAGCCACGATTCTGTGAAACACAAGACAGAAGAAAGGGAAAAGTCTCTATTTGTCCGGAGGAGAAGGCGCTGTTCGTCCATCTTATTGCGCAGCCAGCGGTCATTGGAGAGGAGTATGCTGGCCCCCGCGCGCTTTCCTCTCCATCAGCCTTGTCCATCGTGAAAGTAATCCGAGTAGGGTCGCAGTAAACAGAATTAAATAGAAGAAGTGCGCACCAACACACAGAGGCAGCCCTTCGTGACGCCATCGTGGTCTGTTTATACTACTGTATAATACTATGTCCCATGAATATAAACGTCTCCTACTTCTTCTTCACGGTGTGGTCCGGATGGCAGCCAGTCAGTGAGCCAAATAACCAGTGAGCTCACAACTATGGTTTGGAGCCGAGATACTAGCCTAGGGAAGGTAACACTTGTTCTCCAGTAAATGTGTTTTGGGGAAAGGTCCGCGCTGCAAAATGGTAAAGGCTTTAGAATCGCATGCTCAGTCAGAGAAAAACAAGTCTCAAGTGAAAAGCCAACAAAAAACTTATGCCATATCGTCAGTGGTCGCCCCTGCCTCGGGACCATCATCTGTGTCAAATGCTACATTAGCTATGTAGTGTCTGCTGCAGCAGCTCCGGCAACAAGGTCAAGGATAATCGATCTCAGGACGACTTCTGGGTCTACGTCAACCCTAAAAGCGGAGGTGCTGTGGACGCTAAATACTTCTCTAAATACCAATCGTATAACAGCAACGATGCCATAGGTGAGCTTTTCAAATGCATGTTCCCTTTTTCCGATGTAGCGAAAAACTTTGCGTGCGATTGTGAGTAAAAAGTCGTTCATCACAAAATTTGGTTTCGCGGAATACATCAAGAGAGACCTCGTCGCTAAAGTAAACAACGGCCCGTTCGATGAAAGCATGAACCAGACGACCAACACCAAGCAGCTGGACCTGCATGTACGTTTCTGGGACGAGGGGCTTGTTCATTCGAGGTACCTGGGGTCCCAGTTTATGGGACATGCAAAAGCGCGGGATTGCTGGAAAATGTCAAAGTAAGTCATAAATTATTGATAATAAATGTTTATATTTAGCAAGTGTATAGTTAGCCTACTCCAGGGGTCTTCAACAAGGACCCCCAAACTGATGGAGCAGGGACCCCCTACTATATTGTATAAAATTGAGTTTTATATTAAACTGGGCCTGGGCATGTATAAACAAAGCTACCTTGTTACTGTGCATTCAATACTACGCTTTTCAAATAATACAAAGGTTCATATATTCATGTTTTCAATTTAAACATGTGCAAGGTACAGGGTGGCCGTGCCATTTATAAACACTGAGCTATTAAATAATTCACAGATTCATTTATATTTATTTATTTTAAACATACATGTAGAATGGAGAGTGCATCCTCAAGCCACACATAATCCCATATTAATATGTTGGATTCATGTTAGTTTATATTTATAGACATAAAAATTTGCGGGGGTGAAATTGGTTGTAAAGAAAATTTAAAATATAGAAAAATGTTGCAGACCCCTGTTGAAGACCTGTGGCCTACTCTATAAATGTCTAGATTCATTTCCATTGCTTATCAACACAATACTAGATATAAAAGCAAAAAAAAACTTACTTGAACTTGACTGAAAAAGGTGTAAAGGTTGATTTAATAGTTTATTTTTTTTTCTCAGGAGTGTGTGGACCAGCTTGAGGTGAGGAGCCTGGTGTCCATCTCAATGGATGGGCCAAATGTGAACTGGAAATTCTTTGAACTTCTCCAGCAAGAGCATGCAGAACATTATGGAGGGGCCCAGCTTGTTGTCTTTGGGAGCAGTGGCCTGCACACCTTACACAACACTTTAAAATGTGGCTTCTCCAGGGGGCAGCTGGACAAGCTGCTGAAGGTGATGCACACATTGTTACACAATGTGCCAGCAAGGAGGGAAGATTACAGTGCTGTAAGCAAAACTTGTCACAGACAAGAACAAATGGCTTCGCCTACAAGACACTGACATTGGCTTGGGTGCTGAGTCAATCCTCAAGGTAGTGTGATCATTTGAAAAGATAATATTATGCATGCAGCATATTGTCATTTATTTCTTTGTACTATTCCCCCTCCCCTTCTTCAGAGAACCAAAGGTGTAGAGCTCACGGTCCTTGATATTAGGAGGTACTGCATGCAGGCGATGTCAGATATCGTTAGGAAAGTGCAGGAGAAGAGCCCCCTGAAATACCCAACCGTTAGGCAGATGATGTGTCTGGATCCCTCTGTCATGTACATAGACCCTGAAAGTTGCCAGAGACGGATGAAATGTCTACTTCTGAGTTTTCTGCAGGACGAACAGCTGTCAGGAGGTGTTTCTGCTGGTAGGAATAGCTCTGGAATAGGCTTTGACAAATTGTAAACATTTTACCAATTGTACACCATTTAACCAAATATAGTTTCAACACCATTATTTCCGGATCCATTATAACCATAACATGTCTGATTGTTGATATAATCTAATGATCTATCTGTTATTCACTTTTGTTTATCTTCTGTTTTGTTATAGGTGATGCCATTCTTCAACAGTTGAGGCAGTCCTGTCCCTTGACAGCAGAAGTGAGGAGTTCCTCTCCTTCCCACCAATGCAGGGGAGGCTGGACGTCTTGTTCCGTGATTTCCTCAGCACGCCCTATCCTGAGCTCTGGGCTTTTTGCCAGAAGCTGTTCATCTTGTCCCATGGTCAAGCCTCTGTGGAGAGAGGCTTTTCTGTGAACAAGGAGGTGGAGACATGCAATATGCAGGAGGACACTGTTGCGCAGAGGCTTGTGTGTGGCTATGTCACCCTACATGGAGGTGTTACGAAGGTTCCCCTAACTAAGGAGCTCCTGAATTCTGTGGCATCAGCCAGGTCCAGGTACCGCATACACCTGGATCAAGAGAGAAGGAAGAAAGAGTCGGAAGCACAGGGTCAGAAGAGAAAAGCTTCAGAAGATTACCTGGAGGAACTGAAAAAGAAAGAAAGAAAACCATCCTATAGGTGTCTGAAGGTCTGGCCAGAGATGCAGATTGGTGTGCAGAAGAGGCTGAGGGCAAGGCTGGCAGCAAAATGGCCGAGCTCATCTCCAGGTCAAATATTTTGAGGAGGGGCTGCAAGGAGAAGTTGGTTGAGCTTGAGACAATTGAAAAGGAGATTGTGGCCAAGCCAGCGGAGCTGAGAGTTTTTTGTAGTATTGGGGTGTGATGTTAAATTTCCTTCTCTGACCATTTTGTCTGGCCATTTTTATGGGACACACTTTTTCTCAATGGTAAAATAATCGTTTATTGTACTCATACTTGGTAATTGTTTGACAAAAAAAAGCATCCTTATTGATGAGAAGGCTCAATTATTTCTGATTCTATTTTGGACCTGTTTGACTTCCAACTTCTGTAAGTAAAGAGATACAGTCTTTGCCTCAGTCCTAGGCCAGCTAGCCGTCGCCTGTATTCCTTCTAAAGCTGGTCTAAAGACACACACACAACGTTCTGTGTACTGTTAGGTTCAGTCATTATTCTTATGTTGAATGGTTATAAATTTACTTTGTAAGTAATTCTGTGACTTATTTCTTCTTTCATAGTAATTTTCCTTCATTCTTTTTTGCCAGTATGGCCGAGAAATAGGTATTAAATTCTATACAAAGTAGTTAAAAAAGGTCTTTAAAAGTCTTAAATTTAACTTGTTGAAACCTACAGGAACCCTGCATACTTAGGCTATCTTTATTATTGTCCACTTGAATATTAAAGTCTGAAAGCTTGATATGAAGTACGGGGACAATTCGGCAGGGAAGTGGTATGTCAGCAGGTGTATTTATTCTGGTTGACTGATGGTGCAGGTGTGGTGAGTGCAGTTGTGTGAAATTGAAGAATGGGAGAAAGTAAAGCTAATAGTGCAGTGCAAATTCACACTTTAAAAATAACTAGTTTAAAGTTTAGTTAAAAAATATAAAAATGAACCAGTTAACGTTTATTTGTTCCGTTTTTTATTGGGATGGTTATGATTTTGATGAAACTTACAATAATGTGATTAGTTATTAACAGTGGCAGTCGGTCAATACACGGCGCGGGGGCATGGCCCCTCCAACATCCTGAGACAAAAACCTCTATGTTAAACATAATTTAATTGGATAATAATATTTTACTTGTACAATGCTCCTTGGTGACAGTAAGCCCCTGTGAGCATTCAATACAAGTTGTTTTCAAATTTTACTTGGTTAATTTTTGTTTAAGTACAAAATACTTCCGGATGTGGGTTGCTGTTCAAGTCGATGTGAATATGGGTCCGGAAAGTTTTGGCAACCACGGGATCCGGGAGGTCTCTTTTTCTGTCATTCTGGAAATGAAACCAAATCATTGATACAATTCAGGGTCACTGATAAACACATCTGTCTCTCTCTCCCTCTTTCCCGATCTATCTATCTATCTAGACCATTCCAAAGACCCTGGATCGAATTGCACCTGCCTTTTCTTTCAACAGCTGCAACTATTTGGTAATAATAACAATTATAATAACTTATCATCAACAGCTTTGTTTTTCATCAAATACTCATCTAAATTATTTCATCTGTTTTCATCATGTTTCATCACCACCACAATTATCATTATAATAGGTAGTCTTAGGGGCTTTATCTATTTTCAAAATTTTTCTTTAAAGTAAAATGACAAAATAAATCATGCGATATTGAAACTATGTGTTTTTATCAGGTTGAAAAGTCTCGCTCTGCCACAGCCAGGGTGGTTGTCTGGAGGGAGATGGGTGTGCTAAGAAGTTACACAATGGAGTGTACTTACAATGGTTGTGACCAGGGAATATACAAGGTATGTGTATGTAAGATTGTGTGAAATCAGTCCAAAGACACTTTGTAAGGTGGACTGGAAGACAACGAAAAGTGTTCATGAGCTAGTAGCTGTGCCATATAAGTGCAAATAAAAATATATACAGTCCTGATCAAAATCTTAAGACCAGTTAATGAATTTGCATTTTGCACTGTTGGATCTTAGGAAGGTTCTAAGTAGAGCTTCAAAATGCAAAAAGAAGAAATGGGAACAAGAGACCAAAAATTGTGAGCAGGCAATTAATTGAAAACAACAATTTAACTCAAATAGGCTGTTCATCAGCTGATCAAAATGTTAAGACCACAGCCTTTAAAAGCCAAAATCTGTGCAAAAATTTTGATTCCATGTCATTTCCTGTCAAGTAATCACACTGTGAAGATCTCTTGATGGCAAAGGCAAAAAAGCTCACCGTCTTTGAACATGGTAGGATTGTTGAACTGCATAAACAAGGCCTCTCACAACGTGCCATCGCTGCTGAGGTTGGACGCAGTAAGACAGTAATTTTGCATTTCTTAAAAGATCCTCAGGGTTATGGAACAAAAAAATCAAGTGGTAGAACCCAAAAAAATCTCACCGGCGCTGAGCCGGAGGATCCGAATGGCTGTCCGTCAAGACACGGGACGATCCTCGTCCCAAATTAAGGCCATTATTGGTGCTGACTGCAGCCCGAATAACCATCAGACGGCATCTGCGAAGGAAGGGCTTCAAAAACAGGAAACGTCTTCAAAGGCCACGTCTCCTTCAACGCCACAAAATTGCCCGTTTAGACTTTGCAAGGGAGCACCAAACATGGGACATTCAAAGGTGGAAGAAAGTTTTATTCTCTGACGAGAAAAAATTTAACCTTGATGGTCCTGATGGCTTCCAATATTACTGGCATGACAAGGAGATGCAACCTGAGATGTTTTCTACGCGGCACAGTGGAGGGGGCGCCATCATGATCTGGGGTGCTTTTTCTTTCAATGGAACAATGCTCCATTGTAATTGGCTAAAACCTCTGGGTCTAGGGTGGGTTTTTTGAGAAGGGGTTTGATTACTGCTATTTTAAAAGACTGTGGTACATAACCTGATGATAATGACAGATTGATTGTGTTAAGTAACGAACTATCAATTAGGGGCAGAATTTCTTTAAGTAATTTTGTAGGAATGGGATCTAAGATACAGGTTGTTGGTTTCGAACCTGAGATTATTTTGGTAAACTGATCACAAGTGATTAGAGAGAAGCTGTTATTGGGAGGGTATTAGTGCCAATTGAGGGCAGGAGATTGTTGATTTTATTTCTAATGGTTAGAATTTTATCATTAAAAAAGGTCATAAAGGTATTGCTATTTAGGGATCGAGGAATACTGGGTTCGGTGGAGGTGTGACTCTCTGTCATCCTGGCTACAGTGCTGAAGAGAAACCTGGGGTTGTTTTTATTCTCTTCTATTAGTTTTGAATAGTAGGCGGCTCTTGCTTTGTGGAGAGCCTTTTTATATTCTTTAACACTATTCTTCCAGTCTATGAGGTTTTCAACATGGTTGCTGGAGCGCCACTTCCTTTCTAGTTTTCTTGATAATTGTTTTAACTCATTTGTCTGGGAATTATACCACGGAGCTAATTTACCATGTTTGACATTTTTCTTTTTTAGAGGCGCTATTGAATCTAATGTTAATCGTAATGAGTCTGCAGAGCTATCGACGAGGCGGTCGATCTCAATGGAGCTCGGGTTTTTAAAGAATTTGTTCTTTATATCTACGGATAATACGGGTTTAAATGTAATTGGAATTATTTCCTTAAATTTAGCTACAGCACTATCAGGTAGACATCTAGAAAATGAGTTTTTTATTGGTGGCATATATTCATTTATTGAAAAATGGAAGGTTATTAAATTATGGTCTGATAGAACTGGATTGTGCGGGAGGACTGTTAAATGTTCAATTCCGACACCGTACGATAATATAAGGTCAAGTGTGTGGTTACAACAATGAGTCGGTTGGTGCACACACTGACTGAAACCAATTGAGTCTAGTATTGAATTAAATGCTACGCTACGGTAATCTTTCTTATTGTCAACATGGATATTAAAGTCACCAACAATAATAATTTTATCGCTCTTTAGGACTAAGTTTGATAAAAACTCAGGGAATTCCGTTAAAAATTCAGTATAAGCCCTGGGAGGACGGTAAACTACAGCAAATATGATTGGCTGTTGGTGTTTCCTGGATTGGCGTGGAAGACTAAGAACCAGACATTCAAATGATTTGTAGCTTAGGTTAAGTTTAGGTTTTGGATTAATTGATAGACTGGAGTTAAAAATAGCAGCAACTCCACCTCCTCGCCCAAATTCTCTGGGAACCTGTGCATTTATATGACTGGGGGGAGTAGATTCATTTAGACTGACATATTCATCAGGATGCAGCCACGTCTCAGTGAGGGACAATACATCTAGGTTGTAGTCAGAGACTAGTTCATTAACTAAAAGAGCCTTAGTTGATAGTGATCTAATGTTTAAAAGACCACATTTAAAAGTCTTAGTTCCCTGTGTTGTTGCAGAGGTTGTTTTAATTTGTATTAGATTTTTGTGTGGATAGCCTACTTCAGTTAAATTGTTGTTTTCAATAAATTGCCTGCTCACAACTTTTGGGCTCTTGTTCCCATTTCTTCTTTTTGCATTTTTAAACTCAGAAACTTAGAACCTTCCTAAGATTCAACAGTGCAAAATGCAAATTCATAGGGTTAGGGTTAGGGTTTAACTGGTCTTAAGATTTTGATCAGGAGTGTATGTATATTTATATATATATATCACATTTACTCCAGTAACCACAGTGGGCCTAGAGCAGGGGTGTCGAAACTACGGCCCGCGGGCCATCTGCGGCCCGCCATCCATTTTAAATTGGCCCGCCTCAAAAAAATTAAAAATATATATATATATATTTTTTTTTAAACTAACAATGACACTTTCTTAAAGCACTTTTTAGTTTTGCTCTATTTTGGAAGAAATTGTACTTTCTTGATTCTTGTTGTTCACAGCTGTACCCTCGGGTAGGGGAGAGCGGGGTAATGTGGGACATTTTTTAAACTTGCTCCCCTCTAGGCTAGCTAAAATTATATATCAGTAAAATGTACACATTTCCCATTAATTCAGGATGTTTCCTAGCAATGGAAATGATCAAAATGTCTTAAGGACAAACGGCAGTGGAAATATGATTGTTTTTAAAAAAGTGGTCTTGTCCAGATAAATCAAGGGGGTAAATAGATCCTCTTACTCTTTCTACTTTAAATCTAACATAACAACACATAATAGGTCAATTAAGCACATTTATGATTATTATGATTCATGTGATCTCTTGCACACCCTAGCTTACCTGCACATTCTTTCTCTGCCCAAACGGCAGGGACAGGGATATTGTTTTTCTCTGCGTATTCAAATGCCAGTTCACAGCACTTGACTTGAGCAAGGCCATAGAACTGGTCAGCTAGTTGTTTCAAGTGTTTGGCAAGGTCCTCCTCCATCTCATCTGTGAATTATCTCTTTGCCTCAGCTACTGCACCCCAGGCTACTGATTTTACTTCACCTTTACTGCCCCAGGTTGTCTTCCTGGTGTATAGTTTCTTGGCATGATGGCTTTTCTACAATGTTCATGGCATTAAAAATAAAATATATGTAATGTAATATTACACTCTCTAAAACATTCTAACCACAGCACCAGCACCAACTTCTCCTTCATGGCAAGGGTGGAATGGGAGAGGCTTGAAAACGTAATGATCACATGACCACAAATGTGTTCCCTTGCCTAGATACAGGGGGTGTCTCACATTACCCAATGTCTCACATTACCCCGCTCTCCCCTACCCTTGAATACACTGATTGTAAATCGCTTTGGATAAAAGCGTCAGCTAAATGAATTGTAATGTAATGGACTATGGCCCACTGTATTGTACTTCTCAGTTGTGACAGTAGGTGGCGCCCAAATCACCCCTGATCTGCCAGTTGTCCCTCAGAACGCCGCCACGTCCCCGCCCTAAACAACGTGATTGAGGCGCACTGTCAACAGTCCGCTCCAGGGCAGGGGGGCGTGGCGGCATGAGTGGCCCAGACCTTCGAATTTTCTGTATGGCCCTCGGGATAAAAAGTTTGGACACCCCCTGGCCTAGAGCCTAAATGGGAGACACCTCAGATTTTTTCTCGAGCTTTTTTAACATTTATAGAATATTAAGAATAAAAAAAAAGAAGAATCACTTGAAATTAAAAAAGTATTTTTAGGAACATAAATACATACATTTATTCAACCCAGAAAATACAATAAATATGTATTATACATTTTTTTCAAATGATCAAGTAAAACAAAAGGTTAATATGCTAGAATTTCTGTAACATGTTATAGCGCATCTCAGCCTAAAATTAAATTAACCTTATTAACCTAATTAAGTCTAAGAAAATTGTACAACAAGCTTTAAAACAATAAAATAAAGGCTACAGTGCCTACTTGTTGTACGTTATGGATTTTTTAAACCCCAGGGCAGAGACAGAACAGTGAGCACGAGTCAAAAAGGAGAGTTCAAGGGTCTATATTTTTCCAAACGCTGGATCTGAGAAGTGATGGCTGAGGGATAATACCTGTATATTTCTGGGAGTTCATGAGCGAGGAGGGAAGGCAGGAGTATCGACAGGTAAATCCTGGAGGAGACGAGCAGAAAACAAAGTGAGACCAGTGTATAACAACACATGTAACTCTGATGGTCTTAAGCAGAGGGGCCAAGGACGAATAACTACCACGGAAGTTACAAGGACGAACTGGCAATGACCAGGGTAGATATCCTTTTGCTGATCAGCTGATGAGCTGCAGGTACGGTGGTGAGCTGTCCCTGGCTGTGCCCTCCACCGAGTCATCGGGGAGAGATGGCACACACCTGCTGAAGGGGAGAGAGGCAAGGGAAGGGGGAGAGAAACTGGGGGGGCACATAAGAGCTGTGACACTCGTCAGACTTTTGGACCTTTGTCCCCTTTGTCTGTTTACCTGCGGAATGGACATATGCAGTGGTTGAGGAAGTACTGAAGTTTAGTACTTAAGTATAACTACAAGTCATGTCAGCTCATGTTGCACACCCTTGAATATCTAACTGTCTCCACTGGAATGTCTGGATGTTGAAGATGATCCAATGTTTAGTATAGCCTCAGTGTACCCTGGAGTTCGCCTGTATCATTGATTACAAGGCCGAAACACCTGATGACACTAAGTTACACGACTGGAGTTATGTCTCTAACATCTGCTGGTGACCGCTAAGACCTGCTAACATTTACTAACATCTACTGGAAGCTGGGGCGGGCGACAACTCACTTTAGGACCACACGGCTGATGACCCTGGAATGGAAATGACAAAGAGGAAGCCAAGCACAATTCAAGAAGCTAACATGGCAGAAGCTGACAAAAAACTACAGGTTTGTCCCTATCGCTGGAGGAAAATAACATTGGCAAAGGGCCTAAAAATATACCAAGGAAAGAAGAAGTGCTTGATCAAAAGAGTAGGGATCTTGCATTGATCAGCACTCTAAGTAGTCAATCAAGTCAGTGGATTGAAGTCCAGTGACTGGACTCATCTCTAAGTTTGCAGGTGATTAGTCGTCCTGTATCTGAAGAAGTTAACTCGAGCACAGAGGCCGTTTCAGAAGAAGGTATAAAGCCCACTCAGCCAGGAAAACCAACAAGGGAGAATACATCTTTACAAGCCAAACCAAAGATGAACTGGGCTGGAGCTTCATCAAAAGCAAAATGGGAGGCCGAAAGGGCACAGTTGAAACAAAGCTTGAGAGGAGGGTAACATCATCTATGACCATGGAGCGGAACATTTTGGAATGATAGAACGGATAACATTAACAATGGAAACAAAGTCCAGCAGGCAACTGGAAATAGAATGCCTGGTACAAGAGAGGAGGCAGATTAAAAAGCAGTGGTAAAAGCCTCAGACTGGGGTCTTTTAGATAGGAAGTCCAGTATCCAGTTGCAAAGGGTAGGGTTGATGCCTAGGTCACTGAATTTCTTGATCAGTTTGGAGGGGATGATGGTTATGAAAGCTGAACTGAATTATATGAACAACATTCTTACATAGGAGTTGTTATTGTCCAGGTGAGAAAGTGCGGAGTGAAGTGCCGTTAAGATGGCATCCTCCGTACTCCTGTTCTGGCGGTAGGCAAATTGGAAGGGGTCCAGTGTGGGTTGTACACAGGTTTTGAGGTAGGCCTGAGCATCACCTGATCTGAAAGCGATGTCTCGTGCCTTCAGTAGTAGGTGGACCTCTTTGTTCATCCATGGCTTCTGGTAAGGGAAGGTAGTGATTCGTTTTAAGGGTGGTGACACTGTTGATGTTGGTGTTGATGAAGTCCAGAACGGAGGAGGCATAGGAGTCGGTGTCTGTGTGGGAGTCCAGTGTGGCCTGAACGTTAAACACCCTCCAGTCGGTGTGTTTGAACCAGAGCTGTAGTGCAGTGTCGGCTCCCTCTGGCCACACTTTAACTGTCCTCACTGTAGGTTTCACACGTTTGATGAGTGGTGTGTATTTGGGGAGTAGGATCGAAGGGAGGTGGTCAGACTGTCCTCAGTGGGGAAGAGCTGAAGGGAGAATTAACTTACTGTAGGGGAACATCAAAAGTTGACTAACAACCTTGAAAATCTCCAGTAAGAACTTGTTTCTTTAAATACCACTTCAAGTTCGTGAAATCTCTCTTCACCACAAAGAAGGGAAACCCTGAGCTGGTCACATTGCAGGCGACGGTGACATGGCAGAAATCCCCTGAAACTACAATTGATGCATCAGGGTATTGGGTCCTTATTCTTGCGACAATCTCAAGGGTGACGTCATACGCTTCTACAGTCCCTGCTCATGGTGTAATATAATCAAGAAAGGCGCAATGTGAGAAAAACTCCCTTGTTGCATAATACATTCTTAGACCATCTGCCAAAAGTTCAATATCCTCACAGCAGATCTTGTCCATATTAAAATATCTATGGTTGCACCATCTATTGTTCACAGACAGAACCAGTCCCCCACTTTTGCTCGCACCACTCTCCTCGCATCTCTGTCTGCATGTGATAAATCCAGTTGAACACATCTGCTGTAGATTTGGAGAACAAGGACTCCTGTAAATTTGAGTGAGTTGACATACCCTCCCTCAGCTTTACAAGTAATTATGATTTCAAGAACTTATCTAAGTCTACAACCTGTCTGGGTGGAAAAATGATGGTGAGTTGTGGGGGATAACCAACTTATATTGATTTCAGTGATAATGGCTTCATTTACGAACCTCATGAATTTGTGAATCCATTCATAGTTGCTCAAAATGAATTCATAATTGTCAGTTTTTCTATTACACACAACTCTGGTATTAGTTTTAAAATGTATGTGAATTGAGTTGGTATAGCTTCACTTTTGTTCATAAATAAGTATAAATCTATTTAACAGTGTGTGTGTGTGTGTGTGTGTGTGTGTGTGTTTGTTTGTTTGTAGGGCCTGCAAACAGGAACCAGGGAGTTGCAGGAGATGGGGGTGAAGTTCTGTCACAGTCTGCTTTCTGTAACCAAAGACATGAAGGCTCTTTACGACAGGAGACTCAGCAACCACATTGGCCTAGATCATAACATCCTCGACCACAACACTCACAAGTAAGACACCATATTTAAAAGGCTTATGATATGTACAGTTTAGTACAAAATACCTTGATGGGCCTCTCCTGGAACCGTCACCTTATCGTGGTGGAGAGGTTTGCGTGTCCCTGTGAACCTGAGGGCTGTGTTGTCTGGAGCCTTGTGCTCCTGGTAGGGTCTCTCATGGCAGAGTGGTCTCAGGTGAGGGGCCAGACTAAGAATGGTTCAAAAAAACCCCAATGAATATCGGAAAAAGAGGAGATGTGACCCGGCCCGGAGGAAGCCCGGGGCCCCCGTCTGGAGCCAGGCCCAGACGGAGGGCTCGATGGCGAGCGCCTGGTGGCCGGGTTTGCCACGGAGCCCGGTCGGGCACAGCCCGAACAAACTACGTGGCACCCCCCCTCTTTTCATCTCATGGGCCCACCACCTGTGGGAAGACCCGTTGGGGTCGGGTGCGCAGCCACATGGGTGGCAGCGAAGGTCAGGGGTCTCGACGGACCAGACCCGGGCGGCAGAAGCTGGCTCTGGGGACGTGGAACGTCACCTCGCTGTGGGGAAAGGAACCGGAGCTTGTGAGGGAGGTGGAGCGCTATCAGTTAGATCTGGTGGGGCTTACCTCCACGCACAGTCTCAGCTCTGGTACCGTACTCCTGGATAAGGGTTGGACTTTATTCTTCTCCGGAGTTGCCAAGGGCGTGAGGCGCCGGGCGGGTGTGGGGATACTCATAAATCCCCGGCTGAGCGCCGCGGTGTTGGAGTTTACCCCGGTAGACGAGAGGGTCGCCTCCCTGCGCCTAAGGGTTGTAGGGGGGAAAACTCTGACTGTTGTTTGTGCGTATGCACCAAACGGCAGCTCAGAGTACTCGGCCTTCTTGGAGACCCTGAATGGAGTCCTGTATGGGGCTCCAGTAGGGGACTCCGTAGTTCTGCTGGGTGACTTCAACGCCCACGTGGGCAACGATGGAGACACCTGGAGAGGCGTGGTGGGGAGGAACGGCCTCCCTGATCTAAACCCGAGCGGTCGGTTGTTATTGGACTTCTGTGCTAGTCATGGATTATCCATAACAAACACCATGTTCGAACATAAGGGTGCTCATAAGTGTACCTGGTACCAGAGTACCCTAGGCCGAAGATCAATGATCGATTTTGTGATCGTGTCATCTGATCTGAGGCCGCATGTTTTGGACACTCGGGTAAAGAGAGGGGCGGAACTGTCAACCGACCACCATCTGGTTGTGAGTTGGATCAGGGAATGGGGGAAATTTCCGGATAGACCTGGTAAGCCCAAACGAGTAGTGCGGGTGAACTGGGAACGTCTGGAGGAGGCCCCCGTCCTAGGTATCTTCAACTCACACCTCCGGCGGAGCTTTTCTGGCATTCCTGTGGAGGTTGGGGGCATTGAGCCGGAGTGGGCGATGTTCAAAGCCTCCATTGCTGAAGCTGCGGTGGCTAGCTGTGGCCTCAGGGTCTTAGGCTCCTCAAGGGGCGGTAACCCTCGGACACCGTGGTGGACACCGGTGGTCAGGGAAGCCGTCCGATTGAAGAAGGAGGCCTTCCGGGATATGATATCCTGGAGGACTCCTGACTCGGTTGCAGGGTACCGACAGGCCCGAAGGGCTGCAGCTGCTGCCGTGTCGGAGGCTAAGCAGCGGGTGTGGGAGAAGTTCGGAGAGGCCATGGAGAAGGACTTTCGGTCGGCACCAAAGTGTTTCTGGAAGACTATCCGGCACCTCAGGAGGGGGAAACGGGGAACCATCCAAGCTGTGTACAGTAAGGATGGGACTCTGTTGACCTTAACTGAGGAGGTCGTCGGACGTTGGAAGGAAACACTTTGAGGAACTCCTGAATCCGAATAACACGCCCTCTATGTTGGAGGCAGAGCTCGAGGTTGATGGTGTTTCGTCGTCAATTTCCCTGGTGGAGGTCACTGAGGTAGTCAAACATCTCCGCAGTGGCAAAGCCCCAGGGATTGATGAGATCCAGCCAGAAATGCTAAAGGCTCTGGGTGTTGAGGGGCTGTCATGGTTGACACGCCTATTCAACATCGCGTGGGAGTCGGGTACAGTGCCAAAGGAGTGGCAAACCGGGGTGGTGGTTCCCCTGTTCAAAAAGGGGGACCAGAGAGTGTGTTCCAATTACCGGGGTATCACACTTCTCAGCCTCCCTGGTAAAGTCTACTCCAAGGTGCTGGAAAGGAGGGTTCGGCCGATCGTCGAACCTCAGATTGAAGAGGAACAATGCGGTTTTCGCCCCGGACGTGGAACTACGGACCAGCTCTTCACTCTCACAAGGATCCTGGAGGGGGCCTGGGAGTATGCCTATCCGGTCTACATGTGTTTTGTGGATCTGGAGAAGGCGTATGACCCGGGTCCCCCGGGAGAAACTGTGGGAGGTGCTGCGGGAGTATGGGGTAAGGGGGTCTATCCTCAGGGCCATCCAATCCCTGTACTCCCAAAGCGAGAGCTGTGTTCGCGTCCTCGGCAGTCAGTCAGTTTCTTTCTCAGTGGGTGCTGGTCTCCGCCAGGGCTGCGCCTTGTCACCAATCCTGTTTGTGATATACATGGACAGGATATCGAGGCGTAGTCGTGGTGGGGAGGGGTTGCAGTTCGGTGGTCTGAGGATCTTGTCACTGCTTTTTGCAGATGATGTGGTCCTCATTGGATCATCGGCCTGTGACCTTCAACGCTCACTGGATCGGCTGGCGGCCGAGTGTGAAGCGGCTGGGATGAGGATCAGCACCGCTAAATCTGAGGCCATGACTCTTAGCAGGAAACCGATGGATTGCTTACTCCGGGTAGGAAATGAGTCCTTAGCCCAAGTGAAGGAGTTCAAGTACCTCGGGGTCTTGTTCGCGAGTGAGGGTACTATGGAGCGTGAGATTGGCCGGAGAATCGGAGCAGCGGGGGCGGTATTGCGTTCGCTTTACCGCACCGTTGTAACGAAAAGAGAGCTGAGCCGCAAGGCAAAGCTCTCGATCTACCGGTCGATCTTCGTTCCTATCCTCACCTATGGTCATGAGGGCTGGGTGATGACCGAAAGGACGAGATCGCGGGTACAAGCGGCCGAGATGAGTTTTCTCAGAAGGGTGGCTGGCGTCTCCCTTAGGGATAGGGTGAGAAGCTCAGCCATCCGTGAGGAACTCGGATTAGAGCCGCTGCTCCTTTACTTAGAAAGGAGTCAGCTGAGGTGGTTCGGGCATCTGGTAAGGATGCCCACTGGGCGCCTTCCTTGGGAGGTGTTTCAGGCACGTCCAGTGGGGAGGAGACCTCGGGGAAGACCCAGGACTAGGTGGAGAGATTATATCTCAACACTGGCCTGGGAACGCCTCGGGATCCCCCCGTCAGAGTTGGTCAATGTGGCCCGGGAAAGGGAAGTCTGGGGCCCCCTGCTTGAGCTGCTCCCCCCGCGACCCGACCCCGGATAAGCGGACGAAAATGAGATGAATGAGATGATGAGACCTTGATGGGGGTAAAAGAAATTAGGAAAATCCTTCAAAGTGAGAACATGAGATTAGGACTTCAGATCTGGTTTAAAGTTAGAATGAGTAATGTCCTTACTGAAAGGGATATCGTCTCTCCACAGTTGGATGTTGTGAGACTGATTTTGAGTTAGGACTAAATTACCATCATATATCAAATAAAATGGTATATAAACTTATTAAACTCATAGTAAATAACAACTACGGGTTTTAAACAGAACTTAAAGTAATACATTTCCAGTAATTTATATTATCTTTTATAATATACTAAATATCTAGACGGTGGTTCAATGTGTGTAGTTTTTGTTGTAACTGTGCAAACTGTGGAGCTGTGAGCTCTGGCTTTTGACTGGAAATTGAAAACATCTTGTGTGAACTGGTCAACCCAGCTTCTACAGATTGGCTCAGATTCAGATTTCACGTTGACATTTAATTGTGTAAAGGTTGTTTGTTTGATTTAAAAAAGAAAAGAAAAAAGTTTAATTCAACCATCCTATATTTGCCCAAAAAAAGGCTAAGTTGCCCCAATTTATTAAGATAAAGGTTATCTTTGAGTTTGATTAAAAAAAAAGTTCTTAATAACATCATCTTATATTTGCTCAGAGGCATAGAAAAGAGACAGCCAAATTTATTATGGTGTGGAATTTATTTTTCAATCTTAATAACTATCATTTGGACTTGTCATCAATAAAGAAACAAATGTTAAATGTATATATCCACCGTCTGTCCTTTATCTTTTCCTTTAACAATATATATATATAAAATGGGGATTTTTCAGGCATTTAGAAATGGTTATTAATCGTGATTATTCACAACTAGGGTTATTCACTAACTATTTCGGATGAGGACTCAGTAGCACGCAAAAGGTAACCAAGGTTGTGGTACTCGCCTTAATTTTCGGAGTTCTTTCCTCACCTGGGTTGTTGTGAGTGTAGCGCTTTCTTGGTCTCAATCTCCATGAGATCCTAAGCACTGGGTTATTTTGTTTCTAAACCAATCCCTGTAGTACAATTACTATGAACCGTTTTGATATGTACTGTTGTCAACTTGCATGAAAGTAACTTGTAACTACACTGCTCAAAAAAATTAAAGGAACACTTTGAAAACGCATCAGATCTCATTGTGAAAAAAATGTTGGATATTTATACTGATATGGACAGTTTAATGTCTTAGGAACAAAAGGATGCCACATCTTGGATGGAAATAAAAATGTTCAGCCTACAGAGGGCTCAATATTATAGACACCCCGAAAATCATAGTGAAAAAGTGATGTGGCAGGCTTGTCCATTTTGCCAAAATTCTATTTCTGCAACTCAAAATGCTTCTCAATATCTTGTGTGGCCCCCACGTGCTTGTATGCATGCTTGACCATGTCGCGGCATGGTCCTAATGAGACAACGGATGGTGTCTTGTGGGATGTCCTCCCGGATCTGTCTAAGGGCATCAGTGAGCTCCTGTAAAGTCTGAGGAGCAACCTGGCGGCGTCTGATGGACCGAGACATAATGTCCCAGAGGTGTTCTATCGGGTTTAGGTCAGGTGATCGTGAGGGCCATTCAATTGCATCAATTTCTTCATCCTCCAGGTACTGCCTGCATACCCTTGCCACATGAGGCCGGGCATTATTGTGCATCAGGAGGAACCCAGGACCTACTGTACCAGCGTAGGGTCTGACCATGGGTTCAAGGATTTCATCCCCATACCTACTCTAGCCTGTAAAGGTCTGTGCGTCCCTCCATGGATATGCCTCCCCAGACCATCACTGACCCACCACCAAACCGGTCATGCTGAACGATGTTGCAGGCAGCATAGCGTTCTCCTTGGCTTATCCTTGCAACGCCACGCATGGATGTGCCATCCTGGAGGAGTTAGACAATCTGTGCAACTTCTGTAGGGTTAAGAAATCGCCTCATGCTCCCAGTAGAGATAATGACACTAGCTAAAGCCAACACTAATGGAAAACCAGTTGAAGTGATCAAGAGGGAGAAACTTGAAATGGCCTCCACATGCAAAACCACTCCTATTTTGGGGGTCGTCTCATTGTTGCCCCTCTAGTGCACCTGTTGTTAATTCCATCAACACCAATGCAGCTGAAACTGATTAACAACCCCCTCTGCTACTTAACTGACCAGATAATTATCAAAAAAGTGCAATTGAATTTATGCCATACCCTGATAAAAAAGTGTTCCTTTAATTTTTTTGAGCAGTGTAGTAAATAGTGGTGTTAACCCCTGTGATCTTATAAAATGATACCTCAGCTTTAAATCCTATTTATTAAAACTGACAAAGAGGAAAAGAAGATGAAAATTAATTATTTATTAAACAAAAGTGAATTTATTCACCATCTGGTGCATTGTAAGTCTCCCTCACAGTTTCTTACTTAATCACATTAGTACAGGATAACCTCTGTAAGACAAAACCCCCAACAAAATTAAACTGCAATAGTTTTCCGTTAAATGTAGACAACAGAACTTTGCCAAAGCTATTTATCTATCAATCAAATTTTATTTTTATAGCCCATATTCACAAACCACAATTTGACTCAGTGGGCTTTAACATGGTGTGACATCCTCTGTCCTTAACCCTCAAAAAGAGTAAGGAAAAACTACTAAAAGCCTAGCCTGACGTTGTCATACTCACAATTCTAGGCAGAATGTGAGTCTGAGACCGCTCCATTAGGCTGTGATTATGGGGCGTGTTTCAACCGAACCAGAAAAAAAAATACCTCGTCTCAATTGGATAGACCTACAACCAATCAGAGCAACGTAGTATGTGACGTATGTTAAGCGACTCATTTTGAGTTATTTACTAACACCGGGTTCACGCCGGACGCTGAAGCGCAGCGCCAAACCTTAAATAACAGCTGGCTCCCATCCACTCCCATGTTAAACCTTTGTGCGGGTCACACCGGAGGCTCAAGCGTCGCTCTGCACCAAGGCTGCCTCGCTCCGTGCAGCGATCGTTGAGTCTATTTTTTGCGCTTGACGCGAGCGTATCGCACCAGGAAACACACTGAAAAATGATTTTAAACGATATTGATGATTTATTTTATATGATATAAATTATCAAATATGCATCCCATACTTTGAAGTCCCCTTCTGTTGTGCTGGAGTTTTTGTCCCCCTCTGCCCATCCACTACAGCCACACAAGCAGTGATAAAGATAAAAAGATAGGGGGGGGGGCTACGTATTCTCCACATAGGCTTAAGTGGAGAATACGTAATTTACCCTCCACACCCGACATTTAACAGAGCAAACAGCGGAGATGTTCTTCAACATGGATGACATTAAATTAATAATTGAAGTGGAGAAGTGCAGTGAGTTGTATGATCCTCTGAACATGTTGTATAAAGACAACACCAAGAAAGACAAACGTTGGGACGCTGTTGCTTAATGTTGGAGCAACAAGTAAGTATATGCTTGAATACTACTGGATCAACGGGTGATATTATTAGCGCTGCCCGGCGGTTCAGCGTCGCTTCAGCGTCCGGTGTTAACAGCCAAGCGCTGGTGCGATAGGGATTAGCGCGGCGCAGCGCTTTGGCGTCGCCTCCGCGTTCTCTGTTCCTCTTTCAAAATGAATGCGCTGTCGATGTCTCCTAAAACAGACTCAAATTCAGCATCTACACATCTCAGCTCTCCAGCGGCAGGCATTCTATCCAAGCGTACTTTGATGATGATCACCTGTCCATCATCGTATAAAGCCCGCCCTGGCAATCTGATTGGCTCGGACTTTTTGGATCCTGGCATAATTTCTCCCCAACGGAGCGACTCCAGACCGAACTTCCCTACCTCAAATGTTGTGGGCGGGGCTAAGTTCGTCTGGCATCCAGGCTACTAAAAACCCTTTTAACAGGGTAAAAAGAATGTAGAAACCTCAGAGAGAGCCACATGTGAGGGATCCCTCTCCCAGGACGGACAGAACTGCAATAGATGTCAAGTGTACTATATATTAAGCAGTCCTGCTGCAATCATAATCTAGGGTCAGCAGCCAGCAAGATCATGATCCACCATCAAGATCCGATGACACCATAATCCACAGTCATTTTGCACTGCCGCGAATTAGGATCCATCATTAGCTTCCACCACCACCATTATCAGATGCCAACACGATCAGCCAGTACGATACAGAATACGACAAACTGGATCCACCATCCACAGATCGTAGTCCATGATGTGGCATCAGCTGCGGCCCTGGATCTGCGGAAGATAGGGCAAAGGGACTCCGGGGAAGTTGTCAAGTCATGTTGATGAAATATGAATTACTTTGATGTGATAATGATTTGAGAAGAGGAAAGAGAAGCTCTGTGTGTCATGGATGGATGGATGGATTTGCATTTATATAGCGCTTTTCTAGTCTTGATGACCACTCAAAGCGCTTTACATTACAGTTTCACATTCACCCATTCACACACACATTCATACAGTGCATCTATCCCAGCACTTTGTTATTCTAAGGGGGGGCCATTCGGGGTTCAGCATCTTGCCCAAGGACACTTCGGCATGCAGATGGTTCAGACTGGGAATCGAACCGCCGACCTTCAGGTTGGAGGACGACCACTCTACCCCTCAGCCACAGCCGCCCTTCATGTTTCCCCCGACCTTCTAGACCAGTGGTCCCCAACCCCCGGGCCATGGCCCAGTACCGGGCCGTGGGTCATTTGGTACTGGGGCGCACAGAAAGAATAAACAATTTAAATTTTTTCTGTTTTATCTGTTATCCGGTAATTTTCCAAAATAAAACAGTGTGTCTGTTTAAGAAGAAGATCAGCTGCTGGAGATCACAAAAGTCGGCGGCCTTAAAAGTATTTTTGAGAAAACAACTCTGCCAGTGTCCCGGATTAAAGTCACGGCAGAATACTCTGAGATCGCCACAACAGCACTAACAACTCTATTGCCATTTCCGTCATCATATCTGTAGTGACATCGGTGGAATTTTTTAAAATGAACGAATAAATTGTTTATTTTAAATAACCCCCAAAAAAATCTCAAAATTTCGTTAAATAAAAAAAAATCTACCGCTTTCACCAGAGGCCGTAGCAGAGGGACTCCGTAGTGAGGCTCCGTAGACACACCTTAACGGCCGGTCCGTGAAAATATTTTCTGACATCCAACCGGTCCGTAGCGCAAAAAAGGTTGGGGACCACTGTTCTAGAACTATAGCATCGTAACTAAGAGCAGGTCTAGGACAAGCCTGGACCAGCACTAACTATAAGCTTTATCAAAAAGGAAGGTTTTAAGTAGGGATGAGCGAGTACAGCATTATCTGTATCTGTATCTGTATCTGTTAACCATATGAATTATCTGTATCCGTATCCGTACTCGGAGTGGGCGGGGCCTAACCCGGAAGTGGGTGTGATTTAACCCACTGTCAGCTGAAATACTCTCTGTATCACTCATTATTCTGTATCACTGATCAGGAGAGAGAGAGAGAGAGAGAGGGGGAGTGTGTGTGTGTGTGTGTGTGTAGCTTAATTTGTAATATTTGTTATACCACTACTACCTAGAAACTGTCAGACACTCAGTGCGTGAAGTAAAATAAAACTGGTTAGAGCCAACTGACGGTTTACTCCAACGACCTGCAGAGAGAGGGAGAGAGAGAGGGGTGCGGAGAGGAGGGACACGGTGAGAGACTGTCTTGATACGAGGACCCCCTGAGCAGGGCCCCCGCTGCTCCTGGTATACCGGAGCGACGGGGAGCCGGTCGCCGCGGGTGGGGCCCGCCACATCTGAGCAGCCGGGGCGATATTATCACAAGAACTCAAATAAATGCCCGTCAGTTTGGATGATTTTAAATGGTCATTTATTTTCACACTGGCATTTAATTATCAATGTAAATAATTACGCTGCACTGAACTGTAAATAAAGTACAAAAAAGTTAAAATAACGAAACATGTAATTATTACTTGTGAACGAATATCATTCACGTCTTACTAAACCTAGTCACGCGAACGTGCTACAAAAAAAAATCTCCGACAGGCAAAGTCGCTTTCTACCAGCACCACGTCTGAACGAACCCACGTTTAACAGAACTCTACTGGTTAATAAGTAAGTACAAACTGAAATAAAAACAAACTTCAAGCTGAATAAACCCTAAACGTTAACGGGAAAGACCCGCAAACCTGAGTGACTGAGAGACAGAGAGGTGTTCTGTGAGTTAGTGAGCAGAGCGGTGTGTGAAGGGGAGGAGCGCTGTGACGCTGTGTGAGGATTTTCATTCAGTCCGAGCACAGATATTGACTCGTATTACTCGTATAATACTCGTGATCGGCAAAAGTGCTTTATCCGGCTCATCTCTAGTTTTAAGCCTACTCTTAAACGTACAGATGGTGTCGGCTTCCCGAACTGAAAGCGAGACATTATTCCACAGGGGAGGTGCTTGATGGCTGAAAGCTCTGGCTCCTACTCTACTTTTAGAGACTTTAGGGTCGACAAGTAAGCCTGAATTATGGAAGCGGAGTGCTTTAGTGGGTTGATAAGGTACTAACAGCTCTTTAAGGTAAAATGGCGCCATATTATTAAGGACCTTGAAGGTGAGGAGGAGAATTCTAGATTTAACCGGAAGCCACTGTAGTGAAGCAAATACTGGAGAATTGTGGTCCCTTTTCTTGGTTCTCGTCAGGACACCTGCTGTGGCATTTTGGACAAGCTGCTGAGTCTTTAACGATTTACTGCTAGAGCCTGATAATAAGTAATTAAAATAATCCAGTCCATGGGAAAGGACTGATATTACGCAAGTGGAAAAAGGCGGTCCTAGAAATAGTTTTAAGTGGGAATTAATAGACAAATCAGGATCGAAGATCATTCCAAAGCTCCTGACTGTTTCATTTGAAGCAAGGGCAATGTCGTCTAGCGCAGCTATATCATTAGATAATGTATCCCTTAGGTGTTTAGGGCCAAGTATTGTAACCTCTCTTTTATCTGAGTTTAATAAGAGAAAATTGCGGGTCATCCAAGTTTTTCTCTGTAATAAAATGTGATGGTCAATTGTGTCGAGTGCTGCACTGAGATCTAACAAAACAAGGACAGACACAAATCCCTGATATGAAGCTATTAGAATGTCATTAGTGACTTTTGCCAAGGCTGTCTCCGTGCTGTGATTAGCTCTTAACCCAGACTGAAAGTCTTCATATATATTGCTTTACTGGATAAACTCACACAGCTGATTGGCTACAACTTTTTCTAAGATTTTAGACAGGAAGGGGTGATAAGATATTGGTCTGTAATTGGCTAAAACCTCTGGGTCTAGGGTGGTTTCATTACTGCTACTTTAAAGGACTGTGGTACATATCCTTATAACAATTACAAATTGATTGTGTTCAGTACCAAAATATTAATTAGGAACAGAATTTCTTTAAGTTATTTTGTAGGAATGGGATCTAAGATACAGGTTATTGGTTTAGAACTTGAGAATATTTTGGTAAACTGATCACAAGTGATCATAGAGAAGCTGTTTAAATAATGGGTAGTTTTCTCAGGCGATTCTGAGATTTCTGTTCTTGGTAGGGTATAAGTGCCAATTGAGGGCAGAAGATAGTTGATTTAATTCCTAATAGTTGGAATTTATCATTAGAAAAGGTCGTAAAGATATTGCTATTCAGGGATTGAGGAATACTGGGTTCGGTGGAGGTGAGACTCTGTCAGCCTGGCTACAGTAATGAAGAGAAACCTGGAGTTGTTTTTATTGTCTTCTAAAAGTTTTGAATAGTAGGCAGCTCTTGCTTTGTTGAGGGCCTTTTTATATGCTTTAACAATACTCTTCCAATCTATGAGATTTTCAACGCGGTTGCTGGAGCGCCACTTCCTTTCTAGATGCTTGTTTTAACTCATGTGTCTTGGAATTATACCACGGAGCTAATTTACTATGTTTTACATGTTTCATTTTTAGAAGCGCTATTGAGTCTAATGTTAATCGTAATGAGTCTGCAGAGCTATCGACGAGATGGTCAATCTCAGTGGAGCTAGGGTTTTTAATGAATTTGTTGTTTATATTGACAGATAATTTAGCTACAGCACTATCAGGTAGACATCTAGAACAATATTTTTTTCAGATGAAGGTTATTAAATGATGGTCTGATAGAATTGGATTGCGCTGAAGTACTTTTAAATGTTCAATTTTGACTAGGTATGATAATTCAAGGTCAAGTGTGTGATTACAACAATGAGTAGGTTGGTGAACACACTGATTGAAACCAATTGAGTCTAGTATCAAAATAAATGCTATGCTAAGGTTATCTTTATTATTGTCAACATGAATATTAAAGTCATCAACAATAATAATTTCATCTGTCTTTAGGACTAGGTTTGATAAAAACTCATGGAATTATGTAAAAAACTCAGTATAATCCCCAGGAGCACGGTAAACTACCGAAATTATGATTGGCTGTTGGTGTTTCTTGGATTGGTGTGGAAGACTAAGAACAAGACATTTAAATTAGTTTTTAATTGGCCCGCATCATTTTTTTTTCAATAAAATAAGGAAAAAAATACTAGAATTTTTTTGAAACTTAAACTTTAATGGCACTTACTTATAGCACTTTGTAATTTTGCTTTATTCTTGAAGAATTTGTACCTTCTTGATTCTTGTTGCTGTGGGCTTGTACCCTTGGGGTTGAATGCCCTGATTGTAATTCCTTTGGATAAAAGCGTCAGCTAGACTTCCGGTCGGTAGGGCAGATGGAGTTGACGTGTAGGCGAGAGCTCCCGTGAATGCTGAACTTTTCAAACAACCCAGCCCTCAAACTTAATTGTTAGGAAGAATTGTTTTCTGTCTTCTTTAATCTCCCGTCCTGTTTTGCCCGGAAAAAACAAGTTTACTTTCTGAAATGGCTTCGAAGAGCGGAAAATCGAGAAAAAAAGAAGAAGATAACGCTAGCTTAACACTGGAAGCCATCACTGCGCTGCTCGAGCAGCATCGTGACTCTTTAGCCACCGAGTTCAAGACAACATTCAGCCAGCTCGACTCGAAGCTCGACCAAACGCGGCTCGCAGTAGAGGAACACGGCCAGCGTGTCTCGTCCCTTGAACTCGCTGCAGAGGACATCAGTCAAAGAGTCTCGGACCTTGAAAACATCTGTTCGACTCTGAGAGACGACAATGCTAAGCTTAAGGCTAAAGTCTCCGACCTGGAGAGCCGAAGCAGACGTCAAAACTTGCGCATCTTGGGCCTGCCGGACTCTACTGAAAGCGGACGTCCCACCGACTTTTTCTCGAAGCTGCTGTGTGAGGTATTTGGGAGCGAGTTACTGCCAACTCCACCAGAAATCGTCAGGGCCCATCGCTCTCTGGCATCGAAACCGGCCCCCGGACAGCGACCGCGGCCAGTCCTCCTCCGCCTACACCGCTACCAGACGAAGGATCTCCTCATCAGAGAGGCTCGGCGACGGAAGGTCGATTATTGCAGCCAGCCAAGAAGCCCTGAAGTTGTCACCCAGCGAGCGGAGTACAGAGACGTGATGACTGAAATTTATGAACTGGGTCTGAAGCCTGCTCTGCTCTTCCCCGCCCGGCTCCGGCTGACGCTGCCCAGCGGAGCCGGAAAGTGGATCAGCTCTGCGGACGAGGCGCACGAGTACATCAGGTCTCTCCCCAGATCCTCGAAAACTTTCTGATGGGACTGTTTAACGACTAACCCAGCAGAGGAAAGGTGGGTCCTGCCTTTCTGAATGGTTAGTTACAAGCTGGACGGCGCGACTTGTTTATACTGGTGAATATGTTCAGTCCAGTGGTTCATACGTGAGTTTTTTAACGCTGTTCTTTTTGACAGCTTCCACAGACTATTACTAATATTACAAGCAAATCTCATGGTGTTTGGTCACTTTGCATTAATAATGTATCTAAAACTGAATTTACTTATTCTCTCTGTTTTTATATGAGCGCCGGTCCTGTTATGAGTGTTATTAATAGAGAGTCTAGCTCTGCATTACGACCCTTGACAATGTACTTTTCCACCTGTGAGCGTTTGTTTACGTTGGGAGACAATTTTAACTCTACGTTACCTGGAACTAGACGCTTTATGTTATCTGTAATCATATCTTAGAGCTCACATTTTTTTATTCTTTTTATTTTGTTTGTAAAGACCCCCTAGATTATGCCTACACATGTTTATTTTTTTTTATGAGGTGCTGACTCCCCTTATGTGTATGACACGGGAGCAATAGTTAGATGTGTGTGAGACAGGAAGAGGTGTTGTTGAATGATGTTTGTTCTGAAGAGCTTGCTGCTTTTTTTTCTAGCAGCTGTCTTGGTTGGGGAGGGTGGGTTAGGGTTAGATGTCACTGCCTGTAATTTTGTAATCTTTTTGAATCCAGCACAATGCATTAGTCACACCTTATCTCTTAATATTTTTGCTTAGTTCACTGCGCTCATGTTTTACCTTTATTTATCAAGCGCTATGAACAGACATCTAGGTCTACTGAGTTGGAATGTTAAGGGTCTGAACCATCCTGTAAAAAGAAGAAAGGTCTTCTCACAAGCAGAAATACCTTTCCTACAAGAAACCCATATTCGCAGTTCAGATAACGTCCGTCTGTTGTCACGATGATCGGGACAGGGATTTCACTCCTCTTTCCAAGCAAAAGCCGGGGGAGTTTCAATTCTCAGCAAGATATTCCCTTTGTGCAACATGATGTGATCTCTGATAGGTTCGGTCGGTATGTGATTGTCTCAGGTAAGCTATGTAACACATTTATGCTCCTAATGTGGATGACGTAGGTTTTTAAGAACGACTGTTTTCATTGCTCACAGATCTTAATACATATTCTCTTATCCTCGGAGGTGATTTTAACTGTTAGTTAGACCCAGTTTTGGACCGATCTTCTACTAAACTCAGAACAGCGAGTAGGTCAGCCCGTTCTATTCAAGATTTTCTCTCTAACTATGGTGCTTGTGATATATGGCTTTCTTTGCATCCATACGACAGAGAATACTCTTTTTTTTCACACGTCCATCACACGTACTCAAGGATCGATTATTTCTTTATCGATAACGAACTTATTCCACTGGTTCATTCGTGCGCTTATCAAAGTATTGTCATCTCGGATCACGCACCTATTGTCCTGACCATGTCTTTCCCTGGCCTCCCAAAGAGGAACAGACAGTGGCGATTCAATTCAACTTTCCTGTCTGATGATAACTTCGTCAAATTCATGCAGGAGGAAATAGCCTTTTTCTTACTACCAATATGTCTCCAGACATTTCTTGTTTAATTTTGTGGGATGCTCATAAGGCCTACCTTCGGGGGCAGATTATAGCCTACACCACACAAGTGAAGTGAAAATCTCACCAAGAACAATCAGACCTTGCCCACCAAATCAGAGAGATTGACAAACAATACGCCCAGACTAAGTGTCCAGATTTGTATAAAAAACGGTTGGAACTTAAGACCAGATTCGATCTGCTCACCGCCTACTCAATTGAACAATCACTTTTAAAGGGTAAAACCGTGTTTTACCCTCAACTCAAAGGTCACAAAGCAAAACAAAATATTTCTAAGATCTGGTTACCAAATGGCCTTACAACTGCAGATCGCTACAGATTAATGAAGCATTCAGGGACTTTTACACCCAGCTTTATACCTCAGATTGTTAATGATTCTAATGAAATATCTGACTTTCTAAGTGGTCTTAACATCCCTAGTCTTTCATCAAACATAACGAAAAGATTGCAAGACCCTATATCCCAGACAGAAATAGCTTAAGCCATTTCTTCAATGCAGTCAGAGAAATTCTCTCTGCTGCTTTCCCCACTGTTATGCTCAGTCCTCTCTGAATCTTGCAGGCAAGGTTCACTTCCTCCATCATTTACTGAGGCCTGTATTACCCTTATTGCAAAGAAGGGTAAAGATCCGACTGAATGTGCCTCCTACAGGCCTATTTCCCTCCTTAACACGGATGCTAAAATTTTAGCCAAGGTCCTAGCCCATAGATTGGAGACTGCCCTCCCTACAATCATATCCAAAGACCAAACAGGCTTTGTTAAAGGCAGGCAATCCTATTTTAATATTAGACGACTGCTTGACATTATCTACTCTCCCTCTGAAGATATCCCAGAATGCGTTGTCTCTCTCAATGCAGAGAAGGCATTTGACCGGGTTGAGTGGGGGTACTTATTTGTTGTGCTTGACAAATTTGGCTTTGGCCCAAAATTGACTTCATCGGTTAAGTTACTTTATTCACACCCCACAGCCACAATTCGCACAAACTCACAGCGGTCAAGACCGTTCAATTTGCATCGCGGAACCTGCCAGGGATGCCCCCTAAGTCCCATGCTTTTCGATATGGCCATTGAGCCGCTTGCTACAGCACTCCGTACTTGCAAGGACATATCTGGCATCTGGAGAGGTAGCACAGAGCATAGAGTTTCACTATATACTGACGATATTTTGCTTTTTATTTCTTATCCGACCGCCTCACTACCTCCCGCTCTTTTGCTGCTCAGTCAGTTTGGTAAATTTTCAGGCTAAAACCTTAACAAAAACGAGCTGTTTCCTATCAACAACAACGCACAAGCTTTAGACCTTGCCAATTTGCCTTTTAGAATTGAGAATAAGAAGTTTTCCTATCTAGGTATCTCAGTTACAAGAAAGCACAAAGATCTGGTGGTCTTGCTCTCCCAAATTTTCGTTTCTATTACTGGGCTGCTAACTTGCGCTGTCTTGCGTTTTGGTCTTTTTACTACAGCCGACCTGACTGCCCTGACTGGGTAGAGATGGAGCTACAGTCGGATGATAGTATGTCAATTCTTGCACTTCTGGGATCCCCACTCCCACTTCCCTCACTCAGATTCATTAAAAATCCGGTGGTTAAACATTCTTTAAAAATGTGGGCACAATTTAGGAAATATTTTGGATTTCACAGCTTCTCTCTTCTCAGCCCCATCGCATCAAACCATCTTTTTAAACTGTCCTGCCAGGATTCTGCTTTTCGTGAATGGCACAGGAATGGTATCATGCGCTTTAAAGACCTTTTCATAGGCAACAGCCTGGCATCTTTTGAGCAGCTAAGTAAAAAATGCAGTCTTCCTAAGTCAAATTTTTTCAGATATCTTCAAGCAAGGCATTTTGTTGTTTCTCATTTACCTGGCTCTTTAATATCAACAGACTTGACCACTGTTGATAGAGTACTCTCTGTCAATCCACTTAAAAAAAAGTTAATTTCAGCTCTGTATAACATTTTGTTGGATCTTGGGCGTGCCTCCACAGATAGGCTTAGAACAGCATGGGAGGAATACTTGGGTCTCTCTCTATCAGAGGACACTTGGACTTCCATACTTAAACTGGTTAGCTCGACCTCCCTCTGTGCACGTCACAGTTTAATTCAGTTCAAAGTGGTGCACAGGGCTCATATCTCAAAAGCAAAACTATCATGTATCTACCCTGATATTAGCCCACATTGTATCAAATGTGTTTTTTCTGAAGCTTCACTCATCAATCAATCAATCAATCAATCAAATTTTATTTGTATAGCCCATATTCACAAATTACATTCATCTCATAGGGCTTTAACAGGGTGTGGCATCCTCTGTCCTTAACCCTCAGCAAGAGTGAGGAAAAACTACTAAAAACCCTTTTAACAGGGTAAAAATAAGTAGAAACCTCAGAGAGAGCCACATGTGAGGGATCCCTCTCCCAGGACGGACAGAAGTGCAATAGATGCCACGTGTAAAAACATTCATCATTAAAGTTTTTAGCGGCATTGATGCAGTCCCGCCTCAATCATAGTCCATGGTCAGCAACCAGCAGAACCACGATCCAGCATCCAGACCAGAGGCCACTCCAGTCCTCAGTCACCGTCCACCGCCGCCCACCAGGACCCACCACGAGCCATCGCCGTGGCCCTGGTCCACCTCCTTTACCCAGTGCCAACGCGACACAGGGTCCGCCACCAGCACCACGATCAGCCCACACGACACAGAATCCGCCACACTGGGTCCACCACTGCGACCCCCGATGCGCGATCCACAAACAGCAATCCATGGTGCGGCCACAGAGGCCCTGGATCTGCGGGTGTTAAAGCAAAGGGACCCCGGGGAAGGGGGGGGGGTTAGGGATGGAGAAGAGGAAGGAGAAGCTGGAAAAAGAAGCTCCGTGTGTCATATGTCATTAAATAGAGCAAGTTACGTTCTGCCTCACTAATTAACTCTAACTATAAGCTTTATCAAAACTCATCAACTCATCCACATGTACTGGTCCTGTTCGAGCCTTACCAACTACTGGAGAGAAATCACCCCCAGTCACGCACAGTGGCTAGAAGAAATCATATCCTGCTTAAAATTGGAGAAGGTTAGATACTCGCTTAAGCGATCAAGTGGGATATTTCAGAAGGCATGGGGTCCTTTTCTTAATGCATTCCAGACTTTCTGAAAACCGGGCCATTAGGTGCAGCTGAACAACACTATGTACTCTTTGCTTATGCTTATTTTTAGCGCAGGCTCTAGATGTGACAATGTGCTCATATTATTGTATTGTATTGGCAGTGCCTGGGAAGGGATTATTTTTCATTTGAAGATTTTATTTGATATATTCTCTTTCTTTTCTGTATAACGTTGCATTTGTTTTTTTTCTGTTGTTACCTTGTGTTTTTTCTCCTGAAGTTATATTGCCCAATTCATGTCTGTCTGGACACATTGGTGTTGATTGTTGTACTCATGTTTACCTCCTGTCTCTGTAATGTCCATTCAGCATTGCACTTAAATATATTGAAAATCCTTCAATAAACAGATTTTGATTTAAAAGCGTCAGCTAAATTAATTGTAATGTAATGGACTATGGCCCACTGTATTGCAATTCTCAGTTTTTTTTAGACACCAGATGGCCTGCCTCACCCCTGACCTGCCAGCTGTCCCTCAGAACGCCTCCACACCCCCCGCTGCCGACGTTAATTATAATTTTACTGTATTTACGTTTAGTTTTTAGCCGTTAGTTTTGATTCGAGGTCGCCGGCTCTGGCCCCTGGGATGCAATTGACTATGGTCGCTGGTGTTTCTTACCTCACGTTTCTCAGGCCAATTACCAGAGTTTGCTTCTAAACGGGTGCTTCGCTGAGTGAATCTCTTTGAAACGTGAGCTAGTGGGTCTTTAATCTTGGGCTTTTTAAAGGTAGCACTATGCAACCTCCGGAAAGTTACCCAGCCGCCCTTGGCTCCCGGCTGCACGGGACACGTTGAGGTATTGATAGCTGAGGCTAAGCTCTGTGCTAAGCTAGGTGGCAAGCGGGGGCTGGCTTATTACAGCTAACGGATGTTCTAAGCTGCAGAGCCGAGCTTGTAAGTCACTAAGCCTCGCCTTCATCGCTACCAACATACTACATTTATTACATGTACCAATACTGACAAGGGAGGCAGAGGAGTATGTAAACATGAGACACTCGGAGCAAGAGAGAGCAGTGGAGCAAGTGGAAGAGAGAATACATTGCTGTTAGACTACAAGGGTGAGCTCAAACAGAAGAATTCGGTGCCACGCAGATGGAAGGACACAGAATCGCTAAAGCACCTAATAGTAGGGGTTGGTATGTGTGAGTGTTTAACTACAGACCAGCGATTTTAGCCGTAGTAATATTGAGAAACAGCTGTGTTTAGCAGAGGAGCTAGTTTAGAGGGGGCGACCACCACCAGCGGCAGGAAAACAGGAAATGACGAAATAATGCAGCAGGTTTACCTTAATGCCAACCGGCAACCGCTCATTTATTTCAAAGTTCAGCTTTTCACCTGACAGATGTTAAATGTATTCAAGTATGAAATAGCAATAAGCAACAACAGATAATTCATAACAAAGAAAACCTAACAGCTGGCAATGAAAAACATACACTCCTGATCAAAATCTTAAGACCAGTTAAAAAATTGCATGAATTTGCATTTTGCACTGTTGAATCTTAGGAAGGTTCTAAGTAGAGTTTCAAAATGCAAAAAGAAGAAATGGGAACAAGAGCCCAAAAGTTGTGAGCAGGCAATTTATTGAAAACAACAATTTAACTGAAGTAGGCTGTTCATCAGCTGATCAAAAGTTTAAGACCACAGCTACCTCCTAAAACAGAAATTAAAGTGTCAAAAACTGACACAGTAATGAGTAGCTCCACCATTATTGTTGATCACTTCAAAAATTCGTTTTGGCATGCTTGATGCAAGTGTTTCCAAAAGGCTAGTGCGAATGTTGCGCCAATTGGTGAAGATGGCTTCACGAAGGGCATCCACTGTCTTGAACTGAAGTCCATTTTTGTAAACTTCCCTTACCATCCATCCCCAAATGTTCTCAATTGGATTAAGATCAGGGGAACACGCAGGATGGTCCAAAAGAGTGATCTTATTCTCCTGGAAAAAAAGTCTTGGTCAGACGGGCATTTTGATTTGGAGCGTTGTCCTGCTGAAAAACCCAGTCGTTACCACACAGACGAGGGCCCTCAGTCATGAGTTCCTTCAATGGAACAATGGAGCATTGTTCCATTGAAAGAAAAAGCACCCCAGATCATGATGGCGCCCCCTCCACTGTGCCGCGTAGAAAACATCTCAGGTTGCATCTCCTTGTCATGCCAGTAACGTTGGAAGCCATCAGGACCATCAAGGTTACATTTTTTCTCGTCAGAGAATAAAACTTTCTTCCACCTTTGAATGTCCCATGTTTGGTGCTCCCTTGCAAAGTCTAAACGGGCAATTTTGTGGCGTTGAAGGAGACGTGGCCTTTGAAGACGTTTCTTGTTTTTGAAGCCCTTCCTTCGCAGATGCCGTCTGATGGTTATTAGCCCAATAACCATTACCATACATTACCATTACTGGTGCAGTCAGCACCAGTAATGGCCTTAATTTGGGACGAGGATCGTCCCGTGTCTTGACGGACAGCCATTCGGATCCTCCGGCTCAGCGCCGGTGAGATTTTTTTGGGTCTACCACTTGATTTTTTTGTTCCATAACCCTGAGAATCTTTTAAGAAATGCAAAATGACTGTCTTACTGCGTCCAACCTCAGCAGCGATGGCACGTTGTGAGAGGCCTTGTTTATGCAGTTCAACAATCCTACCACGTTCAAAGACGGTGAGCTTTTTTGCCTTTGCCATCAAGAGATCTTCACAGTGTGATTACTTGACAGGAAATGACATGGAATCCAAATTTTTGCACAGATTTTGGCTTTTAAAGGCTGTGGTCTTAAAATTTTGATCAGCTGATGAACAGCCTATTTGAGTTAAATTGTTGTTTTCAATTAATTGCCTGCTCACAATTTTTGGTCTCTTGTTCCCATTTCTTCTTTTTGCATTTTGAAGCTCTACTTAGAACCTTCCTAAGATCCAACAGTGCAAAATGCAAATTCATGCAATTTTTTAACTGGTCTTAAGATTTTGATCAGGAGTGTATAAAACCCCTTTTGCAAGCCCTAATGTAGCTTGTGAGCGCCGTCTGAGGTAAGTGCATTACGAATAGAGTCCCAACTCCATATAGGAGATGAAACGGTCAACTACTCGATCAGCACCAAAAGTCCATCCTCCTCCTTACTCTGAAGACAGGTGACTGACAGCCGTTACAGTCCCACTGGCCATGTTAGAAGAGTAACAGCTGGTTTCCAATTATCTGATTCTCCCGTGCGGCCACTTCCGATTTTAGCGAACTAGCGTGGCATTAGCTGAATGCTAACAAGTGGCTACACAGCAGGCAAGAGAGACATTTATTAACTGTGTTGGGAGTAATGCGTTACAAAGTAACGCGTTACTGTAATTACTAACAAGCATGTAACAAAGTATTTTTTTTAATCAAGTAACGCAGTTACAAATACTGAAATTTAAATTAGTTTATTACTCGCGTTATTCTCTTTTGTGAAAAATGAACACTTGCAGACAAGAAGACAAGATAGGCCTACTTTAGCTGCTTCTGATCTGACGTCGCAGGACCTTGGTGGCGCAATGATACTGTAACAGCCCCTCGCTGGCAAAGCATTACAAGAGGTTCAAACTGATGTGCCACAGCTCTTTATTTAAACATCAGATTGAGGTGCCGTAGAAAACACCGTAAAACTAGAAGACAACAAGTAAACATAAACATTTAGTAAAATACAAATACAACCGTTAAAACACCTAAACATCAGCTAAACAAACAAATAACCGCGTGAGCAAGTTTGACAGGTAAATGTGACTGCAACTGCCGTTCCACACTATGTGTAGCAGAGGGACTAAAACCAGCTTCGTACCTCATTCCGCTCGGCGAGGGGTATTAAATGAGGATAAACCGTCCGTAAGATAGGGAAACCGTCGGCTGGCGTCCTGTCGTTTCCTGCTTTTAACGTCATGAAGACGCAGCTGTACGGCAGGTGTTAATGTCTCAGGCTCGGACCGGAGCGAGAGATTTGGTTTGTCTATTAAATCTGTCCGCTCTGTGAGAGCTACAGGCATTTACGCAAGGTGAGTCGCTATGCTTAAAAAGCCAACAAATTTCTAACTTAAATAACATTATACATACTTTGAACATAAAGAAAAAAATAAACAGTATATTATGTGTTGTGGAAAGTACTGTTCAAATTCATTACATTTAAAAAGCAGACATAAATAACTTAAAAGTTACTTTCCCTAGTAACTGATTACTTTTGATATACAGTAACTGGTGAAGTAATTAAATTAACTTTAAAAGAATTAACTAGTAACTGTAACTAATTACAAATTTTCAGTAACTTGCCCAACACTATTTATTAATCCCACACAGACACACTACATGCAAATGGGGGAAATTTGCTTCAGCGACGGCTGAAACATGCCTCAGCGACGGCGGAGGCATGGGTTGGTGTGTGTGTGTGCGTGCGTTGGTGTGTGTGTGCGTGTGCGTGTGTGAATTAGTCTGCAAAGACAGAATAAAAATCAAAAGCTAACCTGTACCTTGTGAGTCTGGTGCTCAATTGACAAGGAACCCCTGGTATACAGTAACATACTGTTTTGCTCAATGTTACCCTTCCCTCAAGTTCTGGGACTATCATATAGAAACTATGCAGTTCAGTAATAGTAATCAGTGTTATATGAATCTGTGGTTTTACATAATTCCACTGATTGGTGGTGACACTACAAGACGAAAAGAAAACTAATAATAACTTATGTAAGATTAATTAAAAAACAAATTTTTGCATACGTTTTCTCAAGGAGACATATTCACAATGTCTGTTATAACTCAAAGATGTTGAGTGTTTTTATAACAATACTGTACCTAACTTTCCTCTATCCTCTCTTTTGCAGCCTTTTTGAAGATGATGAGCCTCCATGTGTTGAGGAGATTGAGTATTCCACAAACTGTCCCACTCTCAAAGGCACTGATCTGGATTCAGATATCAACAGCAACATGGCCATTGTGGATGAAGACGAAGATAGCGATGGCATAGGACAAAGGGGAGCAAAGCAGCATCAATGCAGCATTGGTGTGCAACAGTCAAATATGAAGAGCTGCCTATTCCCTGACTCAATCAGACAGGCATCAATCAAAACACTCATTGAGAAAAGAAACAATTGTCAGGGTGTGAGCATTGTCAATGGACAAATCACAAGTTAAAGGAATATTGATATAATTTTTAGTGTGTTTTAAAGAGATAGAAATGACGACCCCGCGTGTCGCCCGCAAGGCATGTTCTAAATTAATAAAGAAAAAGAAAAAAAAGAATTTAAAAATGAAGACAAAAATAGAAAGAAAAAAAAAGTTAAACCGCCATCTCACTCTATATACAAGCAAAGTGTTTTTGCATTGACTTAAGATAGATTTTGAGTTCATCTAAATGTTCCTTAGTGTGATGGTCTGTGGGTAAAACTGTTCCTGTGTCTGGTTCACTTGCTGTACCGTGTTCTGTGGTGCCACCCACAAGTTGTGTCTATGGTGTGATGGATGAGCAGTGATGTTTCCTGTCCTTTTCCTAAACCTGGCATGTTTGCTATGGATGGACTGCAGGTGGTCACCGATGATTTCTTCTGCACTTCTGACTGCCATAATCATGTCTGTTCTCTCCATATCCATATGAGGGTTAAGGGCAGAGGATATCAAACTTTGTTAATGCCCTATGAGACAAATTGTGATTTTTGAATATGGGCTTTACAAATAAAATTAGATTTATTGATATCCATCACTGTCTTGTTTGGTTTGGCCATCAAAGAAGTACAAGACCAGATTACAAAAAACTGTGTAGAACCTGCTCTTAGGCAGGTTCAACTCCATGGGTTATTGCAGGAAGTACTTTGTGGCAAATTAAGTTTCCACTGGGGTCTCCCATCAACAGTCGGTGACCATTCATTCATGGTTCAACATGCTTTTATTGGTGAGTCAAGCAAAAATAAATGTAAAAAAAACATAAACTGTCTTGCAGTTTCTGCTGGCATCATGGTTGCTCAGCTCTGTCCAGTCTCTTTCCTCTCTCTTTGGCATCTCTCATGTCACCTTTACAATACACGGAAAGAAATCGGCCAACTAACCTCAGCTTTGCCAATTAACCAACCCTGGTTCAGACATACACACATTCTCTGCTAGGCCTTTTTGATGACGGAAGTATCAAAAAGGTCCAGGGAGATGGTGTGATATGAGGGATTCAAAAGCAGACAGAGTGTTGTTAAAGATGGTGGTGGGGGAGGGGCAGTGTCTCAAGGCTCCTCCTGCAATTCACTTTCATCTCCACAGTGTTTAAAATGCTCGGCTACAGTTTGTTATGACCGCACACAGGGCAAGACTCATCACTGTCCCGGTTGATGTCGCTTACCATTGTGTATGTGTCTCGTGCTGGGTCCTGGTGGGCAGCGGTGGAAGGTGACTGAGGACTGGAGTGGCCTCTGGTCTGGATGGTGGATCGTGGTCCTGCTGGTTGCTGACCATGGACTGTGATTGCAGCGGGACTGCATCAATGCCGCTAAAGACTTTAATGATGAATGTTTTCTACACGTGGCATCTATTGCACTTCTGTCCGTCCTGGGAGAGGGATCCCTCACATGTGGCTCTCTCTGAGGTTTCTACTTATTTTTACCCTGTTAAAAGGGTTTTTAGTAGTTTTTCCTCACTCTTGCTGAGGGTTAAGGACAGAGGATGCCACACCTTGTTAAAGCCCTATGAGATGAATGTAATTTGTGAATATGGGCTATACAAATAAAATTTGATTGATTGATTGATATGACCGGGATGATTCCAGAGCCCTTGATGCAGTTTGGGACTTCACACAGCTCCAGTGATCTGAGGAAGATATGTATGAAGCCCAGGGCCAGCTGGTAAGCACAGACCTTTACACGGGAAGGTGACAGGACCCTTGAGCTTACTGGGCCTTTTGTCTCCAAAAAAGGTTGAAACACATCCTCCTCACAGAACCCTAGTGCCTTTGGGAAGTCATTAGAGAGGGCAGAGCGGTCGTCAAGGAGAGCAGTTGAAATCCCCACACTGGTAACTGACAGTGCCACGATCATAGAATGTGTTTACAGCAGCCACACTGCAAATTACGTCTTACTGCAGTCCCCCTTATCTCTCTGGCCATAGTGATTTTTCAAAGATGTTTTACATTCAAAGCCTCTCTGGGAAAGCACACAGCCTTGAGCGGTGACTGGCACAGTTCTGGAGAGCAGAGTGTTGGTTAATAACAGTCCTCCTCTTTGAGCTCTCTGAATCCTAGGTGGAATGCCACCCACTGTCCCATTGTACATTTAATTGTAAGTGAGATTAACCTGTATTCAAAAGTCTCATTTGACACAACCTTCATGCACAAAAGCAGTGCCACAATCTGAAGGTATGGCTAAAATATGTATTAGGATCTTAATATCCTTTTATGGTGATAGGGGAAGGGCTAGTGTGCTGCTTTTTCATGCCAACACAGCAGTTATTTGAAAGGAGTTACGGCAGGTGACTTAGACCAGCCCCACTACCACCAGGCCTCAAACCCTGCACAGAATGAGAGGCCCCTGGTCTCAAGGGATGTGTGAGCAGTTGGAGATCTTGAAGTTCCAGGAAGATTGTGGAAAAGAAAATAATGATTGAATTCAATTTGATGCTTGTCGGGCATCTGTGCTTCAGAATGATGTCTTGAATAAGTGTCTGAAAACATTAACAAAGGAGAAACACAGATACGGCTTTATTATAAGCATTATATTATGTTGACTATATTATAATTGCAGCAATTAGGGGTTGTAGGCTGAAATGTTTTTTTTATCACATATCAAAAACAGTAAGTTTTCATGTCAAAATATCTCTCTGACATATTAATTCTATACAGTATTCATTTAATTTGTGTTCAATGGTGCCTCTGACGTTTGACAGTCAAGATATCACCTGTCAGATACTAGCAGAGCAGCCAGATAATTGCAGAGGATAAAGGAATACGTCCAATCAAACAGAATTAAGGGTGACTAAATACTTCCATCTACTGGTAAAAAAGGAGCATAACATACCATAACATAACACTACATAAAGTTGACCCAAATTAGTTTTGTCTGAAGACAAACATAAAATAACCAACCCATTTTTTGTTGAATTAATTGTAAAGGTCACCTAAGTGCACTTTATATGTATAGTATTTGTGTCAGGGAAGACAGATAATCTGCTTTTGTTACCTACATATTTTAGTCTTTGCATATTTATCTGGCAGAAGCCTTAAATTAAAATGATAAGGGATTGGATCTCCATCTGTACTTGTTTATTGTATGTATTATTGTGTATATATTTGTTTCTCTATATCTGAATGTTATAAATGGGCGTAAGTGACGTCTCAACAGGGTTTTTTTGTGTGTGCGGGCCGGTGAACGACCAGCGAAGTTCGTTGAAATGGCGGACCTGAGGATTTACAAAGGATTATTTCCAAATAGGTGGATTATTGCCTGGGCGAAACTTTCATGGATTCCCGTGAGGATTGGACTCATTTTCTGGGCGGTCAGAGGTTGTGAGAATAGCGTGGACTATTTTGTTTATTATTGTTTGCGGCAATCTCAGCATGCCACACTTGCTTAAACTTTGCTTTGGGATGTTTTTGGGGATTCGGTACTATAAGGGAAAAACTATTTTGTTTGATGAACTTAGGGACTATATTTACCTGGGGTATTGATGTATGTGATTTGTTTGAAGTTGAGTGGTTGTGCACACTTTCCCGTCTTTGTTTGCGGGCACACGTCTAGGTGCTACGTGTGTATAATTAGGTTCATGAAAAAAAAGACTATTAAATGCAGTGTTCTGGGTTAGTTTCGTTATTATATATATATTCTTTCAAACGTGGTGGGGCCAGATGTCAAGGTTATCGATCCTATAAAGTATTTTTGGATTATTGCAAGAGGGTCAGAGGGCGGCGCCCGTACACAGCGTCCAGCCGTTCTCCTTTAGAATAGTGTATCTAATTTTTCCCTTACATTCTAAACAAGGTGAATTATTACAAGATAGGATGCTTGTCAGGCATCTGTGCTTCAGAATGATGTCTTGAATAAGTGTCTGAAAACATTAACAAAGGAGAAACACAGATAAGGCTTTATTATAAGCATTATATTATGTTGACTATATAATAATTGCAGCAATTAGGGGTTGTAGGCTGAAATGTATTTTTTTTATCACATATCAAAAACAACAAGTTTTCATGTCAAAATATCTCTCTGACATACTATCTCTATACAGTATTCATTTAATTTGTGTTCAATGGTGCCTCTGACGTTTGACAGTTCAGATATCAGCTGTTTCTGTGATGATTCTATGTTTGTTTTGGTTTTGTTGTATGAATTCTGTGTTCTCTCTCCCCCTCCCCTTATTGTTTCATCCACTGCAGGTCATTAGTGTGGCAGGGGGTGTAGCTGGCTTCTCCTACTCTGCAGAAGACGAGGCACACATGCTCTTACTCACTCATCACATTCCCCATAAAAGCCTGGTCTTGACTCCACTGCTCTGCCACACAATTCCGTCTAGCCCGGTAGTGCTCAGTGCGTTTCTGAGTTCATGTTTTGTTGAGTTTTTCATCCGCTTTGCTGTGTGCCGTACTGCTCCCCTACATTTGTATTCTGGCAGAGTTTTTTTCCCCCTCCATGTGGTCAGCACTCGTTCAATCCTCGGGACTGTTCCAGCCAGCCGGCTCTCTGATTCCATGGCCTGCTCTTCTCTGCTTTGTTGAGCAATAAACTCTACATTTATCTAACCCTGTATTTCAGTCTCTGCTTTGGGGTCCAAACAAAATCAGTAATCCAACAGTTTCAGTAAATGCAGCAAAAGTGTCTCCTGCTAAAACTGTCTTGCAGTTAACAGACTAAACCAGTCCAATAATTACCTTATGTGGGTAATAAAGCATTGCCACTGTGCACTAAAAACTTTCATACATGTAAACTATCAATCTATAACTATCTATAGACACCTCATTAATTGATGCAATTGGTGGCAATATAAGCTCTACCCCTAGATCGTTCACATTTTAAGCTTATATTGAGGACACTAATATTATCCGCAGAAATTTGGTCAAGCATTGTGCTTTAATATATACACTGGGTTTCCAGAGTATTAAACTCTGTAATACACCTACAGCATTCTAAGATTCAGTCTATTTTCTGGCAAAGTTGCTTATATCAATTCTTTTAATGTGATATAAACAAATAAACCAAAACATACGTGTACAGAATAGTGACTAGTTCCTTTTTTAGACTGTTGCTCAGAAGATAAAGCGGGTCATCCACTGACCTGTAGTTGAACGGTTCGATGTGATATAGTTCCAAGGCACTTACTCACAGCACATAGACACACACACACACAGTGAAATACATACCAAATCGATAATGGGTGATAACGGATTCTTGCTGTGTTAGGTTTCTGATTGAGAGTTTGTCATTCAAACTTTGCCCACACACACACAAATTGATGTCTGTGACCCTAAAGTAGGGTTTCAGGGAAAAAGATTGTCTATCATTGGATCATGTGGTCTTGGAGTTATTTTATCACAAGCAACAGGGGACAATC
Organism: Pseudopleuronectes americanus; assembly: GCA_038501795.1. Taxonomy (NCBI): domain Eukaryota; kingdom Metazoa; phylum Chordata; class Actinopteri; order Pleuronectiformes; family Pleuronectidae; genus Pseudopleuronectes; species Pseudopleuronectes americanus. The sequence goes on from CM076720.1 coordinate 24,821,017, forward strand.
CTCAGGTTTGCGCTCATTCATATTTAATGGGCGAGATCAGACAAATGTCTGACCAATGAACAGCAGGTGGCCAGATTTGGTCCACTGTTCTAGAGATGCTGTACTATCAAAATGTGTAGTTTTATGTATACCTGCTGTAGCAGCCATAGAAAACCGGTTTACTCTGCATGCTACAGTAGTTACACATGGATCTGACTCTGCCCCTGAGTTTGTGCTATGAATTTCTTTGTGAGGACCAGTGGCGCCTGTTAAACCCTAACCCCAAACAAACTGAAGCCAGATAAAAAAAAACACATTACACAGAATGCCAATCCTATTGCCCTTTATCGAGCAGCTGACCAATGCTAAGCCTGCTGAAAAAAGGTAGCCTCATTGTGTCTAAGTGACTTTAGCAAATGTCGTTTGCATTTTTCAGAGCGATGATTTAGGTCTCGCACCCACGCCATTTTCGACAGTATATCTGGGCCTTAAACAGCAAACGGGAAGCAATAAAAGACATTACTTATGCCGCATCAAGTTAGCCAACTCTGTTTCTCATAACAAGAGCAGGAGAAACACTTGTGTGAGCTCGTCCTCATCACTTGCTGCTGATTCTAGAGAGCTACGTCACATGTGAAATCTGCACAAACCAATTAAAGAGCAGCCTGTAGCCCCATGGTTGCCAAAAATGTAAGGTATTTTATTTACTGCGCCAGGAAGTATATTCTGTACTGTATTTAGACAGAAATTAACCAAATACAATTTGAATGCTCACATGTGCTTACGTTCTACAAGGAGCATTGGACAAGTAAACTATTATTTGCATAGGACCTGGGATGGGCGGAGAACATCACCTCCACCATCAAGAAGGCCCAGCAGAGGATGTGCTTCCTGCGGCAACTGAAGAAATTCAACATGAAAGTGATGGTTGAGTTCTACACAGCCATCATTGAGTCCATCCTCCCCGCATCAATTACCGTCTGGTATGCGGCCTCCACTGTCAAGGACAAGGACAGACTGCAGAAGGTCATCGACTCCGACCTGCCGACTCTTCTAGACCTGTTCCAGTGCAGGATCAGTAAGAGAGTAGGCAAGATCATCGCTGATCCTTTCTATCCTGGTCACCACCTATTTCATAGACTCCCATCCGGAAAAATGTTCCAGGACTAAAGTCCGATGTATGCTTCTCCGAGTCAGTTGAGGACGGACTGACGGACTGACCGGACGGACACTTTTATGATTTATAGTTCTCTGTTGCTGAAAACAATTGGGCACCAGGACAGTAGGCGGCGCAACGGAAGATGAGCTTAGAGAAGCCTAGCTTCTCTAAGCTCGTCCCCCCCAGCTTCCACACACAGTCAGCAGGGACTCCTGATACTAACTACTACCAAGTGTTTGCTTCTAACCTGACAGTGTTTGAGAAACAGTGTCATGATAGCCGTGGAATTAAAGTCAGCGGGTTTTTGCGCTGTTCCCACTGCAGTTAGCATGGTGGCTAGCGCCGTCAGAGCCTTTATGACAGGGCGTTATAACCGTATGTGACCGTACACACGTGCCGTTAGTGCTCTTACCAGCCACCGTCAGCAACTCCACTGGCTTAATACATTTGTCACGTTAATCATAGAGTCGTAGTTGTGTTTGGGTTTATTGTGCTGTAGGGAATGAAACAGGAAGTTTGAGGTCCGGAAATGTCATTAGCGGACGTTAGTGGACCAATCACAGCCAAGGGCTATCCGTAGGCTCTCTGCCATGCCGACGTGTAGTTAGAAAAATCCGAGCTGCAAGAAAAGCTGTCCGAGGCCCTCGGAGTGGGCGTTTCTCTGTCCGTGTCCGTCTGTCGCACTCAAAACGGAGAGGCATACATCGGCCTTAAAACCTTGCACCACCTGAACAGTTTTTACCCCATGGCAGTGGGGCTCACAAACAATCCCCCTGCATCACACTGACTCTGCCCCCCCCCGCACATAATTTATACAAATCCAATCACTGCACCTTAGCACCGCACATGCCCATAACTTATTGTTTCTTACTGTATATATAAGATTATAAGATTTATTGTACAGTCCACCAACCACACCAAGGCAATTTCCTATATGTGCAAATATACTTGGAAATTAAAAGAATTCTGATCTGATTCGGATAATAATAATAATTATTATTTTTTATTTGTGAAATTGTGACAACATAAAGCTAAATACAAGATAAATCAAATATACAAATATATGTACATAATGGAAAGACAGACAAAACGTAATACAGTTTAAGCGATGTGTAGGATAATGTAGTAATGAAATGAGGGTTTCTGGAGTAAAGATGCAATATGGTGTGTTTTAATGCGTGTGTGTGTGTATGTGTATGTGAGCCATGTCTGCCTGTGTCCATAGTACATGTCCATGTTTAATTGACTAGGATAAGCTTTTGTCTGAATTGAAGAATGTGGAGCAGATCATACAAAAGAATGTGGTGTTTGTTTCTGTGGTAGTAATAAATAAATCACAGCATTTTATATGTATATATGTGACAAAAAGAACTAAAACAGACAAAAATGTATAAATAGTAATGATAATAATGGAAAAGTGAATGCATTCAAATACCATAGAATGTACCTGAATATACCCTCTAATATATAATAGGTCTTATAATAGATAATATAATAATTTATAACTAGGGCTACATTGTAGTACTGCACGGGCCCGAGCACACACAACTCGGGACCTATTGCGGTTGGTGGAGAGAGGGAACGGCTATCAGGCACAAGGATCCGGCTTGCATGCGTGGATAAACACTGTCATGATATGAAGATTTTCCCAGCAAACGGTCGTAGGAGGGGCTATCCTGGGAGCAGCTCCTCATCATTTCTTGATTCAAACCCGGGATGATGGTACTACGCCTGCAAACCATAAAGGAGGACTTCCCCCGTTTAATTGACCAATCCTGTTATACCTTCTGTTATAAAATATTACAAACGCTGTACGTACAACGCGATTATTGACTACTGATTTAGCCTAGGCTGTGATGAGTGCCCATAACTATGCTGTTAACTTTTCAATACTTCTAAATAAATTCAAGATTCAAGATTCAAGATTTTTATTGTCAAATGCACAACAATAACATTAAGCAGGCGCTGGCAATGAAATGCTTGAGTCACAGGCTCTCTTTTAGCAATGCTCAAGTAATTACAACCTAAAAAATAAAATTGAAATAGTATAAAATAGAATAAAATAGAATATCAAAATTTTAAATAGAACATAAAGTATATACAGTACTGTGCAAAAGTTTTAGGCAGGTGAGAAAAAATGATGTAAACTAAGAATGCTTTCAAAAATGGAAGTGTTAACTGTTTATTTTAGAATCAAAGAGTTGCCTTAAAATGGACTAAGCTAAAAGTACCTTAATTTTCCTTATTTGTCCAAACCGTAGTGAGTACAACCTGCTGAAACGTAATAGTAAAAACATCACGTCTAATAAGACTATATAGTAGGGCCTTATTGATTTAGACATTCTCAGGGCACCAATAGATGCTACTAAAGAGAGACCTATCTAATTTCATACTGACTGCTTACATAGTTGCCAATTGGTTTAGAATCAGTGTTAGTAATGGGCCTGTAATTTGCTGCAGCATGTACAGTATCCTCCCCCAGGAACTGTGGGAAGATTGCTTAATCTGTTGACTCATAAAGAGCTTCCTCTGGGAAGCTGAGAGTTTAACATCTACTGTAATTACTGGATCCACGACAAGTCACAGCAGTGCTTTGACATTGATTACACCTAATTAAACATGTAATCAGTCTGTGCTGACACTGTTGTGTCTTGTGTGGACGTGATTCTGCCTTTACCTGGTTCATCTCTCAAAACAAACAGGAAGAAGATGCCACACATATTTTAATTGTAAGTCACGAAGCAAAATCTTGTCAATGTTTCAATAGAGTATTCTCCCAGGGAAAAATGTAATAATCAATATCAAAGCTGGAATTAAAGATGGCAACACATTCTTCCTGTCCACGCATTATATTCCTATGCACCTTCGGGTCTGTTTGGTCCAACTAACTCTCTGCCTTTTCGGAATCAGATAAACTTCTTAAAAGACTTGAGAGTTTTTTTTTACAACTTTATTTATCATTTTTCCATATTGAAAACTATCCCATTTTTAAGCATGACGGATATAATTAAGAATAAGTATAGGAATAAATTACCTCTAATTGCTGTGCCGTTTTTTATAGGGACAGTGCTGCACATAGATGCATTGTATGCCTATGTGTGAGAATAGACACACTTTGAGACCATTTAGATCAGTGGTCACCAAACTTTTCAAGCCCAAGATCTCTTTTTAAATCCAAACATAAGCCGACATTTACCACCCTGATATCTTCCAAAAAAAACATACACTTTCCTCCACTTTTTTGTGGAGGATCATATTTATTATATTTAGCAATTTGTGTTAAAGGCTGAATTTACAAGAAATAAATATACTCATAGAGGCATTTGTGCAACTTTTGCTATTCAATGCACAATATTTCAAATTAATATCTATTCATATATTAATATGTAAGTTGTCAATTTCACATCATGTTCTGCAAATGAGCTGCTCCTGCAGCACAAAGTTTTTACGTATAGGCTTTGATGTGAATATGGTCACAAACATGATGATTTGTATGAAAGAAGTCCCTTGTACTCAAATAAATACCAGTACTACACAGTATGAAGCTGTTCATCTTCCGCTTTTGCAAATATTTCACAATTAAAAAAAACATTTAAACAAGGGAATGAATTCCATTAAAATAAATGCTGGAGTGCTTTTATTTTTGAAAAGGCATACGTGCTGTTATTTGTTTGTGACTTAAATTCTTCTGAAAAACATTAAAACTCGGGTAAAATCTTTTTCTCTGTTTATTCTGCTGTGAACCACAATGTTTATCTGTTTATCAATCAATCAATCAATCAATCAAATTTTATTTGTATAGCCCATATTCACAAATTACATTCATCTCATAGGGCTTTAACAGGGTGTGGCATCCTCTGTCCTTAACCCTCAGCAAGAGTGAGGAAAAACTACTAAAAACCCTTTTAACAGGGTAAAAATAAGTAGAAACCTCAGAGAGAGCCACATGTGAGGGATCCCTCTCCCAGGACGGACAGAAGTGCAATAGATGCCACGTGTAAAAACATTCATCATTAATGTCTTTAGCGGCATTGATGCAGTCCCGCTGCAATCATAGTCCATGGTCAGCAACCAGCAGAACCACGATCCAGCATCCAGACCAGAGGCCACTCCAGTCCTCAGTCACCGTCCACCGCCGCCCAACAGGACCCACCACGAGCCATCGCCGTGGCCCTGGTCCACCTCCTTTACCCAGTGCCAATGCGACACAGGGTCCGCCACCAGCACCACGATCAGCCCACACGACACAGAATCCGCCACACTGGGTCCACCACTGCGACCCCCGATGCGCGATCCACAAACAGCAATCCATGGTGCGGCCACAGGGGCCCTGGGTCTGCGTGTGTTAAAGCAAAGGGACCCCGGGGAAGGGGAGGGGGGGGGAGTTAGGGATGGAGAAGAGGAAGGAGAAGCTGGAAAAGGAAGCTCCGTGTGTCATATGTCATTAAATAGAGCAAGTTACGTTCTGCCTCACTAATTAACTCTAACTATAAGCTTTATCAAAAAGAAAGGTTTTGAGTCTACTCTTAAACAAACAGATGGTGTCTGCCTCCCGAACTGAAATTGGTAGATTATTCCACAAGTGAGGGGCTTGATGGCTAAAAGCTCTGGCTCCTACTCTACTTTTAGAGACTTTAGGGACGACAAGTAAGCCTGAATTCTGGGAGCGGAGTGCTCTAGCGGGTTTATAAGGTACTAACAGCTCTTTAAGGTAAAAAGGCGCTATATTATTAAGGGCCTTGAAGGTGAGGAGGAGAATTTTAAATTCTATTCTAGATTTAACTGGAAGCCAGTGTAGCGAAGCTAATACTGGAGAAATGTGCTCTCTTTTCTTTGTTCTTGTCAGGACACGTGCTGCGGCATTTTGGACAAGCTGTAGAGTCTTTAACGACTTACTGCTGGAGCCTGATAATAATGAGTTACAATAGTCCAGTCTCGATGTAACGAAGGCGTGGACTAGTTTTTCTGCATCTTTTTGCGAAAGGACATGCCTGATTTTTGAGATATTACGCAAGTGGAAAAAGGCAGTCCGAGAAATTTGTTTTAAGTGACTATTAAAAGATAAATCAGGATCGAAGATCACTCCCAAGTTCCTGACTGTTTCGTTGGAAGCAAGGGCAATGTCGTCTAGCGCAGCTATATCATTAGATAATTTATCTCTAAGGTGTTTGGGGCCAAGTATTATAACCTCTGTTTTGTCTGAGTTTAATAAGAGAAAATTGCGGGTCATCCAGGTTTTTATGTCCTTGAGACATGCTCGAAGTTTAGTTAATTGATTACTTTGTTCAGGTTTTATTGACAAGTATAACTGGGTGTCATCCGCATAGCAGTGGAAATTTACCGAGTGTGTCCTGATAATGTTTCCTAGTGGAAGCATATATAATGAGAATAAAATTGGGCCGAGCACAGAGCCCTGTGGAACACCATGGTTAACTTTGGTGCGCACAGATGTCTCATCATTAATTTGCACGAATTGGGAGCGATCAGAAAAATAAGATTCAAACCAATTAAGGGCAGTTCCATTAATTTTAATTAACTGTTTGAGTCTTTGTAATAAAATTTGATGGTCAATTGTGTCGAATGCTGCACTGAGATCTAACAGAACGAGGACAGACACAAGTCCCTGATCTGAGGCTATTAAAAGGTCGTTAGTGACTTTTGCCAAGGCTGTTTCTGTGCTGTGATTGGCTCTAAACCCCGACTGAAAGTCTTCATATATATTATTTTCCTGGAGAAACTCACACAGCTGATTGGCTACCACTTTTTCTAAGATTTTAGACATGAAGGGGAGATTAGATATTGGTCTGTAATTGGCTAAAACCTCTGGGTCTAGGGTGGGTTTTTTGAGAAGGGGTTTGATTACTGCTATTTTAAAAGACTGTGGTACATAACCTGATGATAATGACAGATTGATTGTGTTAAGTAACGAACTATCAATTAGGGGCAGAATTTCTTTAAGTAATTTTGTAGGAATGGGATCTAAGATACAGGTTGTTGGTTTAGAACCTGAGATTATTTTGGTAAACTGATCACAAGTGATCAGAGAGAAGCTGTCTAAATAATGGTTAGGATTCTCAGCCATTTCTGAGATTTCTGTTATTGGGAGGGTATTAGTGCCAATTGAGGGCAGGAGATTGTTGATTTTATTTCTAATGGTTAGAATTTTATCATTAAAAAAGGTCATAAAGGTATTGCTATTTAGGGATGGAGGAATACTGGGTTCGGTGGAGGTGTGACTCTCTGTCAGCCTGGCTACAGTGCTGAAGAGAAACCTGGGGTTGTTTTTATTCTCTTCTATTAGTTTTGAATAGTAGGCGGCTCTTGCTTTGTGGAGAGCCTTTTTATATTCTTTAACACTATTCTTCCAGTCTATGAGGTTTTCAACATGGTTGCTGGAGCGCCACTTCCTTTCTAGTTTTCTTGATAATTGTTTTAACTCATTTGTCTGGGAATTATACCACGGAGCTAATTTACCATGTTTGACATTTTTCTTTTTTAGAGGCGCTATTGAATCTAATGTTAATCGTAATGAGTCTGCAGAGCTATCGACGAGTCGGTCGATCTCAATGGAGCTCGGGTTTTTAAAGAATTTGTTCTTTATATCTACGGATAATACGGGTTTAAATGTAATTGGAATTATTTCCTTAAATTTAGCTACAGCACTATCAGGTAGACATCTAGAAAATGAGTTTTTTATTGGTGGCATATATTCATTTATTGAAAAATGGAAGGTTATTAAATTATGGTCTGATAGAACTGGATTGTGCGGGAGGACTGTTAAATGTTCAATTCCGACACCGTACGATAATATAAGGTCAAGTGTGTGGTTACAACAATGAGTCGGTTGGTGCACACACTGACTGAAACCAATTGAGTCTAGTATTGAATTAAATGCTACGCTACGGTAATCTTTCTTATTGTCAACATGGATATTAAAGTCACCAACAATAATAATTTTATCGCTCTTTAGGACTAAGTTTGATAAAAACTCAGGGAATTCCGTTAAAAATTCAGTATAAGCCCTGGGAGGATGGTAAACTACAGCAAATATGATTGGCTGTTGGTGTTTCCTGGATTGGCGTGGAAGACTAAGAACCAGACATTCAAATGATTTGAAGCTTAGGTTAAGTTTAGGTTTTGGATTAATTGATAGACTGGAGTTAAAAATAGCAGCAACTCCACCTCCTCGCCCAAATTCTCTGGGAACCTGTGCATTTATATGACTGGGGGGAGTAGATTCATTTAGACTGACATATTCATCAGGATGCAGCCACGTCTCAGTGAGGGACAATACATCTAGGTTGTAGTCAGAGACTAGTTCATTAACTAAAAGAGCCTTAGTTGATAGTGATCTAATGTTTAAAAGACCACATTTAAAAGTCTTAGTTCCCTGTGTTGTTGCAGAGGTTGTTTTAATTTTGTATTAGATTTTTGTGTGGAGTTCTCGCTCTGTTATTGTTTAATTTCAATAATTTAATCGGACGGTGGACAGACACAATCTCTATGGGGTTGTGTGACTGATCCAGAGGGAGCGCAGAGAAGTGTTTAGCACTGCAGCTCTGCTTCCTGGTCCCAACTATGGGTTGTCATGTTATAGACTTTGTAATATTCCTAGATAAGAGAGCTGCTCCATCCCAAGTGGGATGAACGCCGTCTCTCATAACAAGACCAGGTTTTCTCAAAAAGGTTAGCCAATTATCTACAAAGCCCACACCGTTTACAGGACACCACGTCGACAGCCAGCGGTTAAAAGACAACATGCGGCTAAACATGTCATCACCTGTTGTATTAGGGAGCGGGCCAGAGAAAACTACTTTGTCTGACATCGTTTTAGCAAAAGCACACAACGACTCAACATTCACTTTAGTGATCTCCGACATACGAAGCCGGGAGTCATTGCTGCCGACGTGAATTACAATTCACGTCGGCATAGTTAACTGTGGCCCCTGGGATACAGTTAACTATGGTCGCTGGTGTCGCTACCCTGACGTTTCTCAGAACCGAGTCGCCAATAATTAAAGTTTGTTTATCAGCGGGTGCCTCGCTGAGTGGAGAGAATCTATTTGAAACGTGAGCTGGTGGCTCTTTAATCATGGGCTTTTTAAGACTAGCACTATGCCCCCTCCGGACCGTCACCCAGCTGCCCTGGGCTCCCTGCTGCACGGGACTAGTCAGGGGACTGCTAGTTGAAGCTAAGCTACGTTCTAAGCTAGGTGGCTCCGACGCTAGCGGAAGCCGGCTAACTACAGCTAACGGAGTTTCTAAGCTGCGGAGCCGAGCTTCTAAGTCACTAAGCCTCGCCTCCATCGCTACCAACACACTACATTTATTACAAGTACCACTACTGTTAAGTGAGGCAGAGGAGTATGTAAACATAAGACACTCGGAGCAAGAGAGAGCAGTGGAGGGAGAGAGAGAAGACATCGCTGATATAGAGCTACGAGGGTGAGCTCACACAGAATCACTAAGAACGCTAGAGTATGGGTTGTTATGTGTGGGTGTTTAACTACAGACCGGTGATTTTAGCCGTAGTGTTACAGAGTTTAGCGGAGGAGCTAATACAGAGAGCGACCAACACTAGCAGCAAGTAAACAGGAAATGAACAGGAAATGACGCGGGACGCTTACCGGAGATGACGTTTATGACACAAACGTATTTACAACATTTTACGAACCCGTAAAAGCACACCAGTTTTTCCGATTCTGAATCCACTCATTTGTTCCAACAGGGCTTTGAGTGTTATCAACATACCGAAAGATTTGAATCTTCATACCGTAGAGTCCTGACATTTAGTTTAGTACAGGGGTGTCCAAACTTTTTATCCCAGGGGCCATATACGGAAAAAAATTCGAAGGTCTGGGCCACTCACGCCGCCACGCCCCCCTGCCCTGGCGCGGTGCGCCTCAATCGCGTCGCTTAGGGTGGGGGGCATGGCAGCGTTCTGAGGGACAGGTCAGGGGTGAGTTGGGTGCCACCTAGTGTCAAAACTGAGAGGTACAATACAGTGGGCCATAGTCCATTACATTACAAGTCATTTAGCTGACACTTTTATCCAAAGCGGTTTACAATCAGTGCATTCAAGGGTACCCGAGGGTACAAACCCAGAATAACAAGAATCAAGAAAGTACAATTTCTTCAAAAATAAAGCAAAACTATAAAGAGCTAAAGTAAATTTTTTTTAATTATTATTAAATTTTTTTTAGGCAGGCCAATTTAAAATGGATGGCGGGCCGTAGTTTGGACATCCCTGCTCTAGTGGGTTGAAAGGTTACTATCAGCTCTTTGAGGTATAATGGTGCCTTATGATTAAGGGCCTTGAAGGTGAAGGAGAAGAATTTAAATTTTTATTCTAGATTTAGCCGGAAGCCAGTGTAGCGAAGCTAATACAGGAGAAATGTGGCCCCTTTCTTGGTTCTTGTCAGGCCACGTGCTCCAGCATTTTTGACAAGCTGCAGAGTCTTTAACGACTTTCTATTGGAGCCTGATAATAAGGAATTACAATAGTCCATTCTGGATTTAACAAAAGCATGGGATCATTTTTCTGCACCTTTTTGGAAAAGGACATGTCGGATTTTTGAGATTTACGCAAGTGGAAGAAGGCGGTCCTAAAAATTCGTTTTAGGTGAGAATTAAAGGACAATTTAGGATTGAAGATCACTCCAAAGTTCTTGACTGTTTCATTGGAAGCAAAGGCAATGTTGTCTAGCGCAGCTATATCATTAGATAATGTATCTCTAAGGTGTTTAGGGCCAAGTATTATAACCTGTTTTATCTGAGTTTAATAAGAGAAAATTGTGATTCATCCAGGTTTGTATGTCCTTGAGACATGCTTGGAGTTTAGTTAATTGATTACATTGCTCATGTTTTATTAACAAGTATAACTGGGTGTCATCTGCATAGCAGTGGAAATTTACAGAGTGTGTCCTGATAATGTTTCCTGGTGGATTCAAATATAATGAGAATGAAATTGGGCCGAGCACAGAACACTGTGGAACACTGTGGTTAACTTTGGTGCGCAACGATGACTCATCATTAAATGCTTCTGTTAATGCTAATTAACTGTTGTAGTCTCTGTAATATAATTTGATTGTCAATTGTGTTGAATGCTGCACTAAGATGTAACAGAACGAAAACAGACATAAATCCTTGATCTGAAGCTATTAGAAGGTCATTAGTGACTTTTGCAAAGGCTGTCTCCGTGCTGTGATTATCTCTAAACTCTTACTGAAATCCTTCATACACATTACCTTCTTGGTGAAACTCGCACAGCTGATTGGCTTCAACTTGTTACAACTTGGCTTCAATGAAAATGTCATTCGAGTGACTCGGTTATTATGGTTACACATGGTTATTTAATAAATCCCAATAGTTCCAGAATGTTCTTCCCATTCTCAATTCAATATTTTCATATGATTATGGCTATGTTTTCATGTCTTAGGTAAAACAGGACATGCTATTATGTGATAGTAGAAGATTTTCTCCAAACACTCTCCCTGCTCTCTGAAACATTATCTGTTATTAAGGTCAGATAAGCTATTAATACGTTGTAAGTAGATCTGTGGTTAAAAAAAGACATTATAATGAGGATATTCTTGGCACTGGTCAACATTTACCCAGACTATACTGTGAAGGCATAAAATATGAACATTATGTAAGGGTTAAACAGAGAGGCTGTGCCTCCTGAACTGAAACTGGGAGATTATTCCACAGTAGGTTAGTTCGATAGATAAACCTCCGAATTCTGGGAGCGCAGTGCTTTAGTCGGGTGATGGTATTAGAAGCTCTTCACATGATGGGTCTGAAAACAGTGGAGATGGTTGTGGACTTCAGAAAGAACCCAGCCCAAACCCACCCCCATCACCCTGAGAGACGCCCCAGTCGTCACTGCAGAGTCCTTCCGCTTCCTGGGCACCATCATCTCCCAGGACCTCAAATGGGTGCTGAACAGCAGCTCCATCACCAAAAGAGGTCAACAGAGGATGTACTTCCTGCGGCAGCTGAAGAAGTTCAACCTGCCAAAGACAATGATTGTGCACTTCTACAACTGCATTATCGAGTCCATCCTCACCTCCTCCATCATCATCTGGTTCGCTGCTGCCACCGCAAACGACAAAAGGAGGCTGCAGCGGATCATCCGTTCTGCTGAGAAGGTGATCGGCTGCAATCTGCCATCTCTACAGGACATGTTTGCCTCTAGGACCCTGAGGCGTGCAGGTAAGATTGTGGCCAATCCTTCCCGCCCGGGTCACAAACTCTTTGAGGTTCTTCCCTCGGGCAGGAGGCTGCGGTCCATCAGGACCAAAACCTCCTGCAACACAAGACCAGCTTCTTCCCGGCTGCAGTTGGCCTTATCAACAAGGCCTGGGAACCCCATCTGACTTTTATCCCGCCCCCACACCTCAAGGATGTGTTAAATTAACACAGAGACGGCGTTCATCAACACTTGGGATGGAGCAGCTCTCTTATCTAGGAATATTACAAAGTCTATAACATGACAACTCATAGTTGGGACCAGGAAGCAGAGCTACAGTGCTAAACACTTCTCTGCGCTCCCTCTGGATCAGTCACACAACCCCATAGAGATTGTGTCTGTCCACCGTCCGATTAAATTATTTAAATTAAACAATAACAGAGCGAGAACTCCACACAAAAATCTAATAAAAATTAAAACAACCTCTGCAACAACACAGGGAACTAAGACTTTTAAATGTGGTCTTTTAAACATTAGATCACTATCAACTAAGGCTCTTTTAGTTAATGAACTAGTCTCTGACTACAACCTAGATGTATTGTCCCTCACTGAGACGTGGCTGCATCCTGATGAATATGTCAGTCTAAATGAATCTACTCCCCCCAGTCATATAAATGCACAGGTTCCCAGAGAATTTGGGTGAGGAGGTGGAGTTGCTGCTATTTTTAACTCCAGTCTATTAATTAATCCAAAACCTAAACTTAACCTAAGCTACAAATCATTTGAATGTCTGGTTCTTAGTCTTCCACGCCAATCCAGGAAACACCAACAGCCAATCATATTTGCTGTAGTTTACCATCCTCCCAGGGCTTATACTGAATTTTTAACGGAATTCCCTGAGTTTTTATCAAACTTAGTCCTAAAGAGCGATACAATTATTATTGTTGGTGACTTTAATATCCATGTTGACAATAAGAAAGATTACCGTAGCGTAGCATTTAATTCAATACTAGACTCAATTGGTTTCAGTCAGTGTGTGCACCAACCGACTCATTGTTGTAACCACACACTTGACCTTATATTATCGTACGGTGTCGGAATTGAACATTTAACAGTCCTCCTGCACAATCCAGTTCTATCAGACCATAATTTAATAACCTTCCATTTTTCAATAAATGAATATATGCCACCAATAAAAAACTCATTTTCTTGATGTCTACCTGATAGTGCTGTAGCTAAATTTAAGGAAATAATTCCAACTACATTTAAACCCGTATTATCCGTAGATATAAAGAACAAATTCTTTAAAAACCCGAGCTCCATTGAGATCGACCGACTCGTCGATAGCTCTGCAGACTCATTACGATTAACATTAGATTCAATAGCGCCTCTAAAAAAGAAAAATGTCAAACATGGTAAATTAGCTCCGTGGTATAATTCCCAGACAAATGAGTTAAAACAATTATCAAGAAAACTAGAAAGGAAGTGGCGCTCCAGCAACCATGTTGAAAACCTCATAGACTGGAAGAATAGTGTTAAAGAATATAAAAAGGCTCTCCACAAAGCAAGAGCCGCCTACTATTCAAAACTAATAGAAGAGAATAAAAACAACCCCAGGTTTCTCTTCAGCACTGTAGCCAGGCTGACAGAGAGTCACACCTCCACCGAACCCAGTATTCCTCGATCCCTAAATAGCAATACCTTTATGACCTTTTTTAATGATAAAATTCTAACCATTAGAAATAAAATCAACAATCTCCTGCCCTCAATTGGCACTAATACCCTCCCAATAACAGAAATCTCAGAAATGGCTGAGAATCCTAACCATTATTTAGACAGCTTCTCTCTGATCACTTGTGATCAGTTTACCAAAATAATCGCAGGTTCTAAACCAACAACCTGTATCTTAGATCCCATTCCTACAAAATTACTTAAAGAAATTCTGCCCCTAATTGATAGTTTGTTACTTAACACAATCAATCTGTCATTATCATCAGGTTATGTACCACAGTCTTTTAAAATAGCAGTAATCAAACCCCTTCTCAAAAAACCCACCCTAGACCCAGAGGTTTTAGCCAATTACAGACCAATATCTAATCTCCCCTTCATGTCTAAAATCTTAGAAAAAGTGGTAGCCAATCAGCTGTGTGAGTTTCTCCAGGAAAATAATATATATGAAGACTTTCAGTCGGGGTTTAGAGCCAATCACAGCACAGAAACAGCCTTGGCAAAAGTCACTAACGACCTTTTAATAGCCTCAGATCAGGGACTTGTGTCTGTCCTCGTTCTGTTAGATCTCAGTGCAGCATTCGACACAATTGACCATCAAATTTTATTACAAAGACTCAAACAGTTAATTAAAATTAATGGAACTGCCCTTAATTGGTTTAAATCTTATTTTTCTGATCGCTCCCAATTCGTGCAAATTAATGATGAGACATCTGTGCGCACCAGAGTTAACCATGGTGTTCCACAGGGCTCTGTGCTCGGCCCAATTTTATTCTCATTATATATGCTTCCACTAGGAAACATTATCAGGACACACTCGGTAAATTTCCACTGCTATGCGGATGACACCCAGTTATACTTGTCAATAAAACCTGAACAAAGTAATCAATTAACTAAACTTCGAGCATGTCTCAAGGACATAAAAACCTGGATGACCCGCAATTTTCTCTTATTAAACTCAGACAAAACAGAGGTTATAATACTTGGCCCCAAACACCTTAGAGATAAATTATCTAATGATATAGCTGCGCTAGACGACATTGCCCTTGCTTCCAACGAAACAGTCAGGAACTTGGGAGTGATCTTCGATCCTGATTTATCTTTTAATAGTCACTTAAAACAAATTTCTCGGACTGCCTTTTTCCACTTGCGTAATATCTCAAAAATTAGGCATGTCCTTTCGCAAAAAGATGCAGAAAAACTAGTCCACGCCTTCGTTACATCGAGACTGGACTATTGTAACTCATTATTATCAGGCTCCAGCAGTAAGTCGTTAAAGACTCTACAGCTTGTCCAAAATGCCGCAGCACGTGTCCTGACAAGAACAAAGAAAAGAGAGCACATTTCTCCAGTATTAGCTTCGCTACACTGGCTTCCAGTTAAATCTAGAATAGAATTTAAAATTCTCCTCCTCACCTTCAAGGCCCTTAATAATATAGCGCCTTTTTACCTTAAAGAGCTGTTAGTACCTTATAAACCCGCTAGAGCACTCCGCTCCCAGAATTCAGGCTTACTTGTCGTCCCTAAAGTCTCTAAAAGTAGAGTAGGAGCCAGAGCTTTTAGCCATCAAGCCCCTCACTTGTGGAATAATCTACCAATTTCAGTTCGGGAGGCAGACACCATCTGTTTGTTTAAGAGTAGGCTCAAAACCTTTCTTTTTGATAAAGCTTATAGTTAGAGTTAATTAGTGAGGCAGAACGTAACTTGCTCTATTTAATGACATATGACACACGGAGCTTCTTTTTCCAGCTTCTCCTTCCTCTTCTCCACCCCTAACCCCCCCCCCTTCCCCGGGGTCCCTTTGCTTTATTACCCGCAGATCCAGGGCCTCTGTGGCCGCACCATGGATTGCTGTTTGTGGATCGCGCATCGGGGGTCGCAGTGGTGGACCCAGTGTGGCGGATTCTGTGTCGTGTGGGCTGATCGTGGTGCTGGTGGCGGACCCTGTGTCGCGTTGGCACTGGGTAAAGGAGGTGTACCAGGGCCGCGGCGATGGCTCGTGGTGGGTCCTGGTGGGCGGCGGTGGACGGTGACTGAGGACTGGAGTGGCCTCTGGTCTGGATGCTGGATCGTGGTTCTGCTGGTTGCTGACCATGGACTATGATTGCAGCGGGACTGCATCAATGCCGCTAAAGACTTTAATGATGAATGTTTTTACACGTGGCATCTATTGCACTTCTGTCCGTCCTGGGAGAGGGATCCCTCACATGTGGCTCTCTCTGAGGTTTCTACTTATTTTTACCCTGTTAAAAGGGTTTTTAGTAGTTTTTCCTCACTCTTGCTGAGGGTTAAGGACAGAGGATGCCACACCCTGTTAAAGCCCTATGAGATGAATGTAATTTGTGAATATGGGCTATACAAATACAATTTGATTGATTGATTGATTATCTCATATTAGATTATACTGCATTACATTGCATATTGCAATCGGACACTGTTTACTGTTTTGCATTTCACTTTTTACTTCACTTTTTATATCTTTTATATATTTTATTCAGAAATGTTTATGTCAAAATAAATGTTACTTTGTATAAATATTGGAAAAAAGTGAGTAAATAAGAAGTAAACATTGAGTAAATATATACTGGTTTTCAATTTTTTATAGCTTTTCCTATGTATGTTGTATTTATTGCGTTTTTATGTTTCTATGTTCATTGTATGCACCAGTTACCAGTGCAAATTCCTTGTAGGTGTAAACCTACTTGGCAATACTAAAATACTTCTGATTCTGATTCTGATTATGTGGGTAAGGAGGAGAAATTTGTATTATATTCTACATTTAACAGGAAGTCAGTGTAGAGAATCTGAGACAGGATGAATTTATACTCTGACCTCTGCAGCATTTTTTTTTACAAATTTATTTATAATTTTTCCATATTGAAAACAGTTACATCATTAGTTAGGCATTTTCTTACAAAAGTTGTGCACCCGCCCCCCACCCCAACCAGGTGGCATCCCCACATACGTATCAAGCCTGAAACATGCTTCTGCGTTTTCACGGGCCCGTAAGCGCAAGAGCCCTTCCGGGTCCCTTACGTGCTTATGTATCCCTTCTTACGTGCTTACGGGCGTCGACCACTTTTTCTAAAATTTACAGCAAAGCTCCGCAAGCTCACTCAGCCCGCAAGGCTGTGATTGGTCTGCTCTACATCCCGTCTGGAGCTGCATGTCTGGTTTCATACCCCATAATACAGGCAGTAACAACGGAAGATTTAGAAGAACGAATATGGACCAAATAGAAGAGCGGTTGGCAGAAGAGATCTGAAAGTATGACCACTTGTATAACCCGTACTGACTGGCGGTTTTGTCCGCCAGAAAAAGGATCCGAGGAGCCGCGGTGGCGATGTTAATAAACACTCGACGAAGAAGAAAGAAGTCGTCTTCGACAAAACACGTTACTCCGCCTAGTGTTCTGGCGGTGAACACGCGCAACGGTTGGGGAAGCATGAATGACAACGAATCCTGCGCCACAGCGCAGTGAAAAGACGCAGACGCAGTTGCAGAAGCATGTTTCAGGCTTCACACTGACAGACAGAGCACCAAAAGAAGAAAGCAAATATAGACTAAAACAAAAAAGAGACAGACAAAGGAAAAAACAAAAATCAAACCAATCTGTGTTGATCATTATGGTCATAACACCAACATTCTGGACCTTTAACATAAGAAAAAAATCCCAACAGTCAGAATATAGGCATTGAGAAGACTAGGACGGCAGTCAGAGAAGAAAAGAAGGAAAAATAAATACATACTAAATAAGAACAAGGATTCAGGCAAAAGGCAAGCTCTTGATATGTGTCATGAACAGTGACCAGGTTCTGTCGTATTTATCCTCCAACCCGTGAACTGTATATCTAATTTTTTCCAGAGCCAATCCCAACATCCCCTCTCTAATCCAATGAACATAGGCAGGAGGATTCTTCCCCTTCCAATTCAACAGAATCAGACGTCGGGCATGCAACGATGCAAAGGCAATTGCATTTTTGTGGAGACGGGACAGCTTTAGCTCATCCCTTACCACACTGAAGATAGCTATCAAAGGGTCAGGCTGCAGTGTTTTGCCAGGTATTGCTGAAAGTGATTGGAAGACTGAGGACCAGAAGACATACAATGATGGACATGACCAAAACATGTGTCCCAAAGAAACTGTCGCTAGAATAATGCAACCTGTGGACAACCTTAAACTGAATCAAGCCATGTCTGATACAGACAGAAGATGTGTGTATACACTGTATGGTATTTTTCCAGGTGTCTTCTGGTATTACTTCTCCAACCTCTCCTTCCCATGCTGCCTTAATTTTGTCCCACGAATGAGGGCAGCCATCCAGGATTAAAGCATATATTTTTGATATTGCTCCTTTATTGAGTGGATTAACAATAAGGACTGAATACAGTAAATCTTTAGAGGGTGGGGATGGGTACCCTGGGAAAAGTTTAGAGGCAAAACTTCGAACCTGAAGATATCTTAAGTAATGAGACTTTGGTAAATTATGATCTTCACATAGAAATTTAAATCATGCAAAGCCATCATCGGTAAAGAGATCTTGAGATGGTGTAAAAAGATAATTAAACATTATTGGAGAGAAGCTACATTTATTTGTCAAATTAAAATGTTTTCTGAACTGACGCCAGATTTTAATTGAATTTTGGACCACCAAATTTGAGTTCAGTCCAGGCGCTTTGATATTTAGTGTAAGAGGGGCAGTTAGGATTGAAATCGGGGAAACTGGAAGTGTAGCTCTCAGTTCCACATCAGTCCAGACCGGACCCTCCTTATCTGCGAACATGGTGATCCAATATGTCAGCTTGACAATATTAGCTGCCCAATAGTAAAATAACAAATTAGGTAAACCCAAACCACCATCAGATTTAACTCTCTCCCTGCTTGCCTTCTTTATACGTGCAGGTTTTTTATTCCATATGAACACAGAAATAAAGCGATCCAGCTGATTGGATCAAATCTTGAAAATGGGTTTTTCAAAAGAAAAAAAGGATTCAGAAATTGGATTGGATCACGTAATCTAATCTTGTTGTTGATCCGGATCAAACCTTGAGTTGGGTTTTTCAAAACTTTTTGGTAGGATTGGGATCAGTTTGATCCTAAAAATCAGGATTAAACTGATCCCAGCAGGAAGGTGGATTCATGGTGGATATCAGTAATAAAACTAGGTAACTAAAATTGGTTAGTTAAATAATACAACATTTATATCATGCATTTTACAGTATTTATATTTATTCATCAATTTCACTTGAATTGTTCAACAGGGAGTACATAAAGTAGGTAAGCTATGTAGGCTAGCAACCTTTCAGTACAGCAAATTATATTTTATAAATATTTCGGACCTATAAAATAATCTCCAAACAACTGTCAATATTGAACTCAAATAATAAATTCTGTCTTTGTTCATTAAACATTAATCAAACTGACACAATCATCAGTCATGGACTTATCAAAAATAGTATCTAACAATTGCATCTCTTATTGGTCGTCCAGTCGGGCCCTCATTCTGACAGAATGCCGGAGGTTGGTCAGTGTCTCCAATGGGCTCAGGTGCATCAGGGGCGTCATCACAGAGAAGGACTTTGCACCTGGTTGCGATGTTGTGTTTATATTGTTTGTTTGCTGTTCCGTTCAGTCCTATTTTCTGTTCAAATAAAGCATATTGGAGTGACCCCACACTATTCTACCCAGGCACGTGCACAGATAGACCCCTAGTGGTGCTCAAGCACTGGCCCTTTTGCCCTGGATGAGAAAAGTGCCCTTCTGCTGGAGCCCAATTTTTTCTTCATACATCAATATTTAAGAATAAAAATTACTGACAAAGTGACAAGTTCACTAGTTTTGTTTCATTTAAAACCGTAATTATTGAAATGGTCTTAAGTTGAGCTACATGACAGTCTGGTGAGGAATATTGTGGTATATTATTAGTGTAACGCTGCTTATGTTTCAACTCTTTCAGATGGCCTTGTTTTGTCTGTTATTCATTTATTTTTCCAATTTGATCATTTGAGCTAGTTTGTTAACATAAACAAATATATAAGTTGAAAATATCCTACTGTGTTTTTTATTTATTTATTATTATTGTTTTTAATTTCATAAATAATTTTGGCGATGGGTGCCCTTTTATTTTGGTTTGAGCACCTGCCCCCCAAAATGTCTGTGCACGTGCCTGATTCTACCTGTTGTTCTTTACATAGCTACATTGTGATAGTCCCATTTAGACCACAGGTAATCCAGATTTGGTAATCCTGAAAAGTTTGAATCCGGATCAGAGTAATCCAATCCCACATTCCTTTGAAAAACCAGCATAAAAATAAAATGGATTACGTGATCCTGGATAGCAGAAAACGAGATTACCAAATCTGGATCAGTTTGATCCAGATTAAAACTTTTGAAAAACCGGCCCCTGGATATACTTTTTATCCTGTCATCTGATCTAATAACAATCGCCAGTCGTTCGATCGCCATGTCAAACAGGAAAGGCGACAGACAGCAACCCTGTCTTGTACCTCTGTGGAGTGAAAAATATTCCGAAATCAGGCCATTTGTCCTGACTGCCGCCATTGGTGTTGAATATAGGACTTTGATCCACTTACAAAAAGTGGACCCCATTCCGAATTTTTCTAAAGTTGTGAAAAGATAGGTCCATTCAATTCTATCAAACGCCTTTTCAGCGTCAAGGCTTAGAATAACTTCAGGTTGTACTGTTGAATGGGGGGAAAATAACACATTAAATAATCTTCTCACATTAAAAAATGATTGCCGCCCAGGAATTAAGCCTGTTTAGTCCTCATTAATAATAGTAGGAATAACAGGGTCTAATCGTTGTGCAAGGGTTTTAATTAAAATTTTATAATCAGAGCACAGAAGACTTATCGGCCTATATGAGCTACACTGTACAGGATCCTTATCTTTTTTTAGTAAAACTGAGATTGTGGCCTGGGTAAGCGTTTGCGGCAATCTTCCATTGGCCAAAGATTCGTAATAGACTGATTTAAGGACAGGTGCTTGTTTTGAATAAAATTCCTTGTAAAACTCTGTGGGGAATCCGTCCGGACCTGGCGCCCTTCCTGTTCGAGATAATCTGATGGCACTCGCTATTTCCTCAAGCGAAAATGGCTGTTCTAGAGATGACTGAGCATCTGGAGAAAGCCTTGGGATATCCAGAGAATCAAGAAACGAATAAATCTCAGATGAGCTACTATCTACCTCTGATTGATATAGAGTAGAATAATATTGGTTAAACTGGTCATTAATGACTCTTGGACTGCGAGATATCGAGTCAGTGCCTGTATTAATTCCTGGGAACATTTGTTCAGTTGACTGCTGATTAAGTTGAAGTATAAGGAGTCTCCCCGCTTTATTTCCATGCTCATAATATACCTGTCTGGATTTTAAAATATTTTTCTCGGCTTTCCATGTCATAAGCTTATTAAATTCAGTTTGCAACAGTAATTTCTCCTTAAAAAGATCTGGTGTAGGCAAAAGAGCATAATGTCTATCAATATCTGCAATTTTGTCAGCAAGCTCTTTAAGTTGTTTGGAACGCTCCTTATTCCTATTTGCCACATAAGAGATAACTTGGCCCCTAATGTAGGCTTTCAAAGACTCCCATAAAATTCCCCTTGAAACATCCTGAGAAAGAATTATGCATTGTTCCAGTTTGGTCCATAAATGTTAGCCAATATTAATGGTGTATTAAATAGCTTGCCCACTACAACAATATATCTGCCATTAGCATCTGATATTACTTCAGAGTGCTCAAATGGGATCCCCTTCCTAATTAGGATTGCTGTTCCCCTGGCTTTGTAATTAAAACGTGAATGATATATTTGTCCAATCCACTAACAACTTAGTATTTTTTGGGAATACATATTTAAATGTGTCTCCTGTAGCAATATTACATCCTGTTTTAATGATTTCAGATGACTAAATATTTTGCTCCGTTTAACCAAGTTATTCAGGCCTTTGACGTTCCAGCTAATGAACGAAATTGCTCCTTGTTGATTATTTGCATTATTCAGAATCATAGCGCAACAGTTTATAGTGAGCCGGTCCTGCATGTTGGCTATATCTGAGTACTTTAGTGCATGTTTTTAGTTAAACCATTAACCACAAATGAACCCAAAAGAAGACTGACAAAAACAAACAAATATACATAGATAAACCTCTTACCATCCTGGACTCCTGGGCTGGTCTTCCTTAAACCTGAGACTGCCCTGAAAACTCGCCTCTCTCTCCTAAGCATATAACACATCTACACTAACTTAAACTCTTACATGAACTCTGCAAAGGCAGAACAAAATGTAATAGGGCTTTCCTCTCAATACTATTATTGCTGCATGTGTGCTGGGACTATTTGGTCACAGGCTGATAAGGTTCTTAACACTTACAGTTGGAAGATAACCTCACAAAAAAAAGAGTAAAATCAACTAGAATTCCTCAGATGACTGAAAAATGTCACTTAAACTTGTCCATATCCCAAAACTTAAAATGCATCCAACTGCAGTGTAGTGACATTTATCAGTCAAAGAAGTCAGCATGTGCAAACTACTGTAATGTTAACATGCAGCTTATATGATACCTGTTATGGCCCCGTAAATTAACTGTCACTCTCCCTCCATCTCCCGTGGGCGCAGATTGGTCTCGATGTAGTGCTTTGCCTTGATCGGGCCATCGAAAGATCCCTGCTCGCCAGCTGGGCTCGTGATCTTCAGTATGGCTGGATAGAGGAGACCGTATTTCACGCTAACTCGAGGGACTTGGCACTTTAGAGACACGTTCGCACTGGAAAGGATGAGAAGGAGAGGAGGAATATTAAATAAATGTTCAATCTAAGCAGAGCTCACCAAAACACGTCTTCCCATGTCGCTGCTCAGCTGCGCCCCTGCTTTTCCTTTGCAGCATTTTGAAAAGCTACAGAGTCTTGAAAGTAATTGGCAGAGCCTGATAATTGGACTCACAATAATGAAGTCTGAATGTAACGAAGACGAGGAATCATTTTCTTTTTTCGTGCACCTTTGATTCTTATCTGCCAAATTGTTGTTTTTGAATATGGACTTTACAAATACAATTGGATTAATTTATATTGTTATGATGATGATGATTTATTATTATTAATATTGATTGTGTTGTGCATAACCCACAGCGCTCGCTGCTACTGTAGCATATTCTGACAGCAGGTCAGCCACAATCACAATTCATCGTAATTATACTTTCAGTGTAGTTGGGCCTTCTGTTTAAATAACAATTAAGGTTGAGCTATCTATTTTTATCCTTTCCAGGTGAAATAACTAAACTTGAGCATTAATGAAGCAGAAATGCATTTTAAATGTCCCCTGTGTTAACACAAATCTTAACTAATGATGAAAAAAACTTTAGGATAACTTCCTGTGTTTCTAAGTAGTGAGACTGGACTAACCGTGCTACAGAGTATCCGCGGGGTCTTGAAAAGTATTAAAAGTTGATATTTAAATTTAAGGAAAATCAAGATCCTTAAAAAGTATTAAAAAGTCTTGAATCTTTTTCGAATTCAAGACTCTTTAGATTTGTAGCCGATGGTTCTTTTCTCTTATACCGTCAGGAGGCCTCAGCCGAACAATGACACGAGAGAAGGTTATTGAATCGGGACATCGCACCAGTCTTTTTTCCTTCACACTTCAAAACTTCTCTCTCGACAACACCCCCTTCCGTTAGAACGCCCCTTCAAAACAAGAGTCCCAACCAACACCCTGCTTATAACAGGAACAACACAGGCAACGTCTGTCTCAGATCGCGAGACCAGCAAGCAGCGCTTGTCGGTGAATCTTCCATGTAGAGGACGGCTAGCTGCAAATAGTGCGCTATTAATTATTCAGTTGAAGCCCGTCGCTGGGAATGACCGGGAGGCTTACTGCTCGGTCTGTAGAAAGAAGATGACTGGTAGCTTCAATCGGGATTAATGCGCTCCGGTCATATGTGCGAAGCGCTAGCCACAAATCTGCTGCGGCACGCAGACAGCGGTTGTCCATCGAGCATTGGGCAGCACCTTTCTCGGCTGACGTTGTTACACGCATAGATATATATATATAAAGGCTAGATGTCTCGGCCAATGGAGTCGAACGTCCGCACATGGCGGCCATCTTGCCACAGGCAGCTCGCTCACCCATAACATTGTGTTGTAGTGGTACGTACTTTTTAAATAACCATAACTTGCTAAATTGTTAACCGATTTTTAAACGGTTCGGTTTGTTACAAACGTCAGAGATGTAGTTATGACACTGCATACTTATGAATAATTATGTTATTTTCTAAAAAATAGAATAATGTTCTATGTAGGTACAAGATATCCCTTTACAAATATACATCAAGAACCCTTTTTAACCCTAACCCTTTTTTTTTATTTAAAAAGTACATGTACCACTACCATCACAATATTATGGGTGGGCAAGCTGCCTGTGGCAAGATGGCCGCCATGTGCGGACGTTCGTCTCCGTTGGCCGGAAACGCGGACGAGACATCTAGCCTTTATATATATCTATGGTTACACGACCCCAGAGTGATGCTGGGAGCCACCAATGCTGTTCACTGCATAAGTGTTGTGGTGTCTCGACAAAACAGTAACACAACTCGCACTGAGCTGGTGCAAACTGAAAAGTTGTTTGAAACCAAAGCAACTGAATTGAAGCACATGCCATGAACCATATTTGTAAGGAGTGAGCACTCCCACAGCTAAGTTAGTTTTGTCTATGTTCAAAGTTTAAACGCGTACATTTTTGAGTTCTATTATTATATCATAAAACTTGGAGAATGAAGCAGATAGTACTTTCCTACAGGTGAGATACCAGACTAGTTTCCCTGTGTGTGTCAGTTAAACACTTTGTTGCACTAAAGACATGAAAGTTGTAGCATTATATCAGTGACATTGTTGATCTGATTTGTTTTATTAATGCTGCAAAATAGTTTTATTATTTAAAGTGTTATAAAAGGGCCTATTGCAGAGTTGACTGAACCATTTACTGCTCAGTGTGTCTGTGCAGTGTTTCTCACACCACAAGATGATTCTGACTGCCATATTAATTTCAATCTAACCTGTAATTTGTCTCTCAAAGTGGACCAGATTGATGCATTTTTACTTTTAAAATGTCCTATATCCTCTTCCAAGAGGGTCCAGGGTCCATCCACCATGATCTCTACAAACCCTGTGGGAAACACTGTTGTGTGCATGTGTGAGTGAGTGAGCATGTTATTGTTATAAATAAATTGTGCCTTTTGGCTTAGTAACTCAATTTAATCTCATGATTGCTGCATATACCCTGGTGCTAACTGGCTCTGTAGGGCTCTGATTTTACAGAGCCCTCAGTTACTGTGTCACTGGCGATACGCAGTATCACATTTACATGACTCACTATACCCTTGGCAATAGACCTTACAATAGGCTTTCAGACTACTAAATAATTCACATATCACAAATCATAGTGCAGACTTCATTCCAGCTCCTCCAGTTTCAAATTTTTGGGTAAAAATCAAATATTAGTGATATTAGCCCTCTAAGGAGCTGCCACCTACCCCGTCTGCCCCTGCAACCCTATCGGCTGTTTTTACACATACACACCCTCCTTCCCTGCATACTTTTCAGCCATGGTAATGTGAGGACAAATGTCGTGCAGTTGATGTATGTCTGTGTTACCCCTTTACTTCACAACCCACCCTGAAACGTTTCATAGCCTGGGGCCTTTGAGTCTTTAGCTGCTTAATAAGTTCTTTCCCCAAGGCAAATATTTGGACACTTACTTTTCATTATGCTTCAATAAAGAGCCTTGCGCCTTAGAGTAAAAACAATTAAAAGTTCAATAACCACTATTATTATAACTTGTGTATTATTGGGTTAAAAATGTATATTCAAGATTAAAACACATTTTGATAATTTTTTTCCATTTTATTTTACCTTGAAAAGGAAATGACAGTGTTTATTAACATTTACAGAATTTTCAAATACAGGACTTTTTATACATTTACATATGGTTATACACCAGAGGAGTTTTCTAAATGCCAGAGATCATAACCAAGAAGGCCTGTAACTTTCAGTCCTCTGAAAAACGTTCATTCTTCATTTGTCACCTGACACTGATTAGGACATAGAAGAGGACACAGTTTTAATAAACCCCTACAATAAGTAACAGAATTTAAAATAAGACATTTGTGGTTTGACCTGTTTTGAGTGCCCAGCCCCCTCCCGCCTCACCCCTCTTCCCTCCTTCACGAGATACAAGCGCAAAGATTTTTAGCTATCCATTACCTCTGTAGAAATATGGCTATTGGAGACGAAGATACAATCTTGCAACCATATCGTTTTGAACCAGAGTCAGGTGGGCCGAAGCCTGGCTGCGAGAGCCCCAGCGCCCCAGTGCTCACCCCTCAGTGGGAGCAACTTAGATCAAGATCTACGCAAGGGCAGCTCACTGGGAGCATTGGAGACTTCCCTGCGGTGTAGCCGGGGAAGCAGCGGTGACACGGTGCGATGCGGGGAAGTCCGAGTCAACGGTGGATCTGCTGATGCGATGACATAGTGGCTGGGATCAGCTAACGTCGCCACCTCAGACAGCCCGGATCACACCGTGTCTCCTCCGCTCCCCCCGTTGCTTTTGCCGCGTGTTAACTCGCTGCTTACATTGAGCTCCGGGCTCTAGAGCTAATGCTGCAAGCTAGCATTTTTGTGTCGTAATCCCATTCAACGGCATCTAGCGTATCGTTTCTGACATAGAGGAACCACAACAAATCGCGGGAGTTGTTTTTTTCCAGAGTTTTGGGACGGTAGACATGCCAGATACCCTAATTAAAGTGTAGAAGCACTACAAAAGTGGCATTTTTATAATATGTCCCCTTTAAGATAATAATCAGTAGTGACTGTGTTCTCTAAATAAGTATTTTATTGTTTCCTTGGAAAGTGCTTCAAGAAAGTCGAGACAAAAATAGAAAAAGAGACAACACAACTAATCAAATATGATGACTTTTAATAAGATACAATCAGTCATCGAACCAGCTTAAAAGTTCACTACACCTTATCTGTTCAAAAATACATTATATAAATTGTCAAATTATTGTAGTTGTTGTTAACAAAAGTATGGAGACAAATATACAACATAACAAAGACAGAGCGAGAGAATGGATAGGAATGACACAGACTTATTGAGTTACAATGATTTTAACATATTCAGCTTATATACTTTATTTGGAAAACATGGTGCAGGAAAATCGTTCAGGTAAAAAGATTTAGAATGAAATACAAATTTAGCAGATAAAGTAGAATGAGGAATAAAGAAGAAAATAACAACTTTTATGAGTCATCAGAGAGAAGAATATAACGAAATCCTTTAACCATTTTGTGTACATATATTTGAGACTCAATTAATGTAAGCTTAATGCTGTGATCATACGAGATGTATCAGCAAAAAGATGGGGTCAAAATCTATTTCTGCCTCCAAACATTCCTCCAGAAAAAATTATAGTGAATATAATGCAAGGCAGTTTTGAAAACATGTTCAGCTTGAACACTATTCGGAAATGTTTGATCATTCTGACATGCAGTATGTATACATACTGGCTACCGATGAAGTAGGACTTTTTAGGTTGCGTCAACAAACAGTTCGAACACTTTTTCTACACTATCTCCATTTAAGGAGCTACACATAAATGACTAATCATATGAACATGCAAAGAGAGATTCTAATAAAGCCGCTCCACCTGAGAACCATGCAGGTGAAACTAGCTTGGGGTCATTACATTTTTTTTTAAATTCGCAAGAGAAACAATTTTTTCCTGTAGTGTGAAAAAAACATGAAGTGAGCTGTTGCACTACTACTGTAGCTTATATGAGTTTCCTGTTCCAGCTAAAAATGTCACACCAGAATATGACCATTTAGTGAGGTTGGAGTTATATCAGAAATCAGACACTTATAATTACAGCAGTAATGGTATCATTCAGTAGGTCTTGAAAAGGCTTTGAAAAGAAAGAGACTGGTTTGCCCTCTGGGCAAGGTTTAACAAAAGCACCTTTGCTGTAAAATAACTTCGGTCCTATTTAATCCTGACATTGTGTTTTTTTATTTATACATGAACATATTATTCACTTAAACCTCAATGTCAGACACAAGTATTTACAGATTTGGGACAAGTTTTGCGAATATGTTTATCCATACAATCTGACCATACTGCAAAATATCAATCTTGATATTTTTCTAACCAATACAACTTTTATTTAAAATGTTTGGAGTTCAATGTTATAGCACAAAGACGCTTTAAAGAAACTTCTGATATAACAGCAATAAAACAATGGTTTGACAGTGGCTTACACGTTGATTCCTCACAGCTTTCAGACACAGCTGATAAACCTTTCTCATTTTATTCAGCCTGTGTTTACTTTTAGAAAGATTTCACATTTGTAAACATAATTATAGTCCATTATCCGCTCACTGCGAGTTTCATGCCTCAAGCTGAGAGAGCTAGGATTAAAACCCTGGTCACCCAAAAGAATACACAGATTTCAATCAGACCTAGTGTTTCTAATACTATCACTGCCAAAACAACAGCCAGTTAACTTAAAATCTTCCTTTACTGTCCCGATTGTTTAACAAGTATTATCATATTACAAATACTCTCTGTGGCCAGATAAGGGAAAATTAAATCAGTTAACATATCTCAAGACCTATAGACTTACAGTAGATACATACACTTACAGGTTGTTGTTAATGAACACTTTCTGTTGTCATAAAGTTCTTGTTGCGCTTGTGTAGGATCTTATATCGATCCAATGTGGAACCAAGTTAAAATGCATATTTTTTAATGTTATACTTAATGGTGATAGGTTTGGTGCTACCCAATGGCAGAATTCTCCAATGGCTTCGGAGCATGGCAGAGGTCCACTCTTTGATTAAAAAATAAATGTAAAAAATGTACAGGTAATAGGCATAAAAATGTATTTGAAGAAAGAACTGAAAATGTTACTCCATCTTAGGTAGTCAGGGATTCTTATCAAGCTGTAAAGGGTACAATCTTTGTTTGGGGTATTTTTGATATATATCTATAGATATATATCTATATAGATACATATATCTATTAGTGCTGTCAAACGATTAAAATATTTAATCGTGAGTAATTGCATTTATGTCTTAGTTAACTCGTGATTAATCGCAATTAATCGCAAATTTTTATCTTTTCTAAATGTCCCTTCATTTATTATTTTTCCATAATTGTTTTTTTTTCGTTTTAATGCTCTTATCAACATTGAAAAGTGAATTGGCTTGCTTTATGCAAATGCTTTATTTTATTGAAAAACAACATTGCCAAACAGGGCGGTACAAAATAAAATTATAAAGCGCACATTTCAGGTAAACAAGGACTCAGCCTATAGTGCAGTTAAACCATGGCTTAATATTTTCTTTTTTTCAAGTTTGCTGTGAACATATCAGTCAGGCCTCTTATTTCAGAAACAATGAACCGTAACAATTAGGTTACCAATAAAAGGTAAGGCTACTACTTCTTTGCTTTCAGCCAGCTACTCAAACAGACAAGCAACAAAATAACAAAATACACAGGCAAGTTTCAGCCTACTTTGAAATAAATTAAACACAGAACTTTGTAGGGCTATTTGAGTCCTCCCCATATTTGTGGAAAATGTTTGAAATAAGAAGTACCCTATTTTTTAATAAATACAAACATATGACTGCAGCCTAATAGCTTAAAAATATATATTTTAGTTGTCGAAATACTAAAACAAAAAGCGAGAGCAGGTCAGACCGGAGGCGAGCACAGATACTGACGCTCAGTAGAAAGATACTGCAGCTTCTGCTCTGATCTAGACGCTGAGGCGCTGATCTCTGATCAGCTGAGACCAGAGAAACTCAGTGTTTTCACTGTTTCCATAGTTAAGAAGCAGTCGGTCACTGAGCGTGACCGACTTCACGTGAACAAGCTCTGATCTCACTGTGTCTCTCTAAGCGAGTGCGCGGGGGCGGGGGGCGGAGCCGCCGGAGCGGTGCGCTATCTGGGAGCACACACACACACACACACACACACACGTGTGAGAGTTGGTAGCTCTGCGTTAATCTCGCGATAAAAAAAATTACAGCGTTAAAATGGGTTTGCGTTAATGCCGTTAACAACGTGTTTAACTGACAGCACTAATATCTATATATATATAAAAACAGAGGGTTTACTTTCTAAACTATTCAAATCTTTTTTTTCATGTTTTTTTTGCATTTTTGCTGAATACATAGAATATTAACAGTGGATTTGTTTTTAAGAAAAGGAAGGACAGTTTACAGCTCGTGTACATTGTAAGCAGGTAAACAGAGGTAAAAAAAAAGTAAAAGGGTTTTTTCTAAGACAATTTCCTTTTTTCTCCAGTGTTAAGAAAGTAGTAGAAGGCACTTTGGTCCAACTTTGGGGCAATAGACAATCACTAAGGCCATGTCTCAAGTCTCAGTCACGGAGGGTCTGGTTAGGCGCTTGCATTAGTGAACAACTTGGTAGGCCAACATGAGACTCAGAGTGGAAGGAGTATTTATGAAGGCTCTGTAGATGAAAATTCTGAAGCAGGTTTACACTAGACAAGCAAACAGGGGCTGCTTTACAAATACTTTTTTGATTCATCTACACATGCTCTTTCTTGTTGACTTGCTTCCGCAATGACTTCATGAAAAACATGATAAAGCCTTACTGATGGTCAAGTGAATACTGCATTCACTTAAAGTTAAGCCAGGACTGACCTATCATCCTTTCATTGATTTATAGGAGCATTAATAAATCATGTTAGGGTGAAATCGATATAATCTAGGACTGGATATAAAAAAAAAGCCAATCCAAACTCTACCAGACTTGGCCAGGCTAGGATAGAAATTAAGCTTCACTGATCTGGACAGGGTGAAACAAGATGCATAGGCTACGATATCATGGATAAAATGTTTTTCCAAAGTTATAAGGATAAAAAACCCAAACCAGACCAGTACAATCAAGTTAATCCAGTTAATTCCAGTTTAATGCAATCCATACTACATAGTCAAATCCTTGTAGTTCTTGTAGTTTTTTTGAAAAGGGGAAAGACCTGACCACACCAGTCTGGACCCAGTCATGGAAGGTAGGCTAAAGCCCTTTGCTCTTGATTTACTTTATATTGTAATGCTGTGCTGTGCAATGTTAAATCCAACCCAGCTAACCACACATCACTCCACTTTAAGCAATTACAATCTTCATAGGTTAGGTAATTGGATACAAGATACTAATTCTGATTTACATCGTTCCATCAGAGGCTAAATTGTGGCTCCAAATCAATCAATTTACCGCTGATCCAGTGTACTAGTTTCTATTAACGAAATTTGGATCGAGTCCAAGCTGAAAAACTCCTTTTATCCTTTCCTATCCTAGTATATCCAGATAGACTGGTGTGGCCTTCATTAAAGTTATGAGCATCTTCTGAATGTCCTTAATGTTGAAGCGCTGTTGTGGCTCCCTCTGCCAACAGCCCAGCATAATATCGTAGATTTCCTTGGGACACAGCCAGGGGCACTCAAGTGCCCTCCCCTGAGTAATACACTCGATCACCTGGGGAGACACAGAAACAAAAGATTAACAAGACATTGACTTGTCTTGTTTGAAAAAAAGCTTTATTTTGGTGAATATAGGATTTAAAGTCATATGTTGAAAACATATTCAGAATTACATCACATGAAATGCCGCTGTGTTTTGTGAACTGTATTATTGATGTGGGGTTGTTCCTCAGAAGATATGGTGCATCATCCACTAACCAAAATGTTGGTGGTTCATTCCCCATTTCTCCTATTCAGCATGCCAATACTTACCTTTGTCTTGTAAAATGCGTTTCGGCAAATGTCAACGTGTGTTGCTCTACTTTGAAAATATAGTAGTATTTTGTGAAATGTGTTTAGTTCAATTAAGTCGTTTCATGAAATGCCTACTTGTTGTTTTAAATGTTGTATTGTATTGTTTTCTGAAAATTGTCTGTCGAGGGTGGTGCAGGCCCAGAGCCAAGTAAAGTTGATTCCTATTACTGAGCTCTCTTTTTGGTCTTTAATTATACAGCTATATAAATAATTAAATTGTTTACATAAAAACAATTTAAACAATCTTTTCTAATGTTCCTTACACAGGGGGTCAGAGGTCGTGTTGAGCTAAATTTCAAACCCTCTATCTATCTTTGTGATCACCACACACTGAAACTCTTTAACATGATAGTAACTGTTCTTTAATATGCATAGTTGGTTTCTCTTTGCACATTGTCATTATTTAGACAGCTTCTCTCTGATCACTTGTGATCAGTTTACCAAAATAATCTCAGGTTCTAAACCAACAACCTGTATCTTAGATCCCATTCCTACAAAATTACTTAAAGAAATTCTGCCCCTAATTGATAGTTCGTTACTTAACACAATCAATCTGTCATTATCATCAGGTTATGTACCACAGTCTTTTAAAATAGCAGTAATCAAACCCCTTCTCAAAAAACCCACCCTAGACCCAGAGGTTTTAGCCAATTACAGACCAATATCTAATCTCCCCTTCATGTCTAAAATCTTAGAAAAAGTGGTAGCCAATCAGCTGTGTGAGTTTCTCCAGGAAAATAATATATATGAAGACTTTCAGTCGGGGTTTAGAGCCAATCACAGCACAGAAACAGCCTTGGCAAAAGTCACTAACGACCTTTTAATAGCCTCAGATCAGGGACTTGTGTCTGTCCTCGTTCTGTTAGATCTCAGTGCAGTATTCGACACAATTGACCATCAAATTTTATTACAAAGACTCAAACAGTTAATTAAAATTAATGGAACTGCCCTTAATTGGTTTAAATCTTATTTTTCTGATCGCTCCCAATTCGTGCAAATTAATGATGAGACATCTGTGCGCACCAAAGTTAACCATGGTGTTCCACAGGGCTCTGTGCTCGGCCCAATTTTATTCTCATTATATATGCTTCCACTAGGAAACATTATCAGGACACACTCTGTAAATTTCCACTGCTATGCGGATGACACCCAGTTATACTTGTCAATAAAACCTGAACAAAGTAATCAATTAACTAAACTTCGAGCATGTCTCAAGGACATAAAAACCTGGATGACCCGCAATTTTCTCTTATTAAACTCAGACAAAACAGAGGTTATAATACTTGGCCCAAAACACCTTAGAGATAAATTATCTAATGTTATAGCTGCGCAAGACGACATTGCCCTTGCTTCCAACGAAACAGTCAGGAACTTGGGAGTGATTTGTCAGTATTTGCTCCTCACTCACTGACTTTGCTGTTTATTGACATTTTATTACTTTTGAATGAGTTGTCTGTCCAAATGCTCCAAATTGAGCACTGCCCGTTTTTGTACCTTTAAAAAAAAAGAAGCCTAGAATGAAGATATCTTGGTTAGGCAGATGGATTAGTTTTGGTTTGTGAAGTGTATTTTTTTTCAATGTAGTTAAATTCTGATAAATGTTATTAATTAAATATGGTCTTTTATGCAGGTACACAACTGAAGTTATGTCCCGAGCATCAGCTGGTGGTCACTAACATCCGACTACCTATCAACTGACGGTAGGCATTTATTAGTGTACAGAACAGCTACCATCGCTTACGGCTTTCAGTCACTTTTCTCATCTAAACTATCTTCGTACAGCGGTGGCTGCAAAGAGAGTCCACCAGAAATCCTTGTTATATGTGACTCCACTGTTTGGTTGGTTGATCTCCCAGGCACCATCACCTACTGTCTTTTTGGTGGCAAAACGGCAGATTTCATAGAACTGACACATGCTCTGCTCAATGTCCACACCGTGCTTTTGCACACGCTTACCAATGACGTCATGCAAAAAACAAACTTCATTATGATCTTGAGTCCCTCGTCTACACAGTCGAAAGCCTAAGAGGAAGGTGTGTACTGTCTGGCCAACTTCCCACTATATATAAAGGCTCACAGAGTCTTTTTAGCCTGCACATGTGGATCAAGAATTTCACAAAAGCCATTGGAGTAGGTTTTATAAGCAATTTTGATTATTTTTGGACTGAAGTGGGACCTGTTTAAAATTGATTGGTCACATTCAGACAGGAATGGTGACAATCAACTTAATAAATGTCATTGCTTTTAGCCTAAATTGATGGTCCCCCCCATTAAGACCCTGACCAACATCATAATTTCTTATCCGACAGCCCTGTGCCTGACAGTGTCGGTCCTGCTGGTTCTGGTTCAGATTTGCGCACCTACCTCTCTCTGTGTACAGTCACACTGTCAAATCTTATTCACATTGTCTGCCATCCTCCTCCAGTACCCAACTCCAGACTTCCAAACATTTTCAAGACAGTTTTACTGAATGTAAGATCTATGACAAAATTGTGTAATGATTTTATTCTGTCACAGAATTTTGAAATTTTTATGACAGAATGTGTGTGAAACCTGAAGATTGTGCTCCTCTTATGAAGCCTCACCCCCTGGCTACTCTTTCTTTTACCAGCCTAGACTACTAGATAGGGGGAGGGTTAGTTGCTATTTTAGGAAGTCATGTCAATATTTCCAAAATTAACCGAGGAACATTTACTTCATTAAAGGCACTTTCTTTGATTTTCAAGGAGACTACCCAATGCCTGTTTCTTCTAATCTACAGAGGCCCAAAATCACTGCCTGGTTTTATTGATGAATTTTCTGAAGTCAATAATATTACCCAGATATGACAGGCTTTTAATCATACAGTAGGTGATTTTAATATCCATGTCTGCTGCTCCTCTAACAGTTTAGGTGCAGAATTTTTGTCTCTGAATGACTCTTTCAATCTATCTTTCTCTCAAACTGGACCAACACATTGTCTGGGCCACACCCTTGATCTTGTTTCAACCTCTGGTTTTACATTTTTCTAATGTGACATGTTTTAATTCCGGATCACTATTGCTTATGTTTTAATTAAGTTTTATCCCCTGGTTCTAATAGCTCCCTCCTACTCAGTCTCGGTCTAGAGTTTTAGTTATGCCTCTGACAATTCCTTTAGTAAAGCTTTTAACTCTATCCATATCAAGTCTGTAGCAACAGTTGATGAGCAGCTAACAAGTCTTAATTCGGCCTGCAAGTCCATGCTGGATGAAATTGCAAAATTTCAGATCAGAAAAATTGCGCACCTATCTCAGCCTTGTCTAAATAAAACGATACTAATCTTGAATCAAATGCTTCCTACCCCAAGGTGCTTGTTAACATTGTAAGCCGTGCCACTGATGCTCCCCCTATCCCCTCTGTAGAGGTTACTCCTTAAGCCTGCAATGAGTTTTTAAACTTCTTTAACCCCAAAATCTCCATCATCCGTCAGAGTAATATCACATCCGTGGATCCTCCATCAGTTTCTTTACCAACTAGGCCAAATATTGCTTCACTGTGTTTACTCCAGTCTCCCAGCCTACACTGCTTAATACAGTCAAAAAATTTTTAATACAGTCTGTCCTTTAATACTGAACATTTTAGATAGCTCCCTCTCCTATGGGACTGGGCCAAATAAAATAAAATCCCATTATCCAACCCCTTTTAAAGAAACCCGGACTTAACTTTAGACCCATCGCTAAACCTTTTTTTTTAGCAAAAGCCATGGAGACGATCATTGCAAATAAACTTTTAGCTTTTATAAAAATCATTGTTTAAATCAGTGATTCTTAACAGCCTTTTCCTGGGCAAAAAACCTGTACTTTTATTTTGAAGATGATTTTAGTGCTGTCCTATTCACACTTCTTAACAATATTTGTTAAGGAGTGTGCAAACTACACTGTGCACTACTTGTCAGTAGTTGGACGGGCCCAGCAGCAGACTGGCAATAGGGGGGCCAGATAACTCAGAGGGGGAATTAATGGCACCTGTTCCAACCATCGCCGTCACAACCGGCTCACAAGTCCTCATCTCCATTTCAGCTGTCAAGACTGTGGGCTTCTCTGGGGATGTGATACCTCTAACACATCCGATCCCAATAATAATTGTGGGCAAAACCAGAATTGTTACATGAGTGGGAAACATTGAAACCATGGGTACAGACTCTCTTACAGGGAGGTATGGAAGATCGGGTGCTGATCACAATATTGCACGATGCCAGAGCTTCTCCGTCCCTCATGTTACAGAATGTGTTGCCGTTTCCAAAGAAATATTTCTGCGGTTCTGATGCCCTTCTGTAGGGCTTAAACATGAGGGTATTAGGAGCTACGTTGCACACCTTGTTTTTGCGCTCTCCTCTCGTTTCTGGTCCTGCGGAAATTGGGATACGCACTCATCTGCCGTTGCGGTGTGTTGCCTTGATCCTCAGTAATGATCTGGCAGGGACAAACCTTTGTCCGACCCCTGAAGTGATTGAAAATCTTGCTTCTGATTCTTGTGTTTGTGCTCCTGCTGCTTTCAATTCTTCCTCTATGTTCCCTAGATGTGCTGTTACATGTGCGCAAATGCGTAAATTTGGTGATGTGATGGATCTGACTAATTAATTTACATATTCCGAAGATGGTTTGAAAAAACAGAACCACTTGTATGTTGATAGGGCTGAGTTTATCCAGGCACAATAGGCCGACCCAACTCTGGTTACATGCCTCTCTGCTGCCATCTCAAGGGGTGAGTATCCCTGTGTGTACCGCAATTATAACGGCGTGTTAATGCGAAATTGTAACCCTCCTTCATGTGGTGATCAAGTTGGGAATTCATTTCAACAAGAACTGGTTCCTCAGAAATTTCGTCCTCAATTTCTCAGCCTTGCACATGACAGTTGTGCTGGTCATTTAGGAATACAAAAGACTTAACATCTCATCTTGAGGTACTTTTCACATGTATCAAGCTTAAAATAGGAGCTAGGCTATCATATAGGAAACAATATCCACCACAACAGCATGGTACTGAAGGAATAAGACCAATAATTGATGGTCTGATGAAAGTCAGAGTATTAGTTAAAAATCAAAAGCCAATGTAGTAGCCAAGTCTTTCCTGTAAAGAAACCACACTCTAATGATTATCGATTATTACATGCTCTGACGGCCATCATTGCCATTGTTGAGAACATATTGTAGAAAATTCTGTGGAGTGCTGAGAAGACGATCAAACTTGACTATCTAGAGGAAGTTAAACTCTTAACAGAGTTTCTGAAGGTGAACCTGCGGAAGGATCATTACCGTAAAGGCGCCGATGCACCAACCTCCACTGCTCAACTAACAAGAGATTTTCGAGAATATAAGAAGTAGAAAGTACAGAAATTTGTGTTCAAATGTAGCGAGTAAAAGTAAAAAGTCGTCACGAAAATAAAAACTCAAGCAAAATACAGATATGTGAAATATCTACTTAAGTAGTAATGAAGTATTTGTACGTCATTACCTCCCACCTCTGCATACTGAGTAGATAATGGAGGCCCCCTTACTCATAGTGCGGCTATTGTTGCAGTTGCACACTCTTGCATGACAGCACTATATATCAAGCATAATACAATGAAATCATGAAAGGCCTTATGTAAACGTGTGAAACAGTTGCTTTGAAAATATAGTGATTTATTGGCCAATTAAGATAAAATAATTCACTAAAGGAAATATGACACCATTAGAATCGAGATGAAAGATAAGTTTTGAACTAAAAAGGAGGTGGGGAAAGCAACCTCCTGGTTGGTTGAGCGGGCAACAGCAGATAAGGGTATGAGTAGAGAAGGTTTGGAGTTCAGTTTTCAGTTGGATTAAAGTCAAGTCAAGTGATAAACCCAAGCAGGCTCTGGGTTTAGCACTTGTAAAAGAATAAACTCTTCTGCATTGAACTCTGACCATCTGCAGTGAATTCTTTCGACCAACAATTCAAGACTCCAGTAGCATTAGAGTATACGTATGGAAAAGAAGTGTAGTCTTAGTATCTGGCCCAATATTATACTTTTATCTCAAACATTTATTGGTGAGCCAGCCCAAGAGACTCAAGGCACCTGAGGAACCCGCATCTCAGAACATCAGTGGCCACAGAACTCAGAGGTGAGCAGAGCCTATTTTAATTGTTTCTGCAATATTCTAACTATTCTAACAGTGTGTGCAGGATTCTGCCTGGGTAAAGGAGAATCAGAATGTCATTTCTCTAAAACATACTAGTTAAAATTGTTGAAACAAATTTATTTAAATGCCATACCCTACTAAAAACAATAAATCCCTGGCGCATGATCAGTTTGCGAGATATGATAAACACAATGGTGCGGTGAGACGGGATGAGTTTCTACTGAATGTGTGTGCATGTTGGATGATTGCATGCTTTGTGTTTGCTGGGGGATTGGTTTTGTTAACAATAGGGATGGGCATAATTACTCGACGATCGATTAATTGATCGTTAAGTATTTCCTTGATGACATTATTTTTCCTCGAGGAAATCTATTGCATGTTCGCTATGTTTTGGGGGGTTGGAATATCCGAGCTGCCCTGAACGCAGCACAGCGAGGATCTTAGCAGCTGGAGCAAGCAGCCCGGAGCTAAAGGCCGAGTTATACTCGTGTTGCACGCACGCACGCATGCACGCAAGACACGCAACACGCCCCTTTTGTGCCCTCTGGCGTCTTGCGTGCGTCAGCCAATTTTTCTAACTATCCGACAAAACGACGCGAGCCTCACGGAGCCCGCAAGGCTTGTGATTGGTCAGCTTACTACTTCCCGTCCGGAGTCTAGTTTCCGGTTTCATGCCCCATAATACGCGGAAATCACGGAAGATTTAGAAGAACGAATATGGAACAAATAGATGAGCACTTGGCAGAAGAGATCTGAAAGTATGACCGCTTGTATAACCCGTCACTGACTGGCCGATTTGTCCGCCAGAAATAGAGTATGAGGAGCCGGAGCGGCGATGTAAATAAAGAGTCGACGAAGAAGAAGTCGTCTCTTCTTTGTGTGTTTTGTCTTCGACAAAAGAACGTTACTCCGCCCAGTGTTCTGGCGGTGAATTGCGTTGCAACACGCGCAGCACGTTAGAGAAGTATAAACCAAAACGAGTCCGTCGATGCAGCTGCGTGACCTTGCGCGGTTGCAGTCGCAAGAGTATAATTCGGCCTTAAGCCTCCGCTCCGCTGCTCGGCTTCATGTCCGCACACGGACCCTCAGTCCACGCGGAGGGGAACTCAGACAGACCCGGGTCTGGGTGAGGGGCTCCGGGAGTGAGGACGTGACAACAACCGAGAGGTCGAGAACCGTCAAATCGAGCTAGCTGTCAGCGGCTAGCTGCTGCTTGCTCATCGGGGCTAAAGAGCACAGCAGCGCATATTTTCAAGTGTAACCATTGAACGGACCCCGTTTAACTGCCACAAGAGTTGTTCATCTTGTAATAAAGACCTCAATGAGGAAACACGCTGTGTTTTTTCTATTTTCACAGCATTTTTATATAGCCTATAAATATTGAGTTTTAATATAAAAATATTAATGATTAATCGAAAATTGATCGTTAATCTCCCGATGATCGACGAAGACCATTTACTCGAATGCCTATCCCTAGTTAACAATACAAGCCTCTGAACAAAGTAAAGCATCAAATGGGAGTAATTAAATGTATATATATATACATATATAACTAACGTGTTGGATAAGAACTCTAGTCTTAGTATCTGGCCCAGTATTATACTTTTTGAAAATTATTTAGGTAATAAAGAAGCAGCCATACATAACCAGTGTTTAATAACACTAAATAATCAGTTAATTTTTTTCTGTTTCTTGCTTCTACGGTACCCCAAAACCTAACCAAAGTACATACCGAACCGTGGTTTTGTGTACTGTTACAACCCTAGTTAACACTCAACCATTAAATATTTAACACACACGTTTCAAATAACGTTACTTTAGGACCATATAACACTAAAAGTAATCAACTGTAACAACCAAGATATGGTTTATTTCATGTTAACACTATGCCAGAGGACTGTAATGAATGTACAATTTAGGCGTAATGAAGGGACCTCCATCTTAAATTATGACTTCCAAATTTTAATATAAGCCATGTAAACATCATTATCCATTGAAAGAAGAAGGCATCACTGGTTTAACACCTGTTTTTGAAGACTTAAGAGTGAACATTTTTACTTTTCCTTGTGCGAATCCTCTCATCAGAACTCCTTCCACCCAGCAAAAAGAGAAGAGGCTCAAATGGGAGAGCACTACCAAATAATGTCCCTTTAATGTACATCCTTGTGTGTCGAATTCTGTCTTAAATTTCTCCAAAGAGCTTTTCCTTTCTGTCTTCAATATTGTGTGTGCCATTTTTGTCCATTCCAGTAGTTGGTTCCGGTTTGTGTTCTCCCTTAACGGCAATTTAAGAGCATGTGTCTCCACTGATTTTTGAAGTCTCCCACTAAATACGTTTCTTGGAATTCGGATTTTGACAGTTGGTTTTGCTTTACTGCAATTTGTTGATTTGATTTAATGAAGTACTTACCATAAAAAAAAAGAATGGAAAAAAGGAATTTAGCTTAGAGTGGATCCAAAGTTGAAGACCGGCAGCCACCTACTAAATTGTTGAAAGAGTGTTAAATGAAATGAAATGTAAAATCTCAGTATGTGAAAGTTAAGAATGAAATGAAAATGCCTCTTCATGCCATTAATTGAAAATGAATATGTACTTCATTATTGGCGAGCTGGAACCAAGGCTGTTTGCCGTAAGTGAAGATCTCCCACAGAATGACTCCAAAGCTCCATACGTCACTCTCTGTGGTGAACTTCCTGTACATGATGCTCTCAGGGGGCATCCAGCGGATAGGCAGCATGGTGTGACCTCCCACCTGAACACAAACATAAACAGGAGATTATTTTATGGATATCCTACTAACAATACTTTGTTGGACAATCACTGAAACCATTTGATCTAATTGAAAGTTATTTATTAAGGGACCCATGTGTATGTACTAAATTAGGCCCTCAGCCCCTTTGTTGCAATCCAATATTTTTGATTTAAAATTACTATTTGGCTTTAGAAAACAACCAACATCAAGTGCAGAACATTAAAGTTTACCTCTATCTATTGC
Source organism: Pseudopleuronectes americanus (assembly GCA_038501795.1). Classification (NCBI taxonomy): domain Eukaryota; kingdom Metazoa; phylum Chordata; class Actinopteri; order Pleuronectiformes; family Pleuronectidae; genus Pseudopleuronectes; species Pseudopleuronectes americanus. The sequence continues at coordinate 24,862,069 of CM076720.1, forward strand.
CCTTATAAGCCACGACTTGGTATGAAATGGTATATATATATAAGCCCTTGAGAATTGTGATTTTTGAATATGGGCTATACAAATAAAATTTGATTGATTGATTGATATTGGAGATCATAAGTTAATAGCACCAGATATGTATCACTCAAGGCAGGGCATATACTGCTACAGTTGTGAATGACAATGGCCTTATTTACTAACACACAACTATCAATATGTTCGTACAAAAATATGTTCGTACCCTGCAAACAAATTTAGAAATTCCTCAGACCATGAATACGCAATAATTATAAAGGCCAGACTGTCCTGAAAAAATTTAAACACACCCTTTTGACTAAATGCTTAGTATACTAAAATTCCATTTATTTAAATAGAAGATAGACAGAAATAACTTAATTTACTAATGCATTGAACAAATGTATTACAAACGATGAATTACACACCCCTTCATCCGCGTCATCTCTATAAAAACCTGCTGAATTAATGTTTATGTTTCTGGATAAATGGGGCATCGCCTCGATTTGCAACAATTAAGTTAAAACAGTGTTAAGTTGTAATCTGCGGCAGAAACTCTTCTGTCTGCAGGAGTGTGTGTGTGTGTGTGAGAAAAGTTATTTTGACAGCGAAGTACAATACTTCAGTCCAAATCTACTTAAAGGGGACATATTATGAAAGTTCCACTTTTGTAGTGTTTCTACACTTTAATTTGGGTATCTGGCATGTCTGCCGTCCCAAAAACTCTGGAAAAAAACAACTACTGCGATTTGTTGTGGTTCCTCTATGTCAGAAACGATACTCTAGATGGCGTCGAATGGGATTACGACCCAAACATACGTCATAGTATCTCTCTACATGGCCTTTGACCGACCCGCACCATCATCTCACCGGCACTGCCGACACTGCGCATGAGGGTGAATCTCTGATCTTGCGGAAAGCGTTTATTGACCCAGGGGTCTCCGCTCGAAGATCTGCATGTTTATGTGGCCACTTAGCTGTCTGAGGGGTAGCAGCAGCGAGCTAACGCTAGCTTGCAGCGTTAGCTCCGTGCTCAAGGTAAGCAACGAGTTAACACGGTAAAAGCGACGTGGGGAGCAGTGGTGACAAGGTGCAATCCGGGCTGTACGAGGCTCTGACCTTAGCTGATCCCAGCTCCACGGTCATCTCATAGAGGCGATGGGAGGCAGCGCCGCGCACCACTAGACGCGCTTCCACCGGTAAGAGACCCCTGTGTTTTCACTCACAATTCAACTCGCCTCCATCTCTGAAACAGTTCCGTTACTGTTATTATTATTGACGTGTCTTCGCCGTGAACGTTCTTGGTGTGTTAGCTACAGCTACGTCTGCTCTGGGGCAGATGAGTGAGGTGTCGGCTGCTTTTGACGCAAGGCTCCGTGTGTGTTCAGTGAACCTCCACATCTAGCGGGCTGAAATGGAACGAAGAGGCGAATGACACAAGTAGCTCATCCGCTGGGTTTTATTTCACAAAGGCGGCTTCACATCATCTTGGCGCAATGGTTGTTGATCCTCTCTGCTCCGTTGTTTACCAGGGTGTCCCCCCTTGTGTATGTGTGTGTGTGTGTGTGTGTGGCACTCAAACTAGGTCAATCTGAGGAAGACTGTTTTAGACAGGGTAAAAAGGTGCTGTTTTAAATGATCCTTGTGGTATTTTGACAAAAGTATGTTACAGACATTTCATTAAGACCCCAAGGAACCATTTCAACTTGTGGTAAAATGGGCATACGATGAGTCCTTTAAGTAAAATTAAAATTACCCATTTCAAAAACTACTCAAAAAATTACAAATACTACTCAATTACAGTAACGTGAGTAAATGTAATTTGTTACTTTACACCTCTGGATCAGCAGGCACGTGCAGAGGGTGGGAGAGGTGCTGGAGCACCTGCCCCTTGCCCTAGATGCCCAATTATGCCCATTTGTAAGAAGCATATTGTCCTTTCTTTTTTTCTTTTTCTTTTCTTTTTATATGAAATCACGTCTATGCAGACACTACAGTTGCACAAAACCATCTGAGACAGCGGGACGAAAGACTTTGAATGAACATCCACTGTTTGGGTTTTTAGCGCTTTGTTCACTGTGCAGCCTGTACAACGTTAGGCAACTTCTGTCAACCACTGTGCTGCTGCTTGATGAAAAAACGATGATGTTTTGTTTCTGTATGGCTTTTGTCATGGGAGAATTGTACTTCTGTCCACTGGTTTAAAGAAAGTTACAGGGATTTTCCAAGGGTTTGCGGAGGGCTTAGGTGCTGCACTGTGTATGTGTGTTTGTGTGTGTGTGTGTGTGTCTGTCTGTATGCCTTAAACAATTATAAGTCTTATAGTGAATGGATTTGAACTGTGATTTTCTCATCCTCCAGATTATAAACACTTTTTTCCATGTGCCCCTTTTGAATTTGAGCACCTGCCCTTCTAAAGGTCTCTGCACGGCCCTGGTTATCCCTGTTGGTGTTAATTGTTAAAGTGTGAAGTGAGCGCAGGGCAGAGGGGGGAAGAGGAGGAAGCAGACTCCAACAGAGATATAGGAAGACTGGACCTTTAATTAGCGTCTGTCCTGTTCCTGGAGCAGCGGTGTTATAATTATTCAGTGGAGTCCACGTCCCCGTCGCAATGCATCGAAAAGAAATGTCCACAGCTCTAGTGGTGAGCTCTGTCAAGGACACAGCATTCCTCCCTTCAGTTATTACAGCCCAGGTTTTGCGTCTTCCAAATCCAACACAAATGTTACAATTTCTGCTGTGAAATTCTTATTCTCTCTTCTAACTTCAACTTGGTCATGCAGCACATCGCTTCATGAAAAATGGATGTCCCTATATGGCGAAATAGAGGCGTGGCAGTATGCTAATTGCAGAAAGCGGACATGGATCAATTAAGAAGGATTCTGATTGACAAACATACGCATTTTGGTCAGTATAAAATCAGCTGGTGCGCACTTGTCATGAATCCGGCGGTAATTTTGCGTACACGCTTATTTACTGTGGAGAGTATGAACATTTCACATATTAGTGAATGATGCCAAATTAGTGTAGGTTATAAGTGTATGAATAAAAAAAGTGTCCCCTTAAGCCCCATAGCCTCTTCCAGAGGCCTTGGGCCTAATTTATGACAGGGCCTGAAGTAGGAGTACGACACGTTCAGTTCAAAGTGGGATTAGTCCAATTGCTATTCCAAGGGGGAAACAAGTGTTCAAGGACCACAACGATTTCCAGGCCGAAGATTACGACTAGCCAATCCGGGACAAGACCAGGCGTCGAACTCAACTCAACTCATCGCCCCAGTCCACGTGGTACCGGCAGCTGGGGAGAGAGTCAACATCAGAGCCAACGTGGGACCAGGAGCAGGTGAGAGCATCAACATCGCGGCCGACTGGGAACCAAGAAGAGGAGCGGGCACTGCCTGCTTCACTGCCAAGCGGGGACTCAGAACAGGAGTGGGCATCACCGGTTTCACTCTCGTCAGAGATGCAGGAACAGAAGCTGGCCCTGATTGAGCCAGGAGATGCTCTAGCACCATTGTCTGTTCCTGTTGATGTCATCCAAGCGTCCGTATGCCCCAACATTCAAATTTGACACCTCTGGAATCCTCCACTGGAGCCGCTATCATGTTCACACACACAAGCTTTTGCTCACTGGGTACATGCAGGGTGCACGGTAGCATCGCTACTTCCATCTAAATAATGCAGTTTCGAGTCGTATTTGGATAGCCTGTGGACACTTGAATGACACCACAGGAGCTGTATGGAGGCATGTTACGTTTTTTGTCTGTTGTTTTTTTACGTTTAAAGAAGGGGTCCCCAGTGACTTCAATTGTATTTGATGTTTCTGCAGCGCTGTGCCACTTTCCCTACCCTTTCATTGGCATAGCGGTGAGCAGATAATGAGTGAAATAAAACATTTAAGTGAACTATCGCTTTAACACTTGGACCTGAGGTTAAGCATGCTGGGGAAGGCGGTAAATACATTTCAAAAGTATGTTTTAATTTTAGGAGTATGTGCTTAGCAACTTCACTAAAACATTGGCCCATTATATTTACCACTTTATTCTATTCAGTACGGTGACAATGCATTGTTAGGTAGTCTGAGTTACTCCATGAAAAACCGAACAATTTCAAATATTGGTCAACAAACAACGATGGGATGCTTGATAGAAGCAGCGAGATACTCACCCTGTAATAATCTGTGCTGTAAATGTCTCTTGACATGCCAAAATCTCCTATCTTCACCAGCATGCCATTCCCAACCAGGCAGTTCCTGGTTGCCAGATCACGGTGCACAAAGTGTTGAGATGCCAAGTAGATAATTCCACCTGCAATCTGACTCGCTATGTGAAGCATTTGTGACAGACCCAGCTCTCCGTTGGTCTGTAGAGGTTGTCCATCCACCAGGATAATGGCGTCTGGCCCATGGGCTCTAAGGAGGAAGTTACAGAGTCAGAAGTCATCAGTCAGTGTAATGTTGTTCGACATTTTCTGTTTTAAAAGGCCATACTGCTGGTTTTGAATGTTGTGGCCCATTAAGTTTGAATTGGGTTTACTTTAAATTATTCTTACTATTTCAAAAAACATATAACAGCTTACTCTCCTGTGGCGCCAGCTACTACTCTTGGTTCTGGAGGCAGACACCATCTCTACATTTAAAGTTAGACTGCCCCCACTTTCACCAAAGTGCTTGCTCCTTGTGGGAACCATTGGGTTTCTCCATAATTCGTAAGGTCTTGATCTTCTATGTAAAGTGCCTAGAGAAAATTACTAGGGCTGTGAAATGATTACAATTTTTAATCAAATTAATTACAGGTTTCTATGGATTAATCCTGATTAATCACATTACCTATTTTCTCGGTATATTTTTGTGAGAACAAAAATATTTGACAAAAGAGAGATATATTCATTTAACATGTTTTCTTTTTTTATTCATAAATAAACAAAACAATGGTGCTGCAACTCAGCAGTTCTTTAGCAGTTCTCTATGCTATTCCATATGGAACATTCATCCTAAACAGAATTCGGGCTTCTTAGCCATTGTATGGTTGAATAAAACTTTTTCTTTTCTTCTTAAATCAAACAGAATTATTTGGGCTTTTTAGCCATTGTTTTTATAGTATGGTTGAACATTTTTCTATTCCCCTTGAACGCCCCTCGCGGACCAACTCATGCTCCGTGTTGCGGTGGAACTTTAAGCGGCTTTGCGCCGGTGAAACAATAACGGCTTCCCGCAGAGTGTGCATATCACCTTGGTTTTATTGAATGTTCCATCTTTGTTTTTTTGATGCATGATCTTCCCAGAAGGTGATGTTTGTTTGAATAGCAGCTGCCGTCTGACTGCATTAGAGCCGTGACTAGTGCAGAGTGGGCGGAAATGTGGGATTATTGGAAGGTCCTTCTGCGCATGCGTTAAAAAAAAATTACGAATTAATCCTGTAATTTAATCATAACGCGTTAACGCGTTATTTTTCACAGCTCTAAAAATTACACAAAATATATAACTGAAAACCAGCTAAATGAATTGAATTTCAGAAGTAATGTTATATTATGATCAAACTTTTTGTGATCAGTTTAATGTTTTTATTTAAATGCTTTCAGGGATATTGGAATTTAGAGGTCTGAGATAATCATTTAACTGACAATCATACATGTATAATTACTATACTTTAACTAGAAATGTTTTTGTTTTGTATGGCATTCTAGAGTAAGCGTATTGCATCTTTTCCTGTTTATCTGCCGCTGGTGGTTGTAACCCTCTGCACTAGCTCCTCTGCTAATGCTGATGTTTTCTATATGACTACGGCTAATTGCTGATCTATAGTTACACATTCACATATATCACTCCCTTGTAGGGTAAAAGGCTAATTGATTTGCTATGGCTGCTCTCCCTCCCTCCTGCTCCACTGCTCTCCCCTGCTCCGAGTATCTAAGTATCTTCAGTTACTGCTCTGTCTCAATTAACAGTAGTGGCAGTGTTATGCAGGTTCACACCTCTCATGAATTAGTTCAAAGTTCAGTTAATTTCATAGTTTTAAGGTGGAAAGTGAGAATGAAAGACTTAACATGTTTTTTAAAGAAAACTGTATCCATCACTACCCCTTGCCCTAAACTGTACTTCATATGCATCAATTCCTATAATAGTTTTTAATAGTTTTTTTAAATATTGCTTATTTTGCCTGTTAATTTATTCATACCCTGCAGACAAAGGCACAACAATTCATAGTGCTATGCCTTACTATGAAACCATTTATTAGGCTAGACCTTAAATATCATCATTTAATTTTATAAAACAAATGTGTTAACTGAGGACTAAAAGTTTGGTTGACTTGCTTTTTCAGCGCAGGAGGACACAATTTGCACAGAAAGGTGAGATTTCTGAATCTTTATCAGACATCGTGTAAACATTCCGCAAATAATAATAAGGTGCATCGGATGTAGTTGCTGAGTCTGCATCTCTGCTTTCACTTTCCATTTTTATATGAGACCGAGAACTGTTGTCTTGGAATACGTTGCCTGTTTGGTCTACGTGTGTGCGGTAAATCATGGGTAACGTAGTGCAAAGTCGAGTTAGTTGGTTTAGGTTAGGCTACATCGCGGAAATTTTCCCGGGAAAACATTCCTTAATGTTTTAGCTAGACCTCAGGTAATATTGTAACGGACTAGTAGTTAGGTTTATGTTCTGTTTGATTGATATGTGTTTGTTACTAAGTACACCATGTTAAATAAGTATTGAGATGTCCTGAGGGTCAGTGAACAGGTTAGGGTGGGGCATGTGATAGTTCTAGACCAATGGCTGTGTGGTTGTGTGGAATGGCAGGCTCTCATTGGCTGATGAGGCAGTGGGTCAGGGGTATATAAGAAAGGGGAGTGAAGAATACAGTGTTGGATGTAAGGAGTGTCAGAGTTACGACCAAGAAGTGTGTTGTGTTCGTTTGACTTAAATAAAGTTACACATAAAGAGAGAAGTTCGATATGCTACAATATGAACGCGTTCATTGTTCAAATTCATTATTTTTCATTAAGTTGAGTTTAGTTCATTGTTCTCATGAAAATGAAATTGTTCAATGAAAACGTTCATGCAAAATTATGGTCATCTGCGACTAGCTGCCTACTACTCCACATTAAAAGAAGAACATAGGTTTCTCTTCAGCACTGTAGCCAATCTGACAGAGAGTCACACCTCAATCGAACCCAGTATTTCTACATCCCTTAATAACAAGTTCTTCAATGATAATTCTAACAATAAGATTCAAATCTAACATTTCCTGCCCTCAATTTATGCCACATCTGAGCAGCCGGGGCGATATTATCACAAGAACTCAAATAAATGCCCGTCAGTTTGGATGATTTTAAATGGTCATTTATTTTCACACTGGCATTTAATTATCAATGCAAATAATTACGCTGCACTGAACTGTAAGTAAAGTACAAAAAAGTTAAAATAACGAAACATGTCATTATTACTTGTGAACGAATATCATTCACGTCTTACTAAACCTAGTCACGCGAACGTGCCACAAAAAAAAATCTCCGACAGGCAGAGTCGCAATGCGAGTCGCTTTCTACCAGCACCACGTCTGAATGAACCCACGTTTAACAGAACTCTACTGGTTAATAAGTAAGTACAAACTGAAATAAAAACAAACTTCAAGCTGAATAAACCCTAAACGTTAACGGGAAAGACCCGCGAACCTGAGTGACTGAGAGACAGAGAGCTGTTCTGTGAGTGAGTGAGCAGAGCGATGTGTGAAGGGGAGGAGCGCTGTGATGCTGTGTGAGGATTTTCATTCAGTCCGAGCACAGATATTGACTCGTATTACTCGTATAATACTCGTGCTCGGCAAAAGTGCTTTATCCGTACCGGATACTCGTTTCAGCCGAGTATCCGGCTCATCTCTATAAAATATGGTCTATTAAATAATAGGTCACTAAGATCTAAATCTTTACTTGTCCATGATCTGATAACTGATCAACAATTTGATATATTCGGTTTACCTGAATCCTGGCGGCAACAAGATGAATATGTTAGTTTAAATGTAGAAAGCATTGCTAAATTTAGGTGGATGGGTCGCAGCAATCTTTATATCTGATCAATCAACCCTCCACCTAATGGTAGTTACACTAATAAACAAAATTGTTGATACCCTTCCCTTAAAGAAAGAATAACCCACAATGGTCACTGAAATAACTTGAAACTGACAAAGGTAATAATAAAATTTACTTAAAATTAACTAATGAAAATCAGACATTGCATTTGAATTGTGGTTCAAAAGAATCATTAAAAAAAAACTAATGAAAATGGCCTGGACAAAAATGATGGTACCCTTAACTTAATATTTTGTTGCACAACCTTTTGAGGCAATCACTTCAATCAAGTGATTTCTGTAACTCTCAATGAGACTTCTGCACCTGCCAACAGGTGTTTTGGCCCACTCCTTGTGAGCAAACTGCTCAAGCTGTCTCAGGTTTGAAGGTCTTAGCCATTCTTGGGTGATTTTAGCTGTGTGTTTTGGGTCATTATCCTGTTAGAGGACCCATGACCTGCGACTGAGAACAAACGTTCTGACACTGGGCAGCACATTTAGCTCAAGAATGCCTTGATAGTCTTGAGATTTCATTGTACCCTACACAGATCATGACACCCTGTGCCAGATGCAGCAAATCAGCCCCAGAACATAACCAAGCCTCCTTCATGTTCCAAAGAAGGTAAGGTGTTTTTTTCTCTGTATGCATAATTTTTGCATCTGTGAACATAGAGCTGATGTGACTTGCCAAAAAGCTCCAGTTTTGTCTCATCTGACCAAAGGACATTCTGCCAGAAGCTTTCTGGCTTGTCAATATGCATTTTGGCAAATTCAAGTCTATGATTTGCTTTCAACAGTGGTGTCCACCACGGTCGTCTTCCATTGAGTCAACTTTGGCTCAAACAGCGACGGATGGTGCGATCTGACACTGATGGACCTTGACCTTGGAGTTCACCTCTAACCTTTTTGTAAGTCGATCTGGGCTCTTGTTTAACATTCGTATGATATGTCTCTTCATTTTATCATAAATTTTCCTCTTGCGGCCAGGTCCAGGGAGGTTGGCTACAGTCCCGTGGACTTTAAATTTCAGAATAATATGTGCAACTGTAGTCACAAGAACAACCAGCTGCTTGGAGATGGGTTTAAAGCCTTTACCTTTAACATGCTTGTCTTAAATTTTCTTTCTAATCCCCTGAGACAACTCTCTCCTTAACTTTCTGTGGTCCATGTTCAGTATGGTACACATCATGATACCAAACGGCACAGTCACCTTTAAATAGGCAGACTGACTGATCAGAATCAGAATCAGAATTAGAATTATTTTTATTGCCACGTATATTTGCATATATTGGAAATTGCCATGGTGTGGCTGGTGCACTGTACATAAAAACAAGACAACAATATATTCAGTAAGACAATAGAAGCAATAAGTTTTGGAGATAATTATGTGATTGCAAGTTTGAAGACACCTGCGATGCTAATTAGCGGACACACCTTAGTTTAACATGTCCCTATAGTCAAATTATTTTCAGTCTTTTCTAGGGGTACCATAATTTTTGTCCATGCCAATTTCATTAATTTGTTTTGTTTAATGAATCTGTTGAACCACAATTCAAAAGCAATGTCCGATTTCCATTAGTACATTTTCAGTAAATTTGTATTTATCATTACCTTGTCAGTTTCAAGAAATTTCTGTGACCATTGTAGGTTTTTCTTTCTTTAACGGAAGTGTACCAACAATATCGTCCACATGTGTATAGCTCAATTCAAAGCCACATCCTCAGCCTCAGCCTCATACATCCACGCTCAAAATAATTAAAAGAAAACACTTAAGTTATTATATATCGTCCACCTGTCCCTAACTGAAGTTTAGAGTTAGTCATAGGCACAAAGACAAACATTTTATAGTAGGGGATTACAACATTTAAGTAAATGTTGCTAATTAGTTGTGCATTTAATTCATCGATCGACTTGATTGGTTATATTTAACATGTAAATAAATCCCCTCACTGTTTTAATCACACTCTTGATATAATGATCTTACATAGAAATTTAAAATGTTATACTTCCCCAAAACCCGCTTCTGTCGGAATATTTTTTAATTATATTAGTATCAAAACATTTTAACTACACTGGGTTCACTACAATGCCTGTCCATGAATTTGTAAATAGCACAGCAGCCACATTGTGAACCACCATTGAAACTGTTGCCTCTGTTGGGACATGGTTTTTGTGCAAACCACAGGCCTACATGTGTTGTCAAAGCTTGGAACAATTTCCAATCTTAATCAATAAATTGGCTCTTTTCCCTTCTTAGAAGGGTGGTACCCTGCAATAACTTTAACCAACTAAAGTTATGATCTAATATTAATATTTTAAATATTAATGTTTTATATTTTATTTTGATAACTAAATGTATTGAATGCATAAAGGCCCACCATTCGATGTAATCACTTTTTAAGCACTATTGCACAACACCTCTCTGCAAAAGAATGTAGTAAATCAGAGGAGGTTTGCTCAATGGAATGAAATTATTATTATTATTAATGATAATAAAGCTGGTAAAACAACCGGTCAAGGTAGATTGATGCCCATAGTGAGTTTGTTTTTTCTAGGTTTCTTGCTCATTTAGGGAGCTATTGAGTTACTCAACAATCTTGAAGGTCTCAAGCTTACTATGCAAAGTACCTTATAGTCAAGGCAAAGCAGCGTTTTACGACAGACTAATTGTAAAATAATTTTTTTCAGCAAAGATCATTTCTATGAGGTCTCCAGAACAACACAATAAAATATAAATCAATCCGAGATGTGTGCCAATAAGGCCAGGCAACAATACACCCCAGTGGGGCTATTTTTTTCCTTTACTCCTATTAAAATAAAACTTTACACAATGAAAGTACCCATGCAACTGTTGTTGCTCCGGTTGTCAGCTGAACTCACCTGAGAAACTTATTGAGATCTCCATGCTTCATGTACTCAAAGACCATGATGAGTGGGTCTCCGTCCACGCACACTCCATAGAACTTTACAATGTGGTCATGCTGGAGGTTCGTCAGCAACTCAGCCTCACGCTGAAAATCTTTCCTAGCTGCAAGAGTGGGATCCTTCAGAGTCTAGAGAGATTGAAAGGGAGAAAAAAAGATGGCAATTAATGACTGAATCAAGGGTTAGTATCCATGATGTCCTTCCTGTATCAATACTGCAGTGTTACTCCTGCTGTAGCCATGGAAACATCCACTTAAAAGCATAGTCTGCATTTATAATGTTTCTTTAGATCATTTTTTCTCTTAAACCAATGACCTAGATTAGACCTAGATTGGACTGCTGTAGAAAAAAACATAGAGGCCTCCATATAGAGGACCTGCTCCTGATATACATATAAAGTTTTTTAATATAAAGAGTCCATGTTAGGGTAAAGAAAACAACAACTCGTACAATTTAGATGATTAATAATCTAGTGAAAACACTCGGATTATTGTATATATAATTTCTGTAGATTCCAATTTATTCATTCTAAATTGACTCCACAACGTTCTGTACTGTTCACTTTAAACGTGCCTTATTTCATATCATCATAAAATAATGTCTTTAAGACTGGATGGCCTATCATTTTTAACTTCTAATTTCAGACAATAACTGAAGTTTTTATATACTTGGCCCTTAACACCTCAGAGAAACTTTATCTGACAAGATAATTACCTTGGATAGTATTAGCTTTTTGCCCCATCTTACCTGTGAGAAACCTTGGAGTTATGAATGTAATTCTAATCTCACAGCTCAGTTACCATGGCTGAGCTGTGCCACTGGGACTGGGATATCATGATTCCATGGCTTATTGAGCAAAATGCCATCTTGGTGGGTCTTTTGTCAATTTATATCTTCCCATTCTGTCTTTAATTACATTCTTCACTTGAAGTGTGACTGTTTAATGAACAAGAATCATTACTCCTCTATCCTCGGACGAAAGTGATGCTGTGGATACACCACCCTGCCACCTCCTCGTAATCGTTTTGTTGTCCTCCTCTAAAAGATGAACTTATTTTTAAAAGAAGACATGTTTCCTTACGTGGCCACCATAACCAGAAGTCCCCTAGTTTGGCTTTTTTAAGCTAATGTATGTACATGATTCCTCCTGATCTGGGTTTGTAACCTCATGGTTGAATGCATTTACCGTAAAAGTCACGTGACCGAGACAAGCGTCGTGACATGCGTAAAGCATGAGTCATTACGGAGAGGATCCGGTAATTTTTCAAAATAAAACACCGTTCAGAATCAGATAATATATAAAACCGGAATAATTAAAGTTATTTATTCTTTCTGTGCGATCTGGTACCAGATGACCCAGGGCCCGGTACCGGTCCACAGCCCGGGGGTTGGGGACCACTAAACTACATGATATGTAATGTAATCGAACATGCATGGCCAAACACACAAATCATCTGTCTCTTACCTTTATAGCTACCAGCATCTTATCCTTGGTAAGACTCAAGTTGTAACAATCAGCCAGGAAGACCTTGCCGAAGGCTCCCTCTCCCAGCTCCCTTTTCAAGATAATGTCGCGTCGTTTAATATGCTGAACGTCTGCAAGAGAGAGAGAGAGTGATTGAGTAGACTGCCATTATCAATCAATCAATCAATCAAATTTTATTTGTATAGCCCATATTCACAAATTACATTCATCTCATAGGGCTTTAACAAGGTGTGGCATCCTCTGTCCTTAACCCTCAGCAAGAGTGAGGAAAAACTACTAAAAAAGTTTTTTAACAGGGTAAAAATAAGTAGAAACCTCAGAGAGAGCCACATGTGAGGGATCCCTCTCCCAGGACGGACAGAAGTGCAATAGATGCCACGTGTAGAAAACATTCATCATTAAAGTCTTTAGCGACATTGATGCAGTCCCGCTGTAATCACAGTCCATGGTCAGCAACCAGCAGGACCACGATCCACCATCCAGACCAGAGGCCACTCCAGTCCTCAGTCACCGTCCACCGCCGCCGCCGCCCACCGCCGCCCACCAGGACCCACCACATTACAATCTTTGTCTAATGCTACCACAACATAATACAAATTAAAATTTCTATTACGCCTTCACAATGCTTATGATCCCTCAAACTGTCTGTCGGGGTGTGTTGTGTTTGTTTCTCATTTTGTTTAAAGCTCCATTCAGCCAAGTTACAAATATTGTCAAAAGTTAGAACTAGAACTGATTTCAACATAATAATTTAATTTGTTAAGAAAAATCTATTTTCATTACAAACTATATATTCTACACCAACAATCATTGAAAAACATACTGCAATCGATTTTTAATAATAATATTAATTTTTAAATAAGTCCCCATTTTGTTGATACAACTTCTCAAAATACAACAAAAATGTATGTCTTAGTTTAAACCCTTCTGGCTTAAATTGGAAGTGTTATTATATTCTGATCCACAGACCCTTTAACCATAATCACATTATTTTGCCTGGTCAATTATTTTGCAATTTACCAGCATCTGGGCTATGTTTATAGGAGACTGATTTATACCACCCTAAAGCATCACTAAATAGAGAGATTGTGTAGGCTAAACTTAACAAAACAATATGCAACCATAACATCCCACCAACGGCCCCAAAAAAACACATTAGACACACAACACGCTAAAAGCTATCATCTCTGATTCAGCAGTTTGTGCCTGTCTGGCTGTGAAGACTCTGATCATGCACCATAAGTGCATGGGCAGGGTACGGGCTGGCAGGCAGGTCAGTAAGTAACCAACTAACTTAGGGAAGAATTAAATGAGAGACAGAAAGATGAGTGTGTATGACACCCACCATCTATATAAATCTAACCCCTTATTTTAATTTGACTTTACTGTCCACACACAAAACTGTAACTTGACTTGTATCAAGAAATCTCACATTGATTCAATAAGCTTAAGCTTGTGGAGTGGAAAAACAAGGTGATCAGTGTGTTGCCTGTTAAATACTAGTTTGTGTGGACTTGCTTAAAGTGAGCGCCCATTTGGGGTAACAGTACAGGTGGAAACATGAAACTGAACTGAATGATTAACAAGTACAATTACTTTTGTTAGTAGTTTGTTAATAAACTATAAATGTGTCAAAGATTGAGATGTTTAAAGACCCACTTAACATGTTTGCACAGGATTACTGCTAAATTTTATATGAGCAAGGAATTACTATCATTATAATCCGTGCAAGGATTTCTTTGAGCGAGTTATTTTAACAAAAGCCAGCTGCAAAATTAGATACCTCATTAAAGAAAAGTTCAAGACATCACATAAGGGATTTAGTATATATTTGTTTAGGCATAGATACATGAATACAATTTCTAATAAGTCTTGTTAGGAAAGATATTCTCCCCTTTGGTTTAGACAAAAGGCCCAATGTTAATGGAAGCATATACTTAGTGTGAATGTTTAGGTTGATGGATTAGCCAATACAGCTTCCAAATACCCAAGGACACCACCATTTTAACAGCTCTCATATATGTATCATTATGATACATATATAATTTAAGAGGACTATGAAGCCCCCTGGTGACACTGGTGCAGAACCTTTGTAGGGATGAATTTGTATCCATAGGATTCCAGTGTTCTCTGAGGTTTATCCTCTGAAATTAAATAGTTATAAGAAAGGGGCATAAATAGAAGGTTAAGGATAAGGTTTGGTTTAGTCCATAACTCTGGTAAATCAGCCAATCCAACTCACAGGTTCATACCGTCACCTACTATCGTTGTTCCCTCAATTAACAGGCGTTACATGCTAAAACCTAACCCTAACCCTAACCCTGCTTCACTTGATTATAATGCATGTGGCAAAGCTAACAATCAGATGTTGTATATGATGTCATAAGAAATATTCACTCGTAAAGTTTAAAACTTAGTCTTTGCGCAAATGAAAGCTTCCCTTTTAGAGTGTCATAAAACATGTGCGTTGTTCGGTATTGCGAGAGTGGTATAGAACAAAAACGTGTTGTGCAATTACTTAAACAAACAAAGAATAAGGAGATAATGTATGAATGCATTTACAAAAATCTGATTATATTTTTATTATCGGAAAGTGTATATGGATACAGAAATGTATCCAAATACACAAACTGTTAAAATGACTTTCTTGTGAGAAGCATGTTTCTATATCCTCGTCATCAAACAAATGATTGGTTTCAAATTGGTTTAAGAGGAGCAGACAATTGTCCAAATCAGCCCCTGCCAATCATATAATCAGCACAAAGTTTAAAGTGGGAATCAATGGCGTATCAGTGCCAGTAGTTCCAACGGCAGCAAGAGAGAAAGCTGTGTGGTGTTTTGAAGACGTCATATTTTAGAAAATTGCGATGTTGCTTTTGATGAATCGGTTTCCAGCTTGTACTTGAGGAAGCTTGCATTTAATCGTTTGTTATATTTCTAATCATCGTATAAACACACTAAAACTTCTATGTTTCCTTTCGTCTTTAAAATATCCATTCATCTTTCTGTTACTCCAATCTCATCCCCTGGACTTTATTTTGAGGACTTAGCATTAAGATTCCAATAAACTAAGCTAAATTGTGGAAAACTGGCATAATATGTCTCCTTTAAAATAACACATTGACAAAGCAATACAGGGTTTTGTGATGTCACCATGACGTTTAACTTTGAATGGATTGAAAAATCTCCAGGTGAAGAACTGACTGACGTTTCAGCAGA
Organism: Pseudopleuronectes americanus; assembly: GCA_038501795.1. Classification (NCBI taxonomy): domain Eukaryota; kingdom Metazoa; phylum Chordata; class Actinopteri; order Pleuronectiformes; family Pleuronectidae; genus Pseudopleuronectes; species Pseudopleuronectes americanus. The sequence goes on from CM076720.1 coordinate 24,877,779, forward strand.
GAATGAAACTTGACACTCACTTTAAAAAATCAATACAAAAATCCATGTGTACTCACAGGTGGTGGGTTTGTTACAGTTGTGTCCATGTCTGAAATACTGTGGGTTCTCTATGACAGGGATTCTGTTCATTCCAATCACCACAGAATCTGGCCCTGCATCCAGCGTACAAGGGCTGATAATCCCGTGATTCACATGATGAAGTGGGCTGGCAGAATCTTCCTCACCATTTATCACTGCTACTGGTCCTAGGAAGACAGAGACAAGTAGTACAAGCTGGTTGAATATTGAATTACTGTCAGAGGGACTCAATGTATATCTGCAGATGAAAAAAATAGTTCTCTAATAAGATAAACGTTAAATTACATTTACATTGCATTTACATAATGCAATTATAGATACTATTAAAATACACCTGCCAATAGATTAAACTAAACATTGACATAGACAGGGGCAGCATATAGCTCACCTGGTAGAGCTGCCGCCCCAACAAGGCAAGGCCTTAACCCGCAGAGGCTTTTGATTCCGACCCATGGCCATTTAGGCATGTCGTCCCCCACTCTCTCTCAGCCCCCCTATCACAGCCTACCATGTCCTATCTGTTTAAAAAAGGCAATGAAAAGCCTCAAAAGTACATTAAACAAAATGCATTGACACAAAGAGATATCTAAGATGTCACACAGGTGACCCATGTTACTGACCACCGTTGATTATTGCAGAAGAAAATAACAGACATTTTATTATGGTATAATTTTGCAGATGAGCATAAAATGGGTGGAGGACCATGTGCTGGCCAGTGGAGGTGGGTGGCACAGGGTTTGAAGGTCATTCCCTACACAAGGCCCAATGGGCATCACAGGATGAGGGCCATGAACAGCATGGAGGCAGCTGAGAGAGCATGAAGATGGCTTGGTTTGAAGAGGCCTCATGAGTTGATGCAACAGAATGCCCTTGCTCAGCCTCGGTTGGGTCACCTAGATGAAGGTCTGTTGTAAGACCCAAAACGCATATTGACTCCAGGCTACAACATTGATGATGTGTCCAAGTTTATGCATAATAATATTAATAATAATATTAATAATAATAATAATAATAATAACTTTATGTATATAGCACTTATTTAAATGAGGTTACAAAGTGCTTCTCACAAAAGTCCATTGCAAAAATTAGAATTGATTGTAATAAAAGATATTCTGTTCAGTCCAATTTATGAGCCAAATCATAACATATTAAGGTTGAGACCTTAAGTTTCTAGAGAAAAGAAGAAGAAAATGTGTCAAGGACTGAGTGCTTGTCTGTGTAAGTCCGTGTGTGAGAGGCTTAATCCACAAATCTGATGGGAAGGAATAATATCAGAAAACTAAACGCATACCATGATATATGTATTTTTTATGTTTTTGAAAAATGCAAAGATATGTTATAATGCCACTGACTTGACAAACTTATTTAAAACAATATTATAGATGCTTTGTTCAGAGCTTTATGACACAGCTATGCTGATTAGAAAAATGTCAGCAATTAGTTTTGTGTCTTCTTGGATGAGCTTGCACACCTTAATATTGCCAGTTAATGATCATCAGGGTTAATTCAGCGTTTCCGCTGGTAACACTTCTGCGTTTCGATCAAACCAATCAATAATTTAATATAGGGGTGGTGTACATTTGTTCTATAAGTGCTATTTTAATTTTCATAGCATGTTTCGAGGACAATACTAAATAACTTTTTATTATTCACACATTTATCACCAGGGCTTCAGACTAACCAGTTAAATTGGTTGCGCTTGTGCACCTAACTTTTTCATTAAGGTACACCAGCTTATAATTTACATGCTTCCAAAATGTTTCACTCTGCCCTTTGGCATCGCAATAATACACCTATTAAACCTTTACTTGACCGTAATTTCTTTACTAGGGCAGGGTATCGCCACTGACTCCAAAATCGGTTTGATTCCAATTGACAAGTTCACGATTCGATTCAGTATAGATTCAGTCAAGGATATTTCATTGTACTATAACAATTTGGCTTGGTATGTATAATTGTGCAAGGAAACCTCTATCTTGTTGCATTATTAAAAACATTAAGGTAGGTCTGTCACAATAAAAAAACTGTTGTCCCAGAAATTATTGTAATAATTATATTATTGACATCATTTTTAGACCATTTTATTTTACTGATATAATGATATTATAACATATTCCTGCAAGTACAACCTGGGGAAAAGAGCAATGAACTTTTTTCCAAAGGTTATTCAGTTTGAAATTTAATTAGAAGTAAAGATGATAAACTATCCTTGTGATAACCGTCCGCCCCAGTGCAGTGCAGGCATGACTCACGTACACTCACACACACACACTACAAAAAACAGTTTGGACTTGAGCTAATTTCTCTCTCTCTGCCTATGCTACACATTTTTTGTGTGTTGCTTTATCCCTCTGATGTTGATTGATAAAGATATGCAGAGTGTAAACACATCTTACACCCTCCTCTATCCCAGTCTTGTGGTCTGGTTTGGAGATTGGTTTGCTGCTCAGGGCTTTAGTGGTGGGGGTTTATAGAAGAGGATGTCACAGGGACTAAAAGCAGTGGCATGCAAACAACACACAAGGAATATTATACTGCCTAGATGGTTCTGGCCATCACAGCTTTATGACTGCATTCATCCCTTACTGACTGATGGGTCTGGAAACAGAGGTTAATAACTGAGGTGCAGTTGACATTGGTCTGAAAAATACCCCAGGAACCATTTCCTGGACTTTCAGAGCTAGTTTAGGCAATGTCAATGTTATATTATTTGAATCTGGTCAATAAAATGTCTTGTGCATAACTTTTGTTGATTATTTTTTTGTATAAGACAATATGACTGTAACTGAGAAGGTTAAATATATCTGACTGTGTCGTCAAATACTACCACAAGGTCCTAGGTCTAACAAAATGTAATAACATCTGCATATTCTCTTTGGATTTTTTTACCAACTCGTTTGTCAATTCTGGTCCTGCCATGATTGGAATGAATGCTTATCTGTTGCCAAAAATGTACCAACTGATTTACCCTGCCATTTGTGCCTGCAAGTCCTTCTTCCAACTCCAACAGTGGTTCCATCATGCCAGACACGTCAAACTCAACGCCTGCGTGCCACTTCTGGCCCATTGCACAATTATATCAGGCCCGCGATAAAATATCATAAGTCTATCTTTATTGGCCCACCGGTAAATAGTGTGTAAAAAAGCTCCCCAGGCTGAGCCACGGTGCGCAATGCCCAGCTAGACACACACGGAGCGAGCGCATGCTCCCCTCCACTTACGCTCAAGAGTATTTGATGATATAAAAAATTATCTGTGTGCCCGGCTAGACGCACACAGATAATATTCAATATAATATCTTTTAATAGATGATTGACATGAGAAGATTCATATTTAATTATGTTTCCCCAATTTTATGTGAACAGCTGAGTAAATATAAAATAAACACTATGAAACCCCCCCTTCCCCGGGGTCCCTTTGCTTTAACACCCGCAGATCCAGGGCCTCTGTGGCCGCAACATGGATTGCTGTTTGTGGATCGCGCATCGGGGGTCGCAGTGGTGGACCCAGTGTGGCGGATTCTGTGTCGTGTGGGCTGATCGTGGTGCTGGTGGCGGACCCTGTGTCGCGTTGGCACTGGGTAAAGGAGGTGGACCAGGGCCGCGGCGATGGCTCGTGGTGGGTCCTGGTGGGCGGCGGTGGACGGTGACTGAGGACTGGAGTGGCCTCTGGTCTGGATGCTGGATCGTGGTCCTGCTGGTTGCTGACCATGGACTGTGATTGCAGCGGGACTGCATCAATGCCGCTAAAGACTTGTGTTTGTTATGTTTTTACACGTGGCATCTATTGCACTTCTGTCCGTCCTGGGAGAGGGATCCCTCACATGTGGCTCTCTCTGAGGTTTCTACTTCTTTTTACCCTGTTAAAAGGGTTTTTAGTAGTTTTTCCTCACTCTTGGTGAGGGTTAAGGATAGAGGATGCCACACTCTGTTAAAGCCCTATGAGATGAATGTAATTTGTGAATATGGGCTATACAAATAAAATTTGATTGATTGATTGATTGATTGAAATGTTTTAGATGTACTGTGTAACTATATAATAAAACATGCTGATAAATATAACCTTTGCATGGCTACGTCCGCTAGCTTAGCCTATTCCGCTTTCGAGTTGAACATTAATGTCAGGGCTTGAAGACACTTGGCGGACACCATGAGAGCAATTTGGAGGCATGTTGTGTTTTTTCTGGTGTCGTCACCATTGATTTCAATTGAATTTGATTCGTCTGCAACAAAGTTTACGCCTGTGACTCTATGAATAGCTAGCAAGCAGTCAACGCAAGAACGCGCGGCTACGGCTCAGAGCTTGGTAATTTACAGTCTCAGCAACATTTTTTCACCGACAAACTGTGATTCAAGACTGGTTCCTTAAGTAAATAAATGGTAAATGGATATGTATTTATATAGCGCTTTTCTAGTCTTGATGACCACTCAAAGCGCTTTACAGTACAGTTTTACATTCACCCATTCACAAACACATTCATACAGTGCATCTATTCCCAGCACTTTGTTATTCTATGGGGGGGCCATTCAGGGTTCAGCATCTTGCCCAAGGACACTTCGGCATGCAGATGGATCAGACTGGGGATCGAACCGCCGACCTTCAGGTTGGGGGACGACCACTCTACCCCTCAGCCACAGCCGCCCCTGAATACACCTAAAAACTGACCAGACATATTTTAAGGCTAAAATGCCTATTTGCTTAGATGAGCAAGTGCATTTGCTAATTACACAACTTGGATGCTGGACAGATTTTCATCGGTTGTGAAATAGGGCCCAATGAGTACATGTGTGACATTATCATTTTAAATATTGGAACCATATCCAACCAATTAGCATAACATTTTAACCATTAATAATCTGTAAAAATCTGAGAAACTTGACCACTACACGTTTGCTATGTAATACTTGTGCCACAAATAAGGAATAAAAAGATGGAAAGACACAGTTGTACAACTTAAAATAAATTAAACCCAGGGGATAATCTCAGCACACACCCGTTCTCCTCAATTTGATTGTCTGCTGCTACATTCTACATTCTACATTTCTGCAGAGTCCAGTCTTAGCCGTTTTTTTCTGGAAATTCTGCTTCCTGAGACAGCTGCTCTCTTGTTTGGTAACCCCTTTAAAAAGGTGCTTGAGATCCTGAAAGCTTGTTCTGGACCAAGTACACATTTTTTAACCTTAAAACTTTCATTTTTACCAGGCTTGATATATACCATAAGGGGTTACATCCTCATTTTTAATTCAAAGGTTACATTTTCACATTTCTAATGTAGAAAATAATGCACTGCTCTATTTTTCAATTTTTTTAACATTTAACATTGTATTACTTCTGATAACTTGAAGTAAAAAAATCCCAATAGCAATTGGCAAACAGAAAACCAAAAGCAGCAAATGTTACTTTCATATAAGGCGAGACCTAGTATGGTATGAGAGTGTGAATGTGCAGCAAATTAATAAAGTACTTTCTTGTAGAAAACAAGATAAACATAGTAAATCAGTATTCATCAGCCTTAGAGACTAATCTACTCTGATTGAAATAGCTCAGATAGGGCTTTACATCCACAAAGTTAAGGATTAACAAGTCAATGGGAAAAGAATGGGAAAAATGGGCCCAGAAAGGTTACATTTGAAGCCTCTGGTATATTCTAATGCTACTCTTCCTTATATACCCTGCGCTTGAGTATGTCATACTGACATTGATGGAGAATTGTTGATGGAGAATTATTTAAAATGAAAACAGAAATTGATAAGTAAGAATAAAAATCAACTTAATTTCACACAAAGCAGGAACAAAATTTGTAAGTGACAAAATTAATCAAATATAAACCATGGATAAAATATATGTTGTGGCCAAACATATTGATAACTAATATCTCAATGCAGTAAAATCCATAAGTTACAATTTACTTTATAAAACAGGAAAATCTGATACGAAAACTACATTTAGCTTCTAGTGGAGTGAGATATTAGTCAGTATCTGTCTTCACTCCTCCTCCCTCTGCTGCTGGATAGGGGGACTGGATCATCTCAGACAGTAGATACGTTTTTATGGGTTTAACAAATCTTGTCAAACCAACATAATTAGTAATACAGACACACAGCTTTTGTTACCTTAACTACTGTGTTGTATTGTAAAACAAGTCTCCTTCGCATTGCATTGATTGAACCGGTGGATGATTAAGTTCTTAACAAACCTTGTACTTCTCCCAGCTTAGATCGTGTGTGTGTGTGAGTACCTGAGCGCGACTTAATTCTTCTAGACCCCAGGGGGAACATTCCTGTGCTACATTCTGCTCCATCCTCTCTTAATCCCAATGACATCACATAGGGGTTTAATACGCTAAAGACTATAACATTCACATCACTTCCTGTGCGCATGTCAATAAATGTTGTTAAAACAATGAATCAAAGTCTCCGATTTAAGTATAATATGTCGTTGATTTATTGAGTGACTGGTTTCTTGCCTGACTTTCACATCTTCCTGTTGCCATTAAATACCCTCTGGTCTCTCTTATTGTCTTGGGTTTTATTCTTAATTCACACACTGTGCTCATAAAAAACCTTTATTTTTAAATAAACCTACCTCTATTTTTAGGGGCAAATGCAAGTGAAGTAATCACACTGTAGAGCCCTGTATAAAGATATTGGTGAAGTTAATAGTTTGAGCCCTTCCGTCCAGTAGCACTGATATTCAGATTCAGAAATACTTTATTGACCCCAAAGGGAAATTGTGTTAGTTACAATAGGTCCATGCAAGAGTAGCAATGTAAGCATGTATTATACATATATAAATAAATATATATACAATATGTGCGTTATATTTCCATGTATAGCACCATATCACACCTTTAAGTTTTAATCATGTCATAAACTTTGAGCCTGAATCTTCAGAAAGTCTGTGCAAAGGGATTAAGTGATATTGGCTTCTTACCTTTCAATCCAAACTTGGAGCGTCGTCCAAACTTGTTGATGAGGAGAAGGAGAACCACCAGCATCACACAGACAAACACTGCCAGGCCTACTGCTATTGAGACCTAGAATCACACAAATCATTACTTGTTCATCTTCTGTTCGGATAAAAGAAAGTTCGAGACAAAAATCTTGTTAAATAGAGGAACATTTTTTGCAAAGCAACAACCTCAACAGGTGTTTTGGTGATACTGCGAATGTATTTAAATAGCTAAGTAAGTGGATTTGTATGTCATGTAAAATCCCATTTGATTAGACAAAATTTATTAACAACATAAAAACTGTATTTGTTAGCTACCGCTGATCAGCAGTCATCTTCAGTCATTTATGTGTATAATGGAATTTGTTTAATTGATAGTATAGCTCTCTAAACTATAATTGTATTTAAGTGAAATTGTGATTCAAAATCTTAAGTGAACTGCTAATGTTGAACAACACAAGTTTTTGAATTGTAATATTAAGTCTAGTTCATTAGCCTTATCAGCATTACTCATAGAATCAGCAAAAGGTAATTTTATCTTAACCTTATTCATAGGTAAGGTTTTTTGATTTGTCCCTATTGAGATGATACAAGACCGATCTCTTAGCCATGAGGGAAGATTTCAAAGAGATTCCAGAGGAAACCTTTTCCGCAACTGGATCGTGAAGCTACGTAACATGTTGCCTGCATTAAGGAGGTTCTGAAATGAACACCTATGTGTGGTTCTGGTAGAGGTTTCTTTCAGTTAATAATGGAGTTTTTTCTCTCCACAGTCACCAAAGTGCAGCTCATTGTGGAATCTGTTTGGTTTCTCTATAGTTTCTAAGGTTTTAACTTCCATGCAAAGTACATTGAGATAATGTATATTATGATTTGGCACTACACAAATAAAAAAATAAAAATTGTATGTTGAGGTGCCACCTTCTTATATTCTGTTCAATTTATTTGCAAATTATGGTGGAAACTAAGTATTTGGTCAATAACAAAAGTTAATCTAAATACTTTGTTATATACCCTTTGTTGGCAATGACAGAGGTCAAACGTTTTCTGTAAGTCTTCACAAGCTTTTCACACTGTTGCTGGTATTTTGGCCCATTCCTCCATGCAGATCTCCTCTAGAGCAGTGATGTTTTGGGGCTGTCGCTGGGCTACACAGACTTTCAACTCCCTCCACAGATTTTCTATGGGGTTGAGATCTGGAGACTGGCTAGGCCACTCCAGGACCTTGAAATGCTTCTTACGTTGCCACTCCTTTGTTGCCCAGGCGGTGTGTTTGGGATCATTGTCATGCTTAAATACCAAGCCACGTTTCATCTTCAATGCCCTTGCTGATGGAAGGAAGTTTTCACTCAAAATCTCAAGATACATGGCCCCATTCATTCTTTCCTTTATATGGATCAGTCGTCCTGGTCCCTTTGCAAAAAAACAGCCCCTAAGCATGTTTCCACCCCTATGCTTCACAGTAGGTATGGTGTTCTTTGGATCCAACTCGCCATTCTTTCTCCTCCAAACACGACAAGTTGAATTTTTACCAAAAAGTTATATTTTGGTTTCATCTGACCTCTCTTCTGGATCATCCAAATGCTCTCTAGCAAACTTCAGACGGGCCTGGACATGTACTGGCTTAAGCAGGGGGACATGTCTGGCACTGCAGGATTTGAGTCCCTGGCGGCATAGTGTGTTACTGATGGTAGCCTTTGTTACTTTGGTCCCAGCTCTCTGCAGGTCATTCACTAGGTCCCCCTGTGTGGTTCTGGGATTTTTTTTCACCGTTCTTGTGATCATTTTGACCCCACAGTATGATATCTTGTGTGGAGTCCCAGATCGAGGGAGATTATCAGTGGTCTTGTATGTCTTCCATTTTCTAAGAATTGCTCCCACAGTTGATTTCTTCACACCAAGCTGCTTACCTATTGCAGATTCAGTCTTCCCAGCCTGCAGCAGGTCTACAATTTGGTTTCTGGTGTCCTTTGACAGTTCTTTGGTCTTGGCCATTGTAGAATTTGGAGTGTGACTGTTTGAGGTTGTTGACAGGTGTCTTTTATACTGTTAACGAGTTCAAACACGTGCCATTAATACAGGTAATGAGTGGGGGACAGAGGAGCCTCTTAAAGAAGAAGTTACAGGTCTGTGAGAGCCAGAAATCTTGCTTGTTTGTAGGTGACCAAATACTTATTTTACCCAGGAATTAACCAATTCATTCATTAAAAATTCCTGGATTCTTTCCCCCCATTCTGTCTCTCATAGTTGAAGTGTACCTATGATGAAAATTACAGGCATCTCTCATCTTTTTAAGTGGGAGAACTTGCACAATTAGTGGCTGATTGTGCAAGTCATTTTGTAAAGTCGCCTACTGCGTAGATGTTTGCCTGCCATGTCATAAGAATTTCACTGCTCCGATGATGCTGTCATTGGTGCATGTGACAATTAACTTTGATTTGATTTGATTTTGACTAAGAACTTTTTTGCTCCACTGTACCTTTGAAACACTATTCTTCATACTGTAGTTATAGGTAACACACGTTCACTACAGTAGGAGACCGAAGACTTGAGATTGTTTTTTGTGCAAAGTTAATGACAACCACACTCCCTGTCAGTTGTGGTTATATCCTAAATGCAGTCTTGAGCTCAGAAAAAAGACTTTAACTAAACTGCAAATATTGCAATCTAATTTAAAAATTACGTTTCATTTCTATATTTCTGCTGTTGGTTGACAACAGTGCCCAAAATACAGTTTGGGCAGGAATCCTAAAACACTCTTGTCTCTTTAGACAAATAACTGCTTTACAAAGACTAAAATGGAAAGCGGGGCTCTGTACTATCCAAGCACTATGTTAATAGTACCCTAACTTTGTGCAACTTCAAAAGTCATTGGACGTTGCTATAGTTTTCAACTTGAACATTGTGCATATTGCAATTATCAGTTAATGATCCCCTTGTGTGGCATGACAGAAGGCTTGATAACAAAACAAAAATATGTGAGAGATAATTGAACGAACAGACACTAAAACATTATCTCTTCACAACCTCTGCTCAACATGTATCTGTCCTCAGTTAATTATACGAGTTAGATAAATTAATAACATTTCTTAGAAGCTCTCAGGCCAAAGAATGTCAGCAGACTGAAACAAATGGCTGAACATGAACATAAGTGAAGAATATGTTAATATAGAATTGAATAATTTTCTTTGAAAACACAGCTTTGGGAGGCCCTCAACGACGAGCACCGCTTTAATATTATCAAAAATGCAATTATACAACTTGGCCAGGACTTAATTATGTTTAGTCTTGATTACCAACACAATCCTCAAGTCAGGCCTGGAGCTCATTTAAAAATATATAAAAATAAGTAGAATTTTAAACAATATAATACAAATATTTAACTTAATTGAATTCAGATATTTTAAGTTGTTCAGCCCTTTCTATATATTGGCTCTTGTTTATAGATATGTTTCTTCACCTGGGTGACTAGGAAATTAGAGGAAAACAGGCAATACATTTCTTTAATATTTCAGTCACTCACCCCAAACATATCCTTCTCAGGTTTATGTGTCTCTGCAGTCGGGGTCACTGGTAGAAAAACACAAGTAGATACAGATTGTATGAATGAAAGAATGAATTAATGACTCAATATATTTAATTTGTATAGCCCATCTTTACAAATTCCAATTTGTCTCACAAGGTTTGACATCCTCTGTCCCAAGGATGTCAAATCTTTAACAGAAAAAAAAATGCAGAAACCAAAGGAAGAATCACAATTGAGGGATCACTTAGGGATATACAGTGCTGTGAAAAAGTATTTGCCCTCTTCCTGGTTTCTTATGTTTTTGCATATTTGTCACACTGAAATGTTTCAGATCATTAAACAAATTGTTATATTAGAAAAAAATTAACCCGAGTAAATATAAAGTGCAGTTTTTAAATGATGATTTCATATATTTAGGGAAAAAAGCTATCCAAACCTATCTGGCCCTATGTGTCTGGAAAGGGTTACGAAGCCATTTCTTTTTTTTTAACTTTTTATTTGGTTTTCAACAAAACAATATGCATGTCCGGACAGTTACTTTCTTTGTCCATTTTTCAACTGTATACAATATTGTTATACATGGTATTCAAGTATAGCGTACAATGCATAGAAAAAACAACAAACATCAAACAGTGCTCACTCCAAGAGAAAAAGAGGGGGGATAAGAATAAGAACAAGAATAGATGATTGATTACATACATAAAATATTAAATTAAACGAGGAAAGAAAAAAGAAAAAAAGAAAAACAAGTAAATGAAAATAAAACCAGGGATAAATAAATAGTTATTGTCCACTCCAGAATGTAGTATCACAGGTGCTATATATGCTTTTCCGAGAGGATGGTGTATGATGTACGTAAATAGGGAGAGTTGACAGATAGCCGCACAACCAGAGGCCCAGAGCGATATTAATTAGTAACCCTCATTGTATTAATAACGCAGAGACAGGACCCCATCGTTTAGTAAAGATAGACTTTTGGAGCCTTAATGAATATGTGATTTGTTCCATTTGGTAGATGTCCCATACTTTTTGGGTCCATATATTATATGTGGGTGGGTCTGGTTTTAACCATTTGATGGTTATACATTTCAATGCTGCTGTGAGTAGTATGCTTAGCAGGTATTCGTTGGCCCTCCCATTCAGGCCTTCAGGCATTGCTCCCAGTAGTGCTACTGTGGGGTCTTGTGGGATGTCCTGTCGGAATATCTCTTTGAGGGCATCAAAGACTTCTCTCCAATATGTGTTTAACTTAGGGCAGAGCCAGAATATATGTGTGTGATTGGCAGAACGTGTTCCACAGTTCCGCCAGCACAAGTTGGAATGTGTCGGGCCCATCTTGGCTAATATTTCTGGTGTTCTGATGAATTTGGTAATTATTTTCCATTTAAATTCCGTCCAGGTGTTTGAATTTGTAGCTAGGTGTGCCTCTGTGCTCATCCCCTCCCAGGTATTCTGTGGTATGACCATGTCCCTTTCCGCCTCCCACCTATGCTTTATCTGTAGGGAATTATGTAGATCCATAGATAGAAATATGTTATAGAGTTTAGTTATTGTCTTTCTTATCTTCGCTCCCCATCTGTATTTCTATTAAGAACTCCTCTAGAGGGGTACGTTTTAAAAGCTTTCCCCACTCTTTGTGTGATGTTAGAAAAGTTCTCAATTGCAGATATCTGAAGAAGTCGGTTTTGGGGAGATCAAAATCCCTTTTCAGCTGCTAAAATGTCTTGAGGTTGTCCTCATTAAATACTTGATGCAGGTAGACCAATCCCGTATCTGACCACTTTCTAAAGCCTGTGTCTAGATTGTTAGGTGTGAAGGTCTTCATAGATCCAATTCTTGTTAGTGATGAAATTAACTTTGGAAGCCCAAAAACAGTCTGTATTTTGTTCCAGATTTTAACAGTGATCTTAGTCCACTCTGCTAGTTCTTTTATGGGTGTATCTAAAAATGGCAAGTTTTGTGAGGGCTCTGGGCATAGGTTTTTCTCAATATTAAGCCAGCGAGTGTACGTGCTATTCTGAATCCACGCTATCAAGGGTTTCATTTGTGCTGCCCAGAAGTAATATTTTAAGTTTGGAAGTTTAAGGCCTCCGTTTACCTTAGATAGTTGTAAGGTTTTAAGTCTAATTCTAGGGCGCTTTTTTTGCCAGATAAATTTGGAAATGATTTTATCTAGGTTATCAAATACCGATTTTGGAATTTCTATAGGTAGCATCTGAAATAAGTAGAGAATTCTGGGCAGAACATTCATGCGAATACTTTCAACACGACCGAGCAGGGATAAAGGGAGCGCAGACCATCGTTCCAGGTCACTTTTAATGCATCGAATTATTTTACTATAATTGGCCTCGTACAAATTCTGTAAGGATGGGGGGATGTGTATGCCAAGGTATTTTATTGGCCACTTAAATCCACTTTGGAGTTTTACAGTTATTGAGATGTTACCATTGACATCCATAGCCTCTGTTTTTTCCACATTTACCTTGTATCCTGAGTAGTATCCATACTGTGAGATGAGCTCCTTTAGATGTGGTATAGTTGATGCAGGTTGCGTCAGATATAGCAATACATCATCAGCGTAAAGGGATATTTTATGCTCTTCTTTTTGTATTACAGTTCCTTTTATTTTGTTATCATCTCGAATGAGCTTGGCCAGGGGTTCGATACTAATTGCAAACAGCAGGGGTGATAAAAGTCAGCCTTGTGTGCAGCCGCGTTCCAGTGTGAATCGTTGTGATCTATATTAACTTTAACAGCTGCCTGTGGGGATGAATATAATGTTTGTATCCAATTAAGAAAGTTGGGGCCAAATTTTAATCGTTTTAGTGTTTGAAATAAATATTGCAATGATACTCTATCAAATGCTTTTTGAGCATCTAGGGGCAAAATCATTGATTCTGATTGCTCTTCTTTTTGATGGGATATAATGTTTAATAAGCGACTTAAGTTATCGCCATAGTATCTTCCAGTGATGAATCCCGTCTGATCTGGGTGGATAATTTCAGTGATTAAATGATTGACTCTTCTTGCTAGGATTGCTGTTAGGATGCGCAAGTCCCGATTCAGCAGCGATATCGGTCTATAGGATTGGCACTCTGTGGGGTCCTTGCCTTCTTTATGAATTACCACTATAGTAGCCTCTTTCCAAGATGGTGCCATAGTTTTAGATTATAATGCATGGTAGTATGCTTTTAGCAACAGTGGTGATAAAATATCCTTAAAAGATTTATAAAATTCATTAATATATCCGTTGAGTTCACTTGCTTGATCTCCCATTCCTCAATAGGCTCATCTCATTCCTTGGCTGCTGGTTCTGTAAGTACAGTTAATTGTATAGGGTTTAGGAACTCTGTAAGTTTTGCATCATCAGAGCAGGTATCTGTATTTTTGTATAAAGATTCATAGAACTCAGCAAAGGATTCTGCTATTTTATCTGGTTTTGTAACAAATATTTCTTTTGATTTTATTTTCTGTACTGTATTAGATGATTGCTGTTTTCTTAATCTAAATGCTAATAATCTGCTTGCCTTGTTGCCGTGTTCAAAGTATCTTTGGTTTGTGAATCTTAAACTTCGCTCAATTTTATCTGATAGTAGGGTGTTGAGTTCTCTCCGGGTTGCGTTTAGGTCATTTAGGAGACTGCTCGATGCTGATTGTTGTTTATTCTCCAAATCTTTTATTTTATCTTCCAATTCTCTCTGTTTAGCCTCCTTACCTCTTCTCCTAGCACATGTAAATGAAATAATACGGCCTCTGATGTATGCTTTTGCACAGTCCCACAATATAAGAGGAGTCTTTTCAGCCGAGATATTATTATCCAAGTATTCCTTGAGTTCTTCTGTGACAAAGGAGGTGAATTCTTTATCATTAAGGAGAGATGCATTAAGTCTCCATTGTTTAGATGTTGGTATTTTGCCTATGTCCCATTTTAATGCCACAGGTGCGTGATCAGATATAGTTATTGGAAGGATCTCAATGTCTACTATCCTATGTAGCTCTGCTTTAGTGGTAAAGAAGTAATCAATCCTTGAGTAGGATGCATGTCTGCTTGAATAGAAGGTGAAATCCCTGTTTCTCGGAAACCTGCTTCTCCATACATCTATTACAGATTTTTTGACTTATTACAAGATTTTTTGACTTATTACAAGCAAAAATAAGCTTGTAATAAGTCAAAAAATCTGCCAATGGAACAAGACAAAATTATCTTAGTAAGATACAAGATACACTGTCTAAAAACAAGCTCCTTTATCTTGCTTAGATTCTTATTTTTAGGTGATTTAGTCTCATTTTAAGTGTGATTAGATATTTTGACTAGAAATTAGAAAAATATTCTTGGCAAGATTTTGAGTTTTTGCAGTGTAGGCCTGCTTCAAGGGATTGGTATTTGAGCATTCTGCTCATTCTGGAGAGTGGAGCTTTAGAGGCAGGTTGTCGGTCGATTGATTGTGACATTACGCAATTCAGGTCTCCTCCCATCAGTAGCATTCCTGAACTATATTTTAAAATCTTATTGAACAATGTCCTGATAAAGCCGGGCTCGTCTTCATTAGGTGCATATACATTAATGAGGGACACTTCTATGCCATCAATTAAACCAGTAACTATAATATATCTCCCCTCAGTATCTTTATGTACCAGTGTTTGTGTGAAATTAATTTGTCTGTGTATCAGTATGGATACTCAATTTTTTCTCCCTGACCGGTGCGAAGAGTAATATACTTTATCTGCCCAGGATCTTTTCAACTTTATGTTCCGCATCAGATAGATGGGTTTCCTGTAGGAATGCAATGTGACAGATGGCTTGTTTTATCTGATGCAGAATTTTCTTTCTCTTAACAGGGCTATGGAGACCTTTGACATTATAACTTATCACTTTTAGCGGGTACATTACGTATTATATGTAATTTGGATATTTTCAGAGTTCGTGTAGGGAAATGGGAAGCGGAAGTAAGCAGTGAGCACCTGGGCTATGTATCCTGTTATGTGGAGTGTGAGGACTTGGATTACATAATGAAAACAACAGGGGTGAGTTAAACAAGGATATTTAAGAAAAGTAGATAATGACCTTGTTGTACTTATATCCAACATAGGATCCCATGGGAACAGTGGGATCAGAACAAGGGGAGCACAACAGTTGTGACTGCTGTTAACTAACATCAACAACAGTCCGGTGGGACCTAGTCCCTAGCCACTTAGGGCAAGCAGCAACGGTGCACAGTTGACATAAAATCAACTATGCTTAAGGTGTGCTAAGATAAGGAATAAAGAAAGAAAGAATAAATAGAAAGTAAAGTAGACACAGAAAGGGGACAGTGTCGAGTAATGGCCATTCAGGCCCCTGCAGTACCTGATATAGGTCTGTAAAATCAAACAGCTCCTTATGGTAAAATAGTAACTGAGTTGCGTGCAGAGCTAAAAAAAAATAAAAAAAACTCTTAAGGTAGCTGACTGTGAGCAAGTAAAGTGGAATGATACAAATAATATTAATAGAAATAATAGGCACAATATAGACTATAAGGAATTGTGTTTTCAAGTGGGCTTTGAGTAATATTAGAAATATATATATTTAAATACAAAATAGACATGATGTGCCAATATGTGCAAAACTCACTGGGCAGTCCTTACTGTAATTAACAGTGTTGGTGGGGGTATATTTAGTCAGCAGCATCAGTAGATGGAATAACTTTCTTCTGGACATACTCCATGGCTCTGCTGGAATCCAGAAACTCCTCGTCTTCGTTGTTGTGTGAAATCCGGAGCCTGGCTGGATACAGTAGACCGTAGTGGACTCCCTTCCTTCCTCGTAGGAGCTTCCGTATGTCTGTGAATGCGGCTCTGGCTTTGGCGACGCTGGGTGTGTAGTCTGGAAAGATAGCGATCCGGTTCCCGTTGTACTCCAGCAGTGCTCTGTCTCGGGCTCTCCTACATCATCCCCGTCATTGTGTAGTTTGGCGATGATCACTCGTGGTTTCTCCCGATCTCCCGGTTTCCTGGTGGCGAATGTACGGTGCGATCGGTCAATCTTTACATCCCGGTCCATCTGTAGGACTTCTCTGATAACTTTAGAAACTGTTTTGGTGGAGCTGGAGCCCGGTTGCTCTTGAATGCCGGCTATACGGATGTTGCAGCGTCTCATTCTCCCCTCTATGTCCTCGCATCGGTCTGTTAGAGTTGTCACCTGTCTTTGGAGGCTGGTTACCGTAGCTTGTTGTGTCGCCACTTCGTTGGACCATGTTGACAAGCCGCCCTTAATGTCTTTTATTTCGGTTTTCATGTGGTCAACTTCTGCCTGGATGGCGTTCGTGTTGCTAGCAATTTCAGACCGCACCGCTTGTAACTCGGACTTCAGGGCATGGAAATCTTCCGCAAACGCACCTTTAATTTCCTCTCTTATAATTTTGGAAATCTGTCCCTTTAGGGAAGATAAGATATCCGCCTTCATTCTTTCAGTGGTCATACCTGGGCTTTCACTTCGGGTGGGGGAGGGTTGATCCGGATCACCTGGTGGTCTCTGTCTCGTGATTCTTGTAGGCCGCGATGAGCTAGCGCCAGATTTATATTTGTATTTTTGAAGCTTTTCCGCCATTCAAAACGCCGTATCTTGCATGAGTCCTCTTATGGCCACTTTGTGTTGTCCTCGGTGAGCTTTGTGGTTGATGTTTGTGGAATTGTAGCTGTTTTTTTGATGAAAATATTGTAGCTTCTGCAGGAGCACTGAAATTAGCGTCTCACTCCATTTCTTGCTCACTAGCGCCCCCCGAAGTAATTTCTAAGGCTTTGGGACTTCAATGAACCACGGTGAGAGCCATTATCAGAATCAGATCAGAATCAGAATCAGAAGTATTTTATTGCCAAGTAGGTTTACACCTACGAGGAATTTACTCTGGTAATTGGTGCATACAATGAACATGGAAACATAAAAACGCAAAAACATAAAACGCAATAAATACAACATACAGAGGAAAGGCAATAAAAAATAGAAAACCAGTATATATTTACTCACTGTTTACATCTTGTTTACTCACTTTTTTCCAATATTTATACAAAGTAACATTTATTTTGACATAAACATTTCTGAATAAAAATATATTAAAGATAAAAGATATAAAAAGTGAAGTAAAAAGTGAAATTCAAAATGCAAAACAGTAAACAGTGTCCGATTGCAATATGCAATGTAATGCAGTATAATATAATATGATATGATATGATATAATGTGTTAATTTAACACATCCTAGAGGTGTTGGGGTGGAATAAAAGTCGGAGTCAGGTGGGGGTCCCGGGCCTTATTGATAAGGCCAACTGCAGACGGGAAGAAGCTGGTCTTGTGGCGGGACCAGCTTCTCCATATGTGGAGAAGACTTGGAACAGTGGTGAACATTCCAAGGAGTGGCGGGCCTGTCAAAATTACTCCAAGAGTACATCGACAACTCATCCAGGAGGTCATAAAAGACCCCAGAACAACATCCAATGAAGCTTCAGGCCTCACTTGCCTCAGTTACAGTCAGTGTGTGTGATTCAATAATAAGAAAGACACTGGGCAAAATGGCATAAGTGGGGGAGTTCCAAGGCGAAAGCCACTGCTGACCAACACAGCAATTCATAAAAACAACATTACATTACATTACATTTAGCTGACGCTTTTATCCAAAGCGACTTAAAATAAGTGCATAAAACCCCAAGGGTACAGACCCAGGACAACAAGAATCAAGAAAGTATCGTTTTTAACGAAAGTACCCTTACGTTAAAAACGATACGGTTTTGCATTTTTTTTCGATGGTGATTTGATACAAATCAACGTGACGTTCCCTCACGTTACGCGCGTGTGTTTTTGCGCACATAGAAACATTACACCCCAGTCACTTGAATGTGTTCTTGCCCTATTGCATGTATTCTCGTTTAAGACGTTGATCTAGCTTTCAATTTGGCTGCAAGAACGTAGCCTAGTTCGTTGTCAAAATTAAACTCAATTAAGAATTAAGAAAAAATTAAGAAAGAAAACGCTATACATGCAAAATAACCTACAATTTCACTTATGTGGGCCTGTAGGCTAATACTAATATGAATGCCATTTGTTAAGTGTTCAAAAAGCTGGGCAGGAACAAGCTGGTAAAAAAAGGATCCTTACAGATGTTTTATTTATTACTGTCAGATAAACCAGTATCGTATCGTATTTGTGGTATAGTATCGTATTTGTGGTATCGTATCGAAAGTATCGGGTATCGTGATATTTTGGCAGGTATAGTATCAAAGTCATAATTTTGGTATCTTGACAACACTAGTCGGAAGAGATGTGTTTTTAACTTTTGGTGGAAGATATGTAAACTTCCACCGACAGTCAAACCAACAGAACCAACAGTCAAACATGGTGGCGGTAGTGTGATATCCTGGGGCTGCTTTGCAGCCTCAGGACCTTTACGACTTGCCATAATTGATGGAACCATGAATTCTACTTTCTACCAGAAAACCCTGAAGGAGAATGTCTGGCCATCAGTTTGTAACCTCAAGCTCAAGCGAACTTGGGTTATGCAGCAGGACAATGATCCGAAACACACCAGCAAGTCCACCTCTGAATGGCAAAAAAAACACCAAATTAAGTTTTTGGAGTGGCCTAGTCCGGACTTAAATGGGATTTGCAATGTGGCTGAATTAAAACTATTCTGCAAAGAACAGTGGGCCAAAATTCCTCCACAGCGATGTGAAAGACTCATTGCCAGTTATCGCATATGCTTGATTGCAGTTGTTGCCACCAAGGGTGGCACAACCAGTTATTAGGTGTAGGGGGCAATTACTTTTTCACATAGGGCCAGGTAGGTTTGGATAGCTTTTTTCTGCCCGAGACAACTTCTGAATGGTTGAGCCATTTGCAAAGGTTTAAATAAATGACAGCATAGTCTCACCCAACTTATTGCATTTCCAGCACATAAGGATCATACAGTATTTATTTTTGTTAAGACTATAGCTCAACAGATCATTGAGCCAAATATGCATCTGATGCAGTGCTGACGTGCTTGTTGGGCCCTTCCGCTACCAGCAGCGAGGATTCTTCCTCCCCAGTCCCTCTTAAATAAAGTTGAGGCTTCTTCCTCACATCTTTCCTTGAACTCATGTCATTTTCTATTAACGTCAAGAAATATCTGTTAAGAAAATAGATTATTTTTGTCTTTTCGACCGCAGCGTATATGACTTCACCAAGAGTTCTGGCTTGGGATATTGTATTGTTCAAAATGTTCTTGTTACCTTCATGTACATGCATTCCAGAGTCCTTCCTAATGTTATGTTTTTTCATGTACGACCCTTGCTGGCATCATTAGACTCCGGCAACTCTGGCAAACAGATATTTGCTTGCCTCTTTTGTTTGTTTCTTGGAAATACTGCATTTAGATCAAAATAGTTTGGCCTATTCATGTATTATCCACCATATGCAAGGCGATTTGGAGACTCAATACAAGGCACGTCTTACAGTTACGGCCAGACCACAATATAGAAGCTCCATAATAACCAATAACCATAATATTGTCATTCTCCACAGACTTTAGATTCAAAGTCTGACAGTATATAATGCAATTCAGTCAAGTTTGAAGGCCAGCTCATGCGTTTGAAATCCAAAACATAGTTTGAGGGATTGATTATAATGTGTTTTTGTCTGGCATCTGAATTTACATTCACCTGACAGTTTTCCTCCTTTCCTGCGAATAAATATTTCACACTATATGATGCTTTACATAACAGGCAGGTAAAATCTATGTCAGTAGTCTTCATGTTCTATGATGATAATATTAAATAAAATGAATGTTTGGGGCCTCAAAAATTATTTAGAGAATGTCATGTTAAAGCGTTTACTCCTTCTTGACAATCCTGAGAATAAAAATCTATTAACAAATATGAAAAAAAAACACTTACCATAATCATAATCTGTTTCTGGACCTGTGAAAAGAAAAGTAGCAGAGATACAGAAAAGAGAATGTACGACAAACTGTAGCATGCAGAAAGTGATGACAAAAACAAAATGGATAGATGTTTTAAAGGGCGAGCATGTGTAAGACATTTTTATAATAATAATAATAATAATTATTGTTATTATTCAGTGAAGGTTGCGTCTTTAGACACTTCTCTGCAAAAATCGTGTCTGAGACAATGTGTTGGTACTTAAAAAAATGTCTCAAATCAGCAAGAGGGCTTGTTGTCCTAATTGTAGTTTGTATTCTGAAAAAAGTTCCAAACCTGAATTTTGAATCTTTTTCTTGTGTTATCTATTAAAAGCAGGAAATTGCAGGTATATGGTGGAATCTACCTGTGATTTTTGTAATATTGAATTTCTAAAGCAGGGGTGTCCAAACTAAGGCCTTCGGGCCAACTGCAGCCTGCCATCCATTTTGAATTGGCCCGCATCAAAGTCTAAAAATATAATATAAAAAAGTAAAAAACAAAAAGCAGTTAAATAGTCCTTACTTATAGCAATTTGTTTTGCTTTATGTTTGAAGAAATTGTACTTTCCTGATTCTAATTGTTCTGGGTTTATACCCTCGGGGTCAAATGCACCTATTGTAATTCAGCTAAATGGGGGAGCCACGCTCCCCCAGAGCACTAGGAGCTTTAAGGAGCACTTAGCCAAATTGCTATTCCTTAATAATGTTTTCTTTCATTGTTGTTTTTGTACGTGATTTACTTCTAATGGGGTTTTTCTTATACTTTTTCTTCTTTGTTCGGTTTATTGGCCAGTGGAAACTGCAAGGAGCATTACCGCCCTCTACTCATACAGTCAAATTTACCCTCCATAAAAATCAAATGCCACTTCGCAGTACCCCAAGAGTGATCAAAGCAATGTTTTACAAAAAAAAATTTGATACAAAAGGTTGAACCAGCAAAGAAGAAGAAGTTGGTTGCCACCTGCCAATGAGCTGAACAAAGAAGATGATAAGAACTGTGATAACTCAAGGACTGAATCATTTAATTTGAAGTAATCACGATTGACAAAATGTCTGTTGCCATCGTTGTTGGATACTAGTGTGCAGACTTACCGTCAAAGGGCTTGTCAAGGAAATGCCCATACACAGTAAAGGTGGCTTCCCCCAGGTAATTGGTGGCTTCCAAAGTGTAGTTTCCATTGTTGTGGTGTGTTGGATTTTTAAAGTTTAGACAGCCCTCTATATCGTCCTTGTAAATGTCCATATCAGGGCGCACATACTCAGTGTGGGAAATTTCCTGATTGGGAGTTACAGATGAGCAACACATGAATAGTGACATCAAAACATTAATCTCTGAGTAAGTGTGATGATGAGTGTGATCACATTCAATTAAATTGTATTTAATATGCATTGTGCCAAATCATTATATAGATTATCTCAAGAGACTTTACATATTGAGGTTGAGACCATAAATATCTTATATGAACAGTTCCCACACTGAGCAAGTGCTTTTGTGACTGTGGAGCGGACAAAAGCTCACGTATATCTATATACATCATTGCTCAGATCTCTGAGTCTGTTTCCAAAACTTTTTTATTGACATATTTAAGGTCTCGTCCCTTCCTAGTGTAAATTGAGTATGTAATTGTTTATAAAATAGATTTTGATCCTTTACTTTACTTTTGACAATTTATACTACACTTATACTTCATATTCCATATGTGATGTTTCATCAGTTTGAGTTGTTTTATTGGGATAATTTGGTGTTAAGGTTACTGAAAGTTAATGTCAGTTATATGCTCGACCGCAGACTCAGGTATGGATGTATGCAAATAACCGCTCTCTTTAACCTGTTACAATCAATCACCTCACACACGCATCTCCCATAATCTTAACACATGTATTTAACCTCAGCCAGAAGGTCTAACCATCCCATTCTGGCTTTTTGTCCACGCAGTGGCCACAAGAGCAATTAGTATGTTATGATTTAGCACTATACAAATAAAATACATTTAATCAAACATGTGAAAAATATATATATAAATCTGAAAATACAGTAATCTTCAACAATATGTGTGTGTGTGAAACAAACACACCTTTTCTTTGTAGAACCATCGTAAGGTTGGGTGGGGTGAACCCCGAACCGTGAACTCTATGCAAGTATCATGGCGCCGTTCTGGCTCCTTCAGCTGCACAATGGTGGGAGGAACTGAAAAAAAGTAAAGAAAAAGCAAAACAACAGAAAATAGGACACATAAAGATAGTAAATTATTTTATTGTTGTACACTATCACATGTGAATGTATTACAGTAAAACTTGAATTTTCTTCCATGACACTTGAAGCACTGTTGCTGTTCAAGAGAGAGCCATAAAATACAGATGTTTTACAATCAAGGGGATAAACTTTAATTGTTGTTTTAATATGCTGGTCTCATCATTGATTTTCAGTGTGTAAGCATATGTTCTAGTTCTTGTGTTTCTCTCTGTTTACTAACAATTATCCAACACAATTCATTGTGTGCTGGAACAGTGTCATTTTCTTACCACAGTAGACTCAATGAAATTCAATACAGCACCAGAGAGAGAGAGAGAGAGAGAGCGAGAGAGAGAGAGATTATTTTTTTTTCAAAAGCACTTTATTTACATTTTCTTAATTTTACAAAACACTTGCTTACAGCATTATTCAAATAAATAAATAAAAGTGCTGCTGTTAAAAAAACCTCAGTCTGTTAAAAAGTGTGGAAAGGACAGCTCATTGTTGGTGACGGTGCAGAGTATGTCATTAAAACACCAAAATCTTTTAAAAGACTCGAGATCAGATACCATTGTGTAAAAACTGAACTCGAGTCGGAGTCTTGCCCGGATGTTTACCACCCACACCGCCTCCGTTTCCTGCCCGTTTCTGTTCTCTACCCTGTTTTTTCTACTAATATAAATGGCCATTTTTGCCTCGCCTGAGAGGTGGTTCAGGAGCTACCACTTATCTTTATCACTAAAAACCGCAGTTAAAAGAGCGAAGAAACATGTCAGTCTCTTGCACTCCGTAAAAACGTGATAAATAGTCTCACGCAGGTCGCAAAATGGACACTTGTTAAGAACGGTGGGATTAAGAATAGAAATAAAAGCGTTGGAAGCGACGGCACCGTGTAAAATGTCTCTTTGTCTGCTCTGTGTATTGTCAGTTTGTATTTGTTTATTTCAGTTAGTAGGGGGCCGGTCTTTTCTCCCAGGCCTGGGCTCAGGATAATTTCTGGGTAGGGGTCTTCAGCCTCTGGTGCGGTTTCCCCCCTCTGGTAGTCCCTCAGGAGGTCCTTTTCATGGATGGAGAGCCTCTGGGTCCAGAGCTCCAGGATCCTCTGGGCCACCCGGGAAGACTGCAGCCCCAGCAGGGAGCCCAGGGCCTGGGTGTTGTTGAGTGCCAGCCCCAATGCATCCACCAGCTGCTGTTCTCTCATGATTTAAAAACACCTTGATAAAAATGAGGCAACCCACTTAATTTTAAGAATTCAGAATCTGTTAAAAACAGAGCATCATCCAACCCGAGGTTATTGGCACGCCTAAGGATGCTGCTGGCCACATCCCTCCACACCAGATTTCTGCTGGACCTGCGAGATATTTTTGGATGAACTGGAGTCTAAAAGTTGCAGTCTGGCTGGCCAGGTGGACGAGGCCCTGTCCCCCCTCCTCCTCCTTAAATCCAGTACCCTCAGCCATTTCCATTTTAACAGTTTGTTTTTCTATTTTTTCTGTGACGTTCTCCCAGTTCTTCTTACGTATATCGTCGTTTCCTAAAAACACCCCGAGGTACTTTATTCCCTCCCTCTTCCATTTCAGGTTTTGGGGGAGAACTGGGAGACTGCCAGGCCACTCCCCGACCGCGAGGGCTTCGCTTTTTTTCCAGTTGACCCTCGCGGCCGATTGCTACACGATCGTCGGCATAAGCCGATAAAATCATATTGCCACTAAAACCAGGATAAAACACACCTTGCATGCTAGATCTTATTCTGCGGAGGAGAGGTTCCAGGGAGAGTGCGTAGAGCATCCCCGACAGAGCACAGCCCTGCCTGACACCTCTACCCACCCTGAAAGGAGCACTCAGACTGCCGTTGAACTTTAACACGCTCTCAACGTCACTGTACAGCACCTTGATCTTAGCTATGAAGTCAGCGCGGAACCCAGACTTCCCCATTACTTTCCACAGGAAGCTGTGTTCAACGCGGTCAAAAGCTTTTTCTTGGTCTAGGGAAATCAAGCCTATATCTACATCTAATGAAC
Organism: Pseudopleuronectes americanus; assembly: GCA_038501795.1. NCBI lineage: Eukaryota > Metazoa > Chordata > Actinopteri > Pleuronectiformes > Pleuronectidae > Pseudopleuronectes > Pseudopleuronectes americanus. The sequence goes on from CM076720.1 coordinate 24,902,515, forward strand.
TGGAGACATCCAAAAGGTCTCGAATGAGGTGGACATTGTCCACCATGGACCTGCCGGGCACGCAGTAGGTCTGGTCCCTGTGAAGGAGCCAGACGCCAGACATTCATTAAAAACCTGTAAAAGATCATGCGTTAAAATGCCCCAGTAAGCTTTATAAAACTCCGGTGTCAGTCCGTCAATGCCAGGAGCCCTCAGCAGCTCCTGCATCCGGAGGGGGACAGCGAGCTGTGAGTTGGACTCTTCTGAGACCTGAGGTAGTTCTGTACAGAAACCCTCCCTGCCTGTGTGTTCTTCCTTATAAGAGTACAGTGCTTGATAAAAACTCACAGCCCGCTCTCTTATCTTGCGTGGCTCCATCAGCTCTTCCCCTGTGTCTGAGAGCAGGGTGTGTATTACTCTCCTCTGCCCGTTCTTTTTCTCCAGACTGAAGAAGTAGCTAGTTGGAGCATCCATTTCAGCAATGTTCTGGTAACAGGACCTGACCAACACGGCAGGTACTTTACTTTCTAACAGGTCGGCTAAAGACATTTTTTTTTCTTTGAGGCTTTCAATATAACCTTGATTTCTGGTCTCTAGATCTTTCATAGATCGGGTGGCCTCTCGTGTGACATTGAGGGTGTGTTGTTGACACAATAGGCGTATTTGTGTCTTACCATGGTCCAACCACTGCCTAAGATTACTAAAATCACCCTTCCTTTGTCTAAAAACCCCCCAGAAATACATAAAAACATCTTTAAAATTCTTATCGAATGTTAAAACAGAATTAAAATGCCAATAAGCGCTCTTCGGTAAAAAATTCCTGACAAAAACATGCCATAAAAGCAGGGCATAATCACTAAAACCATGCAGCTGGCATGATAGTGCAGCTTTTAAAAATGTTAAAGTGATGTTTAAAACAATAAATCATGTCTAACCTGGCTGAGGAGATCCTACTCTCTCTGATGTGGGACCAGGTGTACTGTCTGCAGTCTGGATGCATCCTCCTCCACACGTCCACCATGCCGTGAGAGCGGACCAGCTGCTTTAAGGCGTGCTGAGAGGCTGGATGAGGCTCTGCGTGGTTGCGGTCTAAAATCGCATCTTCAGTGCAGTTAAAATCCCCACCCATGAATAAAAAATCCTTCATGGCACAATCATTAAGAATCTCACTTATTTTCAGTAAAAACGGCTTCCTCTCTGCACCGGTTGCTGGAGCATAAACGTTAATAAAAACCAGCGAGTTTGTTTTAAAAGCCGTCGAGAAGAGGAAGCCCACTCCTGCGTTGTGACTTAAAATGGCCTCCCCTCCCGACTCCCTCCTCCAGTCAGACTCATTATTAAAATCACTATGCGTTTCTTGTAAAAACCTGACATCAATTTTTTTCACTTTCATAGTTTCATAAATACAGGTTCTTTTCTTTTGATCTCTTGCACCGTTCACGTTTAAAATCCCAACTTTAAAAACATCCATGTTGATTAAAATGTTAGAAACAAAAACAGACAACAATAAATTAATTAATACAAACATTGCTGTCCTTTCAATCACTGCTCAGTTGTCTCTGCTCTGAGCACCAGTTTTTTTAGTCTAAAAACTTCCTGGTCTGTGAGGCCAAACTCCTCCCTCTGGCTGACGTGGAGTCTGGCCAAGGAAATAAAAAGACAGAGATCTGGGAAGTGCTCCTCAAGTTTCAGTTGTTGATTTTTTGTGTGATGTAAAAAGGGTTTTCTTTTTTTGACTGCTGTTAAAAGACGGAAAGTCGCTGCTGTCAGACACACACTCACATCACTCTCCATTTGCACTTTACTCGTCTTTGCTTCATTTAAAACTGTCCTGGCTGACCTCCTACGTTTTACTGTTTTTTTTCCCTTTAACTGCTTCTTCCTCAATCTCCTTCTCCTCCACCTGCTCACTCCACACCATCCTGCCCTCAGCTGCTTCTCCTCCTTACCTTCCACTGTCCCCTCCATCCTGCTCAACGCTTTTTTCTTCACCCGTTTTCTCCTCCACCTGTTTGCTACCTACACCACCCTCTTCCTCCCCTTTACCACCTCCTTTTCCTCTACCTCACCCGATACATCCTCCACCACAACATCCTCCACCACCACATCCCCCCCAACACCCGGTGTATTAACAAAACTCACCCCTCGTGATGGCTCGGTCACAGCCTCGCTTCTCTGTCTGTGGAGATGTCGGAGGAGAAGCCCGTGGCGCAGCCACCGGCCGCTCGGATGTGACGGCCAGTGCCTAGGCGACCGGCTCCCCGGAGGGACCGGCCATTCCCGTGGCGACCGGCTCCTCGGGGGGACCGGCCAGCCCCGCGGCGACCGGCTCCCCGGGGGGATAAGCCGGCACGGCGGGCACAGCAGGTTCCCGTCGCTCCGGTACCGGAGGAGCAGCGGGGCCCCAGCGCTCGTAGCCGCATCAGGACCGGGCGGAGCCGGGACACTCTCCGCTTCGGACAGGCTGTCACCGTGTGTCCCTCCTCTCCGCACCCGAAACACTTCATCACCGATGAAGTGGCGAAAATCACGTAGTCATAATCATCTACTTTGACATGGAAGCGGAGGTTGAGCTCCTCGTTCCGGTTGTTAAGTATCATATAGAGCTGTCTGCGGTGGGATACTACGTGTTTCAGTAACGTCCAGACAACAGCTTCCGTAAGGGGGACGCTACCTTTCTGTGCCTGGACCGCCCTCTACTGAGGAATTCATCGGTGATGAATGGAGGGACATTGGACAGGGCCACCTTGGTAGCGGGTTGGGATAAAGGCAGTACCTGAACAAAACAACCGTTCACGGTGATACCTGTCTCGACCACGGAGTTCACCTTCTCCACGCGGTCCAGGAATACGACCACGGCGCTGTTCATCCGGGCCACTGACACCCCGCAGCTGTGACCGACCTTTTCCCCCACAGCGAGCCCGATGCTCTCTACGCTGCAGGGGAAACTTACACATATCCTAACCCTGTGTTTGTGTGTCAGTGATTTAAAATTCCCACTGGCCATGACGGCCATCACTACACCAGCAAGACGCTGGTGAGGGGAAAAACACCCAGAGAGAGACCCAAACCACCAGAAAATAAACTACTGTGACTCTAATGTGATATGTGATTCAAAAAAATAACATTATCAACAAACAAAGACAAATTAAGAATGAAAATCGCACCCGCTCCGACACTCACTCACGCAACAAACTCCCAGAATGCACAGAGAGAGAGAGAGAGAGAGAGAGAGAGAGAGAGAGAGAGAGAGAGAGAGAGAGAGAGAGAGAGTTAATTTGTATTAGTCAATCCACCAAACAAACACACACCCACCCACACAGATTAAGCAGGAAAAACGGCTGCCTTACACATGGTCCTGGGATGGGCTGTAAGGAGACTGGTTCAGCCATGTATTTTGGAACATCAGTTCTGTTTTACAAATGTACACAGAACACATGCACCAATAAGTGATACTGTGAATTGCCAGAGAATGTAATGAATGTAAAGCACCTGCTTAACAGAGCTCTAGAGAAAAACATCTGCTCTTGTCCAAAAGAGAGAAAAGCAATGAGAAAGGAGAAATAAGAATGTGAGAAGACATTATTTGCAAAATGCTTGAGTGGCAAATGACCATGCCACAGGGCTCTCCCGCACAGAGCCAGAGACACACCTGTTGCTTTTCAGTATATTTTATTCTCCACACAGCACACACAAGTAAACATAAAGTGCTGCAAGTAGATGCACTGTATGAATGTGTGTGTGATTGGGTTAATGTGAAACTGTAGTGTAAAGCACTTTGAGTGGTCATCAAGACTAGAAAAGCGCTATATAAATACAAATCCATTTACCATTTACCTTAAAGTGACCAGCAGTTACTGCTGGTGACTTTCTTTGCAGACCAGTGTCTCTGTGCCTCTGCGTGGCTTTCCACGTGTCCTTCTTAGACCTTGTGTGTCTGTCCATGACTGTCTTTCTGAGGCAGCTCTTACCAAAAGATAGATTAGCTAACAGCTCTCACTTGGATTGATCCTCTGTCCAGGTGAATGTGCTCTCCCAGCTACCTCCACAGCTTGAAATTCAACCAATTAAAGACAAAAGACTCCTCACTAGATACTATCTACTTTGTTTATGTTATTATTTTTACGCTCTGTCCGACTGGTTTTAATAAAAATAACAATAGTGATAGTGATCATTATTTATGATGGCAGCCCAAGTTAATAATACTAATAATATAAATATAATACTCTGATTAAACTGATTTAGCTGGTTTAGCGATGAGACCCTCGGAAAATGATTAAATTGCAGGCTTTTCTCAAATGCCACCTCAGCATAAAAAGTGGAGTTTTATGTACTTAATTGTGCCTGCAAATTAGTGTGTCAGTCTGCTACTATCTATAGTGATTTCAAGACAGGCTTTGGTGGCAGAGGTTTTATGACATCCTCAGGCAAACCAAACCAACATGCAGTTATTCCATGTATCTGTTTGCTAGAACTAGCAGTTTTAAAATGTGCAGCACACCCCGCTTTAGCTCTCTGCTAAACTAGCTGCATTAAACACTATTTTCTGATGTAAGTTTAAATCCCTTCTCTATTTGTTGGCCAAGAGGCTCATGCTTTCATACATGTAGTAAAAATGGGGATGGAATCACATGACCCAAAACCAAAGGTAATCCCCAGGCATTGCTGCTTTAAACCAATTGTGCTGGGCAGATGCAAAGTGTGCCTACGAAAAACAGGGGTAATCTACTATGACCATCTACTGCCCCGATTAGGGCCTGTTATTAATATATTTTGTACATATGCTTCAAGTCAGATATACAAGGATCTCCTTGTCATTGTTAATATTTTTCAAAATGGTTAACATGAAGAGAAAAAACAAGTAGAAAGGATGCAGCTACTTTGATTAAATGTCTGTTAAAAGAAGTATTTTGAGTGGTCATCAAGACCAGAAAACCATTCACCATTTAAATTAAGATTGTATTGTACTTTACCAGATTAGGATGTCTACTTTAGCATAGGAATAATATGTACCTTTAGACAGTCTCCATTTTAAAGAAAATAACAATCTTGACTTGACATGACTAAAGACCCAAATTTTTGCCTGGCCAAGGTCTTCAACTAGTGATCTTAGGGACACATCAGCATGGCAAGATACCAGTGCAGAGGTCCTAATGTGGCTTCCCACTGAGGACAAATTAGGGCACCCAGGTAAATTTAAGGCCTGGATATACCAACACAGAATCCTGCTTAACTAATATACCGACTTCTAATCTGCGAAGTCCTGATTACTGTCTTGGAATCTATCAAGATTCTGCCGACATCATAGTCCAATCACCAGGCATTGAGGTTAGAACAGGGAAGAAGTGGCAAGGTTGCATAGGAAAGTTGGTAAAAGCAAGTAACAGCACCCAACTAAGTGTGCCATCACCTTCATGGGAGCAGAGTTGAAGCCCAAGCCACACCTAAAGACCAAGAGTGGGCGAGGGATTGGCAGCTGCTGCTCAATCTAGGGAAGCAGCTGAAGTTCCCGTACATCATTTCAGTCACAAAACTTAGGAGAGACATGGTTCTTGCTTAACCAAGCAAGCGTTTCAGGAGGTATTTCAGGATGTTTGTCTGCAAGTTTAAAGAAATTCTTCAAGAGTTTCAACCAAGATCATGGTAATAATTCTAACACAGTTCCAATTTGTTTCTAGACATTCCCAGTTATACGCATATGGTTAATTTCCTTTGACAGAAGTTGGGTTGCCTCTTGCTTCATCCTACAATCAAAACAACTATATTATATATTTTGAAGACACAAAAAATAGTAAGCAATTCTCATTCACCTGAACTTTCATTCTTTCAATTATCATCAGTAAAATGGCTCTAAATATATTACTGAATTTGCACGTTATGTATTAAAATGTTTGAATAAAAACAATTAACATGATGTCGTAATACAGATTTTTGTCTCCATGGCAACAGAGAGGAGGCAGGGCTTCAATTTAGCTATGTAATTGGACGTAGCTCTCTGGAATGACTGGCTGCCCCAGTCATAATGTGTTAGACCTGTGTTCAATTGCCCCTGACTTCCTTGTGTGTGTATATAAAGGCCGAATTATACTCTTGCGACTGCAACCGTGCAAGGTTGCAGTCGCAAGAGTATAATTCTGGTTTATACTTCTCTAACGTGCTGCGCGTGTTGCAACGCAATTCACCGCCAGAACACTGGGCGGAGTAACGTTCTTTTGTCGAAGACAAAACACACAAAGAAGAGACGACTTCTTCTTCATCGACTCTTTATTTACATCGCCGCTCCGGCTCCTCATACTCTATTTTTGGCGGACAAATCGGCCAGTCAGTGACGGGTTATACTTTCAGATCTCTTCTGCCAAGCGGTCATACTTTCAGATCTCTTCTGCCAAGTGCTCATCTATTTGTTCCATATTCGTTCTTCTAAATCTTCCGTGATTTCCGCGTATTATGGGGCATGAAACCGGAAACTAGACTCCGGACGGGAAGTAGTAAGCCGACCAATCACAAGCCTTGCGGGCTCCGTGAGGCTCGCGTCGTTTTGTCGGATAGTTAGAAAAATTGGCTGACGCACGCAAGACGCCAGAGGGCACAAAAGGGGCGTGTTGCGTGTCTTGCGTGCATGCGTGCGTGCGTGCAACACGAGTATAACTCGGCCTTAAGTCTCTGCGCTCCCCTTTGTCCTTTGTCAGATTGTTTGTCGTAAAAAGGTGACGTCGTGTCCTGCTGTCCTGTCCTGCTTTACTGTCCTGATCTCCCGTGTTCACTGTGTCCTGTCCTCCAGGGCCTCTGCACCTCTGCATTGCCCCGTGTAAGCCTCCTGTATTTTCTCCTACGTTTTCTCCCGTGTGTTTAGTGTTTATCCAGTTTTCCCCTTTATTACTTTAGTCTTGTCTGTTAAGAAACCCGTTTCATTAAAATTACTATCTTGTTTATACTCTGCGTCTTGGTCCTACTGCTTACTGCTTCCCCAAATCCCCGACAGCAACATTTCGTCTCTCTTCTAAGAGGCTTCTTCAGATAAGTTTGCCTGATCTAGTAAGTGAAGAATAGATTCATATTTCGTGGCCACAACTTATTATGTGATTCTCATGAGTTATTTCCCAAATATCATCTCCGGAACATATATTGTTGTGAAATTTTTGTTAGTACGGTTACTGGAAGTTGATGTTAGTTGTGTTATGCTTTACACACAGACTAGCGGTCTGTCTTTGCATGCAACTAATACTCTCTTTAACCTGGCACCAGCACCTCACACTCACATCTCCCCAAACTTAACACACACAATTGACCTCAGCCAGATGGTATGACTATCCCATGCTGGCCTTTTGCCTCTGTGGTAGCCTTAGCAGCACGCACACACACATATATATCTATATATAGAGATGTATTGTTTGTTTGTGTGTTGGTACTTGTAAATGTTTTTGCTTTAATATGCATGCTATTTGTTTAATAATTTTGCACAAGTTCGTACTTGTGCAATTTTAGCAACCTCTACACTGCCAAGAATTAGGGGTTTATTCAGGATAGATTTGATTATGAACTTTCAAATTGGATCTGGATTCCCACTCCCAAATGGCCACTGGTGGCATTTTAATAGAGACCTCACAAACAGTTGACTCGTAAAGACATAAGCATTGGCCCTAGAAGGTCCAAGAAGGTTTGAGACACTGGTGTCATTATGAGCTATGTTTTATAAATTTGGTTATACATTTATTATTAAATCCATGAAAGCACAGTCATACAATTTTCTTTATTATTATTTTTCTTTATCATGAACTGTAGTTGTAATGTTGTAGAGGTATTTTTGATCGCATGTGACAGGACAATTTAGGCCTTTACATAAGACATATTTATGCAAACCCCTTTAAGTGGTCACATGAATACAAACACACCATAACCTAGCAGACATGCATGCACACACACACACACACACACACACACACACACACACACACACACACACACACACACACACACACACACACACACACACACACACACACACACACACACACACACACACACACACACACACACACACACACACACACACACACACACACACATACACACATATGTGAATGACTGTAATGATCATGGGTGGCCTGTTTTGCACTATGAAAACACGAATAAATGAGTTGCCATTAAATAAAGCATTTAAGAGCCAGCCAACGAGAATGCTGAATGTGAATGTGTGTGTTTGTATGTGTCTGTGTACTTACAGTGAACTGTTAGTTGGACAGAAGCATTGGTCATGCCCACTATGTTGGTTGCAGTGCAAGTTAGCAGGAAGTTGTTGTCGTCTCTGCTTACATTGACCAAAGTTATGCTGATGGAATGAATGGTGTTGTTGTCGATGACTTTAAGCTGCAGGGAGAATTGGACAGAATAATACAATTAATAATATAACCATAAATAAATTATGATAAATCATCCATTGATGGTTAATCAACTTTGCTGCAGTCACACAGCGTTGAATAATTTTAACCCTGCTTTTAATTGATATAACCCCCACATTTAACCTTTCCTCAAACTCTTCAAAAACATTACCAAAACTTTTTTCAAGCCACTGTCCATTCAATTAATACTAATGTCATTTGTCACTATATTCATACTATTTCTAAAATAGAGACAAAATAAATTAAATATAATCACTTTGTTTCAAAGATAATAAAGTTCAACCAAAAATAACACATGCAGAAACTTGGCAAGAAAGATGGGCAAGTCACTATGTGAGAACTTAAGTCTTCTCAACTGGATTAGTGGATGCAATGAGACTATTTTACACTGCACATCTTTTCAAAACGGGGTTGCAGGCTTGATAATGCCACTCTTAAGTCATTTTCAATATTGAGCCTAGATCTGTACTTTGATTTAAGTAAGGCCACAGCAGAAAAGCCAATCTCACATAGATAGGATGTGGCAAAGGGAAGCAGAATTTATCTCAGGAGCTCCCAAAATATAAACAATTAATTAAATGCCCGACCAGGGGGGAGAACACCCTGGACCACTGCTACAGCAGCATCAGCAAGGCGTATCATGCAGTTTCCCGCGCTGCCCTGGGTCTATCTGACCACGCTCTCATTCACCGGATCCCGGCTTACAGACAGAAACTAAAACTTTCTAAACCTGCTGTGCTGAGATCCAAGAACTGGAGCAACAGAGAAGCTGTGGAGGAGCTGCGTGACTGCCTTGATAACATTGACTGGGAAATGTTTAAAACTGCTAATAACAGCCTGGACGAGTATACAGATGCTGTGACGTCCTACATCAGCTTCTGTGAAGACAGATGTATTCCGACACGCACCAGGGTGTGTTATAACAATGATAAGCCCTGGTTCACGGCAAAGCTCAAACAGCTTCATTTGGAGAAGGAGGTGGCCTTCAAGAGTGGGGACATGGATGGTTTCAGTCTGGCAAAATACTCGTTTGGCAAGGAGATTAAGGAGGCCAAACGACAGTATTCAAAGAAGCTGGAACAACAGTTTGCAGCCAACGACTCCTCGTCAGCCTGGAAAGGGCTTCGGGTGATCACCGGTTGCAAGACCAAAACCCCCCACTCTGTTGAAGATCTCCAACTCGCAAACGACCTCAACGAGTTTTACTGTAGATTCGATAGACATTCTCAACCCCCCCCTTCATCCTCCAGCACCTCGCCAGGATCCTGTTTGTGGACTTCAGCTCCGCATTCAACACCATCTCCCAAGCTCTTCTCCGGGACAAGCTGACACAGCTGAGCGTGCCTGAGCCCACCTGCAGGTGGATCACTAACTTCCTGACCGACAGGAAGCAGCGCGTGAGGCTGGGGAAGCTTGTCTCTGAGACCCGGATCATCAGCACTGGAGCCCCTCAAGGTTGTGTGCTCTCTCCTCTCCTCTTCTCCCTCTACACCAACAACTGCACCTCCAGCCATCCCTCTGTCAAACTCCTGAAGTTTGCGGACGACACCACCCTTATTGGATTAATTTCAAATGGGGACGAGGCCGCCTACAGAGAGGAGGTTGACAGCCTGGCTTCCTGGTGCAGCCAGAACCACCTGGAGCTGAACGCTTCAAAAACTGTAGAGATGGTGGCAGATTTCAGGAGGAGCCCAGCCCAAGCAGCTCCCCTCACCATGTGCAACTCCCCAGTTAAAACAGTGGAGTCATTCAGATTCCTGGGGACGATCATTGCACAGGACCTGAGATGGGCGGAGAACATCACCTCCATCATCAAGAAGGCCCAGCAGAGGATGTTCTTCCTGCGGCAACTGAGTAAATTCAGCATGCCGCGGAAAGTGTTGGTTGAGTTCTACACAGCCATCATTGAGTCCATCCTCACCTCATCCATCACCGTCTGGTTCTCTGCCTCCACTGCCAAGGACAAGGGCAGACTGCAGCGGATCATTCGGTCAGCTGAGAAGGTCATCGGCTGTGACTTGCCGGCTCTCCTAGACCTGTTCCACTCCAGGACCAGTAAGAGAGCAGGCAAGATCATCGCTGATCCTTCCCATCCTGGTCACCACCTGTTCCAGACACTCCCGTCCGGAAAAAGGTTCCAGGCCATCAGGACTAAAACCTCGCGTCACCTGAACAGTTTTTTCCCCATGGCAGTGGGGCTCAAAAACAAGCCCCCTGCACCACACTGACTCTTCATCACACTGACTCTGCTGACCCCCCACACCCTCGACCCACCCTCGCACATAATTTATAACTCTATATTACTGGCACTATAAACAATCTCTGCACCTTAAAACTGCATGTTACTCTTTTACTGTATATATTGTTTTTTATATATATACTGTTGCTTATATTGTTCGATGTTGTATATAGTGTTCGATATTGTTGTCTTTTATGTTGCTGTTTTTATATTGTTGTTTATATCGTTCGATATTGTTGTCTTTTATGTTGTTGTTTTTATATTGTTGTTTGTAAAGTGCACCAACCACACCAAGTCAATTTCCTGTATGTGCAAATATACATGGCAATAAAAATAATTCTGATTCTGATTCTGAATCCTCACAGCCCTCTGCCCTATGAGAGGATGCTCCCTCTCCACGCCAATCAAGAATTAACTCACTGTCTGTGCTGTAAACCTTAGATTCAGGGTGGAGTCAGATGTCACCTCAATGAACTGGTCCTCTTCAGTAGAGCTGAAATCAGCGGGTGGTGATGCATTGAATGGATCTCTCACCCAGTCGTACTGAGCACTGTTGTTTGGGAAGTACTTTTGAAAGAATCCTCTCAGGGAAGAGATGTGCTCCCTCAGACATGGAATCACTCTGGCGGATCCAGTATCACTGGTGTCAGCAAACTCACTCAGATTCTCAAAGGAATTTCCCTGATCAAGTCGCCTGCCCCACATCTCAAGCTTTTGGGTGAATGCACTGATCTTGTCAGCCAGGTGTGGAAGGTACTTGTCTCTGCCTTGAAGCTGAAGATTTAATTCATTCAGCTTTCCAAATACATTGCTGAGGTAGGCCAGTTTCATCAGAAATAGTCCATCGCTGAACTTGCTTGCAAGTTCATGCATCTTCTCCTCCAACAAAAACGCCAGAATCTCCTCTCTGAGCTCAAAGACTTGCGACAACTCTTTACCTCGCGAGAGCCACCGCGCTTCGCTGTGAAACAGCACTGCTGAATGTTGAGCGCACATCTCCTCACAAAGTGCAGAGAACAGCTGCGCTTTCAGTGGTCTTGTTTTTATGAAATTGACCACGTTAACAACATCAGCCAAAACCTTAAAAGTTCAGGACTAAGCTGCTTTGACGCTAGAGCTTCTCTGTGTATAACACAGTGTATAACACAGGGTCCATTGCACATTTGGCAAGACCTGCTTGATCAGTGCCTGCAATACCCTCCTTATCCCTGCCATGGTCTGTGCTCCATCCGTGGAAACACCTTCACAGTTTCCCCACTTCAGGCCATGTTCTGTCATGTAACAGTCAGGAAGCTTAAAGAGCTCTTTAGCTGTGGCTCTACTTTGGACTTACTTGCAAAACAGCAAATCCTCACAGAGTGATTCGGACATGACAAAGCAAACATAGGCAATTAATAAGCAGTCTTTATTGCTATCAGTAGCCTCGTCCACTTGTAGGGCGAAACGTTTGCTTTCTTTTTTTCGGTGAGTTGTTCTTCAAGGTCATCTGAAATGTCTCATATATACGTCTTGCAACTGTGTCATTGGACAGGGGAATAACCTTCAGTTTTGAGGCGTTGGTCTCATCAAGCATTGTTGACACCATATCTTAAGCTGCATGGTTGCTTTGCAGCTCACCGATGTTCCTGCTGACGATATTCCTCAAGTTTTCTCTGAAAAAACTTGAGTGGCTTATTGATGTGACTTGGGTGTAACATTTCTAAGTGTCTTCTTAATTTGTTGGGTCTGATACTGTCAGCCGCCAGAGTTTTCAGACACAAACAACACACTGGTCTCTCCTCATCTCCTACTGCATTCACTGTGAACCCTAGAGCAAGATGGCTTCATACGACTTTCTTCTCCACTTGGATTTTGAACACTGTGTCTTCTTTGAATCCTTGCTAGTTTTCCTTTTCATCCCTGTCAAATATCTGTCCATTTCATCCACGTTGCTGACAGAACACTATAGCTACAGTGAAAGAATGATTTGTTAACTGTTCCGCTGTTAAAGAGATTCCGTGTGAACACCCAGGCGACTGCGCGCCAGAGAACTACGCGCCAGAGAACTGCGCTCTGTGGCGCTTCCGTGTATGGTTGGAACAAGGCGTCACATTTCCCCCTCCCGAACAGAGTTTAATAAGTGGAATTCATTCATATCTATTTATTCATGCTGTACTAATATCAATAGCCGATTCTAAATCACACAATATATGTACCATATGTTTAGACAAAACTGCTACTTGGCTCTCCATGATTTTTTCTAACTAACTACAGCTAATTGATCAATCAAGACCAACACTTCCACTCTGAGGGAAATTCAGATGCTGTACAATGGTCTATTTCTTCTGCAACTCATGTCAATGATGATGCCAAAAGATTCACATTGATTATTTATGAGGCAACTGCCAGCATAACTTGCAAAATGCAACACTCCCTTATCTAGCTGTGTTTGTGTGTGCCTGTTTGTGTGTATATGTGTGTGTATTTGTGTGAGTTCATATGTGTCTGCGCATGCATACGCACAAGCGTGTGTGTGCTTCCTACCTCTTGTTCATTTATGGAGTGTAAGCCATTAACAGGCCAGTCCACCTCAGGTAATGGGGATCCAGAGCCATTGCAGATTGCAGTTACACGATCACCCTCGATAACTGTGAGGTTGCTGTGGCTGACAATGATATCTGGCAAATCTGAGAGAGAAGGCAGACAGAAAATGTAACTCCATCATGAGATAGAATATAAGCATCAGTGTGGTCCAACATGTTGGTTAGCAAGGCTCACAATCTTTGTTCTAGTACATATGAAATGTGTGTGTCTTGGTTGGATCTGAGGTCAGGGCTCGTAATTATTTTATACAACCTGGCATTTAATTAATTCAAACTACCCCCTGCAGAGTGAACCAGGAAGACAAACAAGATGACAAGGAAAACAAACAATAGGAGGAAGCAGAATATTCAGTCTTTGACATTGGACTCACTGCGGAAACTGATAATCATCTATGAACACCATTTGAGTCTAAAATAAATAAATAAATAGGTAAATAAATAAACAGATAGATAAATATTGCTATTAGATAAACCCTGAAATAAAAAATATATGGCAATATATATAAAAATATAGCACAATATAAATATTTAACTGAAGCCATTTACTTAAATTAATACAATTACTCATTTCAAAATGATATGACAGATGAAGATGACATTTATTACGATACGATACTTATATTTCATAATGCCACATTAAATTATTCGATGGAACTTTTATTTCATTATGCCGCATTATTTATTTCATGGGACTATTTATGTCCATTCTCATATGCAAATGCAGGGACGTGGGCACACAAACACAGGCCCCGGGGCCCCGCCCCCACTCACTCACTCTTAAACTAAATTAATAATTGAAGTGGAGAAGTGCAGTGAGTTGTATGATCCTCGGAACATGTTGTATAAAGACAACACCAAGAAAGACAAATATTGGGACGCTGTTGCTTAATGTTGGAGTAACAAGTATGTATATGCTTTTATTCTACTGGATCAACGGGTGATTTCAGCGTCCGGTGTGAACAGCCAAGCGCCGGCGCGCTAGGGACGGCGCTGCACTTTGGCGTCGCCTCCGTGGGTGTGAACCCAGCGTTGTTCAATACAACAACTAAACGCTCGGCTACAATTGCATGGTTTTATTCTAATATCAACTAATATTTATGTATATATTATACAATAAAAAAAAGTATCAATTTTTTTTTGTTTGTTCTGCATCTGGCGACCCCCCCTCTGTGTCTCGCGACCCCCACTTTGGGAACCCCTGCTCTATAAGGACAGAGATGCTTGTATTCGATTTTGATGGACCGTGTCTATTTATCCTGCGCACTTTTATTTGCATTTACGTTAGTGAATCCTGGCAGCACACGGTAGAGGTTACTTCACTTAATCAGAGAAAGTGTGAACAAAAGAGGAAAGTTTAAGCTGTGTAGTTGTTATGTTAGCTGAGATTGTTTACATGTGAAATGTAATTATATATTAAGGAAAAAAATAAATGTGTAAACTACATCTTTTGTTTATTTTTTCTAAAATTAAACATTTGATTTAAGACGCCTATTTCAATGGTGGTTATTTTTAGATATGAGTTGAAATGCAAAATTTTGTATTATTAGAGTACACTTAAGCTCAGTGTAAAAATGTATTATAAACATTGTTGACATACTATTGAATAATACTTCCTTTATTTTATTTGTCAGTTTTTTACTTCATATAGACATTGATAAAACTACTAGACTACTTCAACAAATATAGTAATCGAGTAATACAGTTTCAAGTTAGGTGCAGCCCTACTTGAAACTTACCACAACTGCTAATGTTCATATCACGCAACATTATCTCCCTGTCGCCATCAGCACAATGTAACTGTTGGCTGCTTAGACCTGCCTCTCCTCTCTGTTGCCATAGTTGCAGCCAGCGGATTCCACAGCCACAGGTGAACACCACCTCCTCTAAATGACTGGAGAGAAAAGAAACGCATTGACAGTATTAACAAAAACTCATGAGCTATATGTCAAACCAATAAAACCTTTTAGACAAGAATAAGACATGTTTGTCATGTTGAATCCCTTTAAGCACAACATATCATTGGTATCAAAATTCATTCAGGAAATTCTTGTTAGATTAAATAATGGCAATGAGTTTAACAGGTCCAGGTCATGGTCTGTACAACCATTAAAACGAGTGAAATCAAGCGGATCACAGCTGTTGAGCTGTGCGTTGCCTCACTGCATTGTTATATTTTTGGGGAGGTGCACATCAGGGTACGGAGATTGGTTTAGCTCTACGCGTAGGCTACGCTGGAGCTGCGGCGTAGATTCGATGCAGAAGAAAGAACTGGGCTTAACACTGTGAAACCAAGGCGGCATTTTTATGTGAAAAATAAAGGCACTGCTGACCTTTATTGGCCAGTGATGAGTTGTTGTTCTTCCAGGACTGCACTTTCTTGGAAAATGTACATTACAAATGCCAAGTGTGAAGTCAATTGGATCAACGGTTCGCGAGATATGCATTCCACATAAATAAAGAAGGATGTTTGTGGAATTAGTCTGTATCAAAAGAGAAAATTAAGCCTGAATTTGATGATCTGGGACAGGTCACTTTGTAATCTGGGACACTTTTATTGGGCCCAAAAAAATAACTACATCACCTGGATTAATATTACCAATTTTTCCCAAGCGTTATAAAAAAATGATTTAAGAAAATTAATAAGTAAATTGATCTTATTAAAAAAAAGGTTTATTGGAGCTACTCAGGGAACAACAGAAGGTGAGACACCATCATCATCGATCATCCCATTGTTTTCTCTACATGTTTGGTGAAACCAATGGCTGCAGACCACAGGACAGACACTGTTATTTTGGATCATCTCAGTCAAAGAGCACAAACTGATTATGTGCTAGTCAGCTAACCAGACAATCAGTTCAATCAGGCAGGGACAGATTGTATTTACCATTAACTCCTGTCTGAAAACTGTAGACCATATGCTATATCTCTTTTTTTATCTTTTTATTTTTACTTCAGGAAGTCTTTAAATGTTTAGAATGTGAGTGACTGTCGCAGATTACCCAAAGCATGGTGTCCCACATTATCAATCATATTTGATAAAGTAGAACAACTAAAATTAGTGCATGTCCTCTTGACAGAATTGGTCAGCATGATATGCGTCGGCTGCAGGAGGGAGAGAGTGGTGATGGGGTTCTGGGATCGGTGCCAGGGAGAGAGACTGATTGTATACAGGTGTTCCTGTTCAACTAATGACTCTCTCCTCTTTATCAGCAGTTGCACTCTGGGGCACGGGGTTCGCCAGGAACCAGGAGACAGCACATGAAGAGCGTGTCTGGTGATGTATATTTGTATGTGTGCGATAATAGTGCAAATAAAGAGAGATATTGAAGACACCTACCTGATTCCCTTTATGTTCAAGACGAGTAACTCAGGGATTTGTTACACACCCTAATTCATGTTTTACTTTTTCTAAGATAATAGATCACTCATACACTTCCGTCTTCCATTTGTACTTAATATGTTCCAACATTTAATTCAGAACATGTTTTTCTGTGTTGCATCATTAATCCACTATAATCCTCCATCTGTACTACATTGTATTGGAGCAAAGAGAGAATTACATTGCTCTTGGTAAATTGCCTGTTGCCACAGCAACTACTTATTCACTTATCCTCTTAAAGTATTCGAAAAAAATCTGATATCACATTTGAAGGACACAAACTCCTAATACGAGTAGATATTTTGGGCTACAGTGCACATCGCATAGAAAGGAGCCAATGTGTAATATTGGCTATTTGATACCCTTCCAAAAAAGAGAACTGTATATGTCGGCTAATGTATTCAAGTCAATAGGTTTCTGTGAACAAGGCCTGGCAGTAAAATCAGTTAATATAGCAAACAGATAGATTAGGATTAGGGTTAAATAGATCTTCTTGGTTGTATGTGTGTGTCAGGTTTCCTAAAACTAGCTAGCCTTGATTTTTCCCTCTTATACAAAGAACTTTAAGATGAGCTGTGATGAGAATGCAACTTGACCAATAGATAGTGGCTTCAAAACTCATAAAAACTCTTACAGTTCAAGGAGCTGCACAGGTTCAAAGATCTGCCAGGATAATGTGGTCAACATGGGATTCTTGGACAGGTTTCTGAGAGAGAGAGTGAGAAAGAGACAGAAAATAAGATGGATGTCAGAAACTTCAGCTCAGCGATGATATATTTACCATTATTGTTGTCTATTATTATGTCAGAGGTATTCAGCAGAGATAGCCATCCTGGTGTATAATTGTTTAAGTATAGCTCCTGTAACTCATTCATTAATTGTAACTCATTCAGTATTTCTAATAAACTGAAAAATATTCTTGGTGTTTATCTGTGAGACAATTCATAGATACAAAAAATCTACTCAGAACCAAAATATAAATAAAAGAAAAACCAATGCTAACAATACTATAAATATCTAGTATAAATAATAATAACATAACAGCAAGCATAAATAACACATATTATACCTATTTTACATACAGTAGGGCTGCCAGGACAGTCTGTGTTCATGATAATATGTGGTGTTCGTTCAGGCTCATACTGATTAAAGAACATCTGTATTCACAAAAACCTCTTGGATAATTTGTGCAATGCTAGTAATCAATATTCTGATTCTGCTGTTATTAAGTGAAGTGAAAGTGTGTGCTCCGTGCAGCTGCTGCAGAAGTGAGAAGTGGAATGTCAATATCTGGGTAATTAATGGGAAACACTGCACACATCTTCCAAAGTGCAGCAGAAGAGTGGAGCTGCCCACAGCAAAATCTGAAACTCTTGTCTGCAATGGTGTGATCTGTAACAGTTTATTAAGGTGGAAAGAAGATGCAAAATGTTGTACTTTATGATAGAAGATTAGTCAGTGTCAATAGTTTATGGGAATGTGAAGTGATGAAAAAGGTGCAGCTAATCTCAATATTTGAAAGAACATCTGCTCTGAAGATAAATATAATGATCTTTGGAAGAGTCTGGTGCTCAATAGGCATTTTTAACAACACTTGGCGAGTAACCTGGCGAGTGAGCTAATGGCTTAAAAGATGAAACCTCATTCAGAAAGAATTTGTGAAGATCCCTTATTGCTGCTGTGTAGCTGCTAGAAGTAGATAATGTCAGTTAATCATGAAGAGCCTTCACAGATCAGTTTCCCGCAGTGTTGTGCATGAACATTTTTATGAGTACGATGAACTTAATGACAAATAATGAATTTGAACAGTGAACACGTTCATATTGTAGCGTCCTCCCTTATAGATGACAGGGAAGTTCTCTCTTTATGTGTAACTTTATTAAAGTCCAACGAACACGACACACTTCTTGTTCATAACTCCAACACTCCACCATATTCTTCACTCCCCTTCCTCATTCACCCTTGACTTGCCAACTCATCGGCCAATGAGAGCCTGCCATCCCACACAACCCAACAGCCATTGGTCTAGAACTTTCACGTGCCCCACCCCGACCTGTTCACTGACCCTCAGGACATCTCAATACTTATTTAACATGGTGTACTTAGCTGAACATGAGTCATAACAAACACATAGCAATCAAACAGAACATAAACCTAACTACCAGTCCGTTACAATATTATCTGAGGTCTAGCTAAAACGTTAAGGAATGTTTTCCTTCTCATGAGGAGAGACGCTGTCTAAATCGAATGCTTGGACCATGTCGTTGCTCAGAGCCAGTAAAATGTCCATGATGTAGCCTAACCTAAACCAACTAACTCTACTTCGCACTACGTTACCTATGATTCATCGCACACACATGTAGACCAAACAACTACGTATTCCAAAAAAATGGAAAGTGAAAGCAGAGACGCAGACTCAACGACTACATCCAATGCACCTTATTATTATTTGCGGGTTCTTTACAAACTGTTTGATAAAAATTCCAACAGTAAAAATCGCACCTCTCTGTGCAAATTGTGTCCTCCTGCGCTGAAAGGTCCGGACGTCAGCAAAACTTTTTGTCCTTTATAGATTAAATTATAGAATTTAAGGTCTAACCTAATAATTGGTTTCATAGTAAGGCATAGCACTATGATTTGAAGTGGCTTTTATTTGCAAGGTATGAATAAATAGACAGGCAAAATTAGCAATAATTAAACAAAAAAAATGTAGGAATCTCATTCAGAATGCAGCAGCTCGACTTGGTTTGAGTTCATTTTTAGTGTGAGCTGGCTCCAGGCAAATTGTATCTGTTGAAAAAGGGGGCTCTTTTGATAGTAAATGTTGCTGACCCCTGCCCTATTGCTAACAATATCATTGTTTTATCCCAAAACTATCAAGGGACCTTTTTGATTTTTTGGAGGGGTTTCAGACTTTTTGCTTTGCCTCAGAGTAATGTGTTTGTGTGTACTCACATGTAACGCAAGTGGGGGTTCTTGGAGAAAACACGAGTATGGATTGTATGCAGGTTGCTCCTTGTTACAGTGCTAAGAGAGAGCAAGAGAAAAACAGAGAGACAATGACTTTCTGTCCGATCCCTGAATGAGATAGACAGATTAGAAACAATCATCAAGGACAATTCAAGCAACAATAGAGAGAGAAAAAGAAAAACAGGCAGAAATAAGAAGAAAAGATCATATTACGAGAAAACAGATCAAACAACACAGTAAGGTAGACAGTAATTTCTACATCTCATTCATTTTCAAAGTTGCAAACATAAATTATCGATTGGGGATAAATGCGCAATAATTAAAACAATGACAGATGAATTTCCATACAATAGGAACGGTTCTGTATTACATCTACCAACAGAGTGTTAACATCACATAAATGAGAGAAGGGACCTCATTTATAGAACTGTCCGTAGAACCCAGGTCAAACGTTAGCATCTCATTTTCAAAGAAATGAAAGGTTAGGTACCTCAAGAAGGCAAGTTGCAAATGCAAGGAGCAACCCAGAGGAATTGCCAGTGTGCTCTTTGCACCTACTCCCCTGAACAAGCCTGGTCATTTTGTTCAATGTCAATGATAAGCTTGCATACAATAAAAGCCCTGAAAATGAATTTAAACCACAAAATGTTGTTAGAAATCTAACACTCTGTTCTCTTGCTCTACAAAGACATTTTATGTTGAAATTGCCCCTTCTCAAAGAGAAAGTGTTGCACATAGATGCACTGCATGAATGTGTGAGTGAATAAATTAATGGCAGAAACTGTACTGTAAAGCACTCTGAGTAGTCAAGACTAGAGAAGCACTGTATAAAACAGACCATTTCGCATAAATATATCTTTGGTTCTCGACTTAAACACCTTTCTTGAACCATCAAGTTGTTTTTAATAATATTTCAATCTCTACTTTCCATGGGATGTGGTATATACATACTATTTCAAGATTTTTTTTTGTGACTACAATGCCAATAGAGACATTGGTGTTTGAAGGATTTGGTGAATTTGCAATGCAGAGAGACGTTGAAATTGAAGCAAAATAAACATTCTTTAAAGCCCAATCTCAATCAAATTTAATTTGTATAGCCCATATTCACAAATCACAATTCATCTCATAGGGCTTTAACATGGTGTGACATCCTCTGTCCTTAACCCTCAGCAAGAGTAAGGCAAAACTACTAAAAACCCTTTTAACAGGGTAAAAATACGTAGAAACCTCAGAGAGAGCCACATGTGTGGGATCCCTCTCCCAGGACGGACAAAAGTGCAATAGATGCCACGTGTAGGAAAACATCATCAAGATTAAAGTTTTTAGCAGCATTGATGAGGATAAACATTTTGAAGGATAACTTCAATACGATATATGGCGGCGCCCTGCTCGGCTGCGGCTGCAACGGCTCCTGAGAAGATTAGACCTTCTACAATAAATAAGGCATCTAAACCAGTCAGTTTATCAGCTAACGTTCATCGTAACAACGGTAAACTAACATACGATGGACAGTTCATGCTAATAGTACGTGCATCCTGCACAACAACGACCGTGGACACGTCGATCCTGCAGACTCTGGACAGCCTCGGACTGCTTCGCCAACCAGACCCGGCGGCCTGTGAAGCAGCGGGAGCTCCCACCAGCACTGGCCGCTCCCGGAGGAGACGGAGGCGGTGCGACAGGAAGCGGAAGCGCGGTAGCCGGGGAGGGCTAACGGCTAAGCTAAAGGCTAACCCTTGCAGAACGCCGCTTCCATCCATCCTGCTTGCCAACGTCCGCTCCCTGGAGAACAAAGTGGATTACCTGAAGCTGGATTTAACATCTAAACGGGAGATAAGAGACTGCTGTGCCATAATTCTCACGGAGACGTGGCTAAACTCCTCCATCCCCGACAGCGCTGTTAGCATGGAGGGACTGACAACTTTCCGGTTGGACAGAAGCTGCGCTCTCAGTGGTAAAACCCGGGGTGGTGGTGTTTGCATCTACAGTAACAACAGTTGGTGTAATAACGCTAAGGTGGTCTCAAGTCATTGCTCTCCGGACATTGAGCTTCTGGCTATAAAATGTAGACCGTTTTATATGCCCAGGGAATTCACCACCATCATCATCACTGCTGTTTACATCCCCCCCAGTGCTAACACCAAGGAGGCTCTGAGTGTGCTCTACCGCTCCATCAGTGACTTGCAAACCACACATCCAGAGGGTGTTTTCATTGTTGCTGGGGACTTTAATCAGGCCAACATGAAGACAGTTCTCCCCCATTTCCATCAGTATGTGGACTTTGCAACCAGAGGCTCAAACACACTAGACAAAGCCTACACCAACATCAAGGCAGCATACAAGGCAGCCCCCCGCCCCCACCTTGGCTTATCAGACCATCTCTCTGTTCTGCTAATTCCTGCATACAGGCCCCTGCTCACCAGAGGACAACCCACTGTGAAGCAGGTGAGGGTCTGGCCTGAGGGATCTGTGTCAGCACTACAGGACTGTTTTGAGTGCACAGATTGGGACATCTTTAAGACAGCTGCAACTGTAGACAACATCATCGATGTGGAGGAGTATGCTGAATCTGTGTCGGCTTACATCCAGAAATGCATGGAGGACGTCTCTGCCACTAAGACTGTCACCACACGGGCAAATCAGAAACCCTGGATGACCAATGAGGTACGTGCTAAGCTGAGGGCACGGAATATAGCGTTCAAGTCCGGGGACAGAGAGGCGCTCAGATCAGCCAGAGCCAACCTGAACCGTGCCATCAGAACAGCTAAACGTGCCTATGGTCAGAGAATCCAGGGATTCTTCCACGACCCGACAAACACCAGGCGCATGTGGAAAGGCATCCAGACCATCACCGACTACAAAGCTGCTCCTCTACCCTGCGACGACAACACAGACTTCCTCAACGAACTCAACTTCTACTTTGGTCGGTTTGAAGCACGTAACCACACTCCTGCGAGGAAATCCCCACCTCACCCAGATGAACAGGCACTCAGACTTGAGACAGCTGAGGTCCGGAGGACACTGAGTAGAGTCAACGCGCGGAAGGCAGCGGGCCCTGATAACATACCGGGTCGGGTGCTCAAAGACTGTGCTGACCAGCTGGCTCACGTCCTTACGGATCTATTTAACACCTCGTTGTCACTTGCTGTCGTCCCTTCCTGTTTCAAGACTGCCACCATCATACCTGTGCCCAAAAAACCCACAATCTCATCCCTCAACGATTACCGCCCTGTCGCACTGACTCCAATCATGATGAAGTGCTTCGAGAGGCTGGTGAAGGACCACATCATCTCCAAACTCCCCTCCTCTTTTGATCCGCTACAGTTTGCTTACCGCTCCAATCGCTCCACAGAGGACGCCGTCTCCTCTACACTCCACCTGAGCCTGGATCATCTGGAGAAGAATAACACCCACGTGCGTATGCTGTTTCTGGACTTCAGCTCAGCATTTAATACGATCATCCCCCAGCATCTGGTGAGCAAACTGGCCCCCCTTGGACTCAACACCCCCCTTTGTAACTGGCTGCTAGATTTCCTCACAGACAGGCCCCAGTCTGTGCGGGTTGGCAGAAACACCTCCAGCATCATCTCCCTCAGCACAGGCTCCCCCCAGGGCTGTGTCCTGAGCCCACTGCTCTTCACCCTGATGACCCATGACTGCCGTGCCAGGTTCAGCACGAACCACATCATTAAGTATGCGGACGACACGACAGTGGTGGGCCTCATCAGGGACAACAACGAACTGGCCTACAGAGAGGAGGTGAAACATCTGTTGGACTGGTGTGACATGAACAATCTAATCCTGAATGTCAACAAAACAAAAGAGATCGTCGTTGACTTCAGGAAAAAACAGCCCAGTCACACCCCCCTCCTCATCAATAACGCCGCAGTGGAGCGGGTCAGCAGCACCAGATTCCTGGGGGTGCAGATCACTGACACTCTGACCTGGTCCCTTCACACCTCTGCTCTCGTGAAGAGAGCACAGCAGCGTCTGCACTTTCTGCGTCGGATGAGAAGAGCATTCCTCCCCCCTCCCATCCTCACCACCTTCTACAGAGGGACAATAGAGAGCATTCTGACCAGCTGCATCTCTGTCTGGTCTGGGGCCTGCAACGCCTCAGACTGGAAATGTGTAGAAAGAGTGGTGAGAACAGCGGAGGGTATCATCTGTGCAGCACTTCCTGCCATCCAGGATACTGCACGCAGACGCTGCCTGACCAGGGCAGAGTCCATCATTAAGGACCCCTCTCACCCCCATCATGCACTGTTCTCCCTGCTGCCCTCTGGTAAGAGGTTCAGAAGCTTCAAGAGCAGAACAACCAGACTCCACAACAGCTTCATCCCCCACGCAATAAGACTTTTAAACTCCAAATA
The DNA here is from genome assembly GCA_038501795.1 of Pseudopleuronectes americanus. Taxonomy (NCBI): domain Eukaryota; kingdom Metazoa; phylum Chordata; class Actinopteri; order Pleuronectiformes; family Pleuronectidae; genus Pseudopleuronectes; species Pseudopleuronectes americanus. The sequence continues at coordinate 24,926,439 of CM076720.1, forward strand.
ACTCCCCACTCACTAGTCACTTTACTGGTCACTGAGTCACTTTACTCTGGACACTATGCGCTACCTCATTCCACTCTGTTACTCAATGTTTATATTCACTGTTTATTGCACTGTTCACTGTTTATTTATTTGTACTGTCATATATACATATATACATATATATATTTTGCTCACTTCAAACCGCTGTGTAACTTTCTGTCTCTTTAGATGCTATATTTTATTTTATTTTATTTGTTTGTAGATATGTCTAATTCTTGCCTCCTTTTATATTTTATATTTTATCTTTTACTTTTTATCCATTTTGGAGGTTTCTGGAGCCTTGCCACGAAATTTCGTTCATGTATATGAAAATGTGCTTGAATGACAATAAAGTTTGTCTAAGTGTCTAAGTCTAAGAAAATATGTCAAGCAGTCCAGCCGCAAGCATAGTCTATGTTCAGCAGCCAGCAAGATCATGATCCACCATTCAGATCAGATGCCACTTTAATCGCAAAATCATTGTCCACTGTTTCTCCATCCAGTGATAGATAATTTTACTTTAATACTTTGCCAATATTTTAGCCAGAATTAAAGACCCTGAAATTAATATGACCCTAGCACACATTTTTTGATAAGCAATTTCTAAAGTTACATTGTAAACCAGATAATACAAAAAATTACACTCAGGTAGATTTGCGCCAACCAGACCAGCTGTTTTTTTTTGTCGATAGCAATGTTCCGTAATGATTGAGGCTTGATAGTACAAAAAGTAAATTATTTTATTTTGATTCAAGGTGTAGTTTTAGAGATGTCTCTTTTATAACACTGGTATTTATGTTCCCGGGAAACAAATTGGTAGTAAGGCTGAGTGGCATCATCCAGTCCTCTAAATATATCAATGCTCTGAAGGATTTAGTTCTCAGAAATCTGAATATTTCATAGATATATTGTAGTTTATCCTGTGTAAAATAGATGTTTCAAAGTAATTGCATCAAAACATTAACTTCTCTAAATGTTTGCTTGGAACCATATCGAGTGGCTAGTAGAGGAACTGCATATTGAAGGCATTTCAGCCATGGCTGCTGCTTGACTGATACTGCAGGGGAGAATGGATTTCATTCCTCAGTATTCTCTTTCTCTGCAGTTTAAATCTGAACCCGAATCCAATTTAATTTCAATCTTCCCCCTCTGAATCTCTCATTACTGCTTGATTAAGGGGGTATTAAGAGGTTACATGAGAGTGTGGAAGGAGATTAGGATTCACGGTAAAAAAAGTATAAAATTATTAGTTATTATCATGCAACAGGGTTACCCATGTCTGCCAATCACTAAATGAGTCCTACAGTCATCCAACTGTTAAAGGGTTAAAAAGAAGCTACAGCAGAACCGTATGCTCACTTTTAATTATCTAGATGTTAGTGGGAGAAGAGCCAGTGTATTTGCTCAGCTGGAGGATTGATGTCATTCCACAGAGTGGAGGATGTGCTATAACAGTCCTCTGATAATCAATACACCTAAGCTTGTTTCTTCTTCTCTTGTATTGTATTTAGCTTTCAATGGACCACAGCCATTGTAAACAAATTTAAAACATTCATGCCCATGTGTTGCAGCTATTTCTGGTATTTGCATTTGTTCCCACTGTCCATCCTGTTGTGATTTTATCAAATTTTGAATGGTAAATGAATGCAATATTAGCAATATTAATTAGACAATGTGTGTATTTACCAAAAGTAACTGTCTTTCAAGCAGTTGCACTTCAATTCCATTGAACATGTAATGTAATGACAACTGCAGTGCCCATTGTAAATCTGCTTGTTTTGAAGAGCTGTTTGCTTGTCCTGTGGTAACGCTCTGGAGCTACTTCAGAATTATTACTTGTCAACCCTCCTCAAACAGGCCTACAATATTTTTTGTTGTACAGTCTCTGGTGCAGAATGAAGTAAGAAACAGTTTTTCATACCAGTGAAGATTTTGTGGTCAATGTTTCTTATAAAACATTGCTCATGTGTTAACCTCTTAAGAAACGGGTGAAATTTGTGAAATTTGCCTAAAACGCCTGTTTGGGGACACCCAAATTAAATTGAAAGCTGTTCTTGAACCTTTTGGAGTACATGCATGGACTTGGTCTCTTTTGAAAGGTAACATTCTGAACTTTCCCCCTGAACAGTCAGAATCACTCTAAGTACTACTGGCATTGAGTAATTGAAGTTGGCACACAGTGGAGTAGAAGTTTTTTATTTCCGCCTGAATATTTTTAATAAACAGATGCCTGCTGATGACTCTAGCTGGGACTTATGAGCTGGAAAACACAATGGGACCCTAGAATGGAGCCTTGACTAGCCCAAGTTCAAATTTGATAACAATACCACAGAAAATGAATATTTGACAGATTTTTTCCTAAGGCCATGTCTAGGCGTTTTCCACAAAGGCCATTTGGAGACTCCAATGGACCCTTTGTAACCATGGTAACCAACCAGGCTGAAAAGGCTAATTTTACACTTAAAATCATACTTTTATATAAAGGAGACAAAACCAGTCATATGGTTTAAAATGTATACAAATAAACATCTTTCATATATTTTAGCAACATGTAGCAGTCACGGCGGGGACGAAACACCGACGCACGGCGCTCTGGCACCAGCTGGAAGCTGTTGCGCAGTCATTTGCATGGAGCCTCTGTGTTATTTTCCCGTGGACCGTCACATTTCTATGATGGAAATTTCATTGGCTAAACGATACGCCAGTCATCATAACAATCTGTAGCAATTGGCTCAGTCTATACACGTCAGAAGAGGGGCAGGCTCTGTGCGTCAACGAGGGGCATCGTTGGCTCTTGTACGCTGTGGACAGCCCATGCCCGCCCAGTCCTGCTCCTATAGGGTCAAGTTTAGATTGACAGCTCACTTAACCCAATAGGAGCTGCTAGCTACCGTTTGGAGGGCTTTGTTTATATGCACACATAGTTAGATTGAGAGTACAACACAGAGGCGCGCTGCGGAGCAGAGAGCAGCTCCGTGTAAACAGCAGACTGTGGCTATTCTTTGATGAAATAGTGTGTTATGGAGTGATTATATTAGTGGATTGGATCGTCTGGACCTTTGGCGATGTACCAATACCGTTTTTGTTGGAGTTTTATCGATCTGTGGATTAATATGATGATTCTCCGGTAAGTGGCGACAACTTTTTTCAAATTTCTTGTCAGACTAACGCTGAACTTAGACGTTGATTGTACCGGCTGTGGGGATCGTATCTTGAAATGGTTTACATCAGTGGAATCAGAAGAATCTTAGCTTTCTAAACGATATGTTGTATTATCATCTAGCTGTACGAAACAGTTCTTTAAATAAAAATGTTTGACGCTGATCGATAAAAAAACACACCTGGCGGGCTTTCACGGCCCGATTTGTATTATTTTACATGTGGGGTTATTGATATATAATTTAAATCATTGTAGCAAAAAAATTTACATTTTGCTATTACTTTGAAGACAAATTGCCAAATAGAAGGTGATCCAATGAATTTTGTTGCTATAACGAAGCTCAGTACCCACTGCACCCGGGACTGACAAACAAAGTTATCTAGTGGGGATTTTGCTCAGTGTTTGACCCAGTTGCCAACCACTCCTGTAGTTTATCAGAGGATGTAGAAGAAAATTCGACACACATAGTGGTTTTAATGGTCAATCTTCATTTCCTTGGACATTGTTATGAGTTAGTGGTTAGTTCTCCTATTCCTTTTTCCGTTTTAGGAAGGTCATTTTGTGTAGACCTACTTGATTTTACTTGAACGCATCCTGCTAGTTACTTGTTTTTACCCAGGTTTATTTTTTGTATAGTTTGTTCCTCATACCCTAGACATCTTGGGGACGTATATGGCAGATAAAGCTGATTCTGACCATTACCGAGTGTTGGTCGCTATTGTGATAAATTTGTATTTATATTGAACACATCCTTTGTCCAAATCGCACCAAACTTGGCACTGCACTTTCCATGACCACTAAGAATGCATGTGTGAAGTCGATTCAAATAAGTTAGACGGTCAGAGAGAAAGACAGACGTTTGTGTAATTAGACGGTCGATGCATGGGAATGGAGTTAAATATTGTTAGCAGCCATATATTTTAGTTGTGATATGTTCTATAATTACAACACTGCATGAGCAAATGGACACTACTGCATCGAGAAATGTTCCTTCTTACAGCCTCTCTAAACCGGTGTAGAGCTCCATATCCACATCCCTCAAGGTTTGCAGACCCGTCCATGACTCAATGTATCTGAAAAGAAGGAAAGTAAAGACTTATCAGTTTGGCTGTGAAGATTATTTTCTTGAACTGTTTGGCCCATAAAATAAAAATTGTGAAAGATACCCATTATATTTTTACATAGTCATTGTTTCTTCCAACCAATGTTGCAAAATACGTCACTTAAAATAAATACTGCAGTACCTGTTGTAAACTTGCTTGCTTGGAATAGGCTGTTTGCTTAGCCTGTGGTCATGCTGGGAAGCCTAATAAAGAATTACATAACTTTTCAAATTAAAAGCTCTTTAATTCACCTGGATATAAACAATTCTGATTGGTATTGCCCAGGTAGGAATCAGCTAGCTCTCGTGACAAAAAAGAACATCTCTCAGTCCAATATTGTGAAATGAACAAATTATCAAAATTATTTAGTGGCCATTTTGACCTGTGGTTTAACCCAGGTATGGACCACTGCTGTTGTTTATCCTATGGTAAAGAAGAGTACATGATCTAATTTATTCGCAGACTAACCTAAAACATTATTGATCATATCTTGTCCCACCATATTAACCACTGCTCTGCCCCTGGACCACTACAAATACTGAGTGTTAGGTCAAGACGAACTGTTTAAAGGTATAAACAGGAACACTTTTGAAGCATCAAACAAACATAGCTTTTGGACATCATACAAAAAACTGGCACTTGTCTTTATGTTTAAATAAAGTGTCTATACATGTTTATGTATTTGTGTGACAGTAAGTATGAATGTATGTGAATTATAATTATAAATCTGTCATTACCCAAAATAGTACAACTGAATTTGCTGTGCAAAAACAATATATACATTCACACATTCCCAGTGTGCAGTGAAGTATTCCTTTATGCCTAACGTGGCTTCTAATACACTTTATCTCTCCCTCTCTCTCGCTGAAGAAAACCAGCTAAACAGAATAAACAAGGGCCTCTTGTGTATGCCTAAGAACACTAATAGACCACAGTATAACCACTAGAAAAAAAAATCTTCTAGTTACAGTAGAAAATAATATTTATTTTATTATTAGAGTAAACTTCAGTACTCAATAATGTAAGATTAATTGATAGGTGCGAGTGGACTGATGGTGAATTGCTGGCTCAAAGGTAGCAGCGAGTGCTTGAGCAGAACTAGTGCATGTTTAAATATGTACGAACTGCTTAAACTTAAACTAATTCCTGGCACTAACTGCCAGGAATTTGTTCCGGTTATGCAAGCTATAAATGATATCCATTATTCAGACACCAATTCGATTTTGGCTTCATTCCAGCTGGATTGAAAATATTAAGTAGTCGACGATTTGAGCACAGATTTCTCTTAATTCCACTCAGACAGCCCATACTTTTATCCGTTCAAGGAAGGTCTGGCGGTGTATGCAAGAGTGGTAAACATGACCTGATGACCTGCGCCTGCCTGGTGGCAGCATACTCCTGACAAATACTGATGACTTGTTGAAAATCACTTGTCTATTTTGTTGTTGCAGAGAAGTCCTAAATGTGGTCACAGAGCATCCCTGGCTAAGCTAAAATTCTGGTTGCCAAAGGTTACATATCTGGTAAACGTTCTGAGAGATGGACAGTGCAATTTGTTGCCTGAGAGATTCTAAGTCTTGAGCAATATGCCTCCACCTAAGACAAACAAGGAAATGCTCTCTTTCTCTGGAATTGCAAACTATTCTAGACACTTAATCTACGAGTAGGTGGCTATGGACTCCATTGTGTCCACGCTGCAGGCTGTGCTGACACAGTTCAACGGACAGAGTAGATGGACAAGGTTTAAATGACCTCAAAAGGGCAATCTTCAGCGCCCCCTGCCTTGCATTCCCTAACTACAGGCAGCCACTTTGCCTGTAGGTTTGTGAGAAGAACAGTTATGTCATACAAACATCCTGGTGCAGACACACTACTCAATACCGTCCTGTTGCATACTACTGGTCATGCTTGTCTCCTGTTGTTCGGCTGTCTCAAGGCTGTAGCCGCTGTTGCTATTAATATTGAAAAAAAAATTATAAAAAAGAAAACAAATTCCATGATTATGTGGTTCTTGTTCCTCATTCAGGTTTGCATATCTTGAACATTTCTGCTACTCAGCACATGACAGCTGCTTGTCAATATGTCTAATACTTAAGACCCCACCTATAATTAAACCACTAACCATATCTAAACCCAGATACCCTTCTTCCTATGACGGATGAAAACAATGAACATGAGTTGTGGTTATTGAAAACTCTAAACCAATCTTGTTGCAGACACCAATACAAAATTCAGTTTTGATTCTGTAAATGAACGGGTCACAGGTGGGACATTTTTCTGCCCAAAAATCCAAGAGTCTATTTAGACCCTGTCTAGTGCCCCTGAGCAAGGCACCTTACTCCCCCAACATCTGCTCTCCGGGCGCCGTGCATGGTCGCTCACTGCTCTGTGTGTCCTGCACCAGATGGGTCAAAAGCAGAGGTTAAATTTCCCTACCTGCATGAGTGTGCCTGTGCATGTGTTTGGGACTAATAAATGCATCTTAATCTTAATCTCTTAATCTCATAGACTTTTGTCGAGGGAGGGGCTTAGCGGAAATTGGCCATAACTCTTTACATTTTTGAATTGTTGTGAAACTAATTACATATGTTCATACCATATTGTAGAATAGCCATGTTTAAGGATTTTAAGTTTTGCACATAAGGAAAGCAAAAAAAATTCTTATTGAGCTGCTTCCTATAATTGAGCTGCTTCTTCTGGTTGGCTATGGCTGAGGGGGTAGAGTAGTAGTCCTCAAACCAGAATGTCAGCAGCTTGAGTCCCAGCCCATGCCAAAGTGTCTTTGGGAAAGATGAAGATGAAGAACCCCCAATAGCCCCTCATAGATGTTAGTTAGATGTAAGTATAAGGCACTTTGTATAAATTCATCAGCTAAATGACATATAATGTGCCAGTTCCTCCTATTGAGTGATTTAAAGGGGACATATTATGACAAAACCACTTTTGTAGTGTTTCTACACGTTTTTTTGGGTATCTGGTAGGGATGAGCGAGTACAGCATTATCTGTATCTGTATCTGTTAACCATATGAATTATCTGTATCCGTACTCGGAGTGGGCGGGGCCTAACCCGGAAGTGGGTGTGATTTAACCCACTGTCAGCTGAAATACTCTCTGTATCACTCATTATTCTGTATCACTGATCATGAGAGAGAGAGAGAGAGAGGGGGGGGGGAGTGTGTGTGTGTGTAGCTTAATTTGTAATATTTTGTATACCACTACTACCTAGAAAGTGTCAGACACTCAGTGCGTGAAGTAAAATAAAACTGGTTAGAGCCAACTGACGGTTTAACTCCAACGACCTGCAGAGAGAGGGAGAGAGAGAGAGAGAGCTGTGGAGCAGAGAGCCTGTCTTGATGCAGCTACGAGGACCCCCTGAGCAGGGCCCCCGCTGCTCCTCCGGTACCGGAGCGACGGGGAGCCGGTCCCCACCCCCGCGATGCTGACCTCACTGAGACTCCGGGGAGCCGATCGCCGCCGGGGGGGGGGCCGCCACATCTGAGCAGCCGGGGCGATATTATCACAAGAACTCAAATAAATGCCCGTCAGTTTGGATGATTTTAAATGGTCATTTATTTTCACACTGGCATTTAATTATCAATGCAAATAATTACGCTGCACTGAACTGTAAGTAAAGTACAAAAAAGTTAAAATGACAAAACATGTCATTATTACTTGTGAACGAATATCATTCACGTCTTACTAAACCTAGTCACGCGAACGTGCCACAAAAAAAAATCTCCGACAGGCAGAGTCGCAACGCGAGTCGCTTTCTACCAGCACCACGTCTGAACGAACCCACGTTTAACAGAACTCTACTGGTTAATAAGTAAGTACAAACTGAAATAAAAACAAACTTCAAGCTGAATAAACCCTAAACGTTAACGGGAAAGACCCGCGAACCTGAGTGACTGAGAGACAGAGAGCTGTTCAGTGAGTGAGTGAGCAGAGCGGTGTGTGAAGGGGAGGAGCGCTGTGACGCTGTGTGAGGATTTTCAGTCCGAGCACAGATATTCGTGCTCGGCAAAAGTGCTTTATCCGTACCGGATACTCGTTTCAGCCGAGTATCCGGCTCATCTCTAGTATCTGGCATGTCTACCGTCCAAAAAACTCTGGAAAAAGAACACTCCCGCGATTTGTTGTGGTTCCTCTATGTCAGAATATATACTTTAGAGTGCGTCCTATTGGAATACGACCAAAATTGACGTCGGTCTAGCCCCCCCCCCAGGCGTAGATCTGGTGGAGGAGGAGACGTTACGTTACGACGAGCGGGCAGACGGCTGCTCGGTGGCGCGTTGGACCCCGGCTGTATCCGAGCGGCTCACTGCGAGGCTGGGGCTGCTCCCGCTCACTTCACACACCTGAGAACCGGACACTTCTCACCGGCTCAGGGTTCCCCACGTCTGCAGGGTATGTCTCATTTTCGTCATTGATTATTATCGATCTGTGACAAATCTCCAGCCTGTGTGTCCCCTGTGTGTGTCCCGCAACGGTTAGCAGCGGGCTAACGCTAGCTCCGTGTTAGCTTGTGTTTATAGTTACACCACTTTCTGGAATGGCTGCTTGTGAACGTATGAACAGCAGTATTGCATGTGGAACTCCGGCCGGGAAGCATCGGACTGGCAGGTGGAGCGAGAGATCGCATTTCGGGTCCGGAATGGAGGAACAATGCTCTGGGAGTTGTAGCTTGTGTGTGTGTGTGTGTGCGTTTTGCCCCGGTAGAAAAAACCGCTATATATAGATAATAATGCACTCGGAGGCTAACTCGAGTCGTAGCTTCTGTGTGTGTCGCCCGGTTGAAACAGCAGGTATAACTTAAAACACCTGTTTGTGGAGCTTTGCTAGAATATAGCATCATGTTCCAGGACCGCTCAGCGAACAGCCTCTCCTGTGATGCCCGGCCGGCGAGTCGGAGGAGTGGGGGAGAGAGCAGTGTCCCGTACAGATTTGCTCCGCGCACCCCGAGCTGCACGAACCGGTGACGGTCACCAGCAGCTCGTTGCCGCCTCCGTCGCTCGCTTTAAAATAAACTCATACCCGGGGTTTTAAGTGCATTTCGCAGCAAAAGTTTCAGCAGTGTTAGCATCCAGAGCTAGCCCCTCCACTGTGTGTGCGTGTGCGTGCGTGCGTGCCTGTGTGTGTGTGTTTGTGCGCGCGCTCAGAATATATGCCCTGTATGAATAAATATACACATACAATTATGGTGTATATACACATATCTAATGCATGTATTTAAATAATGTACATCTGTATCAGAGGGTGTAGTAGTTTGAATTTGTAGCTTCAATGAAGAAACACAACAAACAGATACAGAAATATATGTGTAGGACAGTGACTTAAAATGATTTTACAACCTTAAATATGCTAAGGGGGGATTTAAGATGTCTGTGTGTCTGTGTGTGTGTGTCGGGGGCGGGACAGTGAGAGGGGGGGTGGGTTGTTGGTGAGGGGAGGGGTCGGGCGGTGAGAGGGGGGGGTGGGGCACTCAAAACAGCTCAATCTGAGGAGGGCTGTTTTAGACAGGGTAAAAAGGTGCTGTTTTAAATTATCCTTTTGGTATTTTGACCAAAAAATGTTACAGACATTTCATTAAGACCCCAAGGAACCATATCAACTGTGGTAAAATGGGCATACGATGGGTCCTTTAAGGCTTGAACCCGCTCATTGCCGCTTCCGTCTATAATTCATTGATTGCTTTTGTGTGCAGTGTACTCCAAGGCGGCAGGATTCAGACAACAACATAGTTTTATTATATGAATTGTTGCTGCTATCATTTAAAACATCTTTACATCCATAATTATCATTCTTGTTGTTTTCATTTTAACAAATTGTATTTCAGAGCTGTAACCTGATGGTACACAACTGTTCTTGGTCTCTCTCTCCTCTGTCTCAGATTGAGCTTTCTTAGCTTTCATGCTGCTGTCCAGGTTAAAATCCTTCATGTGTAACCCAGATTTGAAACTAAAAGAAACCATATATTGCAGCAAATCCCCATCTACACCTAAAATATAAATATCTAGGGTATGCAAGGTAACTTCCTTTCACTCCATTCTGGCTGGTTCCCATTGATAAACTGACAATTTAAGGCAGGTAGTGATTTAGTAAAGTGTGAGTAAATACTGTGTATGTATTTTGGTTTACTATTTTTCTGTGTTTTAATTGTTTTTCTGTGCTTAACGAGACACAAATCTCTGCTATAAAAGAGATCAGAGCAAGGATGAATTACTTTGGAAAGTTGCCTATAATATTCATACATATTATTACTAAGTAGTATACATAGTAATCATGCATAGTTACCCTCCATGATTAAAGGACTCAGATCGAGCCCTTTAAATTAACTTCTGTCTCTTCTCAACATTGTCCATCTCTCCGCATTTCAGCACCTATCTTTTCATTTGGCTGTGTTTCCATTTGACAAAGCCTTTACATACTGCTGAGTCCAATCGAAGTTTGGAAAATTGTAAATGAATCTGCTCTTTTAATTAGAGAGAGAGACAAACACACACAGGATGCACTTTTGCAGCTACTTTGGTCTTTGAAAAAACAAACAGGACGCCGATGGCTTGAAGCATTCATCTTATTTAATAATGAAAAGCCTTAAATTATACAAACAGTAGAATGTGGGATATTTTATATTCTCTAACAGAAATATTCCTCTCATATTCCAAACAAATATTTACTTTCAATATTAGTCTTGCATATGGGTGTGGCAAAATGTTAATAATTGCAGAAACGCTTCTAGGACCCATACCCTACACCAGTGTTTCTCAAACTTCAGTGTTGTGCAAGTTCACACCTGATGAACTAGTTGGAATTTCAGTTCATACAAGTAAACATGAATAGTTCACGTTCATAGTTCACCATTAAAATTCTGAACTAGTTAATAGTTCAGTTCATTTCATAGTATAAAGGTGGAAAGTGAGAATGTAAGACTTAACAGTTTTTTTTTAAAGAACACTTTATCCAACACTGCCCCTTGCCTTAAACTGTACTTCATATATATTAATTCCTAAAAGAAATGCTTAAAAAAAATGTAATATATATTATTGCTAATTTCGCCTGCTTCTATCATTTAAATTTATAAAATAAATGTTTGTTTGCGCTGTGCTGGAGCTCGCACACACAGACACAGTCGCCCGCTCCTGGTATTTCATGCTGGCCTGATACGATGATGATTTAACAAATTAATGTGATGTTCCCTCACTGGCACGTTCAACATATGAAAACTGCTTCGTAAAGTTCACTGTTCATGAAAAAATAAGCGCAACAGTTTGGCTATAATATTAGTTCCGTCTCACATTTCCCCCTTCCGGTCACGCGCCCCACCTGTTATGCTCCGCGCCCCATCGGTGGGGTGAACGCGTTCATTTGAACTCGTTCATGCACAACACTGTCAAACTTTTTCTGTCATGCCCCACTTTGGATTTTGAATATTTTTGATGCCCCCCTGCCCCAACAATATTATGAGAAAAAGGGCCAAGTTACCATGTGTATTTACATTACATACAGATGAGCATTAAATTCACATTACTTTCACGAATTTCTGATGTGCAAATAAAAACCCTTTTTCCAGAAACGTTCTGTGACATTTGCAACTTTTTCTAAAGAATAGTGCAATAACTTTGCTTTAATTCAATTTAATTGAGGTACTTTTGGTGACATTTATCACTACATTCCTACATCACTCTGTACTTAAAATAGACACAAAATAAATTAAATTATAATCACTTTGTAACAACGATGATAAAGCTCAACCAAAAAGAACACATGCAAAAAAAGGGAACTTCTGAATACCATCAACAACAGCATAGTAACAAAAAATATCAGTATCGAAGAGACTCATACTAACTAAATGAGCAGTTTTTCTTGTTCAAGTTCCTTAACCTTCTGTTATACAGTTTATTTGTATTGGGGACACTTCTATATCTACTCTACTAAAATGTCAGAAACTAAATTGTGGCTTCACATATGCTAACTTTCCTTGCCTTCTAACAAATGTAGCATAACACTGGAAGCGTGGATCAGACAGGACATAACAAAAGGTCCACAGCAGAGATCAGTGTTTTGTATACTTAATAACAACAATCTTCCATAGATTCATCTGACAATTTTGGTTTTGGCCCTTACAGAATGAGGTGTACAAAATTGGATCCTCTCTCTTTGTGTAGAGTAGAGGAACTCATACAAATTTAGGGGGGTCCAAATAGAGAAAATGTCCCCCTTAATGTTTTATTCAGTGCAATCTTTAAAGTAATAGGTGATTAGATGTATCAACTACTGATCAAATCAAATAAAACATAATGCAATTAAAGTTAAACAAAATGCTTATTGTCAGTTCTCACATTGAACTGGTGAGATTAGAAATAACTACTGTCATAAAAAAAAGCTTGTAAAAAAGGAGTCTGCATTTTAAACTTAAATTTTGTATTTTATTTGTAAATATAAGTTTCCATTTTTTCTCTTTTGCCAGGATTTAAAATCTTTAAAAAAAAGTTATACGTCTCCTTTAACAATTAGCGCCATCTCATAACAAATGCCACATAATGTTTATGAACTGCCTGTGGGGCTAATGCACATGTAAGAGTCTTTCCATTCTAGATTAAAAACAGTCTTCACTGTTTACCTTTCTCTTTTAGATCATAAATTAAGTTACTTTTGTTTGATTCACTTATTCCTGTCTTTTCTTTTTTCCCGCTGCTACTCCCACATCTTGGATCACGAGGTGTGATAGTTGATCATGTATCATTATCGTTGATTGTGCTGGTGGATCGTGGTGGCAGTTAATCATGGTGGTGGATTGTGCAGGTGAATCATTATCATGGACCTTGGCGGCAGCTGATTGCTTGGATTTACAATATGTTCACTCACATACTGTATTTCCAGCAAATACCGTATTCAATTAAAAGCCAGGATGCAGATAATGACTGGGTGCATAGCCATCAGGAACTAATTAGGGACGGGCCACAAATACTGGCTTGGTGAAATAATAAGCATGATAGTGTGGAAGAAAGTTCCACTGACCAGGTGTCTCACTGCTGTGATACTATCTACCTGACAGAATAAAACCTTTATTTTGTGGTGAATCACTGCTATGACCTTGACCGACAGGCTGTATGCCCTTATTTCGGTGATGTTTTCTCCAACTGCTACAGCAGAATAACACATTATGTTTTATGAAACGCCTCTTTGTATGAGTTCTGGCGTTTTTGAACTTGCGGCCAGCTCCATTTTGAGCACCCGTGCTTGTTGTGTAAACTCTGCAGAGCTTACTATTAAAAAGACTCAAAGGCAATTCCAGTCTGATAATTTCACTATTACAAATCTAAAGATTAATTTCCATCACAATAACTTTCTAATGACTGTTATTCCGTAAGCATGTCAGTTTAGCATCGTATGAGATTTTTAGGGTTGAGCCAGAAAGTTGGATGAATAGAGTAACCGATAATGACCTTTTAAGAGTATGAGTACCATCCGTACCACCGTAAAATGTGTCAATATGCGTACTCGTGATGAAGGAAGAAAGTTCACTTCTGCACAAGGCTTAGTCACGCTGCGCAAACTCCCGCAGGACAGACAGCCGGGAGACATGCACAAGTTCCAAAGAGTGAGTCAGAGTGCACCCAGCCAGGCCAGAAACACATGGAGCAAGCGTTCCTCTCCACAAGCCGAGTGAGTGAGTGAGTGGGAGCCAGGCGGCTCACACAAGCTCCACTGGCCCAGTCAGAGTGTGCCATGCACAAACAGATGCATACGGAGCAAGCGGTCCTCTCACTCACACACACACCCACACCACATAATTAACATTGTATTTTACATTGTGTAGAAATGAAAAGTACAGCGTCCTCCCCAAAAATACTACGACAGGTGATCAGTCACACACACAAACATCACAATGCTTAAATGTAATTTTTTTTAAGTTGAGTATGAAAACATGTTGTATGGATACTGATATTTAGTAGGTTAAACAGATAAAGATACAGATTAATGATGCACTCACTCTCCCCTAGACATTTCTAAATTTTTAACTTAAGAAAGGCAATATGATCACGCTTGTATTTAAAACAAATTGTTGCTCTAGATTTTTCATCTTAAGTACTGGCATTATTGTCCGTTTTTGTCAGGTTGCATGTGTGTTTAATTATCATCCAAAAGGATGAATGAAAGACATCCGCTGACTGGCTGCTGTCCATGGGTGGAAAATTATGCTCTAGAGTCTAATTTTCGGTGAAATGCAAGTCTGCATTTCACCGGACTTGTTTGTTTGAGCTCAACCTCGTAGGCTAACATGCTTATCTATTAGCGATGGCTTCTCTCCCTCCCTCTTGCTCCACTGATCTCACTTGCTCTGAGTGTCTGATGTTCCTTTACTCCTCTGCCTCCTTTAACAGTAGTGGTACATTTAATAAATGTAGTGTTTTGGCAGCGATGGAGGCGAGGCTTAGCGACTTAGAAACTCGGCTCTGAAGCTTAGAAACTTCGTTAGCTGTAGTTAGACATCCCTCATTAGCTGCTGCGGAGCCACTTAGCTTAGCCCCAGCTAGCACTACCTTGACTTCACCCGAGCAGCTGGGACGATGATCTTAAATCTAAGATCATTGTCATCAAAGGCTGTTTACGTTAATTAATAAGTCTCAGATCACAATATTCATTTATTGTCTCTCCCTGAACCTGGCTGCACCCCCCAAGAATATTTCAACATAAATTAATTAATGAATCTACTCCCCCCAGTCATATAAATATACACATATTTCAAATTAAATTGATTCAGAATACCCATAGTATGAGTTTTTTAACTCATTATTACCGGATCAGTGTATCCACGCATGACTAAATTATGCAATGAACATAGAGAGGAGAAACCAACCACAAGTTTAAGTCATTTACAATAATTTTATTACATTAACTAACTAATAGTAATAATAATGTTCTCTGAGGGCCCCTTGTCCGTCATGGGCCCTTACCCCTCCTTACAGCACCTCTGTTCATGACCAATACTGCAACCAGCCACCAGGTTGTGTTTGAGTTGCTTTGGCCTTTCTTTTTGGGAGCTGTCATGTGTCCATCTTTATATTAGATATAGTCTATGATCAGTATGCTCAGACTGGATTAATACAACATAATTTGGTCTTTGTGATGTACATGATTGTTTGCATATAGAGCTGGGAAGAGAGATTAGATCACAAGTGGACACTTAAGACATCCAGGATGCATTTTAATGCCAAGTGTGGACAGACAAACTTATAGCAAATAATAACCGGTCTGAAAAGGTTCAGGCAGAACAGATTGCCTCCTCTGTTATCTGTAAACCGATTGTTTGGTCAAGGGCACAATTAAAGCTCCATCCTGGATGGATCGATGAATGGTTGGATAGATGGATAGTACTAGCTGTAAATCATTTATATATAAAAGTAATTTCTATGACACAGTGTTAGTATTGTGTGGTAGCTTTAATTAGAAGCTCTCTTTATTTAAGTACATACAAATATCTTAAGTGGCCGAAAACAAGTTTTCAAATGTATGTTTAATAAGCACAGAGCAGTTTTGTGCAGAAAAAAGAAATTGGCTGTTATCTGAAGACCCTGACAGACAGCAACTCCACACACAAAAACATTGTAAAAATTGAATGCTTTCTTGTGTGGCAGCAATCCTTCATTTACAACTCAAAAGAAATGAATACCACAGTTAGGAGGACTAGGAAGGGGTCATGGATGGTAAACCAACCTTTCTCTCAAAATGCGCAGTAACATTTACACTGACCTCACTAGGCAGAATCTACATAGGTCAGTGATGATTATTTTCCCTGTGTGAGGTTCTGGGCATACAGGATCGCAACTTGCATGCACAAAAAACAATGTTGATTCTTCTCCGTAATTGAGTCACATTAGCTTTTACATTGTGAAGTTGAGGTCGTTAAATGTCAAAACAGGATCTAAGTAATGTGTCTTAGGCATTTATTTCAAATCTGTTCAGATGCAGATGGTCGGTTCTGTTTAGTTTGTTCGTTTTAGTTTTTTTTGTTATTGTTTTATTATGTTTAATAGTCTTTGCCCTAAAGGTTGTTTTTAGGGTTGTTTGCATAGACATTTGTTTGCAAAGCTCCTCCTGAATGTGCTCACAGAAGAGGGGGGGGAGGATTAAAGTGAAAGCAAGTAAAACCAAAAGTTGTTTATTTAAAATTAATTGCGTATTTGCCCTACATTAGTGTCACTATTTTCCAATTAAGTGTTTACACTAAACTGGCAAAGACTGGAACACTGGGTAATCTGCACTGACAAAACAGAAGCTAGTGTGAGTGAGTGAGTGATCTGGGCACTACTCGTGTTAAAGGAAACCTAAATTTAGCAATTTGTAGACATGACCTCAAAATAAAATCTGGAAAATTGGGTCTGGAGTTTACCCAGAGTTTGCCTTCAACACATGCACAAACACAGCAACAAGTCCGATAAACAGCTCCATTTAGCCAACAACAGGAGTTTTGAAAAGAGAACTCCCGCAAATCTCAAACATGCCCAAATTATAAGATTTGGAAATAATATTTTTGTATTGTTCAAGAGAAGAATGAGACAATTGGTATGTACTACACTGATTAGAAGAAACCGATTTTATCATAATGGAAAGGTGTGTCAATGGTATTTATATGTAAGGAATTGTCTGAAAAAGATGAGTGGAGCACCAATTACAATTGAAATGGAGGGGTTATTGCCATCAATGGTAGAGTATTGTTAGTAGGCATATTGTATATCAAGGACATGGTTGGCCATACAAGGTCAGGACTATCGACCAGGTCCAGTGTGGAGGATTCACAATAAAAGTGAAATTGCGCAAAAAAAAATAAATGGCACTGCAAAAATAAACCCCAAGGGACTAAGTTCCCTGCAGCAACTCAGTGGTGGGGAACAAAATATGTTATTGGAGGCTCTGAGCTCTACAATGAGTTTTTATTATCTGGTTTTTGAAGTGTTAGTTAATTTTTTAAACTAACACTTTAGTAGCACTTTGATGGCACTTACTTATAGCACTTTGTAGTTTCGCTTTGTTTTGAAGAAATTATACTTTCTTGATTCTTGTTGTCCTGAGTCTGTACCCTTGGGGTTTTTATGCACTTATTGTAAGTCGCTTTGGATAAAAGCGTCAGCTAAATGAAATGAAATGTAATGTAATGGTTGGTTTACAAATACTTGGATATACAAAAATTGGGGCGGCAGTATTAAGTTCATATCAGATTAACTAAAACATGTTTTTTTAAAGTTACTTATAATAGAGCTCCATTCATTAACATATAAATCATCAATATTGTTCTCCACAACATACATTTTATCCATGGTTTAGAGAGAGAGAGACTTTTTCACAGCTGTACTGTAGTATTTATGTGAACATTTTGTTTAGTATCATTATGAAACTCTGTCGGGACAAATATAGTAGCCTATATACAACAGCTGCACAGGGTTTGCCTCACCCCTCTGATACTCTATTAATTTAGTTAAACTTATATCTAATCTCTCAACAATTAAACTATGCGTCATATTTGACTCGCCAGCCCTAGAACTGACTATTAACTTTTACAACTCTGTGTTAACCCCCACTCAGACTGCTAGGAACCTGGGTGTGACACTCGATAGCCAACTCTCCCTTAATGCCAACATTACTGTAACAACAAGGTCCTTTAGATTCATGCTGTACAACATCAGGAGAATACGCCCCCTTCTCACTCAGAAGGCAGTGAAGGTTCTGGTCCAGGCTCCTGTCAACTCACGCCTAGATTACTGCAACTCCCTCCTGGCAGGTCTACCTGCTACTGCCATCCGACCTTTACAGCTCATCCAGAATGCAGCAGCTCGACTGGTCTTTAACCAACCAAAAGTCACTCACACTACTCCGCTCCTCCGCTCCCTTCACTGGCTACCAGTGGCAGCCCGCATCAGGTTAAAAACATTAGTACTTGCCTACCATGCTGTGAACGGATCAGGTCCAGTCTACATCCAGGACATGGTCACACATTACAGCCCAGCACGTTCACTCCGCTCTGCTTCGGCCAATCAGCTTGTTCCTCCCTCACTGCAAGCTAAACACTCATCAAAATCACAACTGTTTTCTGTCCTGGCTCCTAAATAGTGGAATGAGCTCCCCATCGACATCCGTACATCAGAAAGTTTACACATCTTCCGCCGAAAACTAAAAACACATCTCTTCCGACTATATCTTGAATAGATAGGAAAAAAACTGAGAAAAAAAAAGTTCACTAACAATTTTTTGATACTAACACTTTAGTAGTACTTAGATGGCATTTACTTATAGCACTTTGTAGTTTCGCTTTATTTGAAGAAATTGTACTTTCTTGATTCTTGTTGTCCTGGGTCTGTACCCTTGGAGTTTTATGCATTTATTGTAAGTCGCTTTGGATCAAAGTGTCAGCTAAATGAAATGTAATGTAATAATATAAATGTAATGTAATTTTTGTAGAATTCTGTATACCTCATCAGTCAACACGGCTCTTTGGTTTTTGACATAGCAGATTTCTTTCATGTTCAGTTTGTAAACAAATGCACATGCTTACTTCTGTTCAGGGAGGCGCTCAAACCAAGACTTGTCTTTATGACACTGATAAAATAAAAAAATAAAGGGTGACCCCAATTATTGATGTGTATTTTTTACAAATGCAGTAGCAGCCAAGGTTACCGACACGTATGAAAATCGGTAGGTATCTTTGACCCATACCCTAAATTGTACAGGAAGCTGGCTATGTTGACTGAAGATAGAAGATACATTTTATTGATCCAAACACATGCACAATCACACGACATGCAGAGTAGGAAATTTGTCTTCTGCATTTGTCCCATCTGGTGAACATCACAGGACACACAGAGCAGTGGGCAGCCATGCACAGCTCCCGGGGAGCAGATGTTGGGGGAGTAAGGTGCCTTGCTCAGGGGCACTTAGACAGTGGGGGTAGGGAGAGTGCTCTTTGGACCAGATCCGGTTGTTGTCCTGGCAGGTATGTTGTATTGTCACCGCGAGGAATCGAACCTGCGACCTTCCAGTCCGGTGTGCAGAGTCCAATTATTCTGCCACTAGTCCACTGCCTCCCCACTTCTTTTTTGTTTCAGTAAATTCTCTGTGACTAGCATGACAGACAAGTGGAAGCAGCTCTCTGTTGCTCTCTCCTACACACAGTAGTAGGTGGAAAATAGGTCAGGAATTACTTCTGCTTCTTTTCTCCCTGAAAATGTTCACAGCAAGACTGATCAATGACCAAGTGAAGTTTTGTTCTCATAAAATAATCAGTGCATCATGCCCAAAGCCTCTCAGTTAACTTTTTATTCCTTTTTCTTACCACCTCTGTTGAAAATACTTCTTTATAATGTAACTGATGTTCTTTAATGTTGCTTCCTTGCCATCATAATTCAATTATTTGCTCTGCTGTGGAATTCTAATGCATTGCAATATTTTGGCTGGTGCGAGCTGAAAGACCACAGATGGTATCAAAAGCAGAGACACTAAGGACATAGAAATGTTAAATGGATTTGCATTTATATAGCGCTTTTCTAGTCTTGATGACCACTCAAAGCGCTTTACATTACAGTTTCACATTCACCCATTCACACAGTGCATCTATCCCAGCACTTTGTTATTCTAAGGGGGGGGCCATTCGGGGTTCAGCATCTTGCCCAAGGACACTTCGGCATGCAGATGGTTCAGACTGGGAATCGAACCGGCGGCCTTCAGGTTGGAGGACGACCACTCTACCGCTCAGCCACAGCCGCCCCTGCACTAGAAGTGCTCATTATCAAGCTAGAAATCCTTCCAGCGAGAAAAACAACTTCTGTACTTTTGCCAACCAACCTTCATAGTGAACATAACACAGCAGGGAACAAGACTCCATACTGATTGCCTGAGTGCAAATGCAAATGCAAATGTACAAATCACTTTGTCATGGAAATTATTGAATCTAACTTTCCTCTTCTTGAAATGTTACAGATCCTCCTTTCCTGCAGCTATGCTCAAAGTTTCATTTGGATTGACCGGAAAAAGCATCATTATATATATTCTACTTAATGTTTGCATCTGCCTGATATCAGGAAATGTTAGTTAGTTTGAACCTAAATGTCCTTGTGACTATTTTATGTTCTGCCCAGTGTCTCTACACTCAGGAGAGAAGGGTGCATTTTGCCCCTCCTCTCACAAAGTCTGACCACTGGACACGTCCTGCCTGCATGATATCTAGGATGACGTGGAAACCCTTGAGCTGTGCATAAAAGCTGGCACATCTCATTTCGCCATTTGTCAGATCGTTGATACCTGCAGTGGTGTTGAGGATTCTCTCCCGCTTGGCTAAGTGTTTGCTCAGTAACGCTGTTTGTGTTCAAATCTATTCTCTGTAAATTGTTTCTTGACCATTAATTAAATACTTTGATATCATTGAATTGATCACTCAGTCTGATGGTTTATTTCCTGACCAGGGAATAAAATACATATTCCCGCCACACACTAAACAAAGAAGATTTGACTCCTGTTTAATCATTGTGAACATCTTCTCTTCCTTCACTGTTTGCTGTCAAATATCCATTCAAATTGTCATGGTAATTTCATGTTAATATATATATATATATGAACTCTGATTCTGAAAAATAATTGTGTAGTATTTTCTTGTTTCAAAGACATTCAGATTTATGATGTAGTATATACAGTATAAACCATTAATAAGAACAGTGTACTAAGGCTGCTTTCAACAAATATTTCATTATTATTTATTGGTTGATTATTTTTGATTAAAAAATGTTTTGGTTAACATTGTATCAGAATAAGATGTGAAACATGTCTGTTACAATATCCAAGAACCTATCATGAAAACTACCAACTTACAGATATAAAAAGTCACACACAGCGGAGAAACTTAAGCCAGCAAATATCACGTCATCAAAGTCATTTTTTCAGATGACTTAAGATGACTGTATTATCACAGACTTGTTTTCAAATTGTAAAATGTTTAATAAATTGTTTGATCACTCATTTATATTCATGAAAACATTTATTGAAATTTCTTTAAAAAAGGCTTTTGTATCTTGTGGCAATAATCAAGCATTTATATGAAGTGCATATTATTTGTTGTCAAAAAAAATTATCTACCACGTGAACTTATTCGTTATGATGTTGTAGCTTAAGATCTCAGCATTTTCGTGCAGTCTACTAATCTTGGGTGTCCCTTCTTTTATGAATTACTGTTTGGAAGTTTTCTGTTTATTTCACTATTACCAGCAACAAGATTGGTTTCACACAGACAGAGAAAGATGGTTTGAAGAACTGCTTTTCAATTAAGTACTCAAACTAATTGGTGAAATGAAAACTGCAACGGTAGATTCAAAGCTTTGAGTAGAGGCTATGTGTGTGTGTGTGTAGTAAGTGGCAGCATGCTCCAGGATCTGATGGACTACGAGTGCTTGGCAAAACAAAAATCCCTCATGCGCACAGCTACAAGCCGATGAAAGGAAATTCATGTCAAAATAATAACTGAGCCAAAACTGTACAATACAGCATATTCCTGAATGCAATATTGACAAAGTCCCAGATTTTACGATGGTTCAATGAGCTATCATTCAAGTTTGCTCAGGCCAATTTAAACAGGTACTTTGCTGAGGAACTATTATTTGACATAGTACCATTACAACACATTGTGTGCCCAAAACATGCATTTGCTGTTGGTTTTAAATGTGTAAAGAACTCCTCTGCCTTTTCAAAACAGTTACAGTAGTTACTGGCTGCTGGCTAACATCAACTTCTGCTGCAGCTGACTGGCTGCTATCGAATGCCGTGGGTTTTGGCAGGCAGTTTATTGTAAAAAACCTCCAAAGTAAACTTTGTTGTTTCACTTGAACGACACGGACAGCAAACAAGCTACTTGACTACAATGAGTTGCTCTGTAACTCTGGGATAATAGCATGTAACATGCTCAAATGTACTTACTAAACTTTGAAGAGTGCGTTTGATTGATTGCTCACATCTCATAGGTACGGTGGCCCTGAGAGCTCAATGAACAGCAACTTAAGAACACATGCAAGTTGACAAAACACAAGCAAAGTAAGAAAACATCTTCATCAATTTCACAACACAACACAACACATTACAGACACGCGCTGCAAATAGACAAACGCGCTGCAAATAGACAAACACGCTGCAAATACACAAACGCGCTGCAAATAGAGGCGACAACACAACGGAAGTGTTTCCAGAGGACAGCTAAAAGGGATGGACACTGCTGCCACAGGAGACACAAAAACGTCCAATACGTCATACAAATCGGTTCCGCGGCTCCTCTGCCCCTCTGCAGTGGCTGTACAGTAGAGAGTTGTGCATATTTTTCGCGATCGCTGAACTTAACAAATCAGTTTTCATATTATTAACGTGAACGTAACTATGAACGTGAGTGAAAATCACTTTCTTTTTTTAAATCATCATCGTATCAGGCCATCATGAAATACCAGGAGCGGGCGTGTGTGTGTGTGTGTGTGTGTGTGTGTGTGTGTGTGTGTGTGTGTGTGTGTGTGTGTGTGTGTGTGTGTGTGTGTGTGTGTGTGTGTGTGTGTGTGTGTGTGTTTAGCCAGCTCACCGGGGCTTCGACCCCGCCCACCTGCTCGGACAGACCCACAATGAGCTCTGAAGATGGTCCGATCTAGAGACATGCCGTCTTCTCCTGTTAAACTGAATAAACAGCGCTAACAAGCAAGCCCCTGTTTGTGAGGCCATGTATTGTCCATAGTGTGTAGGGGCAGGAAACCTTTAATATCAGAAGAGACATTCTGCCGCCTCTTCTGAGCGAGTTGGCGGGGTCGGCGCTCGTCACAGACACACACACGCACACACACCCACCCACCCACCCACGCCCGCTCCTTGTATCTCATGATAGACTGATACGATGATGATTTAAAAAAAGAAAGTGATTTTCACTCACGTTCATAGTAACGTTCACGTTAATAATATGAAAACTGATTCGTTAAGTTCAGCAATCAGAGAAAAATATGCACAACACTATACTGCACAGCCACTGCAGAGAAGCTGAGGAGCGGCGTTCGGCTCCAGAGCCGCGGGTTGCCGACCCCTGTGCGGAACCAAATGTGTATGATGTATTGGACATTTTCGTGTCTCCTGTGGCAGCAGTGTCCATCCCTTTTTGTCTATTTGCGCGTTTGTCTATTTGCAGCGCGTTTCTGTAATGTGTTGTGTTGTGAAATTGATGAAGATGTTTTCTTACTTTGCTTGTGTTTTGTCAACTTGCATGTATTTTCTTAAGTTGCTGTTCGTTGAGCTCTCAGGGCCACCGTACATAGGCCTACTTAAGAATTTTGAGTGGCATGGCACACAATATCAAGTGTATATTATCTATTTTGCCATAAAACAAAAACATTTAAATAAATAATTTGCTATATATGATGTGAGGAGGTGTTTGTAATTACTCACCATACAGGTGGTTTAATGCGTGTATTGAGTGGGATGAAGGAGGAGAATGTGAAGCACTGAAAATTGGGGTAGTACCAGCCAGAACTCTAATCTGATTTCACCCTTGACTGTGTATCAACCACGATTGTTTTAAATGTAATTGCAATACTTTGTTTTACTTAAATAATTTGGCTATGACACAACATCTGATTGTGAATGCTGGGTGGATGACAAAGGGTTGCTTGAGAAACATTTTACACAAGGCAACACACAGTCATGTGTTATTATGAGCTTGATCAACCTTAATACAAATCCTTAATACCCTTGGTTTGGTCATAGAACTAACCAAAAATTCCCATTTAACTCGGGGGGGAATTATGGTTCCATGGTTGTCTTTTTACGGTACTAAATTAAACTAGGATTTGCTGGCCATCTCAAAATTGTGCATTTTGATGATTTAAATTTAACATGAGTTTCTAACAAGAATAGTCACATTTATAGTATAATCTAACTTTTGTCCAACTCAGGAACCGTTTCTCATCAGTTTTATACCAGATATGTATGTAGCCTGCATATATCCTGCAATGGGTTATCTCACTCCAAAACAAATTATTAATGTCAAAAATCAGCGCTAATACGCACGACTTACAATGTCAGCACGTGTCTGAAAACGAGCTCTGGTAGCACCAGCACTTACATTGAGGTAATGTTCTGGAAAAGATCATCGATGCCCCCGGTACTGTTTCCGTCGCTGCCGGTATCTGGGAATATCAACATCGGGAAGAATTTACTGATGTCAGATTTATTGCAGTAGATTTCTGTGGACGAGCAGGTACAGGTGGGCGGACAATCCAGCAAGGAGCTCAGGTACATGTGAAAGAAGACACTGAGAAGAAAGAAACCTTTCCAGCAGCACCATATCCTGGTAGCTCTACGTGCGCCGATTGCACAAAATAACGCACCAGATTCCTCCATTCTGTCTCGATTCAAGTTCCCAGATTTCTTATAACTTTGCAGCGCAAATGAGAGGCTCAAATCCTCTCCTGAGTCCGTTCCGGTCTGGGTGAGGTGATCGATCTCCACACCTTATTTCCCTTGGTGCGTTAAAACGTAAAAATTATCTTCTTTCATGTACGTAGCCTCCATAGGCTATACGTGTGTTTGTGTATCAGATATCGTGATGATGTCCTGCAGTCACGCGTTCTGCTTGGTAAAGAGACAACGCAGGGAAGGAATAAAGGCAGGGAAACATCTCTCTCTCTCTCTCGCTCGGTCGCTGGTATGCTTCAAGGCTTTGAGTATGGCGAGGAGACATGGGGAAGAGTCGAGCCTCCACCCACTGGGCAAAGTGAAAAGTGACACATTTGGGGTGCTCAAACGCACGTCGAGTAAGAGGAGTAACCCCACGGAGAGATGACGAACACACACACACACACACACACGTATACAAAGGCATACAAAAACACTGAGCTTACTTTCATGATGTGGAACATGATGTTGAAGCTACATTTCTGTTAAATGAACTTACCTTGTTTCCCACTTTGTTCCAGAATCACGTATCTGTTACCAAACAAATTGGATATTTCTTAAGGAGTCATAGCCACTTGGGGGCAGTAGAACACTCCGTAAACAGAATATAGACATACTATCAAATGTAAGCGGTTGATACTGGTGACCTTCACTCACTCAATGAAATGTAACAATGATCAGGAGTCAATACATATATATAATATAAACCTAATAACAGCACTCTCTCTCACAGACATACATACACATATTTGTTTATTATTTTTTGGTATGCTGTATGCTGATGTCAGCACGTTATTAGTAGCATCTTCACGATGTATGTGTGAAAAAGTGTCTTTTCAACTTGACCTTAAATTAACATTCAGTACACAAGCAATTTGCTGACTGTAGATTTTTAATACTAACAGAAGTCATGAACAAATATAGTAAATTAAGTTCTACATTGACGTAAAGAAATAATATTTTAATAGTATTTTTTATTTGAAGACTCAAAAACAATAGGGTTGTTATATTGTTTCTTAAAGCCTATTACTTTTAAGACCAACCCCCATAGCAGTGCATCAGTCTGACTCCTCAGTCGGTTTTTCTTATTAAGCAGGGTAGATTTTTGGTCCTTTTACTTGCTCTCTCGTTTTAAAAACTTGTAAACAATGCTGCTTTAGTTTGTTTTTTTAAATAGTCCCATGGTGTTTTTATCACTGTGTGTGCTCGACATGTGTTGTTTGCAATGCATATGCAATTTTTTTGTAAGGTGCTATTGGGATTATGTGCTTTGTTGTGATTTTAAATATAATGTGTGATTGTTGATGTTACATCCTATCGTATCGCTTCACATCCTCGCTTCACATCCTCGCTTCACATCCTAGGTTGTTTGGTGTTCTCACTCTCCCCCTGTTCTTCCTATGCAGGTTGTGTGTGTGGCAGGGGGTGTGGCTGGCTTCCTCGCTGCAGCTGCAGGGCACACCTGCTCTCATTTCATCTCATCGCCTCACAATAAAAGCCTGGTCTTCAGCCCACTACGCTGCCAGATTATTCCGTTTTGTCCGGTAGAGCACGCTCTCTTGATTCTCTCGGCCCTAGTGTTATTTACCCTCAGTATTACTAATCCGTGTATTTTCCTCCATGTACCCAGACTTCCTGTGGGCCTTGCCGCTCTGCCTCATCTTCGTTTCCCCATGGATATCCGAGCCAGCCAGCATCTTGCCACCACAGCCTGCATTTCTTATTTTGTTTAAATAAACTCCTTTTGTTCCAAACATGACAGTCAGAGTCTGCTTTGGGGTCCAACTGAACAACAAACCTTAACACTTAGCTTAATGGTACAGAAATCTGTAAAACATTTCAGTGTTTGGTTCTGCCTGCAGCCTGAACAATTCAAAGAGCTCCAAGTCAAGTTCAAGTATAGTCTGGGAAGGACACCTCTAAGTGAACTGCTCTGAAGGACGTACAGATGAACAGTACTCCTTACCTTTTAGACTTCTTCCACAATAGTCCAATTCCAGATTAGTTAAAGGAGGGAGATCCGATTTGATTTTTTTCTTATGAATCTGCTGTCTTCTGCTCAACTGTCCTACCTTTTATACACCGACAAATAAAACACTTAGAGATGACTCTCCACACTAATGAATTTCCTTTGATAACCCAGTACATCTGATCTGAAAGCATGTGATTTTGTCCACTGTGGACGGAACATTCATGAATGTGCCTCAGTGTGACAACTGAAATGTGAGCATCTTTGGGCAAAGTACAAGGGTGTTTGGTCTCCTCACGAATTGCAAATCTATTTAACTCTCAACCTACTCATATGATGCCTTCATCCAGCATAGGGTCAAGCCTACAACTTACTGGATTGTTGCACTCTGGATGGGCTTTTTCCAATGTTGCCATTTTAACTTGGAATGATTGCCGCTGATAATGACTGATAGCCAATCAGATACTGTGTGTGGAGTGGACCTACCCCGACTCCTTGGTTATTGTCCTCGCCGATTATAGCAAAGGAAGTTTCAGCCAGTTTATTGTCTGACCAGAGTGGAAAACACTTTGGACCACTGCTACAGTCAGTGGAGCCTGCCACGCTGTCCCCTGCGCTGCACTGGGACACTCTGACCAGTCATGGTCCAACTGATTCCCACATACAGGCAGAAGTTAAAGCTCTCAAAACCTGTTGTGAGGACATGTAAGAAGTGGACCAGGGTGGCTGTGAAGGATTTTCAAGGGTGTTTGAAGTACACTGACTGGGATGTTTTCAGGACTGCTACCACCTGTCTTGATGAGTACACAGAAGCTGTGACTTCTTGCATCAGTTTCTGTAAGGACTACTGTATACAATCACTTACCAGGCTGAGTTACGACAATTACAAACCCTGGGTCACAGCCAAATTCAGGCAGTTGATAGGTGACTCTCCACACCAACCCACCACAGTGCCCCCTTCCCCCTCCACCAAAGTGTCACCCCTTTCTATACTGGACACTAGACGAAAAAGTAGAATTTCAGTCAAAGAAAATGTGATGGAAATTCATCTTGAGATTTGAAATGATGAAATTCTCAGACTGGAGTTGCCATTGAGTCTTTATAACAGTAAGCTATTATCCTTTCAGGATGTGTAAGAAAGGATATGTTGATGTCTTGTTAGGACTGCTATTCCCCATCGCAGTGACTATTCAAGTCTTCATTTACAAGGTCTAAATTCCCATTTTATAATCACACATATGTACTATTGATGAACTTAAATTTTCCACATCTTAGCAAAACTGTCAAACTAAGAATTAAATTGTTCTTTGAAGTATTCTAAGTAATATTCGATGTGCAGTATATTTTATTGTGGAGATGCAATTGTCTAATGTCATATTGTAGTCAACTATTATCAGTTAGTTTCATTTAGTTCTTACTGTAAAGAACTGCTGCTGCTGTTATTTTTGTTCTACTGTGCTTTTTGGCTAAGAGGGTTCGGTCCTATCCATTCAGATGACATCAATCAGATATTAATGTCATGACTTCTTAATGTACCTAAGACCATTATGCATTATGGATGAACCATTGATTCCTAATGGCCAGTTAATGTACTGCATGTAACCAGGCTGTGGTTTCATGATAGATGGATGACCCAGCCACTCCCTCCATTTCTCTATCTCACTTGCCTGGCATGCTCTCTGTCTCTGTCTTCCTTAAACAGACAAAATGTTGTAACATGTCACTTTGGGTCAGTATATAGACTTTCAATAATTTCCTGGACACTTACTCTTAGACGGAAACATAATCCTAACCTCTCTAGCCTTGAACAGTGACACAAACTTTGGCTTTTCTCAGTTAGGTTAAATTTTAATATTTAACTTATCTTTAGTCCGTAATTTCTCTCCAAAGAAAACTTAAAAACATATGTACACAGCCATATATTGTTTCTAGTATAGTGTTTATTAAGAGGTTGGAGAAACCCTCTAACCAGGGAGGTTTTACTATATGATGCTGTCAGTTACACTGCGTCCTCAGTGTAACTGACAGCTCATCAACATGATTAAAGAGTGCTGGGGTATAAACATGACAGTCTTTAACATGACAGGAAGACGGAGCTGAATATACATTGCCTGTTATCAGAAGAATAGTTTAATAAACTTAAGGTAACAATAAATAATACAGTGTTCCGTTATTTATAATTTATAAGTCCTAAGTATTTCAAGGTACTAAGGACTTGCCAAATATTTACAAAGTCACAAACTGTCCTCAAACTCTCAAAGCCCCAGATGCAGAAGCATTGTCAGTTAGCAATGACTGGACTCAGGGAAATCACAGTAATTTATTTATCTGTAGATGCACAAAAATATAAATTGTTGTACTGTCCCTATTAAAAGGTAATGTAATGTGCTGTGATGTGATGAAACTCCCTGTTGCATGGGAGGTCCACCCATCTGTACTAAAAGCAATGGATTTTGATGTGGTTTGAGTTCTAAGACTGTACTGACCTTTTGCCTTCATTAAGTGGTCAACAAGAAGGCCCCTTCTGGTTGTTAATTTTGTTTCTTTACACAGGTGGTGGTTCATCAGTTATAGTTTGTTTGGATGGCCAATATATGAGCATTGCCCTGCTGGACTTCCTAAGTGTGACATCCTCTGTCCTTAACCCTCACAAGAGTAAGGAAAAACTACAAAAACCCTTCTTGAAGGGAAAAATGTAGAAACCTCAGGAAGAGCCACATGCGAGGGATCCCTCTTCCAGGACGGACAGAAGTGCAATGGATGCCATGAGTAACAAGTGTTTTCAGGCAGTCAGCTGCCACCATAGCCCACAATCCATTGTCATCAGGATCCGGAAGAGGTGATGAATGTTCTTCTCAGGACTGGAGGAGATTGGGGTGGAGGAGGGGTTATGCGAGTCACTGCATTGACGCTGGCTGAGGAAGAGGAGAGAAGGTATTTTTAAAGTTAGACAGCTGCTGTGTGACTGGCTGAAGGAAACCCGTGCAGACCTGATTGGATGTTTCATCGTTACTTTATTTTAGGACCCCCTGCAGTCAGCTGATCTGTATGCAGGTTTAAGTCTTCCTTATTGAACTTACGCTGAGCTCCATCAGAATATACAGAGGTTATTTATTGTGTCCTATACAGAGGTTTTGTAATGCATCCTATACATTTTCATAATTCTTAACCATTAAAAAATATTTTTTAGACTTAATAATCATCCAAGTTTTCTTGGGTCTGCTTTGCCAACTTTTTTGCATCAGAATGTCTTCCTAGCCTGACAGAAGTCACTCCGACAGAAGTGATGCTGAGCACTTGCTACTGATTTTGGAGGAGGTCTCTGACAATATCTTCAAATACATGCACCACAAGTTTAACAATCTAGGGCAGACATGTAGCCTGGATGCCAGACGAACTTAGCCCCGCCCAACAACATTTGAGGTCGGGAAGTTCGGTCTGGAGTCGCTCCGTTGGGGAGAAATTATGCCAGAGTCCAAAAAGTCTGATCCAATCAGATTGTCAGCGTGGGCTTTATACGATGATGGACAGGTGATCAACGGTAACGTAATCAACCACGTCACCAAAGTACGCTTGGATTGAATGCCTGCCGCTGGAGAGCTGAGATGTGTAGATGCTGCATTTGAGGCTGTTTTAGGAGACATCGACAGCGCATTCATTTTGAAAGAGGAACAGAGAACGCGGAGGCGACGCCAGAGCGCCGCGCTAATCCCTATCGCGCCGGTGCTTGGCTGTTAAACACCGGACGCTGAACCGCCGGGCAGAGCTAATAATATCACCCGTTGAATCAGTAGTATTCAAGCATATACTTACTTGTTGCTCCAACATTAAGCAACAGTGTCCCAACATTTGTCTTTCTTGGTGTTGTCTTTAACATGTTCCGAGGATCATACAACTCACTGCACTTCTCCACTTCAATTATTAATTTAATGTCATCCATGTTGAAGAACTTCTCCACTGTTTGCTCCGTTAAATGTCGGGTGTGGAGGGTAAATTATGTATTCTCCACTCAAGCCTATGTGGAGAATACGTAGCCCCCTCTCTCTCTTTTTATCTTTATCACTGCTTGTGTGGCTGTAGTGGATGGGCAGAGGGGGACATTTAATAATGTCATTGGTAAAATTAAAACTCCAGGAAAACAGAAGGGGACTTCAAAGTATTTAAAATCATTTTTCAGTGTGTTTCCTGTCGCGATACGCTCGCGTCAAGCGCAAAAAATAGACTCAACGCCGAAACGATCGCTGCACGGAGCGAGGCAGCCTTGGAGCAGAGCGGCTCTTCAGCCTCCGGTGTGACCCGCACAAAGGTTTAACATGGGAGTGGATGGGAGCCAGCTGTTATTTAAGGCTTGGCGCTACGCTTCAACGTGCGGTTTGAACCCGGCGTTAGTAAATAACTCAAAATGAGTCGCTTAACATACGTCACATACTACGTTTCTCTGATTGGTTGTAGGTCTATCCAATTGAGACAAAAGGCTTTTTTTTTCTGGTTCGATTGAAACACGCCCCATAATCACAGCCCAATGGAGCGGTATCAGACTCACGTTCTGCCTAGAATTGTGAGTATGACAACGTCAGGCTAGCAGACATGCATACTCAAGGCCGCGGGCCACTACTGGACAGTGGTACAATTGTATCCGACACTTGATAAAATATAATATGTCTATCTTAGCTGCACCAATGCATCAATGCTGCTGCGCCGTCTGATCGAGTTGTAGTCCAAGGGGAGTTGGACGGTGCCAAGTTTCGATCAAGGAAGGAATGTACAATAATTATTTGTACAGTCCCTTATTTGTGTGGTATTGATGTGATTTCATCAGGTTTAGTGAGATAAGTCTTCAGTAATTTGTGATTTGCTGCCGTGTGTTTTACATCCCTTATGGCAGTGATTCTCAAACTGTGTGGGGGCGTTCCACGGCGAAGAAGGCGTTGCCATGTGTCCGTCAAAACGGAGAAGCCTACATAGGCCTTAACGAGCATGCGAGTAGGAGGGCTCGTTTCTAAACCCTGTGACGCGCGCCGGCTGAGATGGGATCCCAGCCCCCTGGGACTCCGGGGCGCACCACCGGCCGGTCTCGCCCGCACCGTCGGGGAGGTGGAGTGTGATAAGACCCGAAAGATGGTGAACACTGCAAAACGGAAATCAAATCAACCAATTGGGCGCGGAGGCATAACAGGTGGGGCACACGACCAGCAGAATTACTATAGTGAGGTCTGCATCTCTTTAAGAGCGGAGCAGTAGACAAATCGTTCTTTCGCCGTAGCCAGGGGTCAGCAACCTGCGGCTTCATCCCCTCTGCAGTGGCCCTCTGTACAATGTTGTGCATGTCACGCATATTTTTTGCGAACGGACAGCGCACACACTCAGGCCGCCCCACCCCCACTCACTCGCTCAGAGACACACACAGGAGATCAGAGCTCGTTCACATGGAGCAGCCGGTCAGGGACAAACAAGAGGCAGTGTTCAAAAAACAAATTGAAAAGACCAGTGTGTATTTTATGTCTGAAAACTCTGTGAGACCCAACAAATTAAGAAGACACCTAGAAACATTACACCCTAGTCACATGCATGCGTTATTTTTGGTTGAGCTTTATCTTAGTAAAAAAGTGATTATGATTCAATAATTTTTTTCTCTATTATTGAAAAAGTACAGACTGATGGAGGAATGTAGTGATAAATGTCACCTAAATTACTTAAATTAAGTAAAATTTAAGCAAAGTTATTGCACAATTTTTGAAAAAGTGACAAATGTCACAAAAAGTTGTTTGAAAAATGATTTTTTTAATTGCACATCAGAAATTCCTTAAAGTAATGTGGATTTAATGTTCATGTGTATGTTATGTAAATATACATGTTAAACTTGGCCCATTTTGTCATCATTTTGTTGGGGCATGGGAGTGGGTGGGGCATGAAAAATATTCAAGCTCCCATTTAGTTTCTGGTAGACTATTTGGCCACCTGCACCCCCTTTTAATGGATTATAATAATTACAAATAATTATATTAATACATTTATAGTTTGTATATATACAAACTGTCAAGAGCAGTTCAGTGCAGTAGACTAGCTCAATATCATTATTTAAACCACATGCATGCAAGAGCATATGCGCACGTAAACAGACACACACACAAACACACACACACACACACACACACACACACACACACACACACACACACACACACACACACACACAGCAATAGAAACCGCAAAAAAACACAAGCACATATTGGTTTAATAGAGTTCCATTTCCTTTTAAAGGAGAAGTAAAATGAATTTCCTGCCTTTCCTGGTCCTTCCATCTGGCCTCAGGGCCCTTTGTGTCTCTGCTCCATGGATTGTAGGCTGTTAAAAAGCTAAACCCATCAGGGGTGTGGCAAAAACCACATGCATCTTAAACCACTAGCAGCGGCTCAGGAGCATTACTAACTTTAATGTAGAACTGGTTTAATGTATTGTAGGTCATGGTCGTAAACACACTCATTGAAAATGCAAACACCATTTATTTGTTTTCTTCCACAGAGAAAATTGTTTTTTAAAGTCTAGTCTGTCAACGTATGCCTAATTTATCGTTACTTTATTTTGGGTTCATAAACATGCTCTAATTGCTGGTGTATTTAATTGGTATAATCAGTTTCCCTGAATGAGTTTTTAGATTTTTGAAGTATTAAGACACTGTTATTCTGTTGAAATGTGAGTATGTTACTGATGCTTGATCAAACATTGTGGGCTGGGGAGCAGTTCAGGTTTCTTATGGAAGGAAAACAGTTTCAGCAATGTATTTTATCTACAATTAAAACAACATTTTCAAATAAATATGTAATATAATGTTTGAGTATATTAAATTACAGTTTTGTGGATTCGGCCTAGGTATACAGATCTGTTAATCTTTGTCTAATGCTCTAATTTTATCACACTCAAGGAATAAAAGCCTTTTTACCTACTATAATTCAGTGACCTCTTATCCAAAATTACTGCTGAGTATAAGACTGATATTTATAGTTAAAACAAAATTGACACTTTTGCTTACCAATTTACAGACATATGTTACTATGTTTTGACTTCATACAGCACATTTCTTTGCCTAGTCATAATAAGGGTGACACCCCTTGACGTGGTTCTATCTAAAGGCCTTAAACAAAAACATGCCAATCAGTGTATCATTCGTTCTTTTCATATTCAATTATTAAAACAAAATTCGGAAAATGTAAAATTAAGTCATCATTTCATTATTCATTTTTTAATCTGATACCAGGAACAGGCTACAAGCCCATCTCCATCAATATGAGCTTTCATATTCACCAAATTACATTACACATCTAGGCTCCAGATACACAGTTTTAGTGTCAAGTTTATTGTCGGGTTTTTGCGCTGTTACCACTGCAGTTAACATGGTGGCTAGCACCCTAGCGCCGTTATGACAGGGCGTTATAACCATATGTTCCATATTCGTTCTTCTAAATCTTCCGTCATTTCCGCGTATTATGGGGCATGAAACCGGAAGCTAGACTCCGGACGGGAAGTAGTAAGCAGACCAAACACAAGCCTTGCGGGCTCCGTGAGGCTCGCGTCGTTTTGTCGTATAGTTAGAAAAATTGGCTGACGCATGCAAGACGCCAGAGGGCACAAAAGGGGCGTGTTGTGTGTCTTGCTTGCATGCGTGCGTGCGTGCAACACGAGTATAACTCGGCCTTAAGACGGACAACTCCGCAGGCTTAACACACTTGTCACATTTATCATCGATTCATAGTTGTGTTTATTGTGCTATAGGGAATGAAACAGGAAGCTTGAGATCCGGAAATGATGTCGTTCGGAAATGCTGTCGTTAGCAGACCAATCACAGCGTAGGGTTAGCCCTAGGCTCTCTGCCATGCCAACGTGTAGTTAGAAAAATCAGAGCTACACGAAAAGCTTTCCGAGGAGCTCGGAGAGCTTTTCCACGGCGAAGAAGGCGATGCCATGTGTCCGTGTCCTTCAAAACGGAGAAGCATACATAGGCCTTAACGAGCGTGTGTTTCTAAACCCCGTGGCGCATGAAAGTGAGGGCCGGCGCACTCCGGCTGAGGTGGGATCCCAGCCCCCTGGGGCTCCGGGCGTACCAGCGGCCCGTCTCGCGCACACCGTCGGGGAGTAGGAGCGTGAGCGCCAGAGGTGTGGACTCGAGTCACATGACTTGGATTTGACAAAATGTAAAGAGACTTGCAACTCGACTTGGACTTAAACATCAATGACTCGTGACTTCACTTGGACTTGAGCCTTTTGACTTGATAAGACTTGCTCCTTTCCCCAAAACACAAAGATTAAAAAGTCAGTTATTAAGGAACGCTCTGTTTCAATGTGTTTGTGTGCGTCTGTGTGTGTGTGCAGCGCCGCCGCTCCCAAAACGCGCACTACGGGGCACCAAGTCCTAAGGGGGCACCAAAAAATAGGCAACTGAAAAATCATCATTGTTATAATAGTCATGTAGCCGAGCGTTTGGTTGTATCATAGGTCCGGCTTCAGCCGACAAAGGACAAGAGAGCAGGTCATGCGCTCGGGACAGCGCTCCCGTTTATTCTCCGTTCATTTTACAACTTCACTCATCACAGAACCCACTTCCTTTAAAACCCCCTTTCAAAATAAGAGTCACTACCAACAACCCACTTAAAAAAGGAAATACAAATCAACCCTCAACAATAACGTCATTAAATAAATTAGCTTACAATTATAATGCCGATAGTATTTCAGTATAGAAATATTAGGTACCTTCTTTGCATGTATATCACAAAAAACGCAGAACAAGAGATATATTAAATTGCTCAAAAAAAGTTTATTTAAGAAGATTGACTTTTCTTGTTTGTACTTATTGATGATTATTTAATGTAATCATAGAGGAGTTAAGCTTAGGGCACCAAAATGGCTAGCAGCGGCACTGGGTGGAATCACACTACGTCCCCATCGCGCACAAATGACTGACAGACTTTTGGCCAATTTGGTCTTTTGCAAATGCAATGCACCATAGGGCCTTGACATATAAAAAGCACAACCCTGTTCATTGTTATGTTCATGTATTTGTTATGTTTCTCACATTTACACACACACACAGACAATATGAGGTGAGATAAATGAGATTAAATAAACACAGGACAGGACAGAAACTGCTGTGGAACTAGTTAAAATGCAAAATACAATGTCAGCACTTTTGTACAAATAATTACAGATGCACTTGTTTTTTCAAATGTGTTCATTCTGTAAAGGAGTGGTTTAAAATGAAGAATATTCTTGCAAAATATGAGTTAAATGTTAAAAATGACTGGTTAATAGTGCAATAAGGAAGCACAATTTGTTTTCTGCAATTTCAACTGCACTTGTTCAACCGCAGATCCAGGGCCTCTGTGGCCCCACCATGGATTGCTGTTTGTGGATCGCGCATCGGGGGTCGCAGTGGTAGACCCACTGCGGGACTTGCCTGTCTTGACACAGGACTTGACACAGGACTTGACTTGAGAATACTTGGGACTTGCAAAAAAATGACTTGGTCCCACCTCTGGTGAGCGTGTAATAGGACCCGAAAGATGGTGAACAATGACAAACGCAAATCAAATGTTCTACCCTCGTACCCCCTGAACCACTTCGCTTACCCCCCAGTTTAGGCACGGATGCACTAGTCCAATCATTTGCGTGGATCCATCCCACAGCATTACACATGTGTGTCACTCAAGTATTATTTATGATTACTTCACATATCAGTGGGATCTAAACCTCAACTCTGAGATATTATTGGAAATAGAAGTTTGTGGGAATAGTTTTGCTCTGTTTGCCTGATGGCACAGTCACATTCAGTTCACTGATTTTACACACACACGGGTCCTGGATGATACACCGAGTGTTAGAAGATATAATTAACCCAACTCAATAGAAAATGCTTTCAAATTGTATTTGGTCAATTTCTGTCTAAATACATATACTTCTTGGTGAGGGGCACAAGCCAAACAACAAGAGTTATTTTATTTCAATGTTATTGGTCGACCCTCAATGAGGTACTTTCACTGCAAGCTGTCAGGCAAAGATATGGCGACTTCAAGGGGAACTGCGGCAAATCTGGTAATTTATTTATAAAAACACCCTTTCACAAGGGGTTCACTCAAAGAAAAAAAGTCAGTTTGGTCCGGGTTGACCCGAATTACAGATTCAGCGGCCGGCAAGAGATTGAGGCTGATCTTACACCCAGGGCTTCTCCTGCTCTTGTTATGAGAAAACCGAGTTGGCTAACTGGATGTGGTGTAATTATTGTCTCTTATTGCTTAAGTGTTGGCACTATAGAACTGTGGACAACGATGGGGGTGCAAGCCCTAAAATAACTTAGTATTACAATTGACACTCACCCATTCAGTCACACATTCATATATCCATCCATTGTTTCTAGTATTAGTGAAAGACCTGCTTAACCTCCTGAGCCAAAGCCTTGACATCAAACATTAAAACACAATTATGGGTTGTAAAAGCTGGCTTAAGCAAGTTACCTATGTACTCTTTTGTACAGTAGGACAGTCTCTTAACAACAGCTTTTTTGTTTCAAGTATTTAGGCCAGACTCAACAGCCTGGATCTATCTGAGCTACCCGAGATGAAGCATATATGGTCCTACTCGTCTCATGCTGGAGAAGACTGTAATTTTCTTCTTTCCACAATGGCACTAAATAAAGGCACTTGATGTGTTACAAACTGTGGGACCTTCAGTTTCAATCTGTAACAGCTGAGCAGTTTTACTTTTGAGTCACAGATCTCTTTTAAGAGGATACTGACCAGTAGTGAGATAATCCCAGAGACTCAGTCATATGGTTAGCTCTCTTCATACTTTAAGCCCCAAAAAAACAGATTTATTTCCAGCCTATTGGATTATTTCACTCCATCTAAGAGCCCAAAGTGCCAGAGGGATAGATGAGTCCATTAACTGTGTAATGTTATTATGTTGTTTAAATTTGTTCCAACAAAAGTACAAACATAGCCTACACCGCAGCACAAACACACACAGAGATATAAGAACACCATTATTGACTGGGTTATTGTCTGGTGCCCCTGGCAGTATAAACCAGCCTTTAGACATTAAAAAGATTTTAAGAACCAGACCCCACACACACACACCCACACACACACACACGCACACACACACATATCTCTCTAGTTGTAAGAGGACATTCATTGGCATAATACATTCTCTAGCCCCTTACCCTAATCTTAAGTATCAAAACAAAATGCCTAACCATAACCAAGCCTAAATCACCTCACAAAGATACCATGTCCTCACGATGATGAAGCAAAATTGGACCTCATAACTATGGATAAACATGCAAGTAGACAACACACACACACACACACAATCTTTCCTCAATTTTCCTCTTTTTTGTTTTCTGTCCACCTTCCTCCCTCAGCCTCATCTCTTCCCCCTCCCATAATTTTCAGCATATTCTTTAAAGGTCCAGTTTGTAAGATTTAGGTGTAAGGGATTTATTAGAAATTTTATATAAAATAATTAGAGCTGTCAAAAATAACGCGTTAACGCGTTATGATTAAATTACAGGATTAATTTGTTAATTTTTTTAACGTATTTAACGCATGCGCAGAAGGATCTTCCAATTTACCCACATTTCCGCCCACTCTGCACTAGTCGCCGCTCTAATGCAGTCAGACGGCAGCTGCTATTCAAACAAACAAACATCACCTTCTGGATGGGAAGATCGTGCTCCAAAAAAAACAAAGATGGAACATTCAATAAAACCAAGGTGATATGCACACTCTGCGGGAAGACGTTATTGTTTCACTGGAGCAAAGCCGCTTAAAGTTGCTTTGGTCGGCGAGGGGCGTTCAAGGGGAATCCGCCAAACCAGTCTCACTCACAGGACACATTGTGCAAAAGAAGCGGTCAGCTTTACTGTCAGAGAATGTGAACAAGATGGTTTGCCTCACCAACTGGCTGAAGAAAGACTAGCTAAGAGGGACTTTAGAGGTATTAGATTGTGCCATGGTGTGGTGAATGGTTGTTTGACAAAAAATTGAAAAATGTTCAACCATACTATAAAAACAATGGCTAAGAGGCCCAAATAATTTCTGTTTGATTTAAAAAGAAAAGAAAAAAGTTTTATTAACCCATACAATGGCTAAGAAAAACCCAAATTCTGTTTAGGATGAATGTTCCATATAGAATAGCAAAGATAACTGCTAAAGAACTGCTGAGTTGCAGCACCATTGTTTTGTTTATTTATGAATAAAAAAAGAAAACATGTTAAATGTATATATCTCTCTTTTGTCATAAATCTTTTTGTTCTCACAAAATATACTGAGAAAATATGTAATGTGATTAATCATGATTAATCCATAGAAACCTGTGATTAATTTGATTAAAATGTTTAAGCATTTCACAGCCCTAATTAAAACCAAAAAATAAATATATGTATAGTATATAAGAATATGTATAATATGAATAAGTGGTCAAGTTTGTGCATTGGGCTAGTATAGCCATTAAAGGGATGGACAGTGGGTTGGTATATAATGAGATGAGATGAGATAAGAAGAGTAGAGAGGGGGTAGGGTAGACTGAGGTAGACTCATGCAGGGAAGATCATTCCCCCTCCCCTTCTGTGGGGTGTTATGAAGCTGACAGCTGCTGGGGTCAGTGGGGTGTGGCTTCTTTGGAACGGGGATGAGGCAGGATGTTTCCTACAGTGCAGGGACCTTCCCCAGTTGGAGGCTCAGGTTGAATATATGTTGCAGAGGCTCACCCAGTTCCACAGGACATGCCTTGAGAAGTCTTGGACAGACTCCATCAGGGCCGCCTGCTTTCATAGGGCGCAGGCTCCTCAGCTCTCCTGTGACCTGCTCCGTCGTGAGGGTAGGGAGAAGCAGGGGGCTCTGTGTGGTCGGCTGGGGGAGGGGTGCAGCTGTCGAGAATAGCAGAGGGCTGGAAGCTGGAGGGAGTGGGGCCACAATGGCTGTGTTCAGAGCAGGGGGGAGGGGTGGAACTCGGGATGTGAAGGTCGAATTATAGTCCTGCGACTGCAACCGCGGAAGGCCACGCAGCTGCATCGACGGACTCGTTTTGGTCTCACCACATCAACAGTGCCGCTGCTCGTCTTGCAGCCTGTGATGGTTTCATGCCATCCCACACATCTCTCATGTTATTCTCCTGCAGCTTCTGCTCCACCTTCCTTCTGTATGACTACTTTACCTCTTTCAGCATGGTCTTCAGCTCTTCCTGTACAAGCTTCCCCTCTGCCTGGTCCCCCTGGTTGAATGCCCTCTTTTTCATGTTGAGGAGATGTTTGACATTGCTGGTAATCCAGGGCTTATTGTTAGGGAAGCAGCGTACCGTTTTAGTGGGAATGACGATGTCCATGCAGAAGTTCAGGTAGTCAGTACTGCAGTATGTGACCCCTACAATGTCCTCCCCAAAAGAGTCTTGCAGCTTTTTCCAGTCAGTTGACTCAAAGCAGTCCCTGAGGGCATCCTCTGCCTCAGGAGACCAATTCCTGAAGGAGCACGTGGTGGTTGGTTATCGATTTTTGAGTTTGGATCCCAGCGATAACGGAGTAGATGGTGTCACACGCGATTTTGACCGTAGCTCGTAAAGGGAAGTAAGCGCAAACAACAATGGCGTGTATTACATGCCCAGAATTCCCTGGGCATGTAATACGGACGGATACTCACAGCTAACACTTCGATGTCAGGGCAACAGATGGTCTCTTTCACAGTCACATGCCCTGGGTTGCACCACCTAATGTTAACCTAAAGTGCAAGCCCCCCACCTTTCCGTTTGCCACTTAGCTTTAGATCTCTGTCCGCTCTCACCGTAGTGAAGCCTAGTTTAGCCAGGTTTCCGTGAGGCACAGTAAGCTGCACTCTCTGTACAACTTCATGTTCACAACCAAGGCTGCCAGTTAATCTGTCTTGTTGGCCAACGTGTTTACATTCCCCATCACACAAGAAGGAATAGCCGGTTTGAAACTCCACCGCTTCTGCAGGCGCCTAGCCTTCACCAATGCACCAGCTCTGCTTCCACTAGAGCGTCTCTCCAGCTCCTCCAGTATGGGGTAAACTTTGCCGGCATGATTTCTTGACTGCAGTGCAAGCAGGTGATCCCTCTTGTAAACAAAGTACTGACTGCCCTGTTGCAGTCGATCCGTACGTGTATCGATAGGATATAAATTCAGAATGTTAACACACATCAAGTCTGCTAAAAACTTTAATCTTGATGATGTTTTCCTACACGTGGCATCTATTGCAGTTCTGTCCGTCCTGGGAGAGGGATCCCTAACATGTGGCTCTCTCTGAGGTTCCTACATATTTTTACCCTGTTAAAAGGGGTTTTAGTAGTTTTTCCTTACTCTTGCTGAGGGTTAAGGACAGAGGATGTCACACCATGTTAAAGCCCTATGTGACGAATTGTGATTTGTGAATATGGGCTATACAAATACAATTTGAGTGATTGATTGATAAAGATATTTACACAGTGCCTCTGAAAAGCAAAGTGTAAACAAGAACAAACAAACTTAAAAAAGCTAAAAAGCTAGCTAAAGCTTAAGAGACACAAGACAACAGAGCTACGTGGAAAGGCTGCTACTCGCATCTGTGCCGTGAAGAGAAAAGAATAAGGTCAAAAGGAGAACAATTTCACAGAAATTGAAGGCGTCGGAGGTGGAAGACACAAAAGACACACTTTTCTGTAGCGTGTCCTCCAGAGTGATGATGTTTACAAAAATTAAGCCTTAGCTGTAATAACTGAAGCACTGAA
Source organism: Pseudopleuronectes americanus (assembly GCA_038501795.1). Classification (NCBI taxonomy): domain Eukaryota; kingdom Metazoa; phylum Chordata; class Actinopteri; order Pleuronectiformes; family Pleuronectidae; genus Pseudopleuronectes; species Pseudopleuronectes americanus. The sequence goes on from CM076720.1 coordinate 24,967,910, forward strand.
TGCTGTGTCCTGCATAATGCCAAGCACTAGAGCTGTGGACATTTCTAAATTCTAAATTGCATTGCGACGTTTATACTGAATAATTATAGCATTGCTGCTTCAGGATCAGACGCACATTAAAGGTCCAGTCTGTGTCAGAGTCTGTTTCTTCCTCAGTCCTCACTGTAAAGTGACCTGCGCTCACTTTACACTTTAACAATTAACACCATCACTGATCACAAGTTATAAGATCACATACAGGACTTTACTTTGTGTTTGATTCGCTTTAGAGTTTAAGAGACACAAGATTTAAAAGTTGCTTCCTAAACATTTGATATGACGTGACGCGCACAATCAGGAATCAGGGTTAAAGTGAGTGGAACGAACGGATTCATGATCTGACATCATCGATGAATAACTAAATACATGCGGTTTGCGTGAAGAGGGACAAAGACGAACATACACACGCACAATCCTGTAGTCAGAAGAGTTCCTTCCGCAGATTATGACACAACACGAGTTTTACTTCATTGTTGCAGAAGAAGCGATGCTCCATTTATACAGAATCATAAATATGAATTCAGCAGGATTTTATCGAGATGATGAGGATAAAAGGCCATCTCAAGATTCAAGATTCAAGATTTTTATTATCAAATGCACAACAATAACATTAAAAAGTCGCTGGCAGTGAAATGCTTGAGTCACAGGCTCTCTTCTAGCAATGTTCTAGTAATTACAACCTAAAAAAGAAAAAAGAAATAGTATAAAATAGAATATCAAAATTTAAAATAGAAAATAAAGTATATATATCTAAATATATATATAAACAGCTGAAGAGAAAATAAAAACAACAACAGTGCAATTATATGCAATGGTGCAATGGTGCAAATATGCCACGGTGCTGGTTTGGTGGAGTTATTGCAGTTCAGAGGAGCTTAAAAGTCTTATGGCCTGGGGAAGCGGTCGGCAACCTGCGGCTCCGGGGTCGCATGTGGCTCTTCAGCCCCTCTGCAGTGGCTCCCTGTACAGTGCATGTTGCGCATATTTTTCGCGAACGTTGAACTAAACGAATCAGTTCTTTCATATGATGAACGTGAGTGAACGTCAGGTTCACGTTCATTTTTTAAATAATCATCGTATCAGGCCGTCATGAAATGTCAGGAGCGGGTGAATGTGTAAAAATATGCGTCACATCTTATTACGTCCCGGCGCTCTTCCGTGCAGGTCGCTTATCTATAGTTCCGACCCCTGGCCTCAGTAAACTAATCATGGATAAATACCAGAAAAGAAAAGTCTCGGAAGAAAATAGAGTTTAATTCTGCTTGGACAGATTAATTTGCTTTCACTGCCACCGATGCTGTCTTACATGTATGCTTGATATGTGGCGAGGAATTAGCAAAAGATATTTCCAGAGCAAGCACACAGCATCTGCTGAAAAGTATCAAGCTGGAGATGAGCAAAAAAAGTTCTGTGTTTAATTTATTCCAAAGTAGGCCTACACATGTATTTTGTTCTCCAATTCATAAGAGTTTGGTGTTTTCCTATTTTGTAACAGGTAAAAATAGCAGTTAAATGTCAACAGTTTTTTATTGTATAACTATATATATATATATATATATATGACCGATGTAAACTCCATATATATATAACTTTATAACCTGTGTTATCAAATATGTTGTGCGTCTCCAGACAGATTTAATTTGGGGGAAGAGGGGGCGAAATGCCTCTTTCGATAGTAAAGGTTGCCTACCCCTGGCCTGGGGGATGAAACTGTCTCTGAGCCTGATGGTGCGGGCCCGGATGCTGCGGTACCGTCGGCCAGACAGCAGCAGGCAAAAATGTTTATGGCTGGGGTGAAAGGGGTCGTTAATAATCCGGCTGTTCTTCTTCCTGCACCACTGGGTGTAGAGGTCCTCTATGGAGGGTAGCGCCGTCTTGATGATGTGCTGAGCGTACTTCACCACCCTCTGTAGAGCCTTACGGCTCAGGGCGGTGCAGCTGCTGTACCAGGCGATGATGCAGCCAGTTAGGAAGCTCTCTATGGTGGGCCTGTAGAAGTTGCAGAGAATCCTGGAGTCCATGTTGAGCCTCTGCAGCCTGCGGAGGAAGAAGAGTCGGTGTCTGGCGGTCTTCCTGATGGAGTCTGTGTGATGGGTCCAGGTCAGGTCATCACTGATGTGGACCCCGAGAAACCTGAAGCTGCTGACTCGCTCCACCATGGTCCCGTTGATGGAGAGGGGGGCGTGTTCCACTCCTTGTCTCTTCCTGTAGTCCACGATCAGCTCCTTCGTTTTGCTGACGTTGAGATGGAGGTTGTTGTCCTGGCACCAAGGTGTCAGGGCTCTGACCTCCTCTCTGTAGGCCTTCTCATCGTCGCCGGTGATCAGGCCTATGACAGTGGTGTCATCAGCAAACTTGACGATGGTGTTGGAGCTGTGGGTGGCCATGCAGTCATGCATGAACAGGGAGTACAGGAGAGGATTGAGCACACAGCCCCTGGGTGGCACCGGTGTTGAGAGTCAGGGTGGAGGATGTGGTGCTGCCGATTCGCACCGCCTGTGGTCTGCCCGTCAGAAAGTTCAGTATCCACTGACGGAGGGCGATGTTGAGCCCAAGGTCTCTGAGCTTGGTGATGAGCTTCAGGGGCACGATGGTGTTGAGTGCTGAACTGTAGTCGATGAACAGTATTCTCACATATATTTCCCTCTGGTCCAGGTGGGAGAGACCTATTTGACCTGTAGGCAAACTGAAGAGGGTCCAGAGAGTCAGGGAGGGAGGAGGTGATGAATGGTTGGACCAGCCGCTCAAAGCACTTCATGATGATGTGAGTGCTACTGGGCGGTAGTAGTTCAGGCAGAGGATTTTTTTTTGGAACAATGATGGTCTTCTTGAAGCATGCAGGGACAACAGACTGGAGAAGTGACAGGTTGAAGATGTCTGTGAACACATCTGCCAGCTGATCTGCACACACCTTGAGAGCTCGGCCAGGGATCCCATCAGGACCAGGTGCCTTTCGCGTGTTGATCCGGTTGAGAGATTTCCACACGTCTGCCCTGGATATGACGCAGCGGTCCTACTGGGCCTCTTCGATCTCCACAGCCGGGGAGTTACTCTCAAAGCGTGCATAAAAAGTGTTCAGATCCTCTGGGAGAGATGCAGACACTAGATCAGCACAGCTGGTTTTAGTTTTTTAGTCCTCGATGGTTATAAGTCTGGCCCACATGTTCCTAGTAGTGGAGCCCTGTAATGGGACTCCACTTTGTCCCTGTAGAGTCTCTTAGCACTGATAATAGCCACGGAGCGCGTACCTGGATTTCCTGTATTCCGCCAGATCCCCTGAGATGTAGGCAGCAGTCCGTGCTTTGAGTTTAGCATGGACGTCACCATTAATCCAGGGCTTCTGGTATGGAAATGTTCGCATAGTAATCCTTGGTACGACGTCATCGATGCATTTGCTGATGTAGCAGATGTTGATGCTGGTAGTATCTCAGCAGGATTTTCCTCATCTTGGCGTTGTTAAAATCCCCGGCCACGATAAACGCAGCCTCGGGCTGCGATGTCTCTGTCCTGTCAATCACCGCATGCAGCTCGTCCAGTGCCTGGTTGGTCACGGCGTGTGGCGGAATGTACACCGCTGTTATGATGACCGATGTAAACTCCATCGGGATGTAATAAGGTCGGCATCTGATCATGAGGTGCTCCAGGTCCGGAGTACAGTGTTAGGGTTGAATAATTCTATATAGTGGGGGTCTGACTGAAACTATTTGCAACTAAAGGGGGGGGTGGAAGCATGAGCAGTTTGAGCCAGATATTAGGCCTTTATACAAACCATTAATAAATAACCTTTTCCTTCCTACTGTGTCATCTTGAAATTAGAATGTATGTTGGTCACAGTTCTGTTTCGTTGTTTTGGCTAAATTGTTATGAATGTCTGTACAAACAGAACATTTCAGCCGATATAGCAGGAACATAATACCTTTTCTCCAGCAACAACAGTTTGGCCCTCATGGCATCAGCTGTGTCAAGGTCTTGAGAGTGTCTCCTGTTCACTTCCTTATTCCAAATGCCAAGAGGAGGGACTACGCGTGCACACTTTTGAGTAGGAAGAACCAAGACCTACTGTTATAAAATCTTACAGACGCCGGCTGTTTGATGCGTTCTGCTGGGTCTCGTGTTCTGATGGGTCTTGTGTTCTGATGCAACTCGAGGCTTTCCCAGGGCTGCTAGAGTTCTGGGGTAGTGTATTGGATGCCCATTGCTTTGCTGATCTTTTCATACCCTGTCATTGTTTTCTAAATAAATACTTGATTGAACAAACCGAGTTCGGCTCATCTTCTCATATTTAGGATAAACCAACACGCTTGACAACAGCCTGAAGAAATAATCCTCACATCCGAGCACCACATCCTGCTACAAAGTTCATCCAGCTTGTTGTCCAGGGACTGCACATTAGCCAGAAGAATGCCGGACTAGGATGCCGGCCCGTTTCCTTCGTCGTCGCCTCCGTGTTCCAAGTACGGCAGGTAAACAGCGCCATGGGAGGTCTACTTTGTTTGTAGTTGGTGGGAGTGAAAAAGTTTTTTTTACCGTCAACCCGATGGACAGAGGTTGTTCTCTATCATATATGATGATGGGGCTCGCTTTACCTGAGTGCATGATGCAAAATAAAGTAGAATAAATAAAAAAAGAGCAGAGCTGTGGGAGAGCGTGAGACACAGCCTGTCTCTGCGCCATCCTACACATCTACAATTTTTATTTAAATAAATGGAATTTTAATATACAAGGCATTAAGTTAAAAGGGTGTGTTTTCCATTTTTCAGGACAGTCAGGCCTTCATCATTTCATGCGTATACATGGTCTGAGAAAGTTCAAAATTTTTTCCAAGAGTACGAACAAATTTAGGTAAGAACATATTGCTGAATATATATATGAGCGCTATATAGTCCGGAATTTATGGTATATAAATACAAACCATTTACAATATACAAACATTTGGATGATGCCACAGGCATTCAGTGTTTTTTTTTCCAAGTGAAGATGTAAATTATATTGGATTTGGCTGCAGAACTGTTTACCCCTGAAGTGTTTGGACTCGAATACTTCGTCCATTAGTCCCTCTGTGTGCCATCCCTTTAATGACCTGTGTTGTGACGTAGATCAGTGGTTCTGTACTGCTTTGACTTCGGGACCCCCCCGCTTAATGACAACCTAAATCAAGGAAAATGTTCCACTTCTTTAAAGTGTTGTTCTATATAAAGCCAATATGGATGGAATAAATGTCTGTTGGAAATATTAATAAGGTTCAAAAGTAAAACTTAATATAAAAAAATTTCCCATAGGAACTTTTTGTCAAAAAGGTTGTCGACCCCTGGTCTAGGCTAATGTAAAAGTAAACTGAAGTTAACGTTTGCTTTACGGGGGGATTCTAGCAGAATTTAAGGCTGAATTATTGTACACATCTATTATAGCATCTATTGCACTCCTGTCTATCCCCCACATGTGGCTTCCTATGAGGTTCCTATGCAACCTCAGAGAGGTTTTCCCTCCCATAGTCTCTGATTCTCTCTCTTTGCACGTATCTCTGACTCAGCTATTTGGCCAACACCCAGTCTTTGTAGAAAGCACAGGTCAACATACCCAAGAGATTTTTTAAATCTAATTTAAAAGGTGCTCAGGGACAGATGTAGCCACGTTGTTTTAGCTATGTTAATCCAAATGGGCTGCATTGTAGGCCTAGGAAGCTGGTACGCTATGAATTGCTAACCTTACAAACTGAACGGAACACGGGTGTAAGAGTCCCTGTGTAGACTGGGTGGAGATGGTGTCTGTGTCCCCCCTGCATGCTAGGAGGCTCACTTACCCACTTACTACCCCCTAACAAGACTAATAGAGCAAAATAACTCAAATAATATAAAATAATAATAATAATATTAAACCTCCAACCTGACACTGTCAGCCCTTTTTTGCCATAAAAACAACTCAATATGCAATTTTCTGATACATTTTTTCCCTAATCATATCACTTTAATGGAAAACTACTTCCTCTTTCCTACCCATTAATAACTTCAGTTTCTTGCTGATTTTCAAATTTATTAGCAATTTAAATGGATATCTCTTTATGGTTAATTTGACCAAAGTGCAGAGGGAGGCCAAAATCAATGTTAAGCAAAGGGATAAGCTGCGGTCACTTTATCTTTTACGTCATCATAAAAGGCGTTTTATCCCATTTTGTTATGTAGCCTACAGTCCTCTCTATGCCTCACCACACGAACACACATACCCATATTCCCAAACCAACATATCTTTCCCCATTCTGCCACGTTAATGGAAGCACAGCACAGATTTAGTGCTGTCTTAAATCCCACTGTTCAATAATGCTTTCCCTCAATTTACTAATGCTCCTTCACCACAACAGCCTACGAGTCAGCAACCCTCAACAGACCCTCACCAATAACCCCATTCTCAGACACACACACACCGCCCATTAAGTGGCATTAGAGCCTCTTTATGGTTGGTTGTTCTGACTTCATGGCACCGCAGCAGCATTCCATGGTCACCTTTTAAGACTCTAAGTCTCACCACATGTTTCACATCACAAGCCAACACTAATGCACTGGTCACAACATTACACTATACTGTCAACCATTACTAGGACCCTTCTACTTCTCCATGAATTTGTTACCTTGTAATTGATCAGCTTTTTCAATCACTATGACTTTGCCATATCATTTGTTTGTAATGCCTACCATCTACATTTTAAATGGCTTTAAGCTGAAACATGACTTGCAGATCATAGAGGCTGAAATAAGCATCACACTAAACTGAACAATTATTTGAGGCTTGCCTGATGTTGGTCTGGACCAAAGTGCTGGACTGAATGATTCACAATAACAAAATCTATGGACTGGGTTGTGCAAAAGTTCAAGCACCTGTTTCAAACAAAGTCAGTCAAACTGCATTTGTATCTTTATGCAAAATTGTTAAAAAAAAACAAAAGTGCTTAAGCTGTCCAGAAATTGGGGCAGTAGGACAGTGTTTGTGAAACAAATAAGCTACAGAGTGTGTGTTGGTGATAATGAAGAAGAAACATTTAAGCTCTGTTGCACAGTGGAATAAACACTTTAGATATTGATACTAACAGATGCACACACATTGGCATTGATGAGTGTATGAAACATGTAGAATATAACCACAAACAATTGACTCCTTTAAAAAAAACGAAAAAGCTAATAATTTCTATTTAGCATATGTGTCTCTATGTAATTGCAACACAGAAAATGCATACATAAATTAAAAATAGCAAGTTTTTTAATTTTTTTAAGGTTAGGGATAAAATCTTCCCTCCTCTAGGACTCTTGTTCTGAGTTTAGTACGATGCCACTTTCTAAAACAAAACAGTGATGAACCAACACTTCAAAGCTGCTCGTTTCTGAACAATGGCCAAGTCGCCTCCAAAAAAGCATGAGGAAACACCATCATCCAAGTCTGGGGTTTCTCCAGATCCCCTTTATATTGTTACGAGCAAGTAATGTAGTACTTAATCCTGGTAGTGCTTGTCAACAGCTCAAGCACTACCTGCGGGCCTGTCACTACCTGGCGCAAAGTGCGCAACACCTGGTAATACCTGGCTCACCACCCCAGCTATGTTTTAACTACCATGGTGTTTCCCAGGTCTCGCCTTGTGCGATGGTTGGTCCCTGGTGGTGGCGCAAGCAAGCCTACAAGCTGCAAAAACTTGAGTGTAAGACTCATATGTTTGATGTGAAATTCTTTAAAAAGTTAAATCAGGCTATAATAGTATGTGATCCACGATATAAAGCGATGGACATCTAAACATCTGGAATATGATTCCCAAACACCGTTAAGGCACAAGCTCATGTGTATGAGCCTCCCATGTGGGATTGCTATTCTATGGTTAAACTAATATTTATGCAATAGACAAATCAACAGTCCCTTTCAAAGAAATCTATAAAATTACAACTCCATGTCATTAATGTACCATTCTTGCAAAGTATAATCTATTGGGTTTGAGAATTTTTTACATTTCTTTTAGGCTTGTTATATATATATATAAGGTGTTTCCATGTGCTTGCCCCACCTATTTTACATTAATTTATTAATATGACGTAGTCTGTTGAATGTTGAACGCAGCTCTTTTCATAGAGTTCCACAGAGTGATCATTGCCATTGATTGCAATCATATACCTACTCCCATGGCTGGGGGATAATGAAGTTGTTTATTTAAATCATTCCACAGCCTTGACAATCAGATAAATTCCACTCAGAAAAGTGCCGTCCACATTTCACATGCATCTAGCTAGTCAATAGCAATGTCTTTTATTAAAGGTTCAGTGTGTAGAATTTAGTGACATCTAGTGGTGAAGCATGTTGCAGCTGAATACCCCTCACCTCACCCTCCCCTTCCAATAAGGAAGGAAAACCAGTGTTAAGACTGAATTATAGTCGGGTTGCACGCGATTTCGTGCCCTCTGGCGTCTTGCGTGCGTCAGCCAATTTTTCTAACTATACGACAAAGCGACGCAAGCCTCACGCAGCCCGCAAGGCTTGTGATTGGTCTGCTTACTACATCCGGTCCGGAGTCTAGCTTCCGGTTTTATGCCCCATAATACGTGGTACTCACGGACGATTTAGAAGAACGAATATGGAACAAATAGACGATCACTTGGCAGAAGAGATCCGAAAGTATGACCACTTGTATAACCCGTCACTGACTGGCCGATTTGTCCGCCAGAATTAGAATATGAGGAGCCGGAGTGGCGATGTAAATAAAGAGTCGACGAAGAAGAAGTCGTCTCTTCTTTGTCCGTTTTGTCTTCGACAAAAAACGTTACTCCGCCTAGTGTTCTGGCGGTGAATTGCGTTGCAACACGCGCAGCACGTTAGAGAAGCATAAACCAAAACGAGTCCGTCGATGCAGCTGCGTTGCCTTCCGCGGTTGCAGTCGCAAGACTATAATTCGGCCTTTAGTCTTCAGTTGTCGTAAAAATAAGGTGTTTAGTATTTCCAGTTTGGGCTACTGTAAAAACATGGCAGCCTCTGTAAAGACGACCCGTTCCCAATGTTAATATAAAGTATTTAAATATAAAGGGCCCAATCTAGGATAAAGAAAACAACAATTTGTTCAATTTAAATAATTACACGAGTGAAAACATAATTTACTGTATGTGCATGTGTGGATTATATTATTTTATATTCAACTTCTGCCAATAGATATTTTTCGCCTAAATTTCACTCATTGAACCTTTAAGTATAGATTTATTATGTTTAGTATTCTTATCATTTTCTTTTATCATCTGACTTGTTTAAATATGTCACACTGCATGTATTCAGTTGATAATCTTGCTCATGTACTGTATGCATGTATCTCAAACTTCCAGCTCCTATTATTGGTATAAAAAAGGACACCATCAGAGAAATAATGATACCAATAGATTGGTAGCAGCATATAGTACATAGTATATGCATATACACTAATGCTTTGCAGGAGATTCAGTAACTACTGTCATGATCATTCTCTCTGGAAGTATTAACATGAGACAGGTTTTGTTATTTCTAATGAACATTCATTTTAATGCTGTTATCCTATATGTGTAAACCACATTGCAGATCTTCAGGGAGTCAGCGCTCCGCCAACACTTGGAACAGGGTGCAGCTAACATTTTTAGGGTAAATTATGTAACTGCATTGCAGTATTTTGTGATACTTATCATTATAATATTCTGTTTCTCTTCAAGAGAAGTTTAATGGAGTGCTGGTAGCGGACAGGAGGTATGGCTGCCAGCCCTTTTTATAAAACCTTGTTCATCAAGACTAGAAAAACATATAAATACAGACCTGATAATTGTTCTCCCATTACTGTAAAAAAAAGGAAAATTCAATAAGTTAAATGATTCCCCATGCTTGGAAATAAAAGAATTGTTACATACATACTTACCCTTTTTTTGCTGACACATTTTCTTTGCCAGCTTTCCCTCCTGCATTTAGCAGCTGCAGCTAATTGTGTCTTTTGATCTGGATCTGTTCGTACTCCTTATATTTAATGGTTTTCTGCTCGCTGGTAAAGTATGTGGCTCTGCTGCCAGGACAATTGTCCATGTTGACGATTTGTCAGACGCCGTAACCACTGCACCTTTTATGTGCATGCGCTCACATCTAGATGTGAAACCTGGGTTGACTTAATGAGCTGATAACCAACGTAGTGTGACTGCTTAGCCTGATTGCGATTGTTATGTTCAGATCGGCTGGAAAGATTTCCAGGGTATGTTGAATGAGATGGAGGTTTCTGAATTGGAAACAGGGATTTCCATGGGAATGGTCATAAGCAATATAGTCACTAATCAAATTTCTTGGAGCAATTTTTTAAATGATCAGGAAACATCACTTGTTTCTAGAAGGACAATGTCATCATTCCCTTGCATTCTACTCATAAAAGATGGGAGGACAACTTGTAAAGCTGTCCACAGATATTGCATTCAACCACTACTATTTCAAAACGTGACAACTAGGTCACAGTGCTCAAACCAAAACTGCAGGTGGGGCGTGAGAGGTCATCAAAAAATGCAGAAATAAAAAAGTTTCAGATATATAAGTAAGAATTAAATTACCACAAAATATTTATGATTTTTTTTTAAATCGTCACAGTTAAGGAAACAGAGCCATGTGATTTAAATTCCATTTGATTTAATCCCATTTTTGTTTTATCTGACCTATATAGCAGGTGTCATTGTTTTTGCTGACCGTCACAATAACACCTGAACACATCATGCATCATTAGTGGGGAATCATAGGTGAGGTAAATCTTTGAGATGGGCTGGGTGGAGCAAGCTGGAGCAGCTGCTGTTAGGGAGAAAAAGTCAAGCTGTTAATGACGAAGGGGAATCAGAAAATCAAACTAAATCATTAAAAACAAAAACGAGAAATCAGACATACTAAACAGAGAAAAATCTAAGATTCATGAAACAAAGATATTACGAGGCTGGCCCTAGGGCTGCAAAATTGTTGGCTTGGAGGCTCAGAAAGCAACAGGCAGAAAACATTATCCACAAGATTAGAGACCCTACTACAAATAAAATGACTAATAATTTGGACGGCATACAAAAAGCATTTGAAAGATATTATAAATCTTTATATTCTCAATCAGAACAGGTTGATAGCCACTCAGCTGCTGAGTTTCTGAGCTCATTGGACCTTCCCACACTGGGTAAAGAAGCTAATGATAAACTCACCTCACCAATAACAAAGGAGGAAATAAGTAAAGCTATCTCAAGTTTAAACACTAACAAATCACCTGGCATGGATGGCTTTCCTCCAGAATGGTATAAGTCAATGAAAGACTACCTGCTCCCTCTTTTGGAGTCCAGTTTTAATTATATCCTAAAATGAGGCTCTCTCCCTCCCTCCTGGAGAGAGGCCTTCATATCTGTGATCCCCAAAGAAGGTAAGGACAGAGCAGACTGTAAAGGGTACAGACCTATTAGTGTTTTAAATTCAGACTATAAATTGTATGCCACCATTTTAGCAAAGAGAATGGAACCTGTAATGCCCTTGCTAATAGACGAGGACCAAACAGGATTCATAAAGAATAGACAGACACAGGACAACATAAGAAGAGCCTTGCATACCATCGAACAGATTAACAAAGAACAAATTAGTGCCATCATGCTCAGTTTAGACGCTGAAAAAGCTTTTGATTCAGTTGGGTGGAAATTTCTGTATTTAGTTATGAAGAGATTTAACTTTAGTAAGGATTTTACCCACTGTATCCAGGCACTTTACACCTCCCCCACTGCGAGAATTAAAGTTAATGGCAGTCTGTCTGATTCTTTAACTTTACAACGTGGTTGCAGGCAGGGCTGCCCCCTCAGCCCTAACCTATTTAATTTATTCATCGAACCTTTAGCCCAAGCAATACGTCAGGAGACGGAATTGGGGGGTATATCCATGGGAGGAGAGGAATATAAAATAAGTCTGTACGCGGACGACGTATTGATCACAATAAAAAATCCTACTTCAGGCCTGCCTCTATTAATGAAAATGCTGAAAACATATGGGAAATATTCAGGATATGCCCTAAATGTACATAAAACACAGGTTATGACATTTAATTACACACCTACAGAAGAACTTAACGTAATGTATGGTTTTAATTGGAACACACCCTTTATAAAATATCTGGGAGTGAGTCTGCCTAAAGACATGTCAAAATTATTCAACATTAACTATAACTGTATTAACAAGAAAATATATGATGACCTTGATGGGTGGAGCCTGTTGCCTCTTGACTTTGGTAGCAGAATTAGATCAATAAAAATGAATATCCTCCCTAGGTTATTATATCTCTTTTTATCATTGCCAGTGGAAATTCCTCTGCAACAATTTAGAGAGTGGAATAAACATATTTCACGATTCATCTGGAATAAACAGAAACCGAGGGTGAAATTTTCCACCCTTCAGCTTCCGGAGGATAGGGGCGGCAAGGCCCTCCCATCTTTAAGGGGCTACTATTTAGCAGCCCAACTGAGACCTCTAATATATTGGTGTAATTCTTCTTATGTAGCTAAATGGAAAACAATGGAGTTATCATTAACAGATGCACCAATACAATCACTGCTTGGTTGTGTGGGAATGGAGGAAAAGATTTTACATACGGAGAGCCAATGGGTGAACTGCTCTTTGAAGGTATGGGGCAAGGTGGTTAAAAAATTTGAACTCCAAAAACAGATAAAACTACTTCGATGGCCAGCGTATGACCCCGAATTCACACCAGCATCACTAGATCATAGATATAAACAATGGACCTATTACGGTGTTACGGCTGTAAGCAAAATTGTTAAAAAGTGGGAGCTTAATAGCTTTAACAATTTATGCCAAATGTATGGACTAGGTGGGCATGACTTTTACAGGTACTGACAGTTCCGGGATTATTTTTGTAAAAAGCTGAAAGGTTGTAACCCAGCGGAGCCACCAGCGATTATTCATGTATTTACGGATGCATACAACTCTGGGAATATTAAAGGACTTATAAGCAAGCTATACCATAGCATTACCTAATTGAAGAAGGATTCTACAGACTATGTGAAACAACGATGGGAAAAAGAGTTGAACATTGTGATAACAGAGGACATGTGGCTGAACGCTTGGGAAACGCAGTCATCCTCCACCAACTCCTGGACTTGGAGAGACTTCTGTTGGAAAAGCTTGATTCGTTTTTTTATAACTCCTAAGCAAAAGGCCAAACAGACTGGTGCACAACTGGCCTGCTGGAGAGAATGCGGAGAGGTCTTTGCTGATCATGCCCATATTTTTTGGTCTTGCCCCTCCATCCAGTCTTTCTGGAGAGGAGTGGCAAAAATTGTTTCAAAGGTCCTATGCTTTAATATGAATGTATTGTTCACAACTCTCTACCTTGGGAATATGCCAGATGGGTTGAGTAAAGCGGATATATACTTACTTAGGGTCTTGCTGGCCGCAAGTAAAAAGGCCATCACAAAATGTTGGCTCCAGAAAAACGCTCCCACTACAGACTCTTTTGTTAATATTGTAAAACAACTACATGTACTAGAGCAAATGACTTATTCAATCAGACTCCTAAAAGACTTAGGTGAAAAACGATGGCAGAAATGGCAAGCCTACTTGGCCAATGAGTGAGACAGTATGCACGTACTGGGTTTGATACTTTGTCTTTTAGATTTATTGATCACCCCTGGACCTTGAATTTTGGTAATTGTTCAATGTTTTGTATTTGTCTTTTGTTCTCCCTGTACTAAAAGATGAAAATTATCTATAAATAAAGAGTTTAAAACGAGATCTCGCAGAAAGTACTCAAGTGAGTAACTGTCGCTGGGATTTATGAGTGCTTGCTCAGAGGACAACCCGACCCCTGTGTGTGTACTTTGCTCTGAGATGCTAGCTAACATGGCCCTGAAACCATGTAAACTGCGCCGCCATTTACAAACTAAACATGGACAATATTTATCCAAGCCGCAATAATTTTTTGAAAATAAGCTGAGAGAGTATCTGAGCCAAAGGAAATCAATCGGATCAAATAGCAATGAAAATGCCAAGGCAGTGGAGGCGTCATACCGTGTAGCTAAGATGATAGCGAAAACTGGAAAGCCGCCACACACCATTGGGGAAGATTTAATCCTGCCTGCCGCCAAGAGATTGTTGGAGTGGTGATTGGTCAGAAGGCAGCTAACAACTGAATGTGATTTCCCTGTCTGATAACACAGTGAGGCGCCACATTGGTTAAATGGCTGAAGATTTGTTGAAGCAGCTTGTGAGCAGAATATGAGTAAGCAACTTTTATGCTCTCCAGCTCGACAAGTCGAAAGACATTGCAAGCTTGTCAAACTTGCTTGCTTTTATTAGAAATGAATCTGATGGAGAAATACATGAAGATTTTCAGTTTTGCAAACCTTTACCCTCACACACTAAAGAAGGAACCATTTTTGAGACTCTGAATATATTCATGGTTTCCCATTAATTTGCCAAATACTGGACAAATTGTGTGGGGCTCAGCACCGACAGAACGCGGGCCATGGTGGGAAAACTAATGGCAGTTGTGAAAGGGTCAAAGACGTGGCTCCGCTGGTTGTGATACGGCCTTGAAGCTGATCTTTTACTTGAAACATTTCTGGATGCATGTGTACTCGGAAAATACTGATCTGTCTGTGAAGGTGTTGATGTTTCTCATGCCTTTTGCCACAACTTTTCTGTGTGAGACTGGATTTTCAGCACTTGTGGCTTTAAAGACAAGGTACAGGAACAGACTGGAGGTCGGGCCTGAAGTGGACTTCCATTCAGCCGGACATCAAAACAGGTGTGACCTCAACACGGATATGCCAGTCTGGAGGCAGATCCAGTCCAGAGTCAGCAGCTATCTCTGAGTACGGGAGGAGCTCTGTGTGGGGCTGGCCTATCAAGGAATGATGTGGACACAGCTATGCAATGAGGATTTTCATTCATCACGAGTACGGATACTGACACATTTTACTCGGATAGTACTCTTGCTCGTAATTGCCATAAATTCAACATTAATGTGTTTACGTATCCCAACTTCCACTTTCTCCACATTTGCTGTATCTACTAAGAAACTCATCCCAGGTCCGTCTGTCCCAAATGCCCAATCCCATTCTGGATCCCACCTTAGCCAAAAAAACGTCTTGTTTCAAAGCTCACTTAAATTATAATCTCACTTCTCCTACAGAGTCATCCACCTTCCTCACTTTCTTTGTCTTCTCTTCTCTTTTTGGGGGAATTCCAATTCTACGCACTGCTTCACCTTCTTCTAATCCTGTTGACATAACACAGTGGATGTCCACACACCACTTAAAAATCCACCTTGACAAGACCAAACTACTTTTCCTCATAGCTCTTTCGTCCATGACCATAGTATCACCATGGACAACTCTCTGGTAGCCCCCATGGAGCCGCAAGGAACCTTGGTGTGTAGTCTGTCCATCTGCTTGCTTTGGAAACATTCTTACTGCTGATCTGCCAATCTGTGTCTGTTTGCTTTTGGGTCCAGACACCTCACTACCTCAAACAGAATATTCTGGTCAACATGGATCTAGCAGATCCAGACTCAGAATTTAAGACAATTCTTAAATTGGACCACATGATTGTGTCATTCGTGCCCTTGCTGATAGCCACCAGTCAATAGTGAAATAAATAATCAGTATACCGGTTTGGCAGTGGGTCAGTGATGGTCTTGGAGGCATATCCATGAAGGGTTGCACAGACCGCCATGTCATAGACTGCTTCTGCCAGGATGAAATCCTCATAGTGATTGTTAGACCTTATGCTGGTGCAGTGGGCCCTGGGTTCCTTCTGGTGCAGAACAATGCTCGGCCTCATGTAGCCAGTGTGTGTAGGCAGTTCCTGGAGGACGAAGGCATTGATGCCATTGACTGGACGTCATGTTCCCCTGACCTAAGTCCAATTGAGCACCTATGGGACGTTATGTATGAGTGCATCTGACACCACCAAGTACCGCAACAGGTACTGTGGTTTTGAGCAGTGTTTATGTATGTTTCTGTCCACCTGAAAATTGATACTGTGTAAACCTAGAACCTTATGTGTATAAAATGTACTCCATGTCATGAATTTGTAGCAATTTGGATTATTAACACTTGGAAAGTAAAAATTGTTATAAACCTATTAACACGAAAAGAGAATAAGAAATAAAATACATTTTAGAACACACAACTTGAATGCAACTTTTAATAGCATTTTACTTCTGCTTTTCAGTATTACAATGTGGCCTTAAACTTGATATTAACCCAAAATACAATGCAAAAATACAACGATTGGACATTACAGTGGACCAATCAGCACGCAGGATGATCAAAAAACGAAAGTGTACATTGCAGCCAATAGCTTCATGGTACCTTAAGATAAAAGGCTGAAAATACAGGTGAAAATGACAGGACATGCATACAGAAAAACTGTATATTTTGAGTAATAATAACAATGATGAGGATGTTACTACCGCACAGGCTGTAATGTACCTGCAATATAGCAGGACTTCTTTCTCCAACAGGGGGAATTTGGTGACATTGATAAGACATAAAATTAAGGAAAGAATGTGTTTTAATGTGCATTGGTACACTCCATACAGATGGTGTTGTTCATCCACAAGCCTTCAGAACGGCTTACGTTTTGTCATAAAATCGATTCTAATACTGTAGCTATCATGGACGATACCGAGGTCATATTTAATGTTTTTGTTGAGATAAACCCTGTTGAACTACGCTCTAAAGTTGTGGAAAGGACTGAGGCTAGATACCAGAGAAGCTTGTTTAGTAAGTGTGAGAGTAGCCTCAGAGTCTACAGGTCACATGAGGCAGGTCCTAAGGGTAATAACCTGCATCATCTGCCATGTCTGCTACTAGATACACTGACATTCAAGGATCACTAACAGAGTATCAACTATCTAATAGGAGCACCACTGAGCTGTTTTCACATGGGAACCTTAAGCTCTTGACCTTCAGCATCTGTCAGGGAGCACTTGGTTTTAGCTACTCAATGATCCTATTTCAACAATAAATTACACTGCTCAGAACAAACTGGACCAGTGATGAAGGATTCTCGCTGTAGGTTGAGGGATAAAAGTAGTAGTTTTCATTATCCCATGATAATCACATTGGCCACAATTGTTTATTCGTAGTCTCCCGGTAAATTTGCAGTATCAGTAAAGTTTATCATATTTAGAGAGACGGTTTTGCGAATATAGTTTAGAGGCAGGAAAATAAAATGGAAACCAGATGTAGTGATTCTGGTTATAGTGATCAAGTAATCCACTTACATTGTTCTTTTGCGGTATTTTCATACATGTTCGGACCAATCAAAGATGTATCTTTTTACAGTTTTTACCGGCTTCGTCAGTAATTTACTGCTTCTCTGTGTTTCTCTTTCATTCGCTCAGCAAACCAAATAGAGCCATCCATCTCCTCAAGCGCTCCATACAGTGTCTATATTACAAATGTCGTTGTTCTTACCCTGTCTGGGTTTACACCAGTGTCCGATGACGAGGTTTGTGTGTGTCTGTACTGGTGTGTGCCTCAGTACGAACACCTGCTCCTTTGCCCTTATTGCCCCTTTGCTCTTTTGTCAGAGGCATATTTTACTTTTTCTAAATGAAATCCTGCCCATGGCCCTTTATGAAGAACGTTTAATAATTAATAATAATTAAGCTGTATATAAAATGACCCTGCTGCCGTAAGTGAGAAGATGTGTTTGACCCAACCTGATCTCACCCTGACGTGCTCTCTGTTGCAGCAATGCACGGACACTGCAGATACCCAGTGCTGTCTGAGACCGCGGGGCTAAAATCTGCAACGCCCAGTAAATCGGGTTTGCAGAAATGTACACATTATTTGATGTATATTAACATGATTGAAGTGAGCGACATAGCCTTTTACTGCCAGATAAACATATGAATGCTGTTTTGTTTCTTTATGTCTTCCTTTTGTCATGTGAAAATGTTACTTCTGTCCTTTGTTTTATATTAAGTTACAGGGTGATGAGGGTTAATTAAAGTATAGATTAATGCTGCATACCACTTCCTAGAAGCAAAGCAAGTGGAATGTGTTGGGTCAGATGAGGAGATGGACACACAGCAAAAAGAGAAAGAGGAAGACACTATGCGACAGCTCAGAGAAAGAGTTCAGGGAAGAGAGGCTCAGGAGGAAGGTCCTCCCGGCCGTCATACAGCTCCTCTAAGAAATGACTAAGCAAGTTCCCCCAGTCTCTTTAGCTGCTGATGCAATGATCCCTCTCAAAAGATCACCTTTCTAATCTTCCAGGTGACTGCAATTGCTTCTGATGCGGAGGATGGCCCACGGCAGAAGAGAATTAGAGTTTGAGAACATTTACAAACAAGCTACAGATAAACATGAATCTGAGGTCCCTGAGCAAGCTGAAAGTGCGAGCAAAGTTCAAGGTTGCTGCCACATTAGCTACTGCTGGCCATGCTTTCCCAGCTTTGGAAAAGTAATACTGTGTTAAAGTGTATTACCTTTGTATGGACACAATGACACTCCTACAGAGACGCTTTAAAGGGGGAGATTCCTGATGGGAAATCTTGAATGCCTTCAGTTGCCTGACATTCCCAGATCATTTGAAAACAGCAAACATTACCGAAGAAGCACTCCAAGGTGTGAAGAAACTCTGCGACTTCTATGACATTGAAAAAAGGTGGACAAATTGCAGACTGAATTTAGGGTCTTTCATAAGTCTAATCCCCCCACCAATCAATGTGACATCAATGCGAGAGTCATATAGAACACAAGGGAAAACCCCACATTACCTTCACTGTCCCACCACCCTTCTCTACCCTCAGCAACTGGATCAATAAAGCAAATTGAACATAATAGATTCACGCAATTTTATACATATATATATATGATATGATATAAAGATGGTTGGCTTTTAACAATTTACATTTATGTATATACGAAGCAGAAAATAATTCAGAAATCTTGGAAGGAAAACATAGGATACGTCACGTGTCACTGAGCATTTAGGACATCCCTTTGTTTTTGAACCAAGAATACAATGAACAACAAAGTTGACTGAGAACTGTCTTTCAGCCAAAATTTGTATTAAACTATAGTGTAAAGCAGTCCTAATCAACTAGTGGCCCCTGGGCTGGATACGGCCCGTTTACATTTAACTATGGGCCGCAAGACTTCCCGCAAATCAGTCTAGCCTTATATGAACAAAATAAAATTAACAGACATGCCTCTCATATACTTTGAGACATCTAACCCAGAGCCATTTAATTTCAGTTGTGCATCAATCACACACGGACACTAACCAGCCAGAAGAGGTCCTTTTACCGAGCCGCAGATTGTTAAAGACTGCATCCTTCTACCGACATTGCCCAGCTGTGTATATATGTGAGGTTTAATGATCGAGGGCACTATCGGGAGGAACTACTGGGGCTCATTCGGACTGTATCGACATGGCCCAGCTACACTACAGATTAAGTGATTTTTCAAAATATTGTCAAATTTTTGAATGAGCATGAACTAGATTTACAAAGGTCTGCTTGTTGGTTACGGATGGAGCACAGGCTATGATCGGTAGAGTCCAAGGTAGAGACGGTGGTCTAGTGGCAGAAACTTGGACTATGGGCAGAGGAGGTCTCTGGTTCGTCTCTGGTTCGATTCCACGGAAACACAACAAAAGACGAACCTGGATTGATCTGCCCAAAAATCCAAGAGTTTGTCTAGACCCTGTCTAGTGCTCCTGAGCAAGGCACCTTACTCCCCCAACATCTGCTCCCTGAGCGCCGTACATAGTCCCTCACTGCTCTGTGTGTCCTGCACACAGATGGGTCAAAAGCAGAGATTAAATTTCCCTACCTGCATGAGTGTGCCTTTGCATGTCTGTGCATGTGTGTGGGACTATTAAAACGCATCTTTATCTTAATCACATTTTGTGGCCAGATTGGCAGCCGCAGCCCCGCATATGAAGTTTTTACACTGCATTATTCATTGGGCTGCACTGTGTGCAAAGCTCAGCCGCGATTTAAAAAACAACATGGACACTGTTATGAACATTGTGAATTTCATCCGCTCCACCTCCAGGCTTCAAATCAAATCAAATCAAAATTTATTGTCACATGCACCAATGACAGCGTCATCGGAGCAGTGAAATTCGTATGCCATGGCAGGCAAACATCTACGCAGTAGGCGACTTTATAAAATGGAAAAAAATATAACATATAACATAACATTAGTAACATATAACATATAACACAGTCAAGTGAATATTAAATTAAGTAATATGAATATATGTATAACATATAACATAGTCAAATTAAAGTCCAAGTTAAATGAATCAGCAGTTTACAGGGTGAAGGAGTGGGGAATATTAAATAAATAAATAATATGAATACCCGAGCTCCATTGAGATCGACCACCTCGTCGATAGCTCTGCAGTAAATTAGCTCCGTGGTATAATTCCCAGATAAATGAGTTAAAACAATTATCAAGAAAACTAGAAAGGAAGTGGTGCTCCAGCAACCATGTTGAAAACCTCATAGACTGGAAGACTAGTGTTAAAGAATATAAAAAGGCTCTCCACAAAGCAAATGCTGCCTACTATTCAAAACTAATAGAAGAGAATAAAAACATCCCCAGGTTTCTCTTCAGCACTGTAGCCAGGCTGACAGAGAGTCACACCTCCACCGAACCCAGTATTCCTCGATCCCTAAATAGCAATACCTTTATGACATTTTTTAATGATAAAATTCTAACTATTAGAAATAAAATCAACCATCTCCTGCCCTCAATTGGCACTAATACCCTCCCAATAACAGAGTTCTCAGAAACGGCTGAGAATCCTACCCATTACTTAGACAGCTTCTCTCTGATCACTTGTGATCAGTTTACCAAAATAATCTCAGGTTCTAAACCAACAACCTGTATCTTAGATCCCATTCCTACAAAATTACTTAAAGAAATTCTGCCCCTAATTGATAGTTCGTTACTTAACATAATCAATCTGTCATTATCATCAGGTTATGTACCACAGTCTTTTAAAATAGCTGTAATTAAACCCCTTCTCAAAAAACCCACCCTAGACCCAGAGGTTTTAGCCAATTACAGACCAATATCTAATCTCCCCTTCATGTCTAAAATCTTAGAAAAAGTGTTAGCCAATCAGCTGTGTGAGTTTCTCCAGGAAAATAATATATATGAAGACTTTCAGTCGGGGTTTAGAGCCAATCACAGTACAGAGACAGCCTTGGCAAAAGTCACTATTGACCATCAATTGACCATCAAATTTTATTACAAAGACTCAAACAGTTAATTAATATTAATGGAACCGCCCTTAACTGGTTTAAATCATATTTTTCTGATCGCTCCCAATTCGTACAAATTAATGATGAGACATCTGTGCGCACCAAAGTTAACCATGGTGTTCCACAGGGCTCTGTGCTCGGCCCAATTTTATTCTCATTATATATGCTTCCACTAGGAAACATTATCAGGACTCACTCGGTAAATTTCCACTGCTATGCGGATGACACCCAGTTATACTTGTCAATAAAACCTGAATAAAGTAATCAATTAACTAAACTTCGAGCATGTCTCAAGGACATAAAAACCTGGATGATCCGCAATTTTCTCTTATTAAACTCAGACAAAACAGAGGTTATAATACTTGGCCCCAAACACCTTAGAGATACATTATCTAATGATATAGCTGCGCTAGACGACATTGCCCTTGCTTCCAACGAAACAGTCAGGAACTTGGGAGTGATCTTCGATCCTGATTTATCCTTTAATAGTCACTTAAAACAAATTTGTAGGACTGCCTTTTTCCACTTGCGTAATATCTCAAAAATCAGACATGTCCTTTCGCAAAAAGATGCAGAAAAACTAGTCCACGCCTTTGTTACATCGAGACTGGACTATTGTAATTCATTATTATCAGGCTCCAGCAGTAAGTCGTTAAAGACTCTACAGCTTGTCCAAAATGCCGCAGCACGTGTCCTGACGAGAACCAAGAAAAGAGAGCACATTTCTCCAGTATTAGCTTCGCTACACTGGCTTCCAGTTAAATCTAGAATAGAATTTAAAATTCTCCTCCTCACCTTCAAGGCCCTTAATAATATAGCGCCTTTTTACCTTAAAGAGCTGTTAGTACCTTATAAACCCAGAATTCAGGCCTACTTGTCGTTCCTAAAGTCTCTAAAAGTAGAGTAGGAGCCAGAGCTTTTAGCTATCAAGCCCCTCACTTGTGGAATAATCTAACACTTTCAGTTCGGGAGGCAGACACCATCTGTTCGTTTAAGAGTAGGCTCCAAACCTTTCTTTTTGATAAAGCTTATAGTTAGAGCTAATTAGTGCGGTAGAACGTAACTTGTTTTATTTTATGACACATGACACACAGAGCTTCTTTTTCCAGCTTCTCCTTCCTCTTCTTCATCCCTATCCCCCTTCCCCGGAATCCCTTTGCTTTATCACCCGCAGATCCAGGGCCTCTGTGGCCGCACCATGGATTGCTGTTTGTGGATCGGGCATCGGGGGTCGCAGTGGTGGACCCAGTGTCGCCTTGGCATTGGGTACAGGAGGTGGACCAGGACCGCGGCGGTGGCTTGCGGTGGCTCCTGGTGGCTCCTGGTGGGCGGCGGTGG
The DNA here is from genome assembly GCA_038501795.1 of Pseudopleuronectes americanus. NCBI lineage: Eukaryota > Metazoa > Chordata > Actinopteri > Pleuronectiformes > Pleuronectidae > Pseudopleuronectes > Pseudopleuronectes americanus. The sequence goes on from CM076720.1 coordinate 24,990,564, forward strand.
ACGGTGACTGAGGACTGGAGTGGCCTCTGGTCTGGATGGTGGATCGTGGTCATGCTGGTTGCTGACCATGGACTGTGATTGCAGCGGGACTGCATCAATGCCGCTAAAAACTTTAAATCTGTATAATGTTTTCTACACGTGGCATCTATTGCACTTCTGTCCGTCCTGGGAGAGGGATCCCTCACATGTGGCTTTCTCTAAGGTTTCTACCTTCTTTTTATGCTGTTAAAAGTTTTTTTCTTTTAGTTTTTCCTCACTCTTGTTGAGGATTAAGGGCAGAGGATGTCACACCATGATAAAGCCCTAAGAGACAAATTGAGACTTACTGGGTTATAACGATGTCAGCTGGCTCAGCAAAGGAACGATTTTGGAACGTTTCTGTGAACACCGTCAGGAGATTTAGTCTTTTGTCTGTGTGCCTTTAGAAAAAAGGCTAACAATTATGACATCAGACCTACTGGAAAAAAAAAGGCAGCACCTGGGGCCCACATAACACCAGTCATTACAGACTTTTTGAGTAAATGGATTTGTATTTATTTAGCGCTTTTCTAGTCTTGATGACCACTCAAAGCGATTTACATTACAGTTTCACATTCACCCATTCACACACACATTCATACAGTGCAGCTATCCCAGGACTTTGTTATTCTAAGGGGGGCCATTCAGGGTTTAGCTTCTTGCCCAAGGACACTTCGACATGCAGCAGGTTCAGACTGGGGATCGAACCGCCGACCTTCAGGTTGGAGGACGACCACTCTATCCCTCAGCCACAGCCACCCTATACTGAGAGATTCCAAGGCCTCTGTATTCCTATTAAGGTACTGAACATGACCCAATCTCCATCAAACCTGAGGCAGACTTCTGTGTAAAAGCAAAAGAGGTAAGCTCTTGCAGCGATGAGAGCACCCTTCACACTTTTGTTTGCCCGTCCCTATGATTGTATCGCGAGTCTGCCCGTTTATTGATAATCTTGTGAGTTCCTTTTATCAAATTCATCTGGCTGTTTGACTGTCACCATCTTACATTAAGAGTTAATGGATATGAACCTGCGAAGCACCTTAATTCTGCTTGGAAATGTTGTTGAAGGCTTATTTACTGTTAGCCTGATTGACACTGTTACAATATGTTCATTTTACATTTTGTATTTTGGGATATGTACCTGCTGTTACTACCCAATTTCTACTTAGAATTGTTTTAGATAGTTTCCTGAACAAGCTCATTTATTGTTAATCTGATATTTGCTCTTCAACTACATTCTTCTTTCTTTTAAAGTGCTTTTGAAAATATAAAAGGTCATCTAACTGCTACTCTGAATTCCATTTTACTATTTTCTACATTTTTGTATATGGACAAACACTGCCTCATTTTTTGTTTAGTCAACTTTTGCACTTCACACATTCATCTGCACCCCCTGTTATCACCTCCCCCCTCCCCCCTGACTCCCCACCAGCACTGATGGTCCTTGAAGAGGATGTGTGCCAGCTCTTTCAGAGACAGAAGACAAGGAAGGCACCAGGCCCAGACGGTGTGTCATCCTCCTGTCTGAAAGCCTGCGCAGATCAGCTGGCTCCCATCTTCACACGGATCTTCAACATATCTCTGGAGCTGTGTGAAGTCCCCTCTTGCTTCAAACGCTCCACCATCATTCCAGTCCCAAAGAAAAATCACCGGACTGAATGACTACAGGCCCGTCACCCTGACGTCTGTGGTCATGAAATCCTTCGAGAGACTGGTGTTGACCCATTTGAAGGACATCACAGGCCCCCTGCTGGACCCCCTGCAGTTTGCCTACCGGGCTAACAGGTCGGTGGATGATGCTTTCAACATGGGGCTGCACCACATCCTGCAACACCTCGACTCCCCAGGGACCTATGCAAGGATGCTGTTTGTGGACTTCAGCTCGGCGTTTAACACCATCATCCCAGAAGTCCTCCTCACCAAACTCATCCAGCTCACTGTGCCTGCCTCCACTCATCAGTGGATCACAAACTTCCTGATAGACAGGAAGCAGCAGGTGAGGCTGGGTGAAATAACATCCAGCACCCGGTCAGTCAGCACTGGTGCACCTCAGGGATGCGTGCTCTCCCCTCTGCTCTTCTCCCTCTACACAAACGACTGCACCTCAGGTGACCCATCTGTTAAAATCCTAACATTTGCAGACGACACATCAGTCATCGGCCTCATCCAGGATAATGATGAGTCTGCATATAGGCGGGAAGTCGAACAGCTGGTCCTGTGGTGCGGTCGCAACAACCTAGAGCTGAACACTCTTAAAACCGTGGAGATGAAAGTGGATTTCAGGAGGAGCCCCCCAGCACTGCACCCCCTCACCATATTCAACAGTACTGTGTTGGCTGTGGAATCGTTCCGGTTTCTGGGATCCACAATCTCCCGGGACCTGAGGTGGGGACCCAACATCAACACAATCCTAAAGAAGGCCCAGCAGAGGTTGTACTTCCTGCGCCAGCTTAGGAAGCACAACCTGCCTCAGGAGCTGCTGATCCTGTTTTACACTGCAGTCATCGAGTCTGTTCTCTGCACATCCATAACTGTCTGGTTTGGATCGGCCACCGAATTGGATAAGAATAGACTCCAACGGACAGTCAGGTCTGCAGGAAAGATCATCGGTGCCAACCTGCCCACCATCCAGGAACTGTACACTTCCAGAGTCAGGAAAAGGGCCGGAAAGATCACTGCAGACCCCTCACACCCTGGACACAACCTTTTCAAACTCCTCCCCTCTGGTAGGCGCTACAGATCTCTGTTCACAAAAACCACCAGACACAAAAACAGTTTCTTCCCCCTCGCAGTCTCACTCCTGAACAGCCAACCCACTGTGGCACTGTGCAATAACTCTGGACCTTTATAATAACCACTGTACAGTTACTCCCGGAATTATATTATATTATATATAATATATATTATAATTATATTTAATCATGTTTACTATTTCACCCTCATTGTATAATTGTAATACGCACACCTGCACTTCTTTTCTTAGACCATTGCACTGTTCGGACTGTTTGTATTGTTTTGTTTTGTTTTGTTTGTTTTGTGATGTGTATTCTGTGTAAGCAACTGAGAGCCACTTTACCGAGTCAAATTCCCTATTTGATCAAACTTACTTGGCCAATAAACCTGATTCTGAAAGCTTGAAAGCGTTCCTGTGTTTTTGAATTTAATGACTGTCTGAACCAAATTATATCAAGTGAAAGAAAAGAGATATGTTTGTGGCTCACAAAATAAGGCACACCAGAAATTACCTAATAACTAACAAATACACTGCCAGTGATTATATAGCTTCACACAATTATATATATATATGCACCCAGGAATTGCTCTATCAGTCTGCATTTGGAGCTGAGACAGACAGTGGTCTGATGAGAGGATGTAAACTGGTGCAGTCCATGTTTCATGATGTATCATTAAAGTAAAAACAATCTAAAGAGAGCTTCAGGGTGGTGTCCTGAACTCGCTGTGTCTTTTTTTCTTTTTTCTTCCAAAACAAACGCACATGCTGTCTGGACCAATGTTTTTTCCCCGACAGTTGAAATTAGAAACACTACCGCTTCTGTCCACAGAGGCAAAAATGAAAAATTAATAGTTCCTTGTACAGGACCTTTAATCAAATGTCTAAATTAAATGCTAAAAATGTCCGTTTTAATTATGGTAATGAAACATGTCAAACATAATATGAATAGTCAAATATAATACCATTTATATAGTTTCTTTGTTTTAGATAAGAATTGTTGCTGTTTATGGAATCCCAGACTTAGAAGAGGTGCAAAGTATTGTGTACAGATATAAAACCAAGATATGCCTACATTACAAAGAAGGTTTCTTTTCTTAATTTGTCTTGCCAATCTGGTAATGATGCAATATCATTACCAATGATTGTTGCGTAACTGGGCTAATGCTTGTCATTGCTGGGAAATCTCTCTGTGCTGGTGCTGCCACTGTGTGGATGAAAAAAGGACCAGTGCAAAGATGTTCAGCAAGAATGAAGGGATGAGGTTATTTTGTTTATTTGGCAATGATTATTGCCAGGGATTATAATGGCAATGGTTAATGGTGGTAATGGTTATAGTTTTTTAATGATAATATGATATTGAAAACTATAATGATGAATCTGTTGACCTTGATAAATGTGATCATGTTGATGTTTAATGCTTTACATTAAAAAAATTTTTTTAAAAATGACACTGTAAGAGATACATTTATTGTCCCACACACGACATGCAAGGGGGGAAATTTGTTTTCTGCTATGACCAATCTGTTGTACATAGGAGGACACACAGAGCAGTGGGCAGCCATGCACGGCGCCCCGGGAGCAGGTGTTAGGGGAGTAAGGTGCCTTGCTCAGGGGCACTTAGACAGTGGGGTAAATGGTAAATGGATTTGCATTTATATAGCGCTTTTCTAGTCTTGATGACCACTCAAAGCGCTTTACATTACAGTTTCACATTCACCCATTCACACACACATTCATACAGTGCATCTATCCCAGCACTTTGTTATTCTAAGGGGGGGCCATTCGGGGTTCAGCATCTTGCCCAAGGACACTTCGGCATGCAGATGGTTCAGACTGGGAATCGAACCGCCGACCTTCAGGTTGGGGGACGACCACTCTACCCCTCAGCCACAGCCGCCCCTAGGCACTTTGACAGTGTGGAACAGATCCAGGTGTTGTCCAGGTGTTGTCCGTCCAGGTATGTTGTTTTTGTTTCTGCCACTAGTCCACTGCCTCTCCCTAAAAGTCCATGTACAGTTTACGATGAAGTGGACAATCTAATCTGTGGGTTTGAATGTGAGTGGCGGCCTTCTGCACTAAACCAGCCCAGTGATTATTTCTGTAATGGCCCAGGCTGTAGCAGCATCATTTTAATTTGAGCTAGGAAAGGCATGTGTGACATCCTCTGCCCTGAACCCTCAACAAGAATTGGGTTATACACACATCTCATCACCACACACTGACCACTCTTACCAGCAGATGTCACCAGAGAACAGTTTATAGGGCATTGACAAAAAAACATTTGAGGCTCATTTTTGGGGCCAGGTCCTTGAGACGACCTTGAGATGACAAAAAAGGTCTCTTCACACTTCATTGCCTTGCTATCAACTTTTTTTCTGAGCCTTCAGATTTTCATCAGAGCATATTTACATACGACACACCTAACACCATGTGATGAAAGGTGTTCAACAAACCCAAGATATTTTAGGAGGTGTTGAAAAACTGAGTCATTGTATCGTATGAATTTCAAGAAATTGTTTCAGTTTGTCTCATCAACAGCTATGTAATTTCATAAATTCAAGCTTATTGATAATGTTAAATTTGTCCTTCTAATTCTTACTTACTTTAGTTCTTTAATGTTCAACAGCAATCATGTGTGATGTAAAGGGAATTGTTAATGTTCTTTGAGATCTTATCTTATTCTGATAGAATTGAAGGGGTTTGGACACATTTAGTTGTACTAGGTAGGTTATTGTTATTGGTCATTGTGGCCATTTGCAATGCACATGCACATTGTTACTTCTTCAAAGCAAAACACAAAAAAAAACCTGAAGCCACCCAGTCTCATTTCATTGAGACTGGGTGGAAGGGTGGAGTGAGGGCCAAAGAGGCAATCAATTAAAATTTGGTGTGCGTCAGGATAAACAGGCAGATATTTATTTTATTCCATTTTATTATATGGCAAGATAGGGCATAGTCTGAGTTTGTGTTGTAATAAATGATTGCTCAAACTCATTGAATCATACCAAGTCTCTCACAACAAGGATAACAACAACAATCATAATCATCATGTGTAATTGTGTGTGAGGGCGAACATACACAATATTACCTGTCCCTTAAGTTCATACAGAAGCTACTCAGTTCATTTATATTAATCAACCACTTATTGGGATCATTTTGGCCCAGGACAGACTTCATCTAAATTAATTGTTTCAACTGTAGTTAATATAAAAGCAAATTATAGACCCCTGAAAATCTAGTCTGACATGCGAAACAACCATCTACCATGCCAGCTTCCACACCCCGTCTTCTATTTAAAGAGGCCACTATGTGTGCAGTGGAGCAAACTAGAGACCAATCTGTTTTCACAAGAACTAAATTAATTCTTGGAATATAAAGAGGCTATTTGTGGCACCTTGTGGTCCAATCTTATTCATATTCCTTTATTCGATTTTAGATAACTAGATTTATATCTGTATTATGTCTAGTACTTTGTGATTCCTTGTAGTGGCAGGTATCGGTGAGGGAGGTGCTCGTGTCTACAGAGACTGAAAGTCAGACAAGTTTGTCAACATTCCAGACCTCCATGTTTTGACTGAATGGAATGTGTCTGGATCATGTGACATGCTTGTGTTCTCAGATGTAAAATGAAAACTGCTTAATCTTAATATCAGGTTTTAAAAAGCATAGCTACATGTGGCTCTCTGAGGTTTCTACATTATTTTTCCTATGTTAAAAGGTTGTTAAAGTACTATGGGACATATTGTGATTTGTGAATATGGTCTATTTGATTGATGATTGATTGACTTTTCAATAAATGAGAGCTGGTGTAATGACTCTTCATATCCTAATGGCTCTGCAAGCTCTGCTGTTGTATTTGTATCTACATCACGTACATTACGATATGTGCTTCAAGACTGCTGATGGTCTGTGTATTGTTCTTCCGGTCTGACTCTAAGGAATTTCCCTTCCTAAATTAATTTGAGTGTAAGAGATGGGGAACAAAATCCTTGATCCTTGTAGCAGTTAATTCTCAAGTTCAGCTGAAACTGAGGAATGTCCAACTGTAACAGACAAGCCCAATATTTCTAAGGAGACATGAAACCATGTACTGGGTTTCATTGCATGTAAGTTTTAGATTTCAGACAATTTGGGAACATTCTTGTTTTATACTTGCTATAAATATATGGTCAAGTATAAATATAACTTAAATGTATGTTTACTATTGTGACCACGTGTGTGTGTGTGTGCTTGAGGGAGAGAGAGATCCACATTTTCTTGTTACACTAGGGGCATGCCAGACGTCATCCATACACATCTGTCCTTCAGCCTTGCCACCTGTCACACCCTGACACAAAACAAACCAACCCTAACTGGAGGCCAGAGCATACCATACATAATTGACATATGTGGGGTGACTACATGTAATGCAGATAATTGTGGGACTCAATTCTAAATAAATTCTTATAATGTGCCTTGCTTAACGTTACCAGATATTTTCTTTGTAATGAAATGTTTTAGATTTTTTGTGACTGTTTCAGTCTAGAGTTGAGCAGGACTAACAATAAGAAGACAAACTAAATAAATTACTTAAGAGAAGAGAAGAGAAGAGAGAAGAGTAGAGACTCTAGTAACAGGTTGGCTCACTAACTTGACTGGTTGACATAGCTCGAATTCCTCCTTGCATACACACTACATATCTCTGCTACACTCTCTAACTCAGTTTCCAGGGGAAGAAGCACAAAAGCAAACACATCAAGTTGAGGTGTAAGTCAGGTCTGAATTCATTAAATCTGAGTGAGGTAGTTTCCTGCGTTCATCTGGCCACAGGATAACTGAGGCCACAGTATGTATATAGTAAGTACATTTCTGCTTACATGTTACTAAATGAGGCCCAATGTCTCGCTCTTTCTCCTGAGCTTCTGTTCCCTGCACTCTTTCTATGGGCTGTGGCACAATGGGCCTAATTTACTAACATGTGTGGAGAAATGTTCTTACTCTGTGCAGAAAATAAGTACCTGCGCAAAATTGCTGCCGGATTCATGACATGTGTGCACCAGCCTACTTTGTTCGCACTATCATGCATATGTTTGTTAATCAGAGTCCTTTTAAATTAACAGGCGCTTGTCCGCTCTCTGCAATTAGTATACTGCAACACCACATATTGACGAATCCCAGATTTGTGCATCACGATTTGTGTGTACGCATTGTGAGTAAATGAGACCCAATGTCTCCCTCTTTCCCTCCATGCTTTGTGTCCATCTTTTCATCTGACCTATCACTTTTCCCTAGCAGCTCATCTTGGAACAAGGCACAATTTACTATTGCAGCATTAATCTATACTTAAATAAACCATAATCAATCAATCAATCAATCAAATTTTATTTGTATAGCCCATATTCACAAATAACATTCATCTCATAGGGCTTTAACAGGGTGTGGCATCCTCTGTCCTTAACCCTCAGCAAGAGTGAGGAAAAACTACTAAATGAATAATGAACTACTGTTGCACCTAATCAATAATACCAATAAGAACTGATATATTTCTTTATTGTTGTTGTCTAAAAATTTAATAAGTCTGCATTGTGAACCACAGGTACATTCATGCCTGCTCTTTAACTTTTCCAGGGTAATTTGATGTCAAAAATGTAATTTGTTCTACAGAAAGAAGATTTCTTCCCAGTGAGACATTTGCCATTGATGGCATTGAAGCTACTTCAGGATTGTGCCAAAACCATTACCCATTACCGGTGCACAACTTTAAAACGTATATAGGCTTGTCCAAAGAACTAACCTAGGGTGGGGGTGTTACGCACTCCCAGCTTCCTGTGCTTTCCCTCCCCCAAGGCTGAGGGGGAAGGGTCTAGAAGATGCTAACTCTTTCTCCCAGCAGCAACAGTGGCAGTGGCAGCAGGATGATGATATGATAAAGATGTTACATAATGTGGTTCTGGTTCTTTGGGTTTCTTACTGTTTGAGGAGAAGTTCTTGAAGACCAGACCGGCTTTATTTCTAGTTTGGGTTTACCTTCGGGAGTATAACCTTAAGGAAGGAAACTCTGGTTCCTAAAGTTGCTATGGGCTGGCCCGGAAGGGAATAAACTTGGTCCTTTTGCGGATCTAAGTACTCGGTTTGCTTCCGTGGCCAAAAAGTTGAGCAAGGCATACATTTTCTGCTCTGGACCCGCTGTCTCAGATGGCACTGGGCAGCTGCAGCAGAGGGCACGTCAGGATGAGCTTGGGTCAGGTCAAAACTCATCATTTTATCTATAGCTAAATTATAATTAATTGTTAAATGTTCTTCATTTAGGCTTTCATTAAAAAAATAAAATAAAAATATTCCTCTGACAAAAGGGCACTGTTGGGGGAGGGGCACCTCCGTCAGAGAGTCTGTTCTGGCCAGCTCTGCCTGTGCAAGCCTCTGGTCCCATATTGCTATGGACTTTGATACTGGTCTCGCCACTTCCCAAGGTAACAAGGTGTTAACCTCCAAAAGTTTACCATTGCCTCAGAGACCACAGAACGGTGCAGAATGTGTATCATCTCCATAGAATTCGTCCGGAAACCATTTCAGACCTGGCCGACTTGCAGGGTTGGATTATGCCTACAAGTCTCTACCAGTGCAGCGCCAAGAAAAAACCCATTTGATAGCTCTTTGAGATATATTCCACTGCCATTTCCCTCTCAAGAGGAGGACTTATGAGTACAAATGGTCCAGACCCACCTTTGTCGATGCTGCCGGTTGTGGCAAGATACTTGTGTCTTGCCACAACCGGCACTCCCACTTGTACCTAGGTTGTACACACATAATAAATTGGCAGTTGAAAAAAATATCAATGGTTAATAATACTTAAAGGACCCATCGTAGGCCCATTTTACCACAGTTGATATGGCTCCTTGGGGTCTTAATGAAATGTCTGTAACATTTTTTGGTCAAAATACCACAAGGATCATTTAAAACAGCACCCTTCTTACCCTGTCTAAAACAGCCCTCCTCAGATTGAGCTGTTTTGAGTGCCCCCCCCCTCTCACCGCCTTCACGTCTTAAATCTTCCCTTAGCATATTTAAGGTTGTTAAAATAATTTTAAGTCACTGTCCTACACATATATTTCTGTATCAGTTTGTTGTGTTTCTTCATTGAAGCTACAATTTTTTAAAACTATTTCACCTTCTGATAAAGATGTACATTATTTAAATACGTGCATTGGATATGTGTGTATACACTATATAATTGTATGTGTATATTTATTCATACAGGGCATATATTCTGATCGCGCGCACATACAAAGACACACACACAGACACAGGGATCGTTGGGGGCTAGAGCTCTGGAGGCTAATAGTGCTGAAAGTATTGCGGCGAAATGCACTTAAACCCCAGGTATGAGTTTATTTTAAAGCGAGCGACAGAGGCGACAACGAGCTGCTGGTGACCGTCACCGTCAGCGGAGATGTTGTCCGCTGACCGGTTCCCAAGCACGGGTACCATGCATCCAGAGACCGGGGGGGGTGGGGGTTGTCCTGGAACACGTTCCAGTGCTATTTTCTAACAAAGACAGACACACACAGAAGCAGGGGTTAATTTGTGCCGGATCCTGCCGGAACATGATCCGGCACCTCTTGGTTTTGGCCTGCCCGTGTTCCGGGACTTATTTGGGCTGATCCGGTACCTCTCGTATAGAAAAAAATATTAATACAGAGCTGCCAACTCTCACGCTTTCGGCGTGTGACACACATCCAATTTCTCACGCCAAAAAAAAGTGATTTCTTACAAGTGGCCAATACGTCGATCGCGAAGGCAGTGTGGGCCGGCACGCCCCCAACAAGCTGGCTTGATTTCACAGCAGGATTCAGAAGGAGAGGAGAACGCTTCGAGTGGAGAAGAGTGTGGGACGTCCAGCGACAGGTCAGGGATGGGATGCACACTGACAGCAGCTCAGTTCAAGGTGAAACAGACTTACTACCCCTGGCTTCTTATGGAAAATTCAGGTTTGGGCTGTACAACGTGTAAGGCGGTGGGGACTTTGGGGCCAGAGAAGACGGGGGGGATGAAACTCGCAAAAGAGTGGGTCTCATGCACAGTAACCTCATCTGCTCCAGATATTAAAAAACAGCAGCGCGCACTCAGAAAAAAAGTATTTATGTTTTACAAGGTAGATCTATGTTGAGAAATTAATTGCTGACTGTAAGTCCCACCTGTGTTAATGTGGGCATTTGTCTAATTGTAAATTATTGTCATAAAATGTATACCATTGATATTATTTGAAATTAAGGCTTGTAAGTCCCACAGCATTGTCAGTGGGCATTTGCATGTTTTTTTTCAGAACCGTTTTCTGTATGCGTTCCGGGACCTGTGCCCGTCTCGTCATCCCTGCGCTGTCATATGTACTTTGCGTTCCGGCACCTTGTGATTTACAAATTAAGCACTGCACAGAAGCTATGACTCGGGTTAGCCTCCGAGTGCATTGTTTTCTATGTGTGTGACCGGGGCGCCACACACACACAAACTACTACTCAGAGTATTGTTGCAACTTGAAAACACAAACTAGCAGCAAATAGCGTTAGCTCGCTGCTGCTACACGTAAAGCATTTAAGTGGCCGCAGCGGCAGAGACATGGTCCCCAACACCAGCTCGTCCCCGCAGATAACACCGGCACCTCTATGGAGCTAACACCGGCACGTTCCCGCAGATAACACCGGCACCTCTATGGAGCTAACACCGGCACGTTCCCGCAGATAACACCGGCACCTCTATGGAGCTAACACCGGCACGTTCCCGCAGATAACACCGGCACCTCTATGGAGCTAACACCGGCACGTCCCCGCAGCTGGCACCGGTTCGTGCAGCTCGGGGTGCGTGGAGCTAATTTGTACGGGACGCAGCTCTCTCCCCCACTCCTCCGCTGCGCCGCCCGGGCATTACAGGAGAGGCTGCCCGCTGAACGAGTGTTCAAGTCTCCGGCTGCCTCGTAGCTGTGCTTGAACACTCGTAGCACAAACTAACCAACCTAGCGTTAGCCCGCTGATGCTAACCGTTGCAGGACACACAGGCTGGAGATTTGTCACAGATCGATAATGATCAAGGATGAAAATGAGACATACCCTGCAGACGTGGGGAACCCTGAGCTGGTGAGACATGTCCGGCTCTCAGGTGTATGAAGTCAGCGCCAGCCGGGCACTGATCGCTATGAGGCTAGCTATTGACGGTAGCTTACATGTCAACATCAATTACCGAAACAAAACAACAGCTTTTCTATTTGAAGACACTCACTGCGACACAAGACACGCACTGTCAACGCTCCCCTGTCCGTGGGCAGATCCATCAGGCGGCTGCTGCTAACGTAAACAAACACCGACAGGTCCACCAGAAGCGAGGGGGCTTAGGCTCATCACTTACCCCGACCGCAGGCTCTGGTTCTCGGCCAGATCTCCACCTCTCACCCCGCTCACCGGCTGTTTAGCATCGCCCCTCAGCTAGCTTCCTAGCTAACACCAGCCGGCTCGAGCTGAGGACGTTGTGACTCGTAACGTAGCCCGGTCTCCTCCTCCACCCGATCTACGCCTCCGCTATGCAGTTTATGACGCCAGAACCAATCGTATTCCCATAGGACGCACTCTAGAGTATAGGTTCTGACATAGAGGAACCACAACAAATCGCGGGAGTTGTTTTTTTCCAGAGTTTTTGGGACGGTAGACATGCCCGATACCCAAACTAACGTGTAGAAGCACTACAAAAGTGGATTTTTCATAATATGTCCCCTTTAATCTAATTAAATTTGTTTATGTAATTCAGCCACTCTCTTTCTCTATCTTTCTGTTTCTTCTGGTATTCCTCTCTGTCCCCCTCTCACAACAAATTTCTGTATTACATTGTTTCAAAATAAAAGCATTCAAAGTGGTGGGACGCCACAGCAGATTGGAATTTCATCTAAATTAATGTTTGGAGTTTGACTCGTACTGCAGACTACAAGTCAGTTTATGCTAGCCTTAATGCTTTGATCTTGATCAGTCTTTAGTCTGTCTCTTGTGCAGTGTCCTCGTCAAATACTCACAAAATCCCTGGTTTCATTCCAGACTATGTTTTTGCATATCAACTCCCTCTCTCTCACCCAATGTTTCCTCTTGCTACACTGCGAAATGTGTTTCACAATGTTATGGAATGTAATTATAAATCCCTACAGTACTATTTTAAGTCTCAGTATCAGGTATCAATGACAGACTGCACACGTAAGATTCATAATTATTTAGCAGGATGTATGAGTTGTTTTGAGGTCCTTATTATTTCAGTCAATGTTGAGCATTGGGGACATTTTCAAAAATCTAAAGCATTTTGTCTGAAACAAAGTCTCTTTTGTGCTAGGTAATCCACAGAACACACTGAAGTTTTCGGTGTCTTTATTTTAAGCAGACTAGTTTCTTTGAAAACTGTCTCTGGTATGTTTGGGGAGAGCTCAACAACCTCTGGTAAATCTGCCCTGTGTAGTGGTTTTCAAAAAGATAATTTCAAATGCTTCTGGTCACTCCCAAAATGTTACTCCACAAAAAGTAGTAAACTATTACCAGATAACTCAAAGTGGTTTAAAAAATCTAAAAGGCCTTTATTTAAATGGGCTTTCAAAAACACCACGCCTATCATTTAAGGATGAAGGCATTAACCAATACGCATTGGTGTATTCTAAAGCTTCAGAGCATTTAAATGAAGGCTTTTTACATTTTTCCAACCACTTTGAGTGCCTGGAACTGGATTCTTCGTGCCATTATTTTTAGGACATATGATTTCCTCAAAATTCTTAGTAATTCCTTCCATGAGCACCAGTAGTTTGAGGAACAACAGCAGCGCTCCTGCCACCTTTTTCTATTAATAGATGGTGTAATGGGCGGCTGTGGCTGAGGAGTAGAGTGGTCGTCCTCCAACCTGAAGGTTGAACCATCTGAACCATCTGCATGCCGAAGTGTCCTTGGGCAAGATGCTGAACCCCCAATGCCCCCCCCCCTTAGAATAACAAAGTGCTGGGGTAGATGCACTGTATGAATGTGTGTGTGAATGGGTGAATGTGAAACTGTAATGTAAAGCGCTTTGAGTGGTCATCAAGACTAGAAAAGCGCTATATAAATACAAATCCATTTACAATTTAATGGAGTTGGAGCCTTGGCTATACAGCTGCTGATGATCGACCAGCTGCCTTTATAAGCTCCACCACTGCTCTCAGTCTTCGCCGGACTTTAGACTAAGTTACCATAAGTAATGCCAGCCCCAATCTTTAGTAAAGAGATTAGAAGATTCTGAACTTCCGTTTTTTCTGTGTCCTGACTTTCCCTGTTTCCCTGCCCAGGATCAACAGATCGACATTAGCCCAGACTCCAGCCTACCTGTTCCACACGGACATTCAAATAAACCATGTTTGACTTGCCTTCTGCCTCAGCCTCTGCCTCTGCATCAAAAGCCTGGTCTTAACAGTTACTAAGTATCTATCATGGTTATCTGTTTTAGTTCACCGTTTCCTTTTTTTTTGTAGTTTTGATGTCCCTCATGTGTCTCAGTTATATTTACTTCCTGCCTTTGTGTTTGTCTCGAGTTTTGAATTGTCTCACCTGGTCTGTCTGTAATACCTTTTTCCAGTTGTCATTAGTTCAGTTTGCATAAAAGTCAACTCATCCGTTCTCTATCTGTCGAGTTGTCTGCTTTGTCCCTGCCTGTTTGTATTCTGATCCTTCTTGTTTTCCCTGACCAGTTTGTGTTCTATTTAATCCTGTGTGTACCCCTTAGTTTGTTTTATTCTAATAATAACAATATCAGGACCCATTGACTTTGTAAATGTGATCTTTACATTTTCAGATTTGTTTTTAGAAAAGTTTAAAGGGATGTTGTAATTATACAACATGCCTTTCCAAGGTTAAGCCATAGTTTAGAAAAATGCATTAACCCTTTCTCTTTTGTCATCACCAAGACTAAATTTGGAGAAGATAAGATTGATATATTTTTTCTTGAGGGGCGGCTGTGGCTGAGGGGTAGAGTGGTCGTCCTCCAACCTGAAGGTCGGCAGTTCGATCCCCAGTCTGACACATCTGCATGCCGAAGTGTCCTTGGGCAAGATGCTGAACCCCGAATGGCCCCCTATAGAATAATAAAGTGCTGAGAATAGATGCACTGTATGAATGTTTGTGTGAATGGAAGAATGTAAAACTGTACTGTAAAGCGCTTTGAGTGGTCATCAAGACTAGAAAAGCGCTATATAAATACAAAACTATTTACCATTTGAGGCATCACAGTAGAACCAACAGTGACTCAACTGACTCCCAGTTACACACACTTAGACGCGCATTAACTCTTTTTGCTGGCTCTTTATGTCATGTCAGTCCAAGTCCTCCCTATTCCTATTTTCCTTACATTCCTATGTACATTCCATCATCACTGAAAGGAGGGTCGAAAGATGGAACAGGGGTGGTAAGGTCAGGGGAGGGGTGGAAAGGTCAAAGGAGGAGTGGAGGGAGAATAAGATGGAGGGAAAGAGGTGAGGAAGAATGGGAGTGTTAAAGCCGCTTAGCTCATCATTGAAGCACGCTACAATATAAATAAAAAAACATAAACAGATAATGTAATGGTATAATAAAACTAACAAACCATGAATCAGCTCATAAAATAGTTTTACATGGCACAGAGTAGGTTCGCAGGCTGAAGGGCCCTATGAAGGGCATTCACTATAAATATATTCTATGTTTTGAGAGCTTCCCTAATTTTGGAGTGTGTAATGTACTTAGATTTCTTATCTATAATTAAGGATGGTTTATGATTGAACTTAGATTTATGAATGCTTTAGATTAACGACGGATGTATTTGTCTACCATTACTCCATAATACAAGATACATTTGGTCGAATTTGTAGTATGCAATATGACAATAATGTTGGGATAAATTTAAACTAACAATTGGTAAGTTCTGTGTGTCAAATCCTTAATCAAGGTGAATCCAATTGAAGCTACAGGAGTTGCAGAAAAGTCAAAAACTGGGACCGAACAGTATATTTGGCTTGATGAGGACTCGGAAGGGTAACCTCTCCCAAAAAAGAGAAATGTAGAGAAACTGAAGCAGTTGTCAGGCCACTACCACCATCCACATACATCATGGAAGATGAGGGGGGAGAAAAAAATATCCTAACATTAAATAGGTACTTTTAAGTAGCACAACACTAACACCAATAAATATAATATATACAAATAATAATTTTAAATAATTCCCCAAAATACGCTGGGTGAAATGAAAGTTAATATCGCAGTGTTGGGCCAAAACCTGACCACATGTTTCTTTGTTCTGGGGCCGGTTTTTCAAAAGTTTTAATCTGGATCAAACTGATCCAGATTTGGTAATCTCGTTTTCTGCTATCCAGGATTACGTAATCCATTTTATTTTTATGCTGTTTTTTCAAAGCAATGTGGGATTGGATTACTCTGATCCGGATTCAAACTTTTCAGGATTACCAAATCTGGATTACCTGTGGTCTAAATGGGACTATCACAATGTAGCTATGTAAAGAACAACAGGTAGAATAGTGTGGGGTCACTCCATTATGCTTTATTTGAACAGAAGATAGGACTGAAAGGAACAGCAAACAAACAATATAAACAGAACATCACGACCAGGTGCAAAGTCCCTCTCTGTGATGACGTCCCTGATGCACCTGAGCCCATTGGAGACACTGACCAACCTCCGGCATTCTGTCAGAATGAGGGCCCGACTGGACGACCAATAAGAGATGCAAATGTTAGATACTATTTTTGATAAGTCCATGACTGATGATTGTGTCAGTGTGATTAATGTTTAATGAACAAAGACAGAATTTATTATTTGAGTTCAATATTGACAGCTGTTTGGGGGATTATTTTATGGGGCCGAAATATTTATAATTTATAATTTGCTGTACTGAAAGGTTGCTAGCCTACATAGCTTACCTACTTTATGTACTTCCTGTTGAACAATTCAAGTGAAATTGATGAATAAATATAAATACTGTAAAATGCATGATACAAATGTTGTATTATTTAACTAACCAATTTGAGTTACCTAGTTTTATTACTGATATCCACCATGAATCCACCCTCCTGCTGGGATCAGTTTAATCCTGTTTTTTGGGATCAAACTGATCCCAATCCTACCAAAAAGTTTTGAAAAACCCAAACTCAAGGTTCGATCCGGTTCAACAACAAGATTAGATTACGTGATCCAATCCAACTTCTGAATCCTTTTTTTCTTTTGAAAAACCCATTTTCAAGATTTGATCCAATCCGATAGCTGTAATCGGATCAGGGGCCGGTTTTTCAAAAGTTTTAATCTGGATCAAACTGATCCAGATTTGGTAATCTCGTTTTCTGCTATCCAGGATCACGTAATCCATTTTATTTTTATGCTGGTTTTTCAAAGCAATGTGGGATTGGATTACTCTGATCCGGATTCAAACTTTTCAGGATTACCAAATCTGGATTACCTGTGGTCTAAATGGGACTATCACAATGTAGCTATGTAAAGAACAACAGGTAGAATAGTGTGGGGTCACTCCAATATGCTTTATTTGAACAGAAAATAGGACTGAACGGAACAGCAAACAAACAATATAAACACAACATCGCGACCAGGTGCAAAGTCCCTCTCTGTGATGATGTCACTGATGCACCTGAGCCCATTGGAGACACTGACCAACCTCCAGCATTCTGTCAGAATGAGGGCCCGACTGGACGACCAATAAGAGATGCAATTGTTAGATACTATTTTTGATAAGTCCATGACTGATGATTGTGTCAGTGTGATTATTGTGACAACCCTGGATATGTCTGCTGTGTTTGTGGATGTGTTCTCTGTCAGGTCCCTGTAGGCGGAGTCAGACCTCAGTCAGTTTAAGGAACAAGGACAGAATTTATTATTTGAGTTCAATATTGACAGCTGTTTGGGGGATTATTTTATGGGGCCGAAATATTTATAATTTATAATTTGCTGTACTGAAAGGTTGCTAGCCTACATAGCTTACCTACTTTATGTACTTCCTGTTGAACAATTCAAGTGAAATTGATGAATAAATATAAATACTGTAAAATGCATGATACAAATGTTGTATTATTTAACTAACCAATTTGAGTTACCTAGTTTTATTACTGATATCCACCATGAATCCACCCTCCTGCTGGGATCAGTTTAATCCTGTTTTTTGGGATCAAACTGATCCCAATCCTACCAAAAAGTTTTGAAAAAACCAAACTCAAGGTTCGATCCGGTTCAACAACAAGATTAGATTATGTGATCCAATCCAACTTCTGAATCCTTTTTTTCTTTTGAAAAACTCATTTTCAAGATTTGATCCAATCCGATAGCTGTAATCGGATCAGATTACTTTTGAAAAACCGGCCCCTGGAGACAAAGGAGAGCTTCCAGAGTGGTCATTTATTTGCTCCTCCTCTGTGTGTCTCTATCATTCAAGCTGTGCACTGCCAACTCAATCATACACGCTGCCATCTCCTCTGGCTCTATATGCATTTTCTAAGTTTATAATTTCAGTTTTCCTAGTCTGAGTTTACACACATGTCCGATGGCACTATTATTGTGTGTGTCTGTATGTGTCTGCATGTCAGCGAGAGGAAAAGAGTGAGTGGAACTGGCTGATGAATGCAACCACTGCTCTGAATAAAAATGTTACTCATTGAAGAAAAGTATCAATCATTATGTGATGAGCTGTGTTGATATTGCGTTTGATGCACAGATCTGGGATTCATCAATATGAACTTATCTAAATTTATTGTACTCTGGGAAGAATTTCGAACTGCCTCAGACCATGCGTACTCATTAATTATGAATGCCTGACTCTCCTGGAAAATGTAGACAAACCCTTTTGACAAAATGCACAATATATTAAAATTAAAAAGTAGATGCACAGCAACAATTTAATCTACAAATGCATAGACCAAATGTATAAAAAAAAGTGTCATAATCGTGGGATCAGACTGGGGATATTGAAATTGTGTAGGTCAGTCACCTATGAAGACAATCATCATTTACCCCCAACCCTACATTGAACACAACAAACAGCGGCGTCAATCTGATCACATGTCATGATTTCAGCGACGATTTTGCGCACACACTTATTTTCTGCAGAGGGTAATAACATTTCTGCACACATGTTAGTAAATGAGGCCCATTGTGAGCAGCGGAGTTGTGTGTGTGTGTGTGTGGCTGTGCCGTTACCCTAGTTATGCAATTATTTGTATATAATCAACAGCTTAGAGACATCAACTTGGCCCTGGTATAATGTTATTACTAGAAATTTCAACTGTACTAGAATTGTTTTAGGAACCAGCACAAAATGTGACAGAGCAGGCGGACAATGATCTGAATATCTTACATTTTTTATGTAGGGCAGCAGGGCTCCATCTGGTTGGCAAAATATTTTGACATTGAAGACCATTTATTGCAGTCCAAGCAGTCTATTGTGATATCGGACTGACTGTAAATTAAAGAGATACACTGTGCAGCCCGTTTGTCTAGGCTTTAAAACCCGTAGGCATGAAATCAGTTAATCAGTCATGTTTTCCCTGCTCTAAAGCTAAATCAGGTTTATGATCAAATTTTGCAACAATTCTAATATTAATGTTTATGAGGTCAGATTGGGATAAAGTGTACACTTGTTTTGCTCTTTCACAATGCAACCATTCAATCACTGGAGGAGAGGGGTATTACCCAGTTAAAAACGTACTGAAAAGCAAAAGGCTGAAAGTTTGTTTTGTTGTACTTTTAGGTCAAAAGTCAATCAGTCAATCAATCAAATGTTATTTGTATAGCCCATATTCACAAATTACAATTCATCTCATAGGGCTTTAACAAGGTGTGGCATCCTCTGTCCTTAACCCTCAGCAAGAGTAAGGAAAAACTACTAAAAACCCTTTTAACAGGGTAAAAATAAGTAGAAACCTCAGAGAGAGCCACATGTGAGGTATCCCTCTCCCAGGACGGACAGAAGTGCAATAGATGCCACGTGTAGAAAACATTCATCATTAAAGTCTTTAGCGGCATTGATGCAGTCCCGCTGCAATCACAGTCCATGGTCGGCAACCAGCAGGACCACGATCCACCATCCAGACCAGAGGCCACTCCAGTCCTCAGTCACCATCCACCGCCGCCAACCAGGACCCACCACGAGCCACCGCCACGGTCCTGGTCCACCTCCTTTACCCAGTGCCAACGCGACACAGGGTCCGCCACCAGCACCACGATCAGCCCACACGACACAGAATCCGCCACACTCTGGGTCCACCACTGCGACCCCCGATGCCCGATCCACAAACAGCAATCCATGGTGCGGCCACAGAGGCCCTGGATCTGCGGGTGATAAAGCAAAGGGATTCCGGGGAAAGGGATGGAGAAGAGGAAGGAGAAGCTGGAAAAAGAAGCTCCGTGTGTCATAAAATAGAACAAGCTACGTTCTGCCGCACTAATTAGCTCTAACTATAAGCTTTATCAAAAAGAAAGGTTTTGAGCCTACTCTTAAATGAGCAGATGGTGTCTGCCTCCCGAACTGAAATTGGTAAATTATTCCACAAGTGAGGGGCTTGATGGCTAAAAGCTCTGGCTCCTACTCTACTTTTAGAGACTTTAGGGGCGACAAGTAGGCCGGAATTCTGGGAGCGGTGTGCTCTAGTGCAGTGGTCCCCAACCTTTTTCGCGCTGCGGACCGGTTAGATGTCAGACGGACCGGCCGTTAAGGTGTGTCTACGGAGCCTCACTGCGGAGTCCCTCTGGTACGGCCTCTGGTGACAGCGGTAGATAACGAAATTTTGAGAGGTTTTTTTTTGGTTATTTAAAATAAAAAATTAATTCGTTGATTAAAAAAAATTCCACCGAAGTCACTACAGATATGTCGGAAATGGCAACAGAGTTGTTAGTGCTGTTGTGGCGATCTCAGGGTATTCTGCCGTGACTTTATCCGGGACACCGGCAGAGTTGTTTTCTCAAAAATACTTTTAATGCCGCCGTCATTTGCGACCTCCAGCAGCTGTTCTTCTTCTTAAACAGACATGCTGGATTCACCTGGTTTGTTGACAAATGGGTCCGACAAATACAGTGTGGGTTTGTGTTCAGCGAAAAAGTGACGTGACCGAGACAAGCATCTTGAAATGCGTAAAGCATGAGTCATAAAGGAGAGGATCCGGTAATGACCGGATTATGAATAAAACAGAAAAAATGTAAGCTGTTAATTCTTTCTGTGCGGCCCGGTACCAAATGACCCACGGACCGGTACCAGGCCACGGACCGGGGGTTGGGGACCACTGCTCTAGTGGGTTTATAAGGTACCATCAGCTCTTTAAGGTAAAAAGGCGCTATATTATTAAGGGCCTTGAAGGTGAGGAGGAGAATTTTAAATTCTATTCTATATTTAACTGGAAGCCAGTGTAGCGAAGCTAATACCGGAGAAATGTGCTATCTTTTCTTTGTTCTTGTCAGGACAGTTGTAATGTCCAAAATAAAAATACTAACTCGATTTAAATCTCCACAACTTCAAACTGTAAAGTCATTAGACCACAGGTTTGGTTATAATGGTAAAATTGCTATGTTTTTCAGAAAATAATCGAAGTTGGTCTGGTGGAAGGGCTGTCTATCTGGTTTGTGGAATGACTCTTAGATTTATTTGATTTTTCTAAAATTACTTAATGTTTACTCCAGTATTAATTATTAATAATATGTTGTTTGTATTATATACATACACCGCCGTTTAAAAGTTTGGGGTCACCCAGACAATTTCTTGTTTTCCATGAAAACTCACACTTTTATTTGTGTAGTGTAGAAATAATGATTTTTATTTGAAATATTAATGTCACACCGTGGTGAGGTCTGTCTTGTCTTGGGTTTTTGTCTCGTAACTTCCTGTTTTATTTTGAAATCCTAACTCTCCTCTCGTTTCAGGTCACTTGCCCTTCCTCATGTTACATTACATTACATTTCATTTAGCTGACGCTTTTATCCAAAGCGACTTACAATAAGTGCATTCAACTCCAAGGGTACAGACCCGGGACAACAAGAATCAAGAAAGTTCAATTTCTTCAAAATAAAGCAAAACTACAAAGTGCTATAAGTAAGTGCCATTTCAGTGCTACTAAAGAAGGGGGCGTTTTCTCCTGATGTTGTACAGCATGAATCTACAGGACCGTGTTGTTGCAGTAATGTTGGCAGTAAGGGAGAGTTTGCTATCTAGTGTCACACCCAGGTTCCTAGCGGTCTGAGTGGGGGTTAATACGGAGTTGTCAAAGTTAATAGTCAGGTCGTGGATGGGAGAGTCTTTCCCTGGAAGGAAAAGTAAATAAGATGGGTAAGAAACGGAAGAAGGTCAGGAGCGATAGACTGGAGAATGTGAGAAGGGATGGGGTCAAGGGGGCAGGTGGTCGGACGGGCGGAGGTTACCAAGGTCAGAACTTGATTGGGAGACAGGGGGGGTGAAAGAGGAGAGCGAAGGGGATGAAGATGAAGTACACTGGAAGTGTAGTTATAGAAGGAGGATCAGGAAATGAGGAGCGTATTTCATCTATCTTTTTTGTAAAGTAGTTGGCAAAGTGACTTGGTAGAAGAAGGAGGGGGACTGGGGGGGTCAAGGAGGTTGGAAAAGATGGAGAAGAGTTTGTTGGGGTTAGAAAATGAGGATTGAATTGCAGTTTGGTAAAAAGTGCTTTTGGCTGTGGAAATTGAGGCAGAAAAAGAGGAGAGAAGAGACTGATAAGCAAGCAGGTCGTCCAGGTGTTTGGATTTCCGCCATTTCCTTTCTGATGCTCGCATAGTGGCTCTGTTGGCACGCACCGAGTGAGACAACCACGGAGCTGGGGAGGACTTGCGGACCTGTCGTGACGTGAGAGGACAGAGAGAGTCAAGAGAGGAGGACAGAGTAGAAAGGAGAATGCTTGTGGCAGAGTTAGGATGCATGAGTGAGAAAGAGTCAGTGGAAGGGAGGGCTGATAGAACAGAGGAGGCTAGAGAGGCAGGAGAGAGGGAACGAATGTTGCGACGGACAGGTACAGACTCTGTGGATGTGGTAGGGTTGTCGGTTTGAGATAGTGGGAGAGAGTAAGAGATAAAGAAGTGGTCGGAGACATGTAGTGGGGTTACAGTGAGATTAGAAGTTGAACAGTTTCTGGTGAAAATATAGTCCAGGTGGTTACCGGCTTTGTGAGTAGGAGGGGAAGGAGTGAGTGAGAGAGCAAAAGAAGACAGTAAAAGTAAAAGATCAGAAGACTTGTCTGTCTGGATGTTAAAGTCACCCAGAAGGATAAGTGCAGGGCCATTTTCTGGGAAGTTTGACAGGAGGACATCTAATTCCTCCAAGAAATCTCCCAAAGAACCTGGTGGACGGTAGAGAAAAACAATAATTAATTGTACCGGTTGAGTAACAGTTACAGCGTGAAATTCAAAAGATGTTGGGGTAAAAAGTGGAAGAGAGTAGAGAGATAAACTCCATTTGTGGGAAATGAGTAAACCTGTACCGCCACCCCTACCAGTGGGTCTTGGTGTGTGGGTGAAAGTGAAGGCAGAGGAGAGAGCAGCTGGGGTGGATGTGTTGTCCGGTGTGATCCAGGTCTCAGTGAGAGCAAGGAAATCAAGCGATTGCTGTGTAGCAAAGCCAGAGATGAAGTCTGCCTTGCGGGTAGCTGACTGGCAGTTCCATAGGCCCCCTGTGACAAGGTGTTGGGTATGTGTGGAGCGGGTGGGATAGATAAGACAGGAAAGGTTACGGTGTTGGTGTGAACGAGTACGAGGCCTATAGTATCTACGAGTAGAAATGCGCACAGAAATTATACACATTTTAAAAATAAAAATGCAGCTTTATACTCAGCCTCCCCGAAGACTCCAACGAAAGACTCCTTTGTCTTTATCCTCCGAGTCTTCATACGATGAGTCTTCACAGACGCTTAAGCTGATGCTCCAAACACTTCCTGGTTTTAAACCAGAGTTGACGATGGGTGGCTACAGCTGTGCTGACCACTCCCCCTGCTCATGAGCCAATCAGGCACCACCTGGTGTTAATGGCCCAGCAGCAGATACTCAACAGAATTTAATAACAAAAGAAACGTGTTCCTTTAATCAGTGAGTTTCACTTAATCTCCTATTTGTCCAGAAACTATTTCTGGATTTAACTATTTACCTCAGCAGGTAGAAGGTAAAATAGAATTTAGTTTTAACAGAATTGGAATAAAAAGAAAGCAATTTAACCTTAACTGGTTCCTATTTTAACTCTCTATCACCTGAGTGAAACTAGAGGCAGTAAACAAAGAATTATTAAACAAACAAAGAAGCTCCTGTCTCATATAATTCCAGGTGAAACCAAACAGTTGAAACTATCAATCTAGTTAACCTAAGACAGCAGATACAACAGTCAATTAGCAGAGAAGTTTATTTAAAGAATCTACTTAGCTTGAAATCCAAGAAGTCCAGGAGAATGATGGCCCTGAATTCAAAATGCACACTAATTTTTTGGTTGTGAGCCAGGTTTAAATCACTATCTCAGCTGTGCTGACCACTCCCCCTGCTCATGAGCCAATCAGGCACCACCTGGTGTTAATGGCCCAGCAGCAGATACTCAGATGCTGCGGAAGACTTTCGACCCGGTAACGACCGACCGGGAGAGGCCTGGGGAGCTGAGCGGGCTGAGACAGGGCAGCGAATCCGTGTGTGATTACGCCATCCGTTTCCGCACTTTGTCGGCGGAGAGTGGCTGGAATGCAACAGCTTTATACGACGTGTTTCTGAAGGGGCTGGCAGCTCCTATCCAAGACCTTCTGGTTCCCTTGGACCTACCTACAGATCTCAACTCACTCATCGCACTCGCAATCCGGACAGACAACAGAACCCGTCAACTCAGGCAGCAACGTCTCCCGAGACCCACAACGATGGAGAGACCCCTACGCACTCAAGCACCAGGATGCTCTACCACCCGTCGATCACCGCCAGAGCAGCATCATCATTCCCCTCCGGAAGAAGAGGGAGAGCCCATGCAGCTAGGAAGAGCTCGACTAACACCCGGTGAGCGACGGAGACGTCTGCAGGAGGGCCGATGCTTCTACTGCGGTGAATCCGGTCATCTCGTCGCCACCTGCACTGCCAGAAGGACCATGGTGGTGAGTGAATTCAAGAGTTCTGGCACCACCTCACGCATTCTCACGACCGTCCAGGTAATGCACCACACCACCACTGAACTCAAGGCGCTCATCGACTCAGGGGCTGATGAAAGTTTGATGGACTGGGAACTAGTAGAACAACTGGGCCTTCACAAGGAACTTTTAGCTAAGCCCATCAGAGCTAAAGCACTTAATGGACAGGAACTTTTTACTATCTCACATATCACAGCACCTCTCAAACTGTGCATTAACCATCACCAGGAGAACATTCGTTTCTATGTATTCAAGTCACCGTCACAGACTCTAATTTTGGGACAACCATGGTTATTTCAGCACAATCCCCATATAAACTGGAGAACAGGAGAGATCCTGGGCTGGGGAGGGGACTGTGAGAGCAACTGTTTGAACCTCTCGGTTCGGGAGGAGGAAGTCACAAACATTAACTTGATCTCTGTCAATCCCGTCGCAGATCCCAATTACCCGGACCTGAGCTCCGTGCCTCCCTGCTACCACCACCTCAAAGAGGTTATTAACAAGACTAAAGCCCTCTCACTTCCTCCTCACCGACCCTATGATTGTGCCATTGAGCTGATTCCGGGCTCAACCATTCCCAAGAGCCGCCTGTACGCGGTTTCTGGGCCAGAGAAGGGAGCCATGCGGGAGTACATCGAAACCTCCCTGAAAGCGGGGCTGATCCGCCCATAGATATATACAAAGGCTAGATGTCTTCCGGCGGAGTCTAGAACGTCATCATAGGCGGCCATCTTGGCCCAGGCAAGCTTTCTGGAAGGATCTGTGTTACCTGAGGTAGGGGCAGTGATCTGCACAAACACTTTTACTCTTATCTCGCTGAAATCTTGACGGATTTACAAATGGTTTGGTTTCTTACAAACGTTATTAATGTGGTTAGAATTCTGGATGCTTGAACATGTTGAAATCGCAGCTTTTCTCTCCGAAAAACGACTTAATCGTGCAGCTTTGTTGTGTATCACGGCTAAGCTAGGCTAGTACCGAGTAATTTTACAGTTATGGGAGAGGCAGAATTGTTCTTTCTTTTCAATATAACTTAAGCTGCACATGATTTAACTGAGTTTTCACATGATTTCTAATCGGGTTGTTTTTTAAAAAACATCTTGCATTATGATTTCTACAGGAAATTGCTGACTTTATTGCCAGTGAACAAGACCAGCTTCTTCCCTTTGCAACTGGGACCCCCACCTGTCTTTGACCCCACGCCTCAATTCTGTGTTACATTTACACACACTCATTCACTTCTGTTTTGCATTTATATCTTGTATTTATTTTGTTTTGTTTGTTTTATGTATAGTTATTTCTTTCTTACGTGAAATACTTATTGTGTTTTTGTAGTACTTATTGTGTTTAAAATTCCAGGTAGGTGTTAACCTACTTGGCAATAAATCCTTTCTGATTCTGATTCTGATTCTGAAGATGCCAGACTTTTGTGCCGCCTACGGATGCTCCAATCGCCGATGTATCGAAACGAGAACCCGTGGGATCACCTTTCACCTGTAGGATATTACAATATTATGATTTATTTTTAGGATAATCGTTAGTTACTCATTGGAAGTATGTACAGGAACAGCGGGGCTATGACATAATAGTATTGCTAGATTGTTGTTGACACAAGGCTTTTTAGAATATGTTTGTTTACACAATCACTAAATGTTTCTTTTGGACACCTTTTTATTGTTTTTAGTGTGGTTTTTATTCTTAATGTACATACATAAATAAATGAAAATGTTGACAATAATTTACATATCTGGGTACATTTCTCACTTTTTTAAGGTTTCCCAAAAACGGAGAGAGGAGGAGGAAGTGGGAAGCTGCCCTAAGAAGGGACCGTTTTGCTGCCTCTGACAGTACACTGCTCTGCAGTGAGCACTTCAGGAGAGAGGACTTTGACAGGACGGGGCAGATTGTCCGGCTTAAAGATGGTGTTGTGCCAACCATTTTCAACTTTCCAGCTCATCTTCAAAGGGTATGTGTATCATTGACCAACAATAATTGAAGATGTATAAGATTGATTTATCAATATAAATATTTGATTAAATGTCACATTTTAGTTTTTTGTTTCTGCAAGTTATATAATGTGTTGTTTATTACAACACATTTGAGACACTCAAAACTTCTTTACTGTTTATTTTAGTCGGTAGCATCAAGAAACACAACCACTTCTAGAAGGGCAGATGACAACCTGCAAATGGACTTGATGCCTGATGTTGTGAGTATTTGCATGTGTTATGTCACAAACTAATGAGAGCATTATATGGCTTGTTATATTAAATTCTTTTTCTTGGTGGTACCCAGAAAGGTCTATGATGGTGTTAGTAGTCTAAGAGCCTAATATTATTTGAGCTGGTACTCAGTGTAAAAAGTTTGAAAACCACTGGCTATCTCACTTTCTCTGTCACTCATACACTGGAATTAATAAACATACGTGAACATTGAAACTACACCCAGGGGTGGACAACTTTTACATTTTTGTCCAGAGCCACAAAAAGTATTTTTGTCTTATAAGTCAGGAGCCTATACAAAGGTCTCAAAAGTATGCTGTTGTGTTTTCTGTTGGAGAATTTGAGAACCTAAAAATGTATTCAGGCTCACGGAATTGAAAAGGGAAGATTGAATTGTTGAAAATGTAAGTTATTAATTTCCGTATTACTATTATTAATATATTTGTATATTTTGCCAAAACAACAGGGAGCCACTGGAGAGAGGAGATTGGAGCGCAAGCGGCAGGCCCCTGACCACTTGTATGCATTGCCTGCTTCCCCGAAGGCTATAAAGGCAAAACTTGATGAAGCCTCAGCGAGAGTGAGGAAACTGCAGCGGGAGAAGACTAATGCCTTGAGGAGAGAAAATAGGGCAAAGAACAACATGCATGCTCTTCTGGAGGAACTTAAGGAGAAGAATCTCATCAACGAAGAGCTGAAAGACAAGCTTGAATGCTACTCAGGTAAAATAAAAATATTACATTGAATATTTTGTGTATTTTATGTTCTTTGTTGACTTCCTAGTTACTATTAAAAGGAGACCTACTGAATCACTGTTGCTATTTGAATTTCAGATCTTCCGGTTCATCTCCTGTCGAGGCAGGGCGTAGAGTACACCAAGGCCCAGAGAGATTTTGCCCTTACACTCCATCTGCATGGTCCAAAGGCATATCACTACCTGAGAGATACTCTGCATATTCACCTGCCACATCCCAGTTCATTACAAAGGTATTCTTCATGATGTCTAATTTTACACTGAATTACATACAGGATTACAGACAATATAGGGATGCTTGAGTTAGTGGTTAAATTGCTATGTGGTTAAATGTCTACTCTTTAATTTTGCAAGGTGGCTGAGCTCTCTTGACGCCAGACCTGGTCTCAATAAAATGATGTTGGACATGCTGGAAAGACGGCGTCAGGAAGATGAGGTCAAATACGGATGTGTCACTCTGATGCTGGATGCCATGTCCATCAAACAACACGTTCAACATGATCCTCAGACACAAACAATGTTTGGTTATGTTGACATGGGGGATGGATTGAATGAGACTGACATAGCTTCCGAAGTTCTTGTGTTTATGGTGGTTGGGCTTCAAGGTTATTGGAAAGCTCCAATTGCATATTATTTGACCAAGTCCCTCACACCAGAAACACAGAAAGTGTTAGTAGAACATGCATTAGAAGAGCTGCATCATCGTCAGATAAGGGTGGTGTGCATGACAATGGATGGTCATGCATCAAATGTCAGTATGTGCTCCCAACTTGGATGCGATCTAAAAGCAGACCCCTGTAAGCCCTTGAAGACCCATTTCCCACATCCAGTAACCCATGACAATGTTTTTGTTATGATGGACG
Organism: Pseudopleuronectes americanus; assembly: GCA_038501795.1. Taxonomy (NCBI): domain Eukaryota; kingdom Metazoa; phylum Chordata; class Actinopteri; order Pleuronectiformes; family Pleuronectidae; genus Pseudopleuronectes; species Pseudopleuronectes americanus. The sequence goes on from CM076720.1 coordinate 25,019,300, forward strand.
CTTGTTACATGCTGAAGCTGACACGGAATATGTTGCAGGTAAATGCTCATTATTGCCTATCTTCTCTGGTTGACTGTTCTGCTTTTTCTACATTTTGATACATTTTGTGAAGATTTACATAATTGTGCAGACTATGGTGCTTTACAGTTTTCGTGTGCATGATTTTGCAGGCATACAGCCCAATTAGAAGCATAACTGGCATTATCAATTGGACGTACATAGTTCAGCTGAACAATGTCCAAAAGAAAAGTGGACTACATGCTGCCAACCGAGTCACAGATAAGCATGTGAACTTTGCTAATCAGAAGATGAAGGTATGTTTGCATGATGATTTATGTATAGAGGGCCGCAATATAAATGGACTAGGGATTTTTTGTGTTTTTATATTTTTTGATGATGTTTGTATCTTGTAGCGCCAATGTGCTCTTCATTTCTCCTTATAAACTCAATCAAGGTCTCCCTGGCTGCTCAAACTTTGAGTAACTCTGTGGCAGTGGCGCTCTGCACCTTGAAGGACCTGGGCTATGCAGAGTTCAAAGATTGTGAGGCTACTACAGAATTAATTAAGGTAATGCAGCTAGGGATTTGCATCATTGACCAAAAATATTTCCCAACATTCTACTGTTCTAACCAACATTTGAGTGATAATTGCTTTAACTCCTTTAACCCTTTAACAGCCCCCATCCCTTTGTAGTTGATCTGTTGGTCAGCTACCCCAAAACTAGGGTGGTTGTTAAATGTGAATGCCACCAGGATTAACCCGTTAACTTTTTCTTTTCTTTTTTTACATTTTTGGCATCATTATGTTGGAGGCAGAGCTCGAGGTTGATGGTGTTTCGTCGTCAATTTCCCTGGTGGAGGTCACTGAGGTAGTCAAACATCTCCGCAGTGGCAAAGCCCCAGGGATTGATGAGATCCAGCCAGAAATGCTAAAGGCTCTGGGTGTTGAGGGGCTGTCATGGTTGACACGCCTATTCAACATCGCGTGGGAGTCGGGTACAGTGCCAAAGGAGTGGCAAACCGGGGTGGTGGTTCCCCTGTTCAAAAAGGGGGACCAGAGAGTGTGTTCCAATTACCGGGGTATCACACTTCTCAGCCTCCCTGGTAAAGTCTACTCCAAGGTGCTGGAAAGGAGGGTTCGGCCGATCGTCGAACCTCAGATTGAAGAGGAACAATGCGGTTTTCGCCCCGGACGTGGAACTACGGACCAGCTCTTCACTCTCGCAAGGATCCTGGAGGGGGCCTGGGAGTATGCCCATCCGGTCTACATGTGTTTTGTGGATCTGGAGAAGGCGTATGACCGGGTCCCCCGGGAGAAACTGTGGGAGGTGCTGCGGGAGTATGGGGTAAGGGGGTCTATCCTCAGGGCCATCCAATCCCTGTACTCCCAAAGCGAGAGCTGTGTTCGCGTCCTCGGCAGCCAGTCAGTTTCTTTCTCAGTGGGTGCTGGTCTCCGCCAGGGCTGCGCCTTGTCACCAATCCTGTTTGTGATATACATGGACAGGATATCGAGGCGTAGTCGTGGTGGGGAGGGGTTGCAGTTCGGTGGTCTGAGGATCTCGTCACTGCTTTTTGCAGATGATGTGGTCCTCATTGGATCATCGGCCTGTGACCTTCAGCGCTCACTGGATCGGCTGGCGGCCGAGTGTGAAGCGGCTGGGATGAGGATCAGCACCGCTAAATCTGAGGCCATGACTCTTAGCAGGAAACCGATGGATTGCTTACTCCGGGTAGGAAATGAGTCCTTAGCCCAAGTGAAGGAGTTCAAGTACCTCGGGGTCTTGTTCGCGAGTGAGGGTACTATGGAGCGTGAGATTGGCCGGAGAATCGGAGCAGCGGGGGCGGTATTGCGTTCGCTTTACCGCACCGTTGTAACGAAAAGAGAGCTGAGCCGCAAGGCAAAGCTCTCGATCTACCGGTCGATCTTCGTTCCTATCCTCACCTATGGTCATGAGGGCTGGGTGATGACCGAAAGGACGAGATCGCGGGTACAAGCGGCCGAGATGAGTTTTCTCAGAAGGGTGGCTGGCGTCTCCCTTAGGGATAGGGTGAGAAGCTCAGCCATCCGTGAGGAACTCGGATTAGAGCCGCTGCTCCTTTACTTAGAAAGGAGTCAGCTGAGGTGGTTCGGGCATCTGGTAAGGATGCCCACTGGGCGCCTTCCTTGGGAGGTGTTTCAGGCACGTCCAGTGGGGAGGAGACCTCGGGGAAGACCCAGGACTAGGTGGAGAGATTATATCTCAACACTGGCCTGGGAACGCCTCGGGATCCCCCCGTCAGAGTTGGTCAATGTGGCCCGGGAAAGGGAAGTCTGGGGCCCCCTGCTTGAGCTGCTCCCCCCGCGACCCGACCCCGGATAAGCGGACGAAAATGAGATGCATCATTAACGATTAAATAATTATCACACCTCCTCAAATTGAACAATATGCAGGAACTTAGTTAAAACTGTTTATACCTACCACACACTTTCCTCAAAAGCATCCTTATTGTCACATCTCAGATTTACAGGTTTAAAGCAATGCATCAATTTAATTTTAAAAAGCATAGCCACAGACGAAATGGAGAGAAATCAAACTATGCTTCATACTTGGGTGTTTACTATCTAAAACCTGTTGACACTAAGTTATAGTGATGATTTTCAGTGCTTTCAGTTAATATATATATTTGTTTATATATAACAGACAGGCTGTTTGACATCTTGAACAGTCGCAATCCCAGAGCCAAAGGGTTCAAAGCCCCCCTTGGTTCTAGGAATTGGACAAGCACCAGGGAGTTCTTGATAAAAGCCAGGGAGTACTTGCTCACTTTGAAGATGGAGGATGGCAAACCCCTTTACCGAACAAAGAGGTCTTTTAAAATAGTGACTGTTCAATAAGTGATGCACTGACACCATTTGTTGTCGCCAATACCCACTACAAACTCCTAATTATAATTAAATTATCAGAATGAAACTGATGATTTGGAAAATAAGGGTTTATTTTATTCTTCATTAGATGTGTACAAGTAGTCAATTTACAAATCATTAAATTATCTAAGGTAAAACTCTACCAGTTTCAGTGCATCCCTCAAGTCCATGATATAAGTTCAACAGATGCTCTGTTCTCTTTTTTATCTATTATCTTCTGCATCGCGTTCAGATGCTCTGTCCTCCTGTCTGCATCGAGTTCATAAGATGCTCTGTCCTGTAAGATGTTCTGTCCTGTCTGCATCGAGTTCATGAGATGCTCTTTTCTGTCTGCGTCAAGTTCATAAAGTGGTACGTATTGTATATTATTCATATGATACTATCTTGCTCCAATGTGTTTGCTGCCTGCACATTTGTCTGTGTTCCAATTCTCTTGTATTCAGTTTTTTCTCCCCAGATATCGGTGTCATAACGGTAGGTGTTGCATGGTCTGCATGTAAAGTTGTGAATTGATTCTAGAAGGTTTAGTGTCCTAAAAGTAATTTTAAGGATCCTAAACCTCACACTGATTATACTTTAAGGTCAGGGATGCAAACTAGTCAGTTTTCACCAAATGGCAATGAAGTGAATTGTTTGAAATGTGGATTTGTGTCTTCCCTGAAAAGTGCTGCACTGGGAGCATTCACTGTTTTCAGCCTATACTGTTAGTTTGCATCCCTGCTTTCTTGTGTCCTGTTTTGGCAGAATCATCATAGTAATACAATATTTGCTTTTGAAGGTTCCTCTCTGTCCTGGGCTACATCATAAACATTGACACGTTGCTGTCGATGGTTCCAGTGCTGATTGAAGGACAGCGATATGTCTTGACCTACAGATTCAGCCAGGACCACTTGGAACTTCTCTTTAACTCCATCAGATCATCCGGTAGGGTTCATAATTTAACACTTGGTGACACAAAGCTTGTATTGTTTTCAGTTGGTTGGTCCATATGTTTTTTGTTTTTTTCTGAATTGTTTGATAATGTCATTCAACTTAATTTATTTCGAAAGATCATTCAGGGTTGGCTAGTTCTAATTTGTCTTTTTTTTAAGCATCAAACATTTAAAAGCATATGTTGAATATCTGTGTAATATACTTGTATATCTTGTGTTTTTTTTTAAGGTGGCTGGAATAACAACCCTAATGCCAGCCAGTTCAAGTACATCTTTAGGAAGCTGATGGCCCGGTGTGGAGTTGTTAAACCATGCCGAGGCAATGTGACAGCGCAGGATGAGACAGAGTCCCTACCAGCGGTCATCGACACCTCTACAAGCCTATCAGCTGTAGATATGTCCTTTGCAGCAGGAGAAGATCTTCCATCTCCGTTTGCTGACATTCCTGCCCTAGTACATGACCACAGCTACCTTCCCGTCCGCTTCGATGGTCTCGTGGACAACGCTCTCGTGTACATTTCAGGTAAAGGCTGACTGAATGTCGAATTTTGCCTATAACCGACAGAGCCAATAGTCAAATCTGTGGGAAAATAATCTGACGATAGTCCAAAAAGAGAATAGTCCACTTTATTTCCCCATGCTTATTATTATTTATTATTATATGATATTATTATACTACCTCAAATTTCAGGATTTGTTGTGCGACGGGCTCTGAAGAAGCTGTCCTGTGATGTCTGCCGTGCCAGCCTGGTGACAGACGCTGCCTCTGCCATCAAGGACCAGAGCTACCATCTGTTGTCTCTAAGAAACAATGGAGGCCTGGTGATTCCATCAGAGGGCACAGTGAGGGTCGTCAGGGCAGCAGAGTGGGTCATTCGCCAGGCATCATCGTGTTTCGGACGATCACAGCCCATCAAACTGCTGGAGGTCATGTACATTGTACGGAAGAGGATCGGGTCAGAGGATGTGTTTGTGCTTGGGGAGCACATCGGCGACACGCAGTATGGCATAGACAGCCACCACCATACGCTGCTTTCATTAGTTGTGTCACTGTTTTTTAAGCTTAGGCTACACCACATTGCTAAAATTACTACACTGAGCTTACAGAGCAACAACATGCGACAGAAGCTCAATAAAACAGTCCTTTTCAAAGGGCATTAGCCAAATGTTACCACGGTTTTACAGAGCTGATCTTTGCACCACACTTTTGGTTACCCGATCAGCGTCAAACATTGTTAACAGACGTACAGCTAGGTAATAAAGCAACATATCGTTAGAAAGCTAAGATAATCATATATATATATCAGGGTTTTAGGCTAATCTCACCAGTCTCTTAAGAGGTTAGTAAATATTATAGATTTGTACTGATTTCACTGTTGTTTGGGTCATTTTTTATGTCTGTCCTCAATGTGTATACCTCCACAGTATTCTAGTTCTAGAGGGTGGGGATTTTCAACATGCATCATTTCTTTATGTATATTTGTAAATGGAAATCTTACACCTTTTTTTACTCCAAATAAATGTCACTTTTATAAAAAGAATAACACTAATATAATACAATAATTTGAAATATTACTTGTTTAAACTAAACATGTAATAATTCAAATTATTTTATTATATTAGTAATATTCATATTATAAAAGTATACATATATCTCATGTTGCCATTCTGTATGTTGAGTTTTGTAGCCTATATATTTAACATAAAAACCTTGTTCATGTGTGTATTTATTGCCCCTATCTGTTCTGTTTAATGTTATTTTCATATGAAAACCCATGGTTATAATTATAATTATTCATAAGTATACATATCTGTAAAGTTTGGGGATTTCAACATGCAGCATTTGTTGATGTATATTTGTAAAGGGAAATCTTGTACCTATTTTTTAGAACATTATTCTATTTTTTAGAACATAACATAATTATGAATAAGTATGCAGTGTCATAACTACATCTCTGACGTTTATAACAAACCAAACCGTTTAAAAATCGGTTGAAAATTGAGTAAGTTATAGTTAATTAAAAAGTACATGTTCCACTACCAACACAATGTTATGGGTGAGCGAGCTGCCTGGGGCAAGATGGCCGCCATGTGCGGACGTTCGACTCCATTGGCCGGCAACGCGGATGAGACATCTAGCCTTTATATATATCTATGGATCCGCCCCTCATCACCATCAGCTGGAGCCGGGTTCTTCTTTGTGAAGAAAAAGGATGGCTCCCTGAGACCGTGTATTGACTACAGCCCACTCAATGACATTACTATAAAGAATCGCTATCCACTTCCTCTAATGTCATCCGTGTTTGACCATCTCCAACAGGCCAAGATCTTCACCAAGTTGGATCTTCGCAACGCCTATCACTTGGTGCGGATCAGAGAAGGCAACGAGTGGAAGACTGGGTTTAATACACCCAGTGGACACTATGAGTATAAAGTCATGCCTTTTGGTCTCACAAATGCTCCTGCCGTGTTCCAGGCAATGATAAATGACGTGTTAAGAGACTTTCTTGACCTTTTCGTGTATGTGTATTTGGATGACATACTTATCTACTCCTCTGACCTAAAAAAACACCAAGACCATGTAACTCAGGTTCTGAAAAGACTGCTAGAAAATAAACTATATGTCAAAGCAGAAAAGAGTGAATTCCATGCCGAAAATGTTTCCTTCCTGGGCTTCATCGTAGCCCCTGGAAGAGTGCAGATGGTCTAAAATTAGCGCTGTGGTCGAGTGGCCTACACCTGATAGCCGCAAAAGGGTTCAGCAGTTCCTTGGGTTTGCTAACTTCTACAGGCGGTTCATCAGAGGCTTCAGCGCAATAGCTGCCCCTCTCCATGCTCTTACCTCCACACAGGTGCAGTTCCACTGGTCTCCTGAAGCTGATGCCGCCTTTCGGACCCTCAAGCACCGCTTTACCTCGGCTCCCATCCTCACCCTGCCAGACCCTCAACGACAGTTCATGGTAGAGGTGGACGCTTCCAACGAAGGGGTCGGGGCCATCCTCTCCCAGCGGTCTGAGCAGGATGGTAAGGTGCATCCTTGTGCCTTCCTGTCGCGGCGGCTATCCAAGGCGGAGCGGAACTACGACGTTGGAAACCGGGAGTTGCTGGCGGTCAAACTCGCACTGGAGGAGTGGAGACACTGGCTTGAGTGGGCTGAACATCCGTTCATTGTTTGGACTGATCATAAAAATCTAGAATATATCAAGAAAGCCAAAAGACTCTCGCCAGGCCAGGTGGGCGCTATTTTTTAACCGATTCTCTTTTTCTCTCTCATACAGGCCGGGGTCAAAAAACGTCAAGCCAGACGCCCTGTCTCGTCTCTTCGTCCCTGAACCTGTTGCCAAGAACCCAGAAACGATCCTCCCACCTACCTGTGTGGTTGGAGCACTGACTTGGCAGATAGAAGATGAGGTTAAGCAGGCTAATGGTGAGGTCCGACCACCTAGTGGGTGCCCAGAGAATCGTTTGTTTGTCCTGGTTGAATTACACCCACAGGTGATCCACTGGGCCCACACCTCGCTGCTTTCCTGCCATCCGGGAGTTCGAAGAACGATGTTCGCTATATCCCGGAGGTTCTGGTGGCCCTCCATGGAACCGGAGGTCCGGGAGTACGTAGAGGCTTGTCCGGTCTGCGCCCGAAACAAGACGTCCTCCGGGTCACGCATGGGTCTTTTGCAGCCACTTCCCATCCCCTCCAGACCGTGGTTCGACATCTCGGTAGACTTCGTCACGGGGCTTCCGGTCTCTCAAGGTAACACCACTGTCCTCACAGTGGTGGATAGATTTTCCAAGATGGCTAGATTCATTGCTCTGCCAAAACTGCCCTCCGCCAAAGAAACAGCGGAGATCATGATGAACAATGTTTTTAAGGTTCACGGATTTCCCAAAGACATTGCCTCCGACCGGGGTCCCCAGTTCGTCTCCCGGTTCTGGAGGGAGTTCTGCCGGCTCATCGGAGCTAAGGCCAGCCTGACCTCGGGTTACCACCCGGAGGCCAACGGCCAGACCGAACGCCTAAACCAGCAACTAGAAACCGGCCTTCGGTGTCTGGTCTCTCAGAATCCCTCGACATGGAGCAAACACCTGGTCTGGGTTGAGTATGCCCACAACCTACTGCCCACCTCGGCCACAGGTATGTCACCGTTCAAGTGTGTTTTTGGTTACCAGCCCCCTGTTTTCACAGACAACGAGTTGGAGGTGTCGGTGCCCTCCGCCCATGCCATGGTTCGCCGCTGCCACCGCATCTGGGCAGCCGCCACACAGGTTTTGATTCGCCAAGGGGACAGAGTCAAGAAAACTGCGGACCGCAAGAGACGACCCGCCCCCACCTACCAGCCAGGACAGAGAGTGTGGCTCTCCGCCAGGGATCTACACCTTAAGGTCCCTTCCAAGAAGCTGGCGCCGCGGTTCGTGGGTCCGTTTCCCATCATCAAGCTCATCGGCCCTGCAGCAGTTCGCCTTCGCCTGCCCTGATCCCTCCGTGTGCACCCGACCTTCCATGTAAGCCGAGTCAAGCCTGTCAAGGAGAGTCCTATGGTTCCAGCCGCTACCCCTCCACCACCCCCGGAAGTGTTTGAAGGCGGTCCGGTATACAAGGTCAAGCGGTTGCTGGCAGTTCGCAACAGGGGCCGAGGTAAACAGTATCTGGTGGACTGGGTAGGATATGGTCCTGAGGAGAGGCAGTGGGTTCCATCTCGTCACATTGTCGACGCTACACTCATCAGACACTTCCACAGGGACCAGCCTGGGCCGTCAGGAGTCGGTCCTAGAGGGGGGGGGGTACTGTCACACCGTGGTGAGGTCTGTCTTGTCTTGGGTTTTTGTCTCGTAACTTCCTGTTTTATTTTGAAATCCTAACTCTCCTCTCGTTTCAGGTCACTTGCCCTTCCTCATGTGTCACTGATTCCGGATTGTTTCCACCTGTTCCCTTCACCCTCATGTGCTTATAGTCTGCGTCTCTCCTTTGTCTTGTGCCGAAGTGTTTCGTTCTTGTTCCTTCACCCAAGCCCTCGTCCACAGCCATAGTCGTGTTTTGTCTTGATTGTTGTTACACCACGTAAGTTGTTTTCAGTATCCTCTTTGAGAGTGATTTTTTGTTTGTTAGTTTAGCGTCGTTTTGTGTTCTTTTGTAATCTGTTCTTCTTCCTCCTTTTTGGAGCGATTTATGTTTAGTGAGTTATAGTTAGTTTAGGGAGCCTCCTGTTTAGGAGAGCCTTTTCTTTTGTCCTTTTTTCATAGCTTGGTTTTCCTCCCTCGGGAGCGCTTTTGTTTTACTACTCAAGCCTTTTGTTTATCATCCTTCGGGAACGATTTATGTTTATAAACCTTGTTCTTTTCGTAGTGCTTATTTTTGAATCTTTTGGGGAGTTTTCTTCCCCGGTTAATTCTTTGCCAGGTCCTAGAATTATTTAGTAAAGTGTTCATAGCCAAGAAAGTTGTCACTCATCAGGGAGGATCTGAAACGCAATAAAGTGTGCTGTACATGATATACTCTGCATCTGAGTCCTCATTCTAGTCCAGGCCTGACAATTAATTTTGTTTTTCAAACTTTGCATTCGTCAAAGAATGCTCCATTTGCAGCTATTACAGCATTGCAGACCTTTTGCATTCTTGCTGTTAATTTGTTGAGGTAATCTGTAGAAATTTCACCACATGCTTCCTGAAGCACCTCCCACAAGTTGGATTGGCTTGATGGGCACTTCTTGCATACCATACGGTCAAGCTGCTCCCACAACAGCTCAATGGGGTTGAGATCTGGTGACTGCGCTGGCCACTCCATTACAGACAGCATACCAGCTGACTGCTTCTTCCCTAAGTAGTTATTGCATAATTTGGAGGTGTGCTTTGGGTCATTGTCCTGTTGTAGGAGGAAATTGGCTCCAATCAAGCGCTGTCCACAGGGTATGGCATGGCATTTCAAGTGATGTCCTTCCTTATTTAAAATCTATTTTACCTTTTACAAATCTCCCACTTTACCACACCAAAGCAGCCCCAACCCATCACATTACCTCCACCATGCTTCACAGATGGCGTCAGGCACTCTTCTAGCATATTTTCACCTGTTCTGCGTCTCACAAATGTTCTTCTGTGTGATCCAAACACCTCAAACCTTGATTCGTCTGTCCATAACACTTTTTTCCAATCTTCCTGTCCAATGTCTGTGTTCTTTTGTCCATATACATCTTTTCTTTTTATTGGCCAGTCTCAGATATGGCTTTTTCTTTGCCACTCTGCCTAGAAGGCCAGCATCCAGGACTCGCCTCTTCACTGTAGACGTTGACACTGGCTTTGTGTGGGTACCATTTAAAGAAGCAGCCAGTTGAGGACCTGTGAGGCGTCTACTTCTCAAACTAGAGACTCTAATAAATTTGTCGTCTTGCTGAGTAGTGCACCGGGGCCTCCCACTTCTTTTTCTACTTTGGTTAGAGCCCGTTTGTGCTGTTCTCTGAAGGGAGTAGTACACACGTTGTAGTAAATTATCAGTTTCTTCGCAATTTCTCCCATGGCATAGCCTTCATTTCTAAGAACAAGAATAGACTGGCGAGTTTCACATGAAAGTTATCTTTTTCTGGCCATTTTGAGAGTATAATGGAACCTACAAATGTGATGCTCCAGATACTCAACTAGCACAAAGGAAGGCCTCTATACACCTATGTAGATATTTCATTAAAAAATGGATGTTTCCACCTATAATAGTCATTTACCACATTAACAATGTATAGAGTGTATTTCTGATTGATTTAATGTTGTTTTCATTGAAAAAAACGGGCTTTTCTTTGAAAAACAAGGACATTTCTAAGTGACCCCAAACTTTTGAACGGTAGTGTAGATATAATATAACATGTATTTTCTTATTTTTATTTAAATTGTTAAATGCTAATGTGGTGCTATTTATTTATTTGAAAAATAAATAAATAAGGACAAGTATAAACTCACAGTAGATCTACATACCTTAATCAGACTATATAGTAATGATTTAATTAATATTAATCAGTTTACTGTGTGCATGTTAACAAATGCATTGTGTATGGCACATATAGCTCCTTCCTCCTCAAGTTTTGAATTCTATTCATTGCTAATGTAAAACAAATGTATTCTTGTTTTATTACAGTGGGAAAAACTGGGACCTTGCAGTGGGTGCCAAAGGAGAACACCAGGAGTTGACATGCACACACACACACACACATACACAAATGTAACATCAAATGTTGAATGTTATGTTTTTTATGTTCAAGAAGTTTTTGTTAGTTAATATCGATATATGTATTTATATTTATTTAAATTTAATTAAAAAGATTATCTTGCTGTTTCTTTAGCTTAATGTTATGTTAACTTTGTATTTTTGGAATGTATTAAGATTTGTTTTGCACACTTCAAACCCAAAAGCCTTGTATGATTGTTTGAACTGCTGAAACCATTTGCTGCACAGTTATAAAGTAGACAGCAGATTTGCGCTTGTCAGCTGCGATGTTAAGGTTCATCTTGATCAGTCCAATAAATCTTGTCGATAACGGGAATAACATGACGCTCATTGAACGACACTATGAATGGACGATGATTCAAACAACACACGACTACATGGTTTACTGCATGGCAGTAATTCATCTTCAATATTTCCATTGTATCCGTAGAGCAACTATTTTCTGGCGAATACTGAAAAAAATATTCATGATAGCTAATAAAAATATAGACCATGAGAATGAACTAGCTGAAGGCTGTTAAAGTAAAGGGCACATGTCTTGCTAGAAATGTGATCAAAATGTATTTAAATGTCCAAACTTTGTTATAAACTTACATTTCTATCTGAAAATACGAGGAATGTCGGCCTTGTTTTTGTTTTCGCAGACGGGAATTTCAAAGTCTAGTGATGTGGGCATAGGCCAATGCAAGACAATGAGCAGACAAAAACTTAGGCATCTGAGAATTTGAGAGGTCAAATTGTGAGATGCCTACGTTTTCCCCAGTGGGCATATGTTTGTTTTGAGATGAGTCTGGGTTGGCATATCCTCAGAAGACCTCAACAGCTCTCTTGTACCTTGCAATAAAATGAATGTAACCATATAGGCTTGTATAACAATTTTAACTGTTTCAGTCATTTCTGGACAACTTTCCTTGGGACTGTGGTAATAAATTTGACAAACACAGACTGCATATTCATTGGTCTCAAGGTAATATTAAATGTTACATTTAGGACATTTTATCCAAGCTTAGCATTAACACTGGAATCAGGTGTAAGCTTTGAGCAAGCATGGCTTATACTTGTTGTACATTTGTAATTAAAGCTGTGGAGAGTTTAATAGAGTAACCTTTTCTGCTTGGTGCTGAATGTGTCCAGCTTTCTGGAGTATTTTATTCACAAGGCTGTGGACAATTTTGGTGCCAAAATGTCTAACTGAATGCATGTCGATGCAACCTCTGCCGATATATAATTTCTGCTTCAAAATTGCTTTAAAAAATTGCATCAAGATTTCTCTTTCTGTGTGTGTGCATGCATTAGTTTTGAGAGATTTTGATTTGTTAGTGAAGCTAATCCCTACCTGTATGGCTTGAAGATTAGAGAGGGACAGCTCCTCCAAATTGATGAGAGGAGTGAGAGTAGAGACGAACAGCTGCTCTGGAGGCTTTGGAAACTGGTGGTTTAGTAGTGGGTGCTGTGACCCATATTTTCACAGAGCCTAAATGGTAAAGGGTGAGATCTGTTGATGTCTGATATTGGTGGTCTTGATGTGACCACAGACAATACCTTGGGCACTACACTATAGTCAGAGGATTTACCTCTCTGATCAACAGTGCTGTGCTTGAGAAATTATTCTATGTGCCCGAAAATTAACTGGAAGAGGTGGCTAAGCCACACGGACAAACTGGGCAGCTGATGCATGTAATTTATTTACCTCTAGAAATTGTATTTAATTAATGAGTAACTACTGTTATGTAAGTTATTCTGGCTTCATACTATTCATATACAAACTTGACCTGTGTTCTCATCCAGCCAGTGCAGACTTGTGGCTGGAGTTGTGTAGGCACTGAAAGGAGAGCACCTTGGTCATGGCAATAAATTAGTATTGAGTAGCTGCATCGTAACTGCCATCAGAAGGAGGTTCCCTTCCCCTGGCAGCTCTTACACTCGATTCAAGGAGACACAGGACAAAATCTGACTATAATTCAGTAAAAACACACCAATGCCACAAAGGAATGTTCCATTTACGACAATTAGACAATTATGACATCTCTATTGAACAGTATCATTGGGTCTATCTTTTTATTTCCAATCTGTAATCCCTGATAGAAAACATGCAATCAAAACATTTTATTAAAAAACATAACAATAACAAATATAATATGGACAGTCACAAATCCTTCACGTAAAATGATTCTATGGGTTAACCATTTAAATTTGACTCCTTTTGACAACTAAACCGTAGAGTCAGCAAGTCTGCCCTATCAGGACTTAGAACAATTAGGATGTTGTAAAGTAATCCTTTGTGTGTTTGATGATGAGGCTCAGCGTACACAGCACACATCTCTCCTTAAATCGTAGAGGAGATTTCTGGGAAATCATTGATAGGAAGTATTCAAATATTGTTTAAATTACAAAGATGATTACATGGTGAATCGTCATTTTTTGTTTATAATTTCTAAAATAACCTGATTACCTTCTGATTACCCTTTAGAGACTCATGACCTGTCATATCATATGATGATATGTGCAATGTTGAATAAAATATAAATGATTGAAAAAGCTTTATGTACTAGATGTTATTGATGTTGTCGATATGTTACTAATAATTGTGACCTGCCAGGAGTCACATTTATGGTGAATGTTAATGAAGGAATTGTACATTATTTTCCTGATGGATATGGGTCTGTCTGTGGTTATGAAACCAACATTTAACCCCATGTACTGTATAGCAAGTTGTTCAACCCATAAATTACATTGCCAATAGTTGGTTGTTTCCAAAACTTATAGTATAACAGTGTCAGATCAGCAATCATTTACACAGATATTTGATTTTTACATACTATACTAAGTACTCCATGAAGAATTACCTCAACCAATTAAAAGTCTAAATTCCCTTACTGTGGTATTAAAAGGAGTGGGTTGACAATTTGCTACTGTATCCCTGAAAGGAAAAATATATTCTTTTTTTATGACAGTAAAATTTGAAGAATGGATATGGTTTATTAGTTGGCTCTCCAGATTAGTTTTTTTGAGGATGCACTTTATGATTTTGTCCTATTGATGTTGGGAGGCAAGCTGAATCACAGGTATGAGCCAGGTTGACTGCATGGTTTAAAAATGTATCTGCATAGAAATGTATACATTGATCCGTTTTGTCCAATCAGCTTTGTCTATATATGCAATTCAAGTAAAACGTGTGGCTGTACTTATCAGTAAATATTTTTTTACCATCCTCTTCTTGACAAGACAATCACATCTTGAATGTCCATTTATGCAGTTCCATTGAAATGTATCTTGGCTAGAAATTGTTTTAATTGTTTTCTCCTCTTTGAAACAGCCATGTGTCACGTCTGTCAGTTTAGTTTGTGTATTTCTGCCTGTGTTTTCTGTTTCCTGTTTTATTTTGTAGTCTCTGTTCCTGGTGTGTCGTTTCTGTCTTAACTTCCTGTCATTGATTGTCGTCGTCAACCCTCATGTGTTTCACCTGTGTTCAATTGCCCCTTCCTTCCCTGTGTATTTAAGCCTCTGTGTTTCCTTTGTCCTCTGTCGGATTGTCTGTTCATCTACCCTCTGTCGTCCATGGTGCTGTCTGTGTTCCTGTCCTGCCTTGTCCTGAGCTTTGAACCCCTCTCGTAAGCTTACGTGTGCTTTTGTTTAGTTAGAGTTTAGTTTAGTTATTTTATATTAAATACACTTTTTGTTAAAATCTCTGCATCTGGGTCACCTAACTTCTCACAACCCTGACAGTACAATCCCGACCAAGATATGGACCCAGCGGAGATTAGTTTGTTTCAGCAGGAAGTTTTTGTATTTAGAATTTTTAGTTGATCAGCTGCGTTTTTCCGGGAACCCGAGAGCGAGTCAGAGACCCTGGAAGAAATCGCAGTGGTTGAGGCTTGGCTGAAGGAGCGTCTTTGGGTTAGCCATTTTGTCCCACACCTAGTGGTGGTGCAGGACCGGCTAAGGGTCTTTAGGACTTCTCCAGCCCCATCCTCAAACCCATTTGAGGGAACCCGCCTGGCCCTTGGGGGACCCCGCAGTCTTCAGAGGATGTCTGCTGGGGGTGGCGGATGCCGCAGCGGAGGGCCCTCGCCTCTACGAACTGCTCAGAGGCGTCAGCCTCCAGCCCCGTCTGTTGACCGGTACCTGGGGGGCTGTTGGGCTCTTGGGGGGACCCCGCAGTCTCCAAAGGGGTTCAGGTATGGGGGGTGGACGTTGGAGAGGGGGCATACACAGCGGGAGCCTCTCTCTCCAGCAGCGTGCTAGAAGGCACCAGCCACCTCCAGCCCTGACTGGGCCCCAGCCAGCTCCAGTCCATGCTCCAGTCCATGCTCCAGTCCCCGCTCCGCGCCGGAGGCTCCTGGCTGACGTCCCCTGTGTTCCGGTGTCGGAGGTCCTCTCGGTGCCAGCTCCAGTCCATGATCCAGTCCATGCTCCGGTCCATGCTCCAGTGCCTGCTCCGCACCGGAGGCTCCTGGCTGACGTCCCCTGTGTTTCGGCGTCGGAGGTCCTCGCGGTGCCAGCTCCAGTCCATGCTCCAGTCCATGCTCCAGTCCCTGCTCCGCGCCGGAGGCTCCTGGCTGAGGTCCCCTGTGTTTCGGCGTCGGAGATCCTCGCGGTGCCAGCTCCAGTCCATGCTCCAGTCCATGCTCCAGTCCATGCTCCCGGCTGACGTCTTATGTGTTTCGGCGTCGGAGGTCCTCGCGGTGTCAGCTCCAGTCCATGATCCAGTCCATGATCCAGACCATGCTCCAGTGCCTGCTCCGCACCGGAGGCTCTCGGCTGACGTCCCCTGTGTTTCGGCGTCGGAGATCCTCACACCGGCGTTGGCTCCAGTCCCTGCTCCTGTGCCTGCTCCACGCCGGAGGTTCCAACCTGACGTCCCCTGTGTTTCGGCGTCGGAGATCCTCACACCGGCATTGGTCTCCGCGGCACCTGCTCCTGTCCCCGCTCCAGTCCCTGTCCCACGCCGGAGGGTCCCGGCAGACGCCTCTCTGGTTCCAGCGTCTGAGGTCCTCGCGGTGCCAGCTCCAGTTCCTTCCCCACGTCCGGGGATGAGATCGGAGCTCTTGCCCTCTGCCCCTGACCGGTCTTCGAGCTGTCCGCCTGAGGAACTCCCGTGTTTGGCTCCTGACCGGCCTCCGGGTCGTCCACCTGGGTCCTTGAACTCTGTCCCTGAGCAGCCACGGTGCTGCCCCCACGAGTCCTTGAACTCTGTCCCTGAGCGGCCACGGCGCCGCCCCCACGAGCCACAGAACTCTGCCCCTGACCGCCCTCCGGGCCGCCCTCCTGAGCCTTTGGACTCTGCCCATGAGCGGCCATGGGGCCGCCCTCCTGAGCCTTTGGACTCTGCTCATGAGTGGCCACGGGGCCGCCCTGCTGATCCTTTGGACTCTGTCCTTGAGCGGCCATGGGGCCGCCCTCCCGAGCCTCTGGACTCTGCCCATGAGCGGCCACGGTGCTGCCCTCCCGTGCCTTGAGTTTAGTTTAGTTCTTTTATATTAAATACACTTTTTGTTAAAATCTCTGCATCTGGGTCCTAACTTCTCACAACCCTGACACCATGTTGATTTAATAATTTCATTAAAGTTCTTTCAGCTTGGATTCGTACACCAGCCACTTTTTATCTGCCCATCCTCTTGTAGTTTCTTCATTGAAGCCTCCTTTTCCAGAGCCAATCCAGGTACAAAAACACTTGCTATATTATTGCATTCCATTTTACACCCATGAAGGGGTTGGGGGTTCAGTTCACATTTAAACTCCAAATCTGAAGAAAAGTGGATTTCCCTCTTAGGTAGCAGCTTTAAGTAAAGTTTAGCTTTTTCTTCAACATGTTTCTTATTGCAGTGTTCATTCAATTATTTGCATTTATTGTAAAGGAGTATCTGTAGTGATGACTCATAAGTTAAAAGCAAATGCTGAATATACTAAAAGAATATAATTTGCATTAATATCTAAGTAATCCAGAAGTATTCAGGTAAGATCACTTGTTTTTTCAATCAATCAAATCGTATGTAGAAAGAATAAAAAAACAGAAACACAAGATAAATAGGTAGATAAGGTGCAGTGGCAAGATGATCAATCAAATTTTATTTGTATAGCCCATATTCACAAATTACATTCATCTCATAGGGCTTTAACAGGGTGTGGCATCCTCTGTGCTTAACCCTCAGCAAGAGTGAGGAAAAACTACTAAAAACCCTTTTAACGGGTAAAAATAAGTAGACACCTCAGAGAGAGCCACATGTGAGGGATCCCTCTCCCAGGACGGACAGAAGTGCAATAGATGCCACGTGTAGAAAACATTCATCATTAAAGTCTTTAGCGGCATTGATGCAGTCCCGCTGCAATCACAGTCCATGGTCAGCAACCAGCAGGACCACGATCCAGCATCCAGACCAGAGGCCACTCCAGTCCTCAGTCACCGTCCACCGCCGCCCACAATGATGGTAATAGGACTGATGATATGATGCCACTATAGTCCACAGTCATTGTCCACTGCTGCCAAATAGGATCCATCATCAGCTGCCACCTTAGCTGTGGTCATAACCAATATTAGATGCCAACGATAAAGGATCCGCCATTATTATTATGATCAACCATGACGATACAGAACACGCCAAACTGGATTCACCATTATGATCTGCGACCCACAGATTGTTATCCATGATGTGGCCACAGCTGCGGCCCTGGATCTGTGCGCGATAAGACAAATGGACTCCGTGGAAGGAGTCAAGTCAGAAACATGTATTGATGAGATATGAATAACTTTGATGTGATAATGATTTGAAAAGATGAATGAGAAGATGGAAAGAGAAGCTTTCCATCTTTCATGTCATGTGTCATGAATTCCCTTTGCACCTTAGCGTCATCAGGTGTTTTTTACTTTTAATCAATGACAGGTCGAACTTGAGGGTACACTGCGGCTCAAGGTAAATCTGAATGGCTACTGGTTTGTATGGCAGTATTATGAAAGCCATGTGGCCCATTTAGAAGATTAGACATCAATACCTTTATGCCTTTTTAAACTAAATGCTTCCCATTTTAGAACACAGGACCCTTATGTTCTGCCGCACTAATTAATGCATACAGCCAGTTGATGTTTCTAGACCTATAGCAGCACAACTAAGAGCAGGTCTAAGACAAGCCTGGAACAGTTCTAACTATAAGCTTTATCAAAAAGAGAGATATTAAGCCTACTCCTAAACATACATATATGTCTGCTTGCCGTACTGAAAGTGAGAGATTTTTTCCACATTAGAGGGGCATGATGGCTGAAAGTTCCGACTCTTACTCTACTTTTAGAGACTTTAGGGACATCACGTAAGCCTGAATTCTGGGAGCGGAGTGCTCTAGTGCAGGGGTTTTCAACCAGGGGTCCGAAATATTTTGAAAAATATCTAAAATAAGAAAAATATCTTTCAAATAATATAAAGGTGATGAGGGGAACCTTGAAACCGGCTTAGGGCTAGAAACTGCCAGTAGTTTTCCCCTGTGCAAGCGGGTTAAAGGTAGATGTAGAAGAGCGGTTGAGCTAGGTAGATAAACTCTCAGGTGGTCTTGGAGTTGTAGTTTGTATGATGGGAATTTGTATTTTCCAAAAAAGAAGGCCCAAAAGGGCAGAATTAATAATGAAAATATTAAATAAAGCAAAAGAGCGAAAAACAAATACTTTGTAACAATACTTTGTCTGTACATTTAAGTCATGAACGTTATATATTGATGTACATATGGTTCTGAGATGCAGTACAACTACAAACTGCATTTTAATTTTGTTTGTTCTTAATTCTTAAGCACTGAAAATCAACAGTTTTTGTTGTTTTTTACACAGATTTTTCTAGATTTGTTTGAGGTTTTTAAATAAAACCAACATGGAAAACCAAATGTTAAAACTTCCTTCTATCCAAATGCACGCATGCACACAAACGTAGGCATGCGCGTGAGTAGGCACATCAGTGGGCCGCGGACTACTTTCTAGTGAGAATGGTGGTCCCTGGGACAAAAAGCTGTACTAACAGCTCTTTAAGGTAAAATGGCGCCATATTATTAAGGGCCTTGAAGGTCAGGAGGAGCATTTTAAATTCTTCCGGTTAGGATAGTGTAGCGATGCTAATACTGGAGAAATGTGCTCTCTTTTCTTGGTTCTCGTCAGGAGACGTGCTGCGGCATTTTGGACAAGCCTCAGAGTCTTTAACTACTGCTGCAGCCTGATAATAAGTAATTACAATAATCAAGTCTGGATGTAACAAAGGCGTGGACTAGTTTTTCTGCATCTTTTTGCGAAAGGACATAGAAATGTTTTAAATGTGAATTAAAGGACAAATTAGGATCTAATATCACTCTCAATTTCCTGACTGTTTCATTTGGAGCAAGGGCAATGTTGTCTAGCGCAGCTTTTTCATTAGATAATGTATCTCTAAGGTGTTTAGGGCCAAGTATTATAACCTCTGTTTAATCTGAGTTTAATAAGAGAAAATTGCGGGTCATCCAGGTTTTTGTCCTTGAGACAAGTTTGAAGTTTAGTTAATTGATTACTTTGTTCAAGTTTTATTGACAAGTATAACTGGGTGTCATCCGCAAAGCAATGGAAATTTACAGAATGTGTCCTGATAATGTTGCCTAGTGGAAGCATATATGAGAATAAAATTGGGCCGAGCACAGAGCCATGCGGAACACAATGTTTAACTTTGGTGCGCACAGAATTGCACGAATTGGAAGCGATCAGAAAAATACGATTTAAACCAGTTTAGGGCGGTTCCTTTAATACTAATTAACTGTTCTAGTCTCTGTAATAAAATGTGGTGGTCAATTGTGTTGAAGGCTGCACTGAGATCTAACAGAACGAGGACAGATACACATCTCCCTGATCTGAAGCTATTGTAAGGTCATTAGTGACTTTTGCCAAGGCTGTTTCTGAACTGTGATTGGCTCTAAACCCCGACTGAAAGTCTTCATATTTATTATTTTCCTGGAGAAACTCACACAGCTGATTGGCTACCACTTTTTCTAAGATTGAAAACAGGAAGGGGAGATTAGATGGGCGGCTGTGGCTGAGCGGTAGAGTGGTCGTCCTCCAACCTGAAGGTCGGCGGTTCGATTCCCAGTCTGAACCATCTGCATGCCGAAGTGTCCTTGGGCAAGATGCTGAACCCCGAATGGCCCCCCCTTAGAATAACAAAGTGCTGGGATAGATGCACTGTATGAATGTGTGTGTGAATGTGAAACTGTAATGTAAAGCGCTTTGAGTGGTCATCAAGACTAGAAAAGCGCTATATAAATGCAAATCCATTTACCATTTAGATATTGTCTGTAGTTACCTAAAATCTCTGGGTCTAGGGTGTTTTTTTTTAGAAAGGGTTTGATTACAGCTATTTTAAAGGACTGTGGTGCATAACCTGATGATAATGACAGATTGATTGTGTTCAGTACAAATTATCAATTATGGGCCGAATTTCTTCAAGTAATTGTAGAAATGGGATCTAAGATACAGGTTGTTGGTTTAGAACCTGAGATTATTTTGGTAAACTGATCACGGTTGATCAGTGAGAAGCTGTCCAAATAATGGGTAGGATTCTCAGCCCTTTCTGAGATTTCTGTTCTTGGTAGGCCAATTGAGGGCAGGAGATGGTTGATTTAATTTCTAATAGTTCGGATTTTATCATTGAAAAAGTTCAATGATATTGCTATTTAGGGATCGAGGAATACAGGTTTGGTGGAGGTGTGACTCTCTGTCAGCCTGGCTACAGTGCTGAAGAGAAACCTGGGGTTGTTTTTATTCTCTTCTATGAGTTTTGAATAGTAGGCAGCTTTTGCTATGTTGAGGGCCTTTTTTATATGCTTTAACACTACTCTACCAGTCTATGAGATTTTCAACACGGTTGCTAGAGCGCCACTTCCTTTCTAATTTTCATGATACTTGTTTTAACTCATGTGTCTTGGAATTATACCACGGAGCTAATTTACTATGTTTTACTTGTTTATTTTTTTGAGGCGCTATTGAGTCTACTGTTAATCACAATGAGTCTCTGAGAGGTATCGACGAGATGGTCAATCTCAGTGGAGCTCGGGTTTCTAATGAATTTGTTGTTTATATCGACGGATAATACAGGTTTAAATGTAATCGGAATTATTTCCTTAAATTTAGCTACAGTACTATCAGGTCGAAATCTAGAAAATGAGTTTTTTATTAGTGGCATATAGTCAGATAATGAAAAATGGAAGGTTATTAAATTATGGTCTGATAGAATTGGATTGCACGGAAGTACTGTTAAATTTTCTACATGGTCAAACGAGTAGGTTGGTGTACACACCGTCTGAAACCAATTGAGTCTAGTATCGAAATAAATGCTACGCTAAGGCTCTTTATTATTGTCAACATGAATATTAAAGTCACCAACAATAATAATTTGATCGGTCTTTGGGACTAGGTTTGATAAAAACTCAGGGAATTCCGCAAAAATTTCAGTATAAGCCCCAGGAGCACGGTAAACTACAATAAGTAAGATTGACTGTTGGTGTTTCTTGGATTGGTGTGGAAGACTAAGAACAAGACAATCAAATGAGTTGTAGCTTAGTTTAGGTTTAGGATTAATTGATAGATTGGAGTTAAAAATAGCAGCAACTCCACCTCCTCGCCGAATTCTCTGGGAACGTGTGAATTAATATGACGGGGGGAGATTCATTTAGGCTGACATATTCATCAGGATAAATTAAGAGATGCAGATGCATTTTATTATCCCAAACACATGCACAGACATGCAAAGGCACACTCATGCAGGTAGGGAAATTTTATCTCTGCTTTTGACCCATCTGTGTGCGGGACACACAGAGCAGTGAGCGACTATGTACAGCGCTCAGGGAGCAGATGTTGGGGCTCTAGACAGACTCTTGGATTTTAGGGCAGATCAATCCAAGTTCGTCTTTTGTTGTCTTTCCGTGGAATCGAACCAGAGACGAACCAGAGACCTTCTCTGCCCATAGTCCAAGTTTCTGCCACTAGACCACCGCCTCAGTGAGGGACAATATGTTTGTGCAGAATTCACGCTGTTATTTTTTATTTAAATAATATAAATAATTAAATCGGACGGTGGACAGACAAAATCTCTATTGGGTTTGTGGTTGTGTGACTGATCCAGAGGGAGCGCAGAGAAGTGTTTAGCACTGCAGCTTTGCTTCCTGGTCCCAACTGTGGGTTGTCATGTAATAGACTGGGTAATATTAGATAAGAGACATGCCCCATCCCAAGTGGGATGACCGCCGTCTCTCCTAACAAGACCAGGTTTCCTCCAAAACCTTTGCCAATTATCTACAAAGCACACACCATTTACAGGACGCCACCTCGACAATCAAATGCATTGTGTTGTTAATCACAAACATTGACGTGCCATTTCTTTTGAGTGACAAGGTTTGAAAATAGTCTGACCCAACCCTGAGAAGGAACGTACAGTCACACTGGTATGTCCCGCCCCCGCTGGTTAAGTCGTCCAGTCCGGGCAGGTGGGAGGAGTAGAACGGGTTTCACTTGCAACTCACATTCCAGACTGGATTTACCGGACTCCACCTGCCGCGAGCTCGCGCTCTGTTGTTTAGTGTCTTTATCGCAAGGGGACCAATCAGCCACTCTGACATCGGACTGCACGAGACACACATACTGGAACGAGAGCTCTCTGTTTCGACATGAGAATATCAAGCGCACCAGCTACCGCCACCTGTTTTACGTTCTGAATGTTGTTTTTTATTTTACCCGACGACAGAGGAGGGAACAACAAGCAAAAAATTCTGGTTGATGGTTTTATCCGCAGTGCCTCAGCCAACCAGCGATCCGGGGAGCAGTATGTCAAGGCAGCAGCAGCAGCAGCAGCAGCGGACGCCGTTAAAAGTCACCGACAGCGTTGTGGAGGTCAAGAGCAAAGTGAGGACCAATCTAACGGGCATGTTTCTATCGTTCATTTAAGCGGTAACGAGAGGATATGGGTCTGGTTTAATGGTGTACGAGTGAACCGACACGCCGACATAACCGTCTACTGTCGTGCAATCATCCGCCGTGATGTCTCTCTCTTCAAGCAAACACCCTTACCGCCTAAGCGCCCAACAGCTGTAATTCAGGGGAGATGTTGTTCTGTTTGTCGTGTGGTGGTACTGACAGGCTGCCCGGGTGTTGCCTGCACCGGGAGCAGGTTGCCACATCCTAACCACTACCAAACCACAGTCGAGCCTGCTGTTTCCGCCGCGCCACTCAGTTCCGCATTAACCCCCCCCCCATCACATGAAATCACTCTGGTGTTAAACCTCCTCCTCTCACTGTTTCGATGGTCCCTTTCCTCCTTTGCTCTCATCCAATACATTTTCCCAGGAGGTTATGCTATTCCTGCAGTATATCCCATCTGCAAATACAAACAAATCTGAATGCCTAGTGTCCTTGGGCAGGATGCTGAACCCCGAATGGGCCCTGAAAGACAAAAGTGCTGCCCATCATATGACTGAGTGAGTGACTGGCAAACTGTACTGTAAAGCGGTCTGAGTGATCATCAAGTCTAGAAAAGCATTATTTGTGTATATATACATATCATCTATTGTATATCTCTGTAACAGCATCCTGATTACATAAGTGGTCAGGAGTGGTTGGAGTCAGACATTTAAAACTTGGTAGAGCCGTTATTTATAGAAGCCCATCATTACAAACAGACTTTTGAACATGAATCTAACTATAAATCTAGATGAATAGATGGAATCTGAGGAAAAATGTAAAATGATATAAAACTCATATAAAACCTTTATAGTTCTCAAACAGGCATGTAATGGGGTTTCCCTGCTTCAGAACTCTCACCCGGCTTGCAGACATGCACTGCACTCTGCAGTCCCTTTGTATTTTGTCTGGACGAGGTGTATGTGTGAAGGCAAATGAAAATGTGCAGGATTTGTTGCTGTTTTGAACCTTTCTGTGCAGATAACCTCCTGCTGTGCATGTGTGAAAGGCAAACTGCAGGTAAACTCTGTAGCTAATTCATCAGATTTTACCTGCCGGTCTGTCTGAAAATGGCTTGATTCAGTACTCTCAGTGTGGAGAATGTTAATCTATACTTGGCCATAAGCTCTATTGGGCAACTGTGTCTTGTGGATGTGGAAACAGACTTTTCAACCCCAGATTCGATCACTTTCTGGCTTCACCTTCTTTACCTGATGAAGCTTTCTTTTTTAAATAGTGGGTTTCCAGAGTAACTTTTGTTCTTCCACTACCTTGGGAAAGCTATTGAAAGCTACCAGGGATAACAGAAGTGCGGTCCTCAATCTGTTTTAGTGGTACAGTATCAGATACTTTGTTTTTGCCATACATTTTTGTTTAATTGAAAAGACAGAAGAGAAACTGACCCACTAGGAACAAATCTTGTGATATTATTAGTAATATCAGCATGTAAGTCTTAATGACAAGTGAAATTATAAGAAATATTGCCACTCTAAACTTATTTGAAAATGTTGAAGAATTTACTAGGATTGAGTTTCCTATAGGGCTGCACGATATATCGAAAATGTATATGTCATTGCAAAATCAACATGGGGGATTACGTATAACAAACTACTGCTTGAAAGTGGAGCTTTACTTAAATTGTCTTCATTCAATTCTCCTATATTTACTCTTATTCTGTTGTTATTAGTCGGTGGAGAATGTGCTTACACCTTTACTGATGGTTTGTTTAATTTAGTTTTTTGTTCACCAGGATTAAAGCTTGTTCTTCAGTAACAACAGACACAGAGGAGCTGATATCCAGTTTGTTCAGTGAGTGAACTCTTGTTATGGGTAATGTAACATTTTAATGCAGGGGCGGGAACCCTTTTTCTTCGAATCCTATCTTGCTCTTCGGTTCACAGTGAATCCGGTAGGAGATGAGGAGCGACCAGTATATATCTGAAAAATCTGGCAGCTGATAGTATGAGACACATCAAATTAAAGAAAGACTTACAAAAAAACTTCACCCAAGTCACATTAATAAGCCACTCAAGTTTTTTCAGAGTAATACCGTCAGCATTAGAACATAAAATCATGCATTCCATGTTTTTATGCTGTCATTCTGAGATCTTGGCTTTATTATTTAACATTGTATTCATGTGTATGTGTGTGTATGATTGGGATGTGTGTGTGTGCACTTATGACGGTATTCAGAAGTAGACAAATAAGAGAAATTATATTTTGTAATATTGTAATTCGTCACTCCCTGTCTCTCTCCCTCTCTACCACACTGTATTTATATAGCGCTTTTATAATCTTGAAGACCACTCAAAGCGCTTTGCAGTATAGTTTGTGTGCTGTGATAATCTAAAACAAATACAAATTGTCGCACTTCACCGATTTTTGGTCGCAATTGCATGTGTTCTTTTGTATTCATGAATTGCCTCACAGGCCGGATTAAACAATCTTTCAACCCGCATAGGACCCGGAGGCCGGACATTCCCCAACACTGTTCTAATGCAACAGTTAATTTCAGTAAATGTAATGATATCTTCGCAATAAAAAATAAGCACCAAATGGGAAAATGTACACATGTTCGATTTTTAGGGGATCAGCTGGTTCAAGTTTCTTCAATCATATTTAGTCCAATTTATGCAGACTTTAAATTATTTAGAGTTGTATACCTTTATTTTGTCAGCCCCTCTTCATACAAAGCATTTCTGAGAATGCGTTGCTTTATTTTGTCTTTTTATGGTTTGAATGAGGAGTGTGCATCTGGTGTTAACAACAACATCAGACTTTGTAGCTACGAGATGGGGCAGGACCTAATCAATAAGATACCTTGATCCATTGCAATGGTCCATCGTGCAGATTGAGGGTTCTAAGTAGCATGATTTCCATTCCCACCAGAAGGGTAAAGCGTATGTATAAACTCAGTTTATATACATGTTCTCCCTCAAACAGCAAACAAATTCTTTGTCTGGAAACGTTTTTGCCATTAACCGTGCCTATTTGGAATGCTTAAGGTAGGGAGAGCGGCAGCAAGACCCCCAAAGTTAACAGAACACAGTGGGCATCAGTGACAACAGAAATTAAACTGAATAAATTAAACACAGTGTGATAAGGGATGAGCTGGGATTGAGGTTGGTTGCAGAATAGATTGAAAGGGAATCAGCTGTGCCATTAACTGATATGGGTGGCTTTTAGATAAGCTGCTGTAGCTGTCAGATAAGCGGAGTTTGACTTTGTGGCCTACCTGAATTTTTGCTATGCTCAATTTGAAGTTAATATGATTGATTGATTATTTTTTTAAGCCTCGGAAAACACATTGAGGAATAAGACCCTCATTTACAATGGTGCCGAGGGTACAATAAAGAGTAAAACATTGAGAAATAAATAAATAAGAATAAAATAAATTTGCATATACAGCAATACAAAGTAAAAGGTCACAAATCAACCCTGACGATTCATTAAATACTATAAAATATAACTATTACTACTACCAACTATCAGTTACAATCACTGCTGGAGAGGCCAGCCGTACATGAAACAAGACTCGAGAACTCCTTTAATGATATAAATGAGGCCAACTTTAACGATTTTTGGACCTCATTCCAGATGTAGGGTGCCTTATAACAGAAAGCTGTCTTCCCCAAGTTAGTGTTAACACGAGGCAGATATATTGAGAGCCAGCTCTGGGAGCGGGTATTGAGATTATTGCAATTCCAGCTGATGAGAGAGGAGAGATATAATGGCAGTAGCCCAATGATTGTTTATATAGATCTTCCAATGATTATCCCTTTTTTCAGACAGGGCTGGCCAGCCAACCTTGTTATAAAGAGTATGGGGACAGCTGAGAAGGCTCAGTCCCAGCAAGGCAAATGGCCCAGATGAGGTGTGTCCAAGAATGCTCAAGGCCTGTGCTGCTGAACTGGGGGAGCCCCTTCAACATGTTTTCAATCTGAGTTTGGGACTGGGGAGGGTACAGGCATCATGGAAGACATTGTGCATTATCCCACTCCCAAAGAAGGGATGTGTCTGCATGACTTCAGACAAGTTGTTCTAAAATTAAACATAATGAAGACGAAGACTGCACTATATATCAAACATCTATCGTCATCATGATATCAATGTTCGCAAATAACATATCGTAAAAGATGTAATGCCACGCATTTACCCTCTGCACGTCAATATACAGTATTTGGCCAGATGGAGTCCTGCTGCCATAGATAATAAATTAAAGACTTATATTTCCTCCCGACTAAATTTGACTGTGGAAACTTCTAGTGATCATGTTTGTCCCGATTGAGATTCATCAATATCAATCAATCAAATATTATTTCACAAATAAAATAATTTGCCCATATTCACAAATTACAATTCGTCTCATAGGGCTTTAACATGGTGTGACACCCTCTGTCCTTAACCCTCAGCAAGAGTGAGGAAAAACTACTAAAAACCCTTTTAACAGGCTTAAAATACGTAGAAACCTCAGAGAGAGCCACAGGTGAGGGATCCCTCTCCTAGGACGGACAGAAGTTCAATAGATGCCACGTGTAATATTATGAGCAGTTGATTATAAGAAAGAATAATGAAACTTATTTATGATCCAAGAATCTGAGGATTATACACACACATTGTGCTGTTCTGCATTGTATTGGAACATTTTGGAATCAAAATGGGTAAACGATAAGAACCGGTATTGATAAGCAGAATCGTAATCGATACAATTTATACGATACCCAACCCTACTCCCTAATATCTGCCCCAGACTTGGTGGCTCTGTGACTGGGATGTGCGCATTCTCCCGGCTCATATCATAAATATCACGATATAAAACCTTTTTATAAAATTTATACCGGTACTATCATGGATGGTATAACAGATTGCACAGCCCTAATCATAAGTATGTTTTTGATTGTGGAAAGTAACATTTGACTATAGAGCTACGCAACTCAACCGGGGTAAACTGAAGTAAAGAGCTGATTTTCTTTGGGCCTCCTTAATGTGATATCGCAAGACTGCTAGAGGAAATTTCTTAAACTTTTTACCTGTTTTCACTTGGATTCAAAGAGAAGGCAGTCAGAGATCACAGTCGCCTTATATGAATCTGAAAAAAACTAAGGAAAAAATGTATACAGAAACTGCACTGATTGACCGATGTATTCAGCCACACTGCAGTAATTCTTGCTTATCCATTATATTTTTGTATAATTCTTTAGTATAGTGTGGTGTCTCTGATACTTTGCTGCTATAATACAGGCTGACAAAATTCACTTGGCTCCAAGGATAACCTAAATTTGAATTTGGTAACCAGAGGTCAAAGGTCAAGGTCATGGTGCCCCACAAAGTTGTTTTTCTTGAGGTAACGGCTACCGTTAACCTGTGCTGCAGGACAGGTTAACGTTTATAGTAACTGTTTAATACTTCAATGTTGTTAAAATGGTTGTAAACCATCAAAATGCCAACTGTCAACTGGGGAGCTATACAGGGTGATGGGTATAGTTCACAGAAAAATTAAAATTCACTCATTATCAACTCACCACTTTGCCGATCAAGGAGAGAAGTCTTTGAGTCTGCAAAACAATTTTGGAGTTTCAGAGGTAAATAGTGTTGCAGCCAAATTAAGTATAATTGCAGTAACTGGCGACCACATCTTCAAACATAGCGTTCACACATTCAAATCACACACTGAACACAAGCTCTCTCCCAAGGATGTGCGCGGGAGCATTGCTAGTTCCGGTATCAGTACTGCAGTTACTTTTGAGTATCGCTGATGCCGTCACGTGCCCCTTAGGCGAGAGCATAGAGGTTGGAGCTTGTGAGGTGTGTGCGCGCGTGAATGTAAATGCGGCTCCAGGAAGGAGGATAACATTTGATATTTAGGCAAAAAATATGGTGTAAATGATGTTGTTTAGCGGGCTGGGAGCACAAAAGAATTTGATGACTGGGATTGAGATATAATATCAATCCAGTTTGTCTGAGAAATATCTGAGGAAAACTAACACTTAATGAATGTGTTGTCCGCTTTTTGCAGTTTGAGGCAGAATACCGTCGCTTTGCTCTAAAGAAAAATGGCCAAGGTGGCTACCAGGAGTTCTACCGCCTCCTGCAGACCATCCATCATATACCTGGTGTTGATGTGCTCTTGGGATATGCTGACATCCATGGAGACCTCCTTCCAATCAACAATGATGATAACTTCCAGAAAGCTGTCTCGTCAGCCAATCCACTGCTCCGTATTATTATAACCAAGAAAGGTAAGACAGTGAATGTACTCTATTATCATAGCATTTTTTTCAGTGTCATTGGTCACCTTTACAAGGGCTTAGCAGTAAGCCACATTCCCCCATTTTTAAACACACATACAGAACTTTCATACACTGTCGGCAAAGCTGAGGAGTAATTTGGGGTTCAGTATCTTACCCAAGAAATGCAGAATGGAGGAGTTAGGGATTGAATCAAGGACAAACCGACCTTCAGCCCCCCACCAGAGAAAAAAAGTCTAGCTTAGCATCGCCGCTTCTCTTTATCTGTCACATGTTGGAAGCATCATCAGCCCCCCGCGTCTCTGTGGCTGGGGCTGTAGCAGGCGGCCTCAGCATGCCTTCGTCACCCTAAGTCAGGGGTCACGGACCCTTTGATCTAATCTACCGGTCGATCTTTAAAACCTTCACCGTCGGCATATTGTATATCTAGCAGTCTTGTTGAAATTAATAGTCAACGGTCAGCTGCCATCACGACCAGGAAACACCACCACTATCAGATGCCAACATAATCCACAATTCATTGTCATGATCCACTGCCGCTATAATGATCCACCATCGTGATCAACTATCAGCTGCCACCTCGATCTTGGTCCTACACCACTATCCACAATCAGATGATAGCATTTTACTACAGTCTATCAATAAATCACTCTCTAAGGGTGTATACGCAGCCAGACATATTTCTACCTAACCTAGCTATACTTACTTTACAGAAGGTTTAATCTCAGAATTTTATGTATCTTGTTCAATGATATTATCACAAAATATTGAGTTGAAGAGCCAATCAGACATAAGTTAGACAGTAAATGTGCCAAGGAGTGACTGTCTTTGATTATTCTTACTGAATGTGCCGAATGATTCCTGTGCATTCAGAAAGTTTTCCGACCCTTTCAAGTTTTCCACATTTTATGTTTCAGTAACATCTAAAAATGGATTCAGTTCATTTTCTCTTCAATATAAACATAATACTCCACAATGACAAAGTAAAAAGATTTTTTAATGTTTTTGGTAAATGTATTAAAAATAACAGACTGGGGAGTCACGTGGGACCGCAGGGAAGATGGCAGCGCAGATGACCGTCAGTTAATTAAGTAAATTTGGAGACACACACTTCGTTTTAAGTCTGGAAAGTGAGGGGTTGTGTTAAAGATAAGAAGTACTACCAGTTTCCGACCAAAAATCTGTTAGTTCTCCATCGAAATGGCAAACAACGGCAAAGCTAACTTTTTCAAAGGTGCGGCGACGAGAAGTAAGCTAACCTCAAACACCAGCCCGACACCCGAACCCACCTCGCCGACAACGTCAGGTGACAGCGACCCTAAACCTGGAGTGTCTGACGATACACCTATGTTTGAGGAAATACGGAAAATGAGTGCAACTCTTCAGGTGGTGGCGACGGATGTTGTCTCAATCAAGGAGACAACGAAAGAGCTTAAAGACGCGGTGGAGAACATACAGACGAGGCTGGGAGAGGCAGAACAGCGGATAGCGGACGTGGAAGACGTAAATACACGGATGGAGGAAAGCATGGAGAAGTGTGACAAAGCGTGTGGAAGACCTGGAAAACCGCAGCAGGAGAAATAATGTAAGAATGGTGGGACTGAAAGAGGGCAAGGAGGAGACCGGGAAAGTTATTCAGTATGTGGAAAAGATCCTATCTCAGGGGCTCGGGCTATCTGGCAGCGAGTTTGAAATTGAACGTGCCCACCGCTCTATGGCACCCGTACCGGGCCCGAATCAACCGCCCAGGACCATACTGATGCGCTTCCTACGTTCATCGGTGCGAGACAAGGTGCTACAGGTGGCTAAGGAGAGACGTGGGATCGACTGGGAGGACTGTAAGCTGTCGTTTTATGAGGATGTGACCAGAGAGTTGGCGGAGAAAAGGAAGGCATTTACTCCAGTGAAGAGACGTCTGCACCAGCTAAATGTGAGAAACAGGCTGGTTTACCCTGCAACGCTCATCTTCACATGGAAAGGGCAGAAGAAAAACTTCCGAGACAGCAAAGAAGCGGAGAAGTTTGTGCGTGATGCTGAATAGAGGACCGTGGGACTTTATGGAAACCAGACGAAGTGTGTGGGAATGAGGTAACTTTGATGATGGTTTGTGGGAGGCGGGTAGAACGGTGCTGTTACGAGCTGACAGGATGCGCCTCACGGACAAGGCTAATTTAGATCAGGTTAAGCGGGGGGCAGGGTGGGGGTTAGTTAGAAGCACCGAGTTCTGGGCTGTTTTAAACGGGGTTATGTTTGTGTTTTTCATGTTTTATCTTTGCATTAAGACAGTAGATATAACAAGGCCTAACATTTTGAACAACCTATTGAAGATGTGTTTAGCTGTTGTTGAAACCATGGTGAGAGAACTGAGGTCAAAGAGTATTTACAGGTCTGGAAATGACGGCTAACAGGTACATTAATATAGTATCATGGAACATAAATGGATGTGGGAATCCCCATTAAAAGGAGGAAGGTTCTGACATATTTGAAATCCAAGAATACAGATGTAGCTTTTATTCAGGAGTCTCATATAATGGGGGACGAAGAGGCAGGGAAATTTAAAAGAGGCTGGGTAGGGAAGGTTTTCCATAGCTCATACTCTAGTAAGCAGAATGGGGTGATGATACTCATTAATAAAAATCTGAGTTTTGTTATGATAAAACAACACAATGATAAGGATGATAGGATTATTTGCATTGAAGCATTTTTCAATGGAATCCGGACAGTGCTATGTAATATATACGCCCCAAACAAGGAGGAGCCTGACTTCTTTCATGAGGTTAACAGAGTGATAGGAGACATGCAGGGCCGGGTGATACTGGGGGGGGATTTTAACCAGGTAATGGACGGGATAGTTGATAAGAGTAAGCCCAGTGCTAAATCTTCACCCAGGGACAGAGCTGCAATTCATATGCTGACAGAGGACTTGAGTTTGGTGGACATATGGAGATTGGTGAACCCACGTGAGAGGGAATACACCTTTTACTCCCACTGTCAAAAATCTCATTCAAGGATTGATTTTTTTCTGGTATCTAACTCATTAATAGACTCAATAGTGGACTGCGAGATAGGAGCTATTGCCCTTAGTGACCACGCCACGGTGGAGTTACAGGTTCACCTGAACACAGATAATATGAAAAGAGGACGTTGGAGGCTTAACACTGTGTTGCCACAGGATGTGTCATTTAGTAATATGTTAGCAGAAGATCTTAAATCTTTTTTTGAAATTAATATCGGCTCTACAGAAACAATCTCCCCGGTTTGGGAAGCATCTAAGGCTTATATAAGGGGGAAAATTATTGCCCACACCTCAAAAATGAAGAAGGCGAATGCGAAGAAAGAAAACACATTAGACAAAGAGATCCGTAAGCTAGAGAAAGAACTGGCAAGTCACTATTCAGATGATTTATACAAAACAATTTGTATGATGAAATATCAATTACATGATATATATAATAAAAAGGCTGAGTATGCCTTATTTAGGCTAAAGACTAATTTCTACGAAGGGGGCGAAAAGAATGGCAGACTGTTAGCGAGACAATTGAGACAACAGGATAATTCCAACAACATTCCAATGATTAAGAAGGATAATGGGGTTGTGACCTCATCAAAGGAAATTAATCAGGTTTTTAAAAACTTTTATAAAAATCTTTACACATCCTCCGTCTTCTAATCAAGAAGACACAGAGTCATTTTTCTCAGGTCTTAACCTGCCTAGTGTATCTAATGAGCAATAAGACATGCTGGATGCCCCAATAACAGAGGAAGAGATTAGGGCTACTATCGCATCCATGAAAAATGGGAAGTCACCTGGTTTAGATGGCTTCCCGATTGAATATTACAATAAATATATTGATATTTTGGCCCCTAAATTACATAAGGTGTACATGGAGGCATTTGAGAAGGGCTCACTGCCTGGCACATTTAATGATGCTTTAATCTCGCTCATACCTAAAAAGGACAGAGATACCTCAGATCCGTCTAATTTCAGACCTGTGAGTCTTCTTGGGGTGGACTGTAAGATTTTGACAAAGACCTTGGCGTCACGTTTAGAGAAGACACTACCAGACATTATACATGGAGATCAAGTAGGTTTTATTAAAAAAAAGGTCCTCAGCTGATAACATGCGAAGGCTCACACATCTGATGCATATGAACTGCTCTAATCCGGTACCAGTGGCGGCTTTTTCACTTGATGCTGAGAAAGCGTTTGACCGGGTGGAGTGGGGGTTCCTCATGTCGACTCTCTTGAAATTTGGGTTGGGTCCTGGTTTTTGTAACTGGGTGAAGATACTTTACTC
The DNA here is from genome assembly GCA_038501795.1 of Pseudopleuronectes americanus. Taxonomy (NCBI): domain Eukaryota; kingdom Metazoa; phylum Chordata; class Actinopteri; order Pleuronectiformes; family Pleuronectidae; genus Pseudopleuronectes; species Pseudopleuronectes americanus. The sequence goes on from CM076720.1 coordinate 25,052,828, forward strand.
TAACCCAATAGCAGCTGTGCTGACAAATGGGCTGATATCTGATCTTTTCTGTCTCTCCAGGGGGACAAGACAGGGATGTGCCCTTTCCCCATTGCTGTTTACTATGGTTCTTGAAAACCGTTAGCTGTAGCAATCAGGGCTGATGTGAGGATTAAAGGTGTGCAGGCGGGGGGTAGAGAGCACAAGCTATTTATGTATGCCGATGATATCTTAGCAGTGTTAGAAGACCCTGGGGACTCCCTGCCAGTATTACTTGACTGTATCGAGTCATATTCTAGATTATCAGGTTATAAAATAAACTGGCATAAATCTGAATGTATGCCGATATCACATACATGTCATTCTCAGGTTATCACTCCATATGGCTTCAGGTTCCTGCCTTCTGGTATGAAATATCTAGGAATTCAACTAAATCCAAATCTGGATGATATAATGCTCTCAAATATGGAACCGCTCCTCCAGAAAATAAAAATGAACCTGGATAAATGGGGAAAATTGAAGCTCACACTGTGGAGAAAAATTAATGTAATTAAAATGGTGGTTGCACCACAATTCAGTTATGTTTCCATGATGCTATCAGTTAATATAGCGCCACAGCTGTTTAAACAATATGATAGAATTATTAAAGACTTTTTATGGGATAAAAAGAGACCAAGGATTAATATAAAGAAGATGTGGTCACCGAGGGAAATAGGAGGCTTGGGTCTACCTAATGTAAGATTATATAATCTATCATTTGAAATGTCTAGATTGATAAAACATTGGAAGGGGATAGATCAGGAGCTGAGCTGGATCAAAATTGAACGGGAGCTAACTAGCCCATTCGAACCTCTGGATGTTCTCTCGCATGGTTCAACAACTTCTGGACATAATTGTTTTTCAAACCCAGTGCTGTCTTATTCCAGAACAGTCTGGAGGGAGATTCATAAGATGTATGGTATGTCGCACTTAAGACAACCTTACGCCTCTCTATGGCACAACCCAGCTGTAGGTATTGGGAAGAAATCTGTTTATTGGAATCAATGGCTTGTAAGAGGGATACGCAAAATAAGTGACCTATATGTGGATGGACTGTTCATGTCGTTTGCTGATATAATGCAAAAATATAATCTGGAATATAAAGGTAATTTTTGGAAATATTTACAAATAAGAGACTGTATCACAAAGGGTAAATTTAGGCTCAACAAGAATACATTAATGGAAGTTCTGGACCTACCTAGAATGACACACAGAGCAGCTACATTCTACAAGACATTTAATGGTATACGAGAAGACAAGTGTAAAAATCTGAGGATCGTTTGGCAGAAAGACCTAGGGTGTGATCTGAGTGAGGAAGACTGGTTAAATATTTTATCAAATACAGGGAAACACATGAGAGAGGCCAAGGGGAAGTTTATTCAGTATAAGATAATTCATAGATTTTATTTCACCCCCTCAAAACTGCACAGAATGGGCTTAATAGGAAATAATAATTAATTAATTATATTGGAAATGTCAGACTGATATAGGGACATTTTTACATGTGATCTGGGGATGTAAACTAGTGTACCCATTTTGGAAGAAAGTACTGGAACATGTGAGTAAATGGCTGGGTGTGGCAGTACCTGTATCACCAAGACTGTGTTTGTTAGGGGATCAGACAGAAATTCCAAATATATCTAAATATGATTGGGTAGTTTTAAAAGTCGGGATGGTCACAGCTGCTCGAACGATCCTGGAAAAGTACAGTTGCCCCAGATGTTAAAAAATGGATGGAAATGATGTCAGAGGTTGCATCTTATGAACGCATGTTGGCTACAATGAACAATGAAGAGGAAGATTTTAGGAGGGCCTGGGACCGTATTTTTTTGTAGATAGGGCATATGGAAAAATTTGTAGACATGGTGCTGGATGTACATTCTGGTTGTTTGAAGAAAAAAAAAGAAGAAAATATCGATTTGCAGGAGGCCTTTGTATATATGGTTGTATGATGGGTATACTGTCTGTTGATGCTGTTATAAATGTTTTTTTTTAGTTTGATTGTATGTTTTTATATGCATGAATAAATAAAAAACTTTAATGACAAAAATAACAGACTAACACATTTACATAAGTATTCAGATCCTTCACTTTGTTCTTTAAAGCACCTTTGGCAACAATGATATCTGAACCTCTAAACATATCTAAATATGTTTTGTTTTTACACTTTATCCAATATCCTATCTATCCTGTTCAATAAATATTGACCCTTTTTGGCCCTCAACATAGTCCCTGTTTAAAATGTTGGCCCTCTCTGTGATTGGGTTTGACACCACTGTTAAAGTGGGTACTGTAGAAACTTTCCTGCCGTTGAGGCGCTGTTAACAGACATGCTGTGTCAAAAAGTGCATTTCGGATGGTCTGACACGCGTCAACATGCTTTTCCGCAGCTTAAAACCCTGATCACTAACGCCCCTGTGCTTGCATAACTGAATTTTGAGCAGCCATTCAAATTGGCCAGTGATACGAGTGAAATGGGAGGGGTAGCTGTTATAATTCAGGATGCTGACAGAATAGAACATCCCCACAGTATGATGCTTAGACCACACTGTTTGACTGTAGGTATGGTATTTATGAGGGGATGCTCAGTGCCTGGTTTCCTTCACAAGCAGTTGGAAATTGTAGCCAAATAATTAAATCTTCGTTTCATCAGACCAGAGGATTTTGCGTCTTGTTGTCTGAAAGTTATTAAGGGGCTTTTTGACAAACTCCCAATGGGCTGTCATGTACCTTTTAATAACAAATGGCATCTGTCTGGCAACACTACCATAAAGGCCTGATTAGTGGAGGGCTGCATGGATGGTTGTCCATCTTTAAGGTTCTCCCATCTTCACAACGGAACTCTCATTCATAATGACCATTGGGTTCTTGGTTACCTGTCTGACCAAAACCCTTCGTCCTCGATTAGTCAGTTTGGCTGAGAGGACCGATTTAGGAACATTGTTGGTGGTAAAAAATCTTTTCCATTTGAGAATGATGGAGGCTGCCATGCTCTTGGGCACTTTCAATGCTGGAGTAAGGTTCTTGTATTACGATCCTGTCTTGCAGATCTACAGAAAATTTTCGTGACCTCAGGGCTTGGCTTTCATTCTCAGATATATCATCAACTGTGAGACCTTATAAAGACAGGTCAGTGCCTTTCCTAATTATGTCCATTGAATTCAATTAGACACAAGTGTTACGTTAATGTGAAGGTTCGGACCCCAAAGCAGACACGGAGTGGTTTGTAGATGGTAAATGAACAGAGTTTATTAGCTGTTTGAGCGGAGGTAGGCTGGACGAGCAGGGTGCTGGCTGGCTGGCAGGTCCTGGCAACGTGAAGGAAGCTGAGCCGAGCGGCGAGGCACATGAGGGTTCTGGATGAAGAAAGCAGAAGGTTAGCGTACATCCAGAAGACAAGAAAGTCGAGAGTTCCTGCTGGTCACTTGCTACCATGTATGATGGAATAATCTGGCGTCGAAGTGATGAGACGCCCAGGCTTATATGGAGGAGGATGATTAGGAGGATTGGATGCAGGTGTGCCTTGTCCTGCTTCAGCCACCAGCCAGCCACACCCCCTGCCACACACAACATACAGGGGAAGGAGGAGAACACAGCAACAAACCATACAACAAAACACAAACATCACAACAAGTGGACTCCAATCAAGTTGTCGAAGCATCTCAAGGACCATTGATAGAAGTAGGAGGCACCAGAGCTCAGCTGCAAGAGTTATAACGAAGGCTCTGAATATTAATGTGAAAAGGATATTTCATACTTTATTTTTAATAGATTTACACAACATTCCAAAAACTCGTTTTTGCTTTGTTATTTGGGAGTGTTTTTGAACATTGATGAGAAGAAAATGAATTGAATACACTTTAAGATACTTTAACATAACAAAATGTGGAAAACTTTAAAGGGTCTGAAAACTTTTCGGATGCACTGTATATTCTGGAGAGCACGGTAACTAGATTGAGAAAAAAATATTATAATAACCTAAAAGAACTAACTATTTAAACTTGTATAAATGTACATTGATTTTAACATCATCTACTACAAGACTCTGGACTTTTTGATTGCCATGTTTTAAATCATAGACCTTATACATAGTACTCATTACAGCAATGAAGTCAAAGTCAAAGATAGTTCCCATCATTTTAATTGTACTGATGTATATTCAAAGGTTAAGTTTTCTTGTAAGTTCCCTCTTAATTAGTAAGTTGATGCTATGAAAATATGGTGAAATGGTATAATGGACAGCTGAGACTGACTCACATTGGTTGAGCATGCGCGATCCCACAGCTCCACATCTGCTGCAAGATGGCTACTCCTGTATCTCAAATATTTTATGATCAGAGTTAATTCAACACCTGGACTGATACTGGATGTAATGATCTTAACTTATGAAATTTACAATTTGAATACCAACAGAACAACCAAGTTAATACTTTAACAGAAGACAGCTCAAATAATGGAGAATCTGTGGTTGGGGCTGTGTGTGGACAAGATTGCAAATAAATGATGGCAATGGTCATTTGTGTAATCATTTACAAAAGAACAGTGATTTCATCATCATCTGCACATCTGTTGCTGAATTACGTAACCCAATAAACAATATGTAGTAATGAATACCTTTGAGCGCCTTGTGCTGACCCACCTCAAAGCCATAACCAACCACCTCCTCGACCCACTGCAGTTTACCTACAGAGCCAACAGGTACGTAGACGACGCAGTCAACATGGGACTCCACTTCATCCTCCAGCCCCTTGACTCCCCTGGCATCACGCCAGGATCCTGTTTGTGGACTTCAGCTCCGCATTCAACACCATCGCCCCAGCTCTTCTCCGAGACAAGTTAACACAGCTGAGCGTGGTTTGCCGAGAACATCACCTCCATCATCAAGAAGGCCCAGCTGAGGATGTTCTTCCTGCTGCAACAGATGAAATTCAACAGGCTGCAGAAAGTGATGGTCATCATTGAGTCCATCCTCACCTCATCAATTACCGTCTGGTTCGCTGCATCCAATCCCAAGGACAAGGGCAGACTGCAGCGGATCATTCGGTCAGTTGAGAAAGTCATCGGCTGCGACCTGCCGGCTCTCCTAGACCTGTTCCACTCCAGGACCAGTAACAGAGCAGGCAAGATCATTGCTGATCCTTCCCATCCCGGTCACCACCTATTTAAGAGACTCGCATCCAGAAAAGGGTTCCGGGCTATCAAGTCCAAAACCTCGCGCCACCTGAACAAGCCCCCATCATCTCACTGAGTCTGACACCCCCCGCACATAATTGATATATTATCGGCACTAAAGTTTCACTTCACCTTAGCAAGGCACATGCCCATAACTTATTGTTCTTACTTCATATATTGCTGTTTTATGTCCAATTGTTGTTTTTATGTCCGATGCACCAACCACACCAAGGCAAATACCTGTATGTGTAAACATACTAAGCAATCAAAAGAATTCTGATTCTGATACCCTTCTGAAACTAAACTGACAGAACATAACACATTGCAGCAGTTTTTACGACTTTAAACCACTGATATATCATCTTAGGGGTACAAATACCTCAAATTAAATCCCAGAAAGGTGTACAATATGGGCCCTTTAAATAATTATATTCAATTAACCTTTTGTGCACATGTTTTGGACCAGAAAAAGTAAGATCTTGTCTAAAATGGGAGTTCATGGATGGGACATTTTTTTCAGATGAGGCCATTCTAAACATTCCAAGTAAAGGCCAGCCATTTAGGAGCAGCAACATATTGTTGAGTATAACACTTTATTAAGGGATCGGGAAAAGGAACTATTTTTTTATCAATTTACTGTCTGCATTAGTGCACATGTGTGAGGTTTGTGGGTGCTTAGCAGTGTCTGTACCTTCAGGGTTTAGTCCTTTCCGGTGAGGTCTCGGATCTCTGGAAACAATCTCCAAATGGAGGGGTTTATGTATGTATCTGACGTGTGTGGATTAGTGTGTTATTTTCTTTGAATTGGTCGAAACTACTTCTCAGGGTGAGCTAATGTACACCCACACACGCATGCACATGTAGGGAGTGAAACAGCATGTATGACTGAAGACTTTTGTGTGATGAGTGTGTTTGTCTCCAGCAGAGAGGCACCCTTCACTTGTTCAACTAAATAAAAGCCCACTACAATAATTGAATGTGTGACATCTTGATCGTCATCTATTTGCAGCCGGCGTCTGTTCTGGTCATGACCTTAGGCCATATACCCTGCAGTTCTGGTCACATCCTGATTAGTGACATCGCAGAAAGTGTTTTCCATATACTTGGATGGGCAGAATTTATTTAGATAGTTTACAAAGGCTAGCAAGTCGATGGGTATTACTGACATTAGGGCTGAGCAATTAACTGAAAATGTATCTAAACCAACATCTTTAACCTTTGCAAAAGATAAAGTACAAAGAAGAAGCTTCCTTGGGTAAGATGCTGAACCTGGAATTGCCCCTCATAGAACAACCAAGTGCTGCTAATAGATGCAATGTATGAATGTGTGTGTGAATGGGTGAATGTAAAACTGTACTGTAAAGAGCTTTGAGTGGTCATCAAGACTTGAAAAGGGCTATGTTAATACAAACCATTTACCATTTAATAATGTAATGGAGAAGAGGAAAGAAAAGATCCATGTGTCATATATCATTTTAAGCCTATAGCGGGATAATTTAGAGCTTGTCCCAGACATAGAAGGACCAGTTCTTACTATAAGGTTTATCAAAATGAAAGGTTTTAGGCCTACTCTTAAACGTAGGCCTAAAGTTCACTTTAGTCCTACTATCTGTATTTGCTACTACTACCAAGTTCTGCCTCCCGAACTGAAACTGGGAGATTATTCCACAGAAGAGGAGCTTGATAGCTGAAGGCTCTGGCTTCTGCTTTACTTTTGGAGACCTAATGAAAAGTAAGCCTGAATTCTTGGAGTGCAGTATTCTATGGGGGTGATATGGTAATATGATCTGCAATATCATAAAGTCTTAAAGGTAAGTAGGAGAATTTTAATTCCATTCTAAATTTAGGAGGAAGCCAGTGAAGCTAATACAGGAAAAGTGTGATATCTTCTCCTGGTTCTTGTCAGGACACATGGAGCCTGATAATAAGGAGTTACAATAATCTAGTCTAGATGTAACAAAGGAGTGGACTAATTTGGAAACCCCTTACTCCATTTATAACACTGCCATAAACTGCGATGCAAAAAGTGTGGTAAAACCTTATAGCTTGAGAAATAAAGCATGTTTTATTCTTCATGTGCCTGTGGTGGGAAATATGAAAAAAAGTATGTAACTAAACGCCTATGTCCTTTTTTTTTAGGGTTGATCAAATTTCATTAAGACATCACCCAATCCCTTTCAATAGTTGTTTCTCCCTCCCTTTTGTTGGGGTGTAATTTTAAATGTTTCTTTGTTTGGTTACTATAAGGCTATCACACTGATCTTGGTGGACTTTTAATATGAACTGGAATGGAAGAATAATCTGTCTGAGGGTGCAGACTGACTGGGACAGCTTTTATGCAATCATAGCAACTTATTAAGCAAGTAATTATTAGATGAAAGCAGCTCTTATGTTAAAAAAGAGAGTGTGAGTAGCAGTGAGGTAAGGAACACTTTTTATGTTGTGGTTGTGGTAATTTATGATGAAAATGTGTCCTTGAATTGAATTTTTAAACAGGGTAAAAAGAAAGTAGAAACCGCAGAGAGAGCCACATGTGAGGGATCCCTCTCCTAGGACAGACAGAATTACAATAGGTGCCATGTGTAAAGGAACCTCTGTCAGCAGGGCTACAGTGCTGAAGATAAACCTTTTTTTTTCTTTCTTCTATTAATTTGGAGTAGTAGGCAGCTCTTGCTTTGTGGAGGGCCTTCTTATATCAATCAATCAGATTGTATTTCTATAGCCCATATTCACAAATCACAATTTGTCTAATAGGGCTTTAAAATGGTGTGACATCCTCTGACTTTAGCCCTCAACAAGAGTAGGGTAAAACTACTAAAAAAAACCTTTAACAGGGTAAAAATAAATTAGAAACCGCAGAGAGAGCCACATGTGAGGGATCCCTCTCCTAGGATGGACAGAATTGCAATAGGTGCCACATGTAAAGGAACCTCTGTCAGCAGGGCTACAGTGCTGAAGATAAACCTGGGGTCGTTTTTTCTTTTCTTATATTAATTTTGAGTAGTAGGCAGCTCTTGCTTTGTGGAGGGCCTTCTTATATCAATCAGTCAAATATTATTTGTAAAGCCCATATTCACAAATCACAATTTGTCTTATAGGGCTTTAAAATGGTTTGACATCCTCTGACCTTAGCCCTCAACAAAAGTAAGGAAAAACTACTAAAAAACCCTTTTAACAGGGTAAAAAGAACGTAGAAACCTCAGAGAGAGCCACATGTGAGGGATCCCTCTCCCAGGACGGACAGAAGTGCAATAGATGTCAAGTGTACAGGAGAAGATCATCAAGATAAAGGTTTTAGCAGCATTGATGAGGATAAACATTTTGAAGCATAACTTAAGGTCAATGAATTGATGGATTATTGTCAGTATTGGTCCAGTATCTAAGGAGAAAAAAAAGGGGGGGGGGTGGATACCAACATCATTTAGTTGGTAGATCTTGTTGAGCTGGTGATTTCAAGAGTAGCTCACAAGCCTATAAAGTGTTGGCACCCCTGTTCTAGACCTAAAGCAGCATAAGTAAGGTCTAAGACAAGCCTGCTCCAGCTCTAAGCTTTATCGTAAAGGAAGGTTTTAAGCCTATTCTTAAACGTAAAGATGGTGTCTGCCTCCCAAACTGAAACTGGGAGATGAATCCACAGGAGAGGGGCTTGAAGCCTGAAAGTTCTGGCTTCTATTCTACTTTTAGAGACTTAAGGGAAGACAAGTAAGCATGAATTCTAGGGGCGCAGTGCTCTCGTAGGTTGATAAGATACTCTTTAAGGTATAACCCTGCCATATTATTAAGGGCACTGAAGGTGAGGAGGAGAATTTAATACAGATTAAGCTCTAATACAGAAGAAATGTGTTCTATTTTCTTGGTTCTTGTCAGGACACGTGCTGCAGCATTTTGGACAAGCTGCAGAGTCTTTAACGACTTATTGCTGGAGCCTGATATTATGGAACTGCAATAATCCAGACTGGATGTAACAAAGGCGTGGACTAGTTTTTCTCCGTCTTTTTGGGAAAGGACATGAGGATTACGCAAGTGGAAAAGGGTGGTCTAACTGGGTATCATCCGCTTAGCAGTGGAGTGTCTTCTGATAATGTTTCCTAGAGGAAGCATATAAAATGAGAATAAATTTGAGCCGAGCACAGAGCCATGTGGAATACCATGGTTAATTTTGGTGCGCTCAGATGACTCATCATTAATTTGCATGAATTGGGAGCGATCAGAAAAATAAGATTTAAACAAGTTTAGGGTGGTTCCTTTAATGCTAGTGAACTGTTCTAGAGTCTGTAATAAAATTTGATGGTCAATTGTGTAGAATGCCACCTTAACATCTAACAGAACAGGGACAGACACAAATCCCCGATCTGAAGCTATTAGAAGGTCATTAATGACTTTTGCAAAGGCTGTCTCTATGCTAGTATTAGCTCTAAACCCGACTGAAAGTCTTCATATATATAATTTTCCTGGAGAAACTCAGCTATTTTGAAAGACTGTGGTACATATCCTGATGAAAGGGACAGATCAGCGTGCGACGCACATCATTACTGAGGGTTACTGGGGAGTGCACGCTGGCGCGTCTTGCTGCCGCTACTCACCGGCTGTTTTTATTGTTTTATTGTGTTTAGTAAGCTCACCTGGCTTCTCGGTTAAAAATGTTGTCCGCCAAGTTTCTCTTTTGGTCGGCACTTGCCTGGATTACATTGTCGATATTCCACCGACCCGTGGCTGGTCTTTTCCAGTACTCGGCTGCCGAGCTCCTCCGGCTTCGTTCCCACCTGTCTGAGCCTCCACCTGCGGTGCTGCGCCCTCGGGATGATACTCTCCTGCCCCGACGAAAATATATCCACCGTGGCTCCCGCCGGAACTTCCATATTGACAACTCCAAACCAATAAAATCCTTCTGGTCCTCCACTCGTCGTCCTCCGAGAAACACCGGCCGCCGCAGGGTTGACCCCAGCTTGCTAGCCAGCCTACCCAGGTCGGCTAGCGCTACTGTCCTGAACGACAGCTCCACCGTCAACTTCGGGCTTCTGAACATCCGCTCACTCACGAGCAAGGGCCATCTCGTCCAGGACTACCTCACCGACCGTAAGCTTGACTTTTTCTGTTTGACAGAGACGTGGCAGCAGCCTAATGACTTTTCACAACTCAACGACGCTACCCCTCCTGGGTATGTTTACATCTCGCAACCCCGTGGCTCAGGTCGCGGCGGAGGTCTCGCGATAATTCATCGCGAGAAGTGGAAGGTGATTCCCGTCTCTGTCCCTGCATCCAGCTCATTTGAGTGCATTGCCTGTAAACTGCCTGGTCATACTCCCACCATTGTGGCCACTGTTTACCGTCCACCTAGGCCCCACTCTGAGTTTTTAAATGACATTGCTGTTCTACTCGCCCATCTCTCCACTCTTTCCCCAAATGTGATTCTGCTGGGCGATTTCAATATCCACCTGGACAACACCACTCTCCCCCTCACCTGTGACTTCTCATCCTGCCTTGAGAGCTCTGGTTACCACATCTTCACCGACTTCCCTACCCATATTAAAGGACATACTCTGGACTTAATATGTTGCTCTGGTCTCACTCCCTTCAACTGCTCAGCTGATCAACTCCCCATCACTGACCACTTCCTCCTTTCATTTAATGTCACACTCCGCCTCTCTACGACCAAGCCACCACGTCTCATCTCATTCCGTAATATCAAGGCCATAAATCTTCACTCCCTCTCCTCCACCATCGCATCTATACCGGCTCCGGACTACTCTTCCTCCCCTGATGAACTGGTTCTCCACTACAATAACTCGCTCACTACCATTCTCAACTCCCTCGCTCCTGTTAAAACTCGGTCTGTCTCGTTCTCCCATTCTGCCCCTTGGTTCACCCCTGAACTCCGCTCCATCAAGTCCAAAGGACGTCAACTTGAGCGTCTCCATAATAAGACTGGTCTCACTGTCCACCATGACATGTACAAAAATCATATCTTACAGTATAAGGACTCTATTGCTTCAGCTAAATCTACTTACTATTCCAGTCTCATCTGTTCCAACCATGGCAACTCTAAGGCACTCTTTTCACTCCTCAACAAAATCCTTCAACCCCCAGATCTCCTACCCCCCATCTGTACTCTTCGGACACGTGTGACTCCCTCCTTCTGTTTTTTAATCAGAAAGTTGAAAAAATCCACCAGCACTTGTGCCCCACTCCCTCACCTTCCCCCTCCTCTGAACCTCTCCCCTACAGTCTGCCATTTTCCTCTTTCCATCTCCCTGATCCCTTTGCTATCTCTGATCTCATCTGTAAATCAAAACCATCCACATGCCAGTTAGATCCCCTCCCTACTGCCCTGGTCATATCCTGCCTCCCCTCACTGCTCCCTCTTATTGCTGCCATCATCCACTCCTCTCTCACTACTGGTTCAGTTCCCTCACCCTTCAAAACTGCTGCTGTCTCCCCAATCCTCAAAAAACCTGGTTCAGATCCCAACAACTTTAATAACCTCCGTCCCATTTCCAACCTACCTTTCGTCTCCAAAATACTTGAGAAAATCGTTGCTTCTCAACTCCATTCCCATCTATCTCAAAACAGTTTATATGAACAGTTTCAATCTGGTTTCCGTCCCCGTCATAGCACTGAAACGGCCCTTCTGAAAATCACCAACGACCTTCTTATTGCAGCTGATTCTGGTTTAATCTCCATCCTCATCCTCCTTGACCTGAGTGCGGCCTTTGATACAATTTCCCATACCATCCTCCTCAATAGATTATCCTCCATCGGCATCACAGGCACCCCCCTTGACTGGTTTCACTCCTATCTCACAGACCGCACTCAGTTCATCCAACTCAAATCCTTCCGTTCCCATCCCTCCCCTGTTTCCTCTGGTGTCCCCCAGGGCTCTGTCCTGGGTCCCCTCCTTTTCATTACTTACCTCCTTCCCCTTGGCCTTATTTTCCGTAAATTTAATATTCTTTTTCACTGCTACGCGGATGACACCCAGCTCTACCTCTCCACCAAACCCAACTCCATCCTCCCTCCCTCATCCCTAACTGATTGCCTCTCTGAAGTACAAACCTGGTTCACCTCAAACTTCCTCAAACTTAACAGCAATAAAACAGAAATCCTTTTAGTTGGTACTAAATCAACTCTACTCAAAGTTGACAGTTTTTCCCTCTCATTTGACAGCTCCATAGTTTCCCCCTCCCCCCAGGTGAAGAGTCTGGGTGTCATCCTCGATGGCTCACTTTCCTTCAAATCCCATATCAACATCACCACCCGCACTGCCTACTTCCATCTTCGTAACATAAATCGCCTCCGTCCCTCCCTCACCCCCCATACCACTTCTATTCTTGTACATAGCCTTGTCACCTCCCGTATTGATTACTGTAACTCTCTCCTCTTTGGTCTCCCCCAGAAATCCCTCCATAAGCTCCAACTGGTCCAGAACTCAGCTGCTCGTATCATCTCCCAAACCCCCTCTTTCCACCACATCACCCCCATCCTAGAACAACTCCACTGGCTTCCAATCAACTTCCGTATCAACTTCAAAATTCTCCTTCATACCTTTAAAGCCATCCACAACCTTGCCCCTCCCTACCTGTCTGATCTCCTTCACACTGCCACCTCCACCCGCTCCCTCAGATCCTCCTCTTCCATCCACCTCACTGTCCCCTCTGCCCGGCTCACCACCATGGGGAGCAGAGCTTTCAGCCGCTCTGCTCCCAAACTCTGGAACTCACTCCCACCTCACATCCGAAATATTGACTCCCTCCCTCAGTTCAAATCCTCTCTCAAAACCCACCTTTTCAGGATAGCATTTTCACTGTAGTTGTCATGTTTCTTACTTGTACTTTTAATGGTTTTGTTATTTGTTTGCCCTTGTTTTAAATTGTTTTAAATTTGTAAAGTGTCCTTGAGTGACCTGAAAGGCGCTGTCAAATAAAATGTATTATTATTATTATTATTATTAGATTGATTGTGTTCATTAACGTACTATCAATAAGGGGCAGAATTTCTTTAAGTAATTTTGTAGGAATGGGATCTAAGATACAAGTTGTTGGTTTAGAACAGAGGAGTCCAAACTATGGCCCGCGGGCCAATCTGCGGCCCACCATCCATTTTAAATTTGCCCGCCTCAAAAAACAAAATTTATAATAATAATAAAATATATATTTTTTTAAACTAACAATTTAGTAGCACTTAAATGGCACTTACTTATAGCACTTTGTAGTTTTGCTCTATTTTTTAAGAAATTGTACTTTCTTGATTCTTGTTCTGGGTTTGTACCCTCAGGTACCCTTGAATGCATTGATTGTAAATCGCTTTGGATAAAAGCGTCAGCTAAATGAATTGTGATGTAATGGACTATGGCCCACTGTATTGTACTTCTCAGTTTAGACACTAGGTGGCGTCCAACTCACCCCTGACCTGCCAGCTGTCCCTCACAACGCCACCACGCCCCCCCGCCCTGAGCGACGTGATTGAGGCGCATTAGCAACAGTCCTCTCCAGGGCAGGGGGGCGTGGGGGCGTGAGTTGCCCGGACCTTCAAATTATTTATTTTTCTGTATGTGGTTCTCGAGATGAAAAGTTTGGACACTCTTGGTTAAGAACATGATATTATTTTGGTCAGCGGATCAAGGGTGATCAGAGAGAAGCTGTCTAAATAATGGGGACGATTCTCAGCTGTTTCTGAGATTTCTGTTCTTGGTAGGGAATTAGTGCAAATTGGGGGCAGGAGATGGTTGATTTTATTCATAACAGTTCATCATTAAAAAAGGTCATAAATATTTAGCTATTTAGGGTTCGAGGAATACTGGGTTCGGTGGAGGTGTGACTCTCTGTCAGCCTGGCTACAGTGCTGAAGAGAAACCTGGGGTTGTTTTTATTCTCTTCTATTAGTTTTGAATAATAGGCAGCTCTTGCTTTGTGGAGGGCCTTCTTATATGCTTATATTTGAGTCCAATGTTAATCGTAATGAGTATACAGAGCTATCGACGAGATGGTCAATCTCAGTGGAGCTAGGGTTTTTCAATGAATTTGTTGTTTATATTGACGGATAATACAGGTTTAAATGTAATCGGAATTATTTCCTTACATTTAGCTACAGCACTATCAGCTTGACATCTAGAAAATTAGTTTTTTATTCGTGGCATATATTCTGATAATGAAAATTCGAAGGTTATTAAATTATGGTCTGATAGAGTTGGATTGCGTGGAAGTACTGTTAGATGTTAAATTTTGTCTCCCTATGATAATACAAGGTAAAGTGTGTGGTTACAACAATGAGAAGGTTGTTGTACACACTGACTGAAACCAATTGAGTCTAATATCGAAATTAATGCTACTCTAAGGCTATCTTTATAATTGTAACAATAAGGCTGCCACTAACGACAATTTGTCTATCGATTAATCTGTCGACTATTTTGAAGATTAGTCAATTAATCTCAATGATTCAATATCCTCATAAAAAATCTGATTAACCATTTAATTTCCGCAGAGCTGCGCCGCGCAGTGCTAAGGAAAGCTAGGCTCCTCCTATCAACCCCCCTGTTAAACCTGTGTAGACGCATTTTCAGCGACGACGTCATCGATGACGTCGACTAATCACGGCAGCCCTAGTCAACATGAATATTAAAGTCACCAACAATAATCATTTTATCTGTCTTTTTTAACTTGAATTCAGCTAAAAGCCCAGGACCACGGTAAACTACAGCAAAACATTTTCTTTAGGCTGACATATTCATCAGGATGCAGCCAGGTCTCAGTGAAGGACAATACATAAATTATGGGATCTGAAATTAGTTAATTTACTAAAATAGCCTTAGATGATGATTTATGTTAAACGGACCACATTTAAAAGTCTTTGTTTGCCTGAGATGTGGAAGAGGTTGTGTTAATTTGCATTAGATTTTTTTTTATGGTTCAAAGGAGATATTCAAAATGAAAAACTTTCCAGAGATCCGTTGATCTGATGTGATTGTTTATGTATTATAACTGTTAGGGTGTGATTCAGGTTCGGACCCAGAAGCAGACACAGACGGCAAGATTGTAGAAGAATGAACAGAGTTTTATTGTCTGAGGGGTTGGTGTAGGCTGGAGCGGCCGGGTGCTGGCTGGCTGGGTAGATCCAGAACGAGACCAAGGTGAGGCGCAGACGTAGGTTCACACAGAGATTCTGCATAGAGAGAAATACACGAGTTAGAGGGTTTCCCAGAAGCAGTTTAAAGTTGAGAGCTTCTGCTGCGCACTTGCTACCATCGGAGACGTTATAATCCGGCACTGAAGTGGTGGAACGACCAGGCCATTATGGAGCGGATGATGAGTTGAGATTGACTGCAGGTGTGTCTCGTCCGTAGCAACCGGAGCCAGCCACGCCCCCTGACACACTCCACCTGCACAGAAGGGAAAGAGGAGGAACCACAAAAACACAAACAGCCCCACACAGTCCTCACAGTACCCCCCCCTCAAGGGCCGCCACCTGGTGGCCGACCCGGTCTATCCGGAAACAAAAAATAAAAATCATGAAGGACAGAAGGGTCCAAAATAAGGGAACGGGAAACCCATTGACGTTCCTCAGGCCCATATCCCTCCCAATCTACCAGATATTGGAAGCCACGACCTCGCCGACAAACGTCCAACACCCTGTTTACCGTGTACGCAGGGTGGTCATCAATGTCCAGGGTGGGGGGCTGAGGCTCGGCAGGAGGACTTAGGGGACTGGTGGACACTGGCTTGAGGAGGGAGACGTGGAACGTGGGATGAATCTTGAGAGACAGGGGAAGTTTAAGTCTTACCGCACATGGGTTAATGATCCGCTCTATCTCAAAAGGACCAATAAACCTGGGGGTCAGCTTCCGTGATTCGGTCAGGAGCGGAAGATCCCGGGATGACAGCCAGACCTTCTGTCCCAGCTGTTAGTCAGGAGCCGGGGTACGATGGCGGTCATCCACTCGCCGATTGCGAGCAGCTGTACGGACGAGGGCTGCCCGGGCCTCGCGCCAAACACAACGAACGCGATGAAGGTGCTCCTGAACAGATGGCACTACCACGTCAGTCTCCTGGGACGGGAAAAGCGGAGGTTGGAAACCATTGGTAGCCATGAATGGGAACATACCTGTGGAGGAGCAGACCAAGGAGTTGTGAGCGTATTCATCCAGGGGAGGTCGGATGTTTAGCAGTAACACAACGCAGTGCTCCCCCCAGATCCGCAGCAAACCAGCAGGAGCCTGGTGCGAAGCCTTACTCCGGGTGCAGACAGCACAGGCAGCGCGTCCGGCTTGATGTTCTATGACCCCGGTCTGTATGTCAGCGTAAACTGGAAACGCCCCAGGAACAACGCCCACCGAGCCTGGCGTGACTTGAGCCTGCGGGCAGATCGGAGGTAAGAAAGGTTCTTATGATCTGACCAGACAATGAACGGATGAGTGGAACCCTAAACTGTAACGAAGGGTCAGGGTGAACCAACACAGGTGCAGACGAGAATAAACATTTTAGTCTAGCAAAAGAACACTCGGCTGCCGGTGACCACACAAAAGGAACTTTAACTAACGTCAGTTGGGTCAGAGGTGTGGCAACTCAACTATAGTCCCGGATAAACCTGCGATAAAAGTTGGCAAACCCGAGAACCGGAAACCCTTCTCCACCACAAAACCCAAAAAGCTAACCGAGAACACATGAAACTCACATTTTTTTTCAGCTTTAACATAGAGTCTATTCTCCAAGAGTCTCTTTAAAAATAATTAACATGCTGAATGTGCTCCTGGAGATTTCGGGAGAAAATCTAAATATCGTCAAGATAAACAAACACAAAACAATTCAGCATGTCCCTTAACACATCATTTATCAGGGTTTGGAACACAGCAGGGGCATTTGTGAGGCCAAAAGGCATCACTAAATATTCGAAATGTCCAAGGGGTGTGTTAAATCCCGTCTTCCACTCGTCCCCCTCCCTAATTCTCACCAAATGGTAAGCGTTCCGGAGATCCAACTTTGTAAAAATAGTTGCTTCGTGCAAGGGGCCGAACGCAGAGTCGATGACAGGGAGGGGGTACTTATTCTTAACCGTAATGTCATTCAGACCCCTGAAGTCTATACATGTGCAAAGTGACTTGTCCTTCTTCTCCACAAAAAAAAATCCTGCCCCCAGTGGCGAAGACGAGGGACGAATGAGTCCTGTGGCTAAAGAGTCTGTGATATATGACTTCATGGCCTCTCGTTCAGGTTTAGATAAATTGTACAGTTTGCTCGAAGGATAAGAGATGTTGGGAAGCAGATCAATCCCTGAGTCATAGGGTCTGTGGGGTGGAAGAGACAGAGCCCGGTCTTTACAATAACTGCTGTATGCCTAAGAACATTGTGATCATGGCTCTTATCCTGGCTAGATATTGCACTTGTTGAAAGTAATCATTCTGAGTGATTACAGAACTATCTAGAATAAACTAGAGTAGAGAAGAGTAATCATAGTAATGATTCACAGACGCATATAAATAATGAAGTGTTCTCTTTGCTCTTGTATGTTTCTTTTTTTTTAGAGGATGAACCTGTCATATTTGCCACCAACTCCCTCCAGAGGCGTAAAAAGGGGCTGGGTTTAACTGGGCTGCGCACCACAAGTTCAGGCTCCACCCACTCAAAGAACAAACCAGGTCTTATGATTGGCCTCCCTAAGAACTTCAGACAGATCTCTAGCATCATTGATGTGGACATCTTACCTGAGACTCACCGACGTGTACGACTTCACAAGCACGGTACCCACAAACCACTAGGCTTCTACATTCGTGATGGGGTGAGCGTGAGAGTGACCCCACAGGGTGTAGAGAAGGTGAGATCAGTTACTAAATTTCAACCTTGCTAACTTATAAGGAGAAAATTCCACCTTGCAAGCTGACCAAGTTGAAAATAAATTGAATATGATACTATGATGTAGAATATTAAACATGTGAAACTGTTTCTCTGTCATGTAGGTTCCGGGCGTGTTCATATCGCGTCTGGTACGTGGTGGGCTAGCAGAGAGCACAGGGCTGCTTGGAGTTAATGACGAGATCCTTGAGGTGAACGGCATCGATGTAGCAGGGAAATCTTTGGATCAGGTAAATGCAGAGGATAATTCCAAAACCAAAGCAAAAGTTAAAACTTGTCACAATAATGTGTTTTTTATAGTTTGTGATGGCTGTCTCCAAAGCTGCTTATGAGATAAATGTAATAATTGCTAAGAAAATTACACAGGGAAACCTCTAATAGTCCCTTTAAATTCTGTCAACCTGCGCCAAATTTTACACAGTAGTGACATTAACCTTCTATATATATGCCTGTTTTTTTTCATCAACTTCCATCAATTATTCTCTGGGAAAATTGGGAAAATATTGAAAAACACCATCCATTCCAATGAAAAATAACTTAGCACAACAGTTTAATACATTTTTCTCTGACTCATATCACATTCTTCCAAAACTTCTGCCTACTTGTTTTGGTTTAATCTTAAAACCCCAAAAAATTGCTAAAACACAAAGGGACAAGAGTTAAAATACTTTGCAGGGTTACCTTATGCGGATTCTACTGAGAAATAATCCATAGCATATACACAGTTTAACCTGACTAAATAATTTTGAAGTCTGGGCTTGTCTCACAACAAATCAGTATAATTATTTTATCTTTAAATAAACATGGTAAAACAACATTTAAGACCACATTTGTAGTCTTTTTTGTCTAAATGTAGCTTTAGTGATTTGGAGGTATGTACATTCAACAGTGAACACACTTCATTTACTTTTGGCACTTGGAGCCTTGAAGTCTGTCTTTTTATTTAACATTTGTCTGTATAAAATAATAAATTCCATACAGCCAGGAAAGCTAAATTAAAAAGTGGAAGTGAACTTAATACTTTATCAAAAGAGAAGAAAAGAGCAACAGGAAGAAAAGTCTTCGAAGTGTAATCCTTTTCAAATTTATGTGATTAACTTTGTCTTCTTTGGGCAATAATCAAACTATTGATCAGATTATGTACTCCCCTTCAAGTGTTAAGACCCTCTACCTGTCATTTCAGGTTACAGACATGATGGTGGCCAACAGTCACAACCTAATTGTGACTGTGAAACCAGCTAACCAGAGGAACAACGTTGTGCATCGTGGGAGTAAGACTTCAATGGGGAACTCTGGTTCTGTTGGCTCAGCTGGATCTACTGGTTCGGCTTTGTCGCATGACTCACCAAGCCCTGCCTCTCAGAGCAACCCCATTACTGCAAGGTATGATATGGACAGGGAAGAATGACTGAAAAAAATACTGTAGTTGTCCGTTTTGCCAAAGTTGCAAGAAGAAGATTCACATAGATGGACTACAGAGTTTGCTGTGCTTTCACAAAATTGAATGTGGTAAAAAAATTTAAAACAGCACTAAGTCCATTTTGTGACTGGATTGTGGTGGCAAATTTAGCCAAAAGCAAGAGTGAAATGGGCAAAGTAGTCTAGATTAACAAAAATATATTGTAGGAAACAAATTGACAGCAAACAGATATATAGCATTTATGTAGAATGACTTACAATGTATTTGAATTCTTCAGTGACTCTGATCAGAGTCGATGAAACCAAATTTTTCTGCTTCAATGTCTGCTTGCATGATCACTTGTTGAGTGAGAACATTCATGAGTATCAGTCTAATAGTGACTAACAACTGTTGTTGCTATTTTAAAAATGTGTTTGAATACATGTCATTTTTTATACGTTGTTTCAAATGCCAAGGAGTTTCAGCACACATGCATTAATCACCTCTGGACTGAATTTTCAATTAAATTTTTCATTCGCTTTTTTTCACAAAACAAACTGCTTAATGTCCGTATCACACTGTATCTCCAAGATTGATTCTATAACCCTTATTTTCATGTCATGTGTTGTTACCTTAGCAACAGTATTGCAGAGGGTGACAGTGATGACGAAGATGATGATGGCGACATCATTCTGGAGAATGACTGTCTGACACCCTGCGACTCCCAAAGACTAAACAACAGTAACAACACCAACCTCATCAGAGACTTACCTGTGAACAGGCAGCACCCCTCCTCTGTTGTGAGGCCCCTCCCACAGAGCATCTCATTGCCGAATAGTGTTGGAGCTACCTTGAGCGACAGCTTTATGATGACGTCCATTCACAGCGAGAACACAGTCAGCATGAGTCAGGAGAGCATGAGAGAAGACGGCAACATAATAACACTGTAATCATGATGACAATGACAGATACACAGTGGCAGTGAGGACTTTGGGATGCGGGAACCACCACTGTATCCATTTCAACAACAACTAACTGTGCTCCTTGTCAACCAAATATCAAACTCAGCAGGAGCCCCTCTGACAGTTTTTTCCTGTTGACTCATGCTGATCATATTTTTGAAGAGCCTAACCCTAGGTTAGACTCACTAACAACATCACACACCGCTGCTTCTTTCGTTGCTTCAAGCATCGACTTATTATATTTATGCTATATGTGGCTGATGGTATGTACGCAGCTGCATTGTCTTTTTCTGCAAGTAAAGGAAAATTCACTCTAGGGAAATGATTAAAATGCCATTATGTATTAACTGGTCAGTATACTTAAAGAGAGCAGCATAATCAAGAAATAATTCTAAATATTCTTGTTAAATCCAAAGCTCAGTTTGAGCCGCACATATTTAGGAAATCATCTCCACCCAAAAATTCTGCTGCTGTGCTTGGGGCAATTGGTTGTAACGGTGTTGTTAGGCAACGGAAACATGGATGCTGCAAAGGCTAACATACGGTGCTTGTTTTCTGATTTTTTGAATACTACAAGTCAATAACCAAATATTACGATTTGATCAAAGCCCATTTTAATGGCCAGGGTAGGAACAACATACACAGCCCATTAAATATTCTTTGCTTGTCTTGGGGGTATTTTGGTACTACAAGTGCACCATTTATTCAGATGAGGTGGTGTAAAGTGAATTGTTGATGGTTTTGAGTTTCTCCACTGGCAATCTGGTGATTTGTACCAAAAAAGATTCTAGCTTAGTTGTACTTGCATCACAAGTAGAAGCTTGAATGCAAAATACAAGTTTAATGTGATTATAGCAAGTTAGTCAGAGTGCACCTGCAGAGTTCCTTCTAGAGTACCTGTATTCCACAGCTGCTTTAAACCATATGAAAACATTCTCCTTCAGTTAATCAAATCCCTGCAGCACCTGAAGGCAGCAGTACAAATGTTGTTAAATTCGCAGACTGATTGGAGATGTGTTGCTCAGAGCAAAGATAGTTTTTTAGCTATGAGAGCAAGAGCGCATCCCCAGTCTTTCCACTCTTTGCACTGCTGCATCTGCATCACCAAAAATGCAGATGGATGTGCTCATTGTATGAGCCAAGGTTCTACCTATGGTCACAGTTATTGTAATGGTAAATGAATGCCCCCAAAAAGTAGTATACCTTACAATACACAAAAATATAGACCAGACAGCAGAAAATCTGAAAAAGATTCAAACTTGTCAAAAGTGATGTAATTATTTGGAAAAAAATGTCATTAAATTACTTGTTATAGAATATGATACATGATTCATATCATGGGTTTTAGTAACATATCAAAATACTGAAGGGATTTTTCTAAAACATGTAGAATTCAAAGACGGTGATCATTTGGTTCTACAATGCAAATTACTGAAGGAAAATGGTAACAGATAATATATAGCAATAAGCAGTCTGGCGTACAAATATAGAAACATATTCGCTGTGATTAATAAAACGATTTTTTATTATTTTCTGCAACAGTTTAGGGAGGAGGAGAAAGTAAAATAAACTCCAATAACAAACACTTCCACACATGCACACAATCACACATAAACCATTAGGAGAGGGGGTCAAAATAAGGAGACAAGTCTTTTTTTTTACAGATAACACCACCTGTGGTATGACCGTATCACAATCTGAAAGTAAGGCTTTACCATAGAATTTACTTTACTTTAAGTTGAATTAATGTTTACTATTTTGATTTTAAAAGTTTTCAAAATCCTGCTTTGTTTTCGTCCATGAGAATCTTCATTATAGCACTCTTAGAGGTCACAAACTCAATTATGGTCAATTTGAAGTTGCATTTTTACTTTTAAGTGCATACTATGTTAACTAAGTAGCTCATCAGTGATTCAAGCCGGCCTGGTGCCCACTGAGTTCTATGTCACTGATCCTGTTTGTTGATGGGATACCTTGTTCACAGCTATATTTGTAGCAAGACATCTATGAGATATAATGAGGCGGCTGTGGCTCAAGAGGTAGAGCGGGTCATCCTCTAATCAGGTCGGCGGTTCCATTCTCCCCCATTCTGCATGCCGAAGTGTCCTCGGGCAAGATACTGAAACCCAAATTGCCCCTGACGGCTGTGCCGACATTGTGTGACTGATGTGCAATAGAGACAGTGTTTCACATGGATGCACCATATGAATGTATGAAGCACATATTGAGTAGCCTATGTGTGTGTGTGTGTGTTATCTATATTAGCGCTATTTATACAAATACAAATCATTTATTGTCACATTAAAATGGCAAAAAGCCTGGAAGAGATGGACACATTTTGTTCAAGTCCACTCATAGAAATAATGACTCCAACAAAAATGTTTCTTTTATTGTCTTCAAAGAATTACTATTCATTTGTAAGACCATTAAGCAGTTAGTGAGACCTGTTATTTCTTACCTGATGTTTAGGCAGAAATGTTATTGCTACAGTTTAATCAATCAACAGCTTTTACAGGGGAAACATTTTTCAAAAATCACAAAACCTGATCTTCAACTCATGAAAAATACAAATATTGGTGTTTTAATGTCTTGTTTTACAGGTGACATTTGCATATATTGGGCCAGTGACCACACATTAAACTCCTGTTGAACCCATTCCATATATTTCACAGCTAACCTTACAAATTACACACAATGTCACATTTAAGGTTAGGCATTGTTTCTGTCCAGTCGCAGACAACTAATTGCCAAACTGGCCTTACTTGGATCAGGTTTACAGTTTGCATGAGTCTGTGTGTTTGCAGTACAGCCTCATTTAACTGGCTCCTGCTATTTTAAAACTCTGCTCAAATCATCAGCTTTCTTGGTAAACAGAGCTGCTGTGGACCTCAGAGTAGACAGTTCACTTTAGTGATGCTGTTTAATGCCAGGAGAAATAAGTCAAGTTTGTCTGACCAGAATATATTTTGGCAGAAGTTTGATGTCAGCAGTAGTTGAACACAGACACACACACACATATAACATATTCTTTTTCACTTTAATATATGTTAATGTAAATGTAAGATTATGAAACAAGGGAGATTTCATTAGCAGGGAGATATTTTTTTGTAAGAGAAGATTTTATAATATGTATAATATTGAGAGTATTTTTCTTATTCTTGTAATTTTAAACTACATGAGAGGAGATGAGACAAAGATGAACACTGTGTAAGTGTGTTAACATGAAGTGTCAGTAGTGAAGATGGTCTTTTTCAGAGACCAGTGTTTCCCAGTTCTAGTTCAACTTAATTTCTTCTTTCATTTTTAATGAATGCATGTTTACATGTTCTATGTTAATCATGGAAATCTTGGAGTGGTTCCCATCTGAAGTACCACTGGTGTGCATGTCCATCATTCCAACGTTCAGATGTTATAATGCCCTGACAGGTTATGTGACTTACATTGTATTCCTTACTAACAAGGATGGAGATAATGGAGACAAACAACTCAGTCTGGGCAAATCTGACCAGACCACCTGTAGCCCTAAAGGTCCCAGCCTCAGTGTGTGGCAATGTTGTTGATATGATAAATTGTGAGTTTGTTTGGAAATATGCACCAATACAATAATATAAAGTAAAATGAGAAGGGTAATGAAAGTTAAGTGGTTCTTGCTCCTAGACCTTACATTAAGGTAAGGACCCAGCATCAATGTTGTTTAAAAACCTAATATTTCCCCTATTATTAATCCAACAATGGTTGTAATATTTAGGAAATCTTGTGAAGTCAAACTATCTTGAAAAGTCAGAGTAGGGTTGCTTAATAGACACACAAAGCCAATCATTAAGAGAACAGTCCAATAGTGTTTACCAACTACACAGTGAGTGGAGGCAAATACACAGACCCAGGACATGTTTATCCCAGCTCAAAGAATGGTACTACAATCTGTATCAACTTAATATTAATGAATACTGAACATTCCCTACTGCTTTATGTTAAAAGCATTTACGTGCCAAATTACAAGTAATTTTGATGATTATAAACTGCTCAGCTAAATGCAAAGTATATGCCGTTTAGCTGAGAACTTCCTGCATCTGTCATCCAATGTTAATGCAAAACAAGACAATGGTAATTTTATTAAGACTGAATAGTTTGAAGGTGTCAGATTGTAGTTGGATTTTCATTAGCAGCTGTACTTAGACAGCTCCTGTCACTGTGCCCTACTGTTATTCTTAGGCTTTTATTATGTTGCAACCTTTCCTTCCTTGTAAGCTCATCTAGCTTCTTAGCTACTGTCTACATTGTTTGACACCTAATTCTATAAGCGGGGGCATTTTATATATTTTGATAATCTTCAATGAAATTCTAGTTTACTCTTGTCAACTAAAATACCTCAGAGATGAAATAACTGATCTCCTCATCTGAAAATGGATAACCTGAAAAAAAAACTGACTGTTCGTTAATGATTGGTACTATGATGGAGTAAATGTAAAGAAATATTTTCTTTATAAATAATCTGTTTAAATATGATAAATGTGATTAAATACCCTTTACACTGGTCTTCCCTTAACCACAGCCTTTATTTTAAAGCAAAACAGCATATAAATGTGACATCAAGTAAAATTAGTTTTAAATGTGGCTTTGGAAGTTGGCAGCGACTGTGAGTAATTTTTTGAAAGCGCCTGGCCCTTTCTAAACAGTCTCCACAGAGGACCTACCAGACTGTAAAGCAAACTATCTTGTGGGTCAGTTAACTAAAGTAACATCTCCCTTGATCCACATTGCTAATGTGTGAACAGTCTGTGATGATCATGTCAATGTCATGTCACTGTGCTGCTGTTTGTAGCCATCCTGACAGCAGGTCAGTGCAGATACCTCTTGGTCACTGTCCTCTGACTGTACAGGCTTTTAGAAAACAAATGAAGTGCCTTTCTGAAGTAAGGATATTTGTGTCAAATTGGATGTCATGACCTGTGTGATGTGCACTTGAAGTAACTCAGTGCAGAAGTTTGTGTAAGATGATGGACCACAGCAAAACTAACACTGCACTGAACTTCACACAGGTGGTTTCTATGGGATTCTGTAACTTATCTATTAATGTAATTTGAGATGAAATATGATGGTTACATAATTATTATAATTATTATATAAGGTAATAAAACATTACAAGGTATAAGAGGATAATGTTGTTTCTGTCATTCTTACCATTTGCCTCTTTTCTTTTTCTTCATTTCACTCTAAGATTAAATAACAACCTCTTTATTAATTACTATTGGGAGCTGGTTCCACAGGAGAGGAGCTTGGTAGCTGAATGCTCTACCACCCGTTCTACTCTTACAGATACTAAGAACCACAAGATAACCTGTATTATGGGAGCGAAAGTGATCTATTGGGACAGTGCATTGTTATGAGATCTTTATATAAGATGGGACTTGATTATTAAGGGCTTTGTAAGGAGCAGGATTTTGAAATAAATACTTAATTTACACGGAGTCAATACAGAGAAGCTAAGATAATATTAAAGTGATTTCTTCTAGATCCTTTCTACACTTTGAATCAACTGGAAGCTTTTTCACAGACTTACTGGGACATCCTGATGATGAAGAATTACAATAATCCAGTCTAGAGGAAGAAATTCCTTAAGAGTATAGTCCGGATAAGTGATAGTTTGGATGAAGAGACCAGTAAAGTCAGTTGGTTGAAGGTCTATTTTAAAGTATGTGTTTGGGAATTATACAATGGAACTAATTGGAACTAAACCTCTGATTTACTTTCTTTTTTATCAGCAGGGCAGACAGTCTCAGGGGTTGTTTTTAATGAGGCTGCTTTGCAATTAACAAAGTTATCAACTAGTGTGGGAGTGAAGTTCGGATAATTATCCCGTATTGTACTGACAAATGGATTTGTTTATTGTCAGAGGAATAATTTCCTTAGATTTGTTTACAATATTATCTGATGAACACCAACTATGATAGAATTGCTGTACAGAATCAGTGTTGTAAAAAACTTTAAATTCAAATGTATTTAAAAAATGGTCAGACAGAATAGGGTTTTGTCAGAACAAGATCAAGACTGTGATGGAAACAGTGAGGTGGTTTATTCCCATGTTGAATTAAACTAATTAATTCTATAAATTAAGTAAATGCTTAGCTAAGACATTGGCAACATCTACCTCAGTGTTGAAATCACCAACTATAAATTACTTTATCTGTCCTTAGAACAAGTAGAAATTCTGAGAATTCAGATACAAATTCTGAGTAAGGGGCAGGTGAACGATATATAATAACTAGATGAACTATTTTTTTTGATTTCGAAATTGGATCTATGAAGCTGATGATGAGACTTTTAAATGAGTTGTAACTACCTTTAGGTCGAGGGTTGATAAATAAATCAGATTTAAAGATTGCTGTGACACCTTCACCTCTGCCTATGCTTTGAGGAATATGAGTATTAATATGGATGCGGGGTGTTGCTTCATTTAAACCTACATATTCATCTCGTTGCAGCCAGGTTTCGGTTAGACACAGTTAATTATTAAATTGATGGCTGAGTAGGGATTTTTACGGTGGCCCTTAGAGCTCAACGAACAGCAATTTAAGAAAACACATGCAAGTTGACAAAACACAAGCAAAGTAAGAAAACAACGTCATCAATATCACAACACAACACAACACATTACAAAAACTAACCCTAACCCTAACCCAGTCTTTTCGGGTAGGAGTCTATTAGCATGGCACATCTTGCCGACTCTCCTTTGCAAAAGGGCTCCAAATCTGTCAGATTGCGAGGGTTTCTTCTATGAACAGCCCTCTTCAGATCACCCCAAGCTGTTCAATTCGATTCAGGTCTGAGGTCTGGCTGGGCAATTCCAAAACATTAATCTTCTTCTGGTGTAGCTATGCTTTTGTTAATTTAAATGTATGCTTTAGGTCGTTGTCATGCTGATAGGTGAAATTCCTCTTTGTCTTCAGCTTTCTAACAGAAGCCAGAAGGTTTTGTGCCAAAACTGACTGACCATTTTTTTTTGACTGTTAATTCCCTGCACCTTGACTAAGGCCCCTGTTCCAGCTGAAGTAAAACAGCCCCAAGCATGATGCTGCCACCACCATGCTTCACTGTGGGTATGGTGTTCTTAGGGTGCAGTGTTGTTTTTTCGCCAAACATACATTTTGGAATTATGGAAGATTGTTGTCACAGGTCACTGCCAGTCCTTGCCAGAAATTCCTGCAGCTCCTTTTTCTTCTTGTTTTGTCATCAATTTTGGAGGGACTTCCAGTTCTTGGTAATTCACTGTGTTCCATGGTATATCAAATGTCTTGGAAATTATTTGTACCCTTCTCCTGACCGATACCTTTCAACAATGAGATCCCTCTGATGCTTAGGAAGCTCTCTGCGGACCAGAGCTCTTGCTGTAAGATGCAACTAAGAGAATGTCAGGAAAACCCTACTAGAACAGCTGAACTTTATTTGGGATTAATTAGAGTCACTTTAAATGATGGCAGGTGTGTATGACTACTATACTATTTTTCAATTGAATTGTTCACGTTATAGGTCACATTAAAGGTGGAAAAAGTTCAGACAGGATTTCTGTTTTTCTCAGTTGGGAAAAATAGGGGTGTGTAGACTTTGTATATCCACTGTATGTGCAGCACTTTCTCTATCGTACATAACTCAAACACTGCCGGCACATCAGTACCCTCTTCTTTAATACCTTTCATCAGGATAAAAGCACTTGTGATCTACATCACTCTGTGGACAGGTTTTCTACAGTGTACTGCTGTCCCCTGGTGGACAAAATGACACACTGCAGTGAGAGGTTTGGACACAATAAAGATGCAAAAACCTTTCATTATTTATTCAGAGTGTATAGACAGTGACCATTGAAGTTTCATCTCTTCTTGAGGGAGTGGATGAGGACTTTGTCTGAGCTCACCAAGTGACTGGGTATACTGAGCTCAAGGGACTGCAGCCTCTGGGTGCCTACCCAAACACACAGACACACAAAAATACACTAACTTTATCTTAACAGTTCACACATCATTATTTGTTTGAATATAATTAAATCTCCAATGAAAATGTGAATTTACAACAGGCGGATTTCATCTCAAAGATGATGTAGACATATAGGAGACTTAATTCTTGAGTGATATTTAAGTTTAGAATACTTTTACAAATCTTTCTTTAATTATGTATCCACTTTGTCATTATGGAGTACTGAGTGTAGATTGATGAGGGAAAACTATATTTTTCATTTTAGCATTTGATTGGAACAAATTTAGTGATAGTAATAGAAGGTGTTTATCTTACATGAAAACGTTGTGCTGGTTGACTTACTACATCTATAAAAACAATTGTGCACATACATTTGTATCTAGTGATTTAGTAAATTCATTGTTTAGCAACTTTACATAAATTGAAGACCATGTAAAACTAAGAACAAAAATGTTCAGTAAGTTTGTTATAAGCAGGAAGATGATGTGTCACTGTACCTCTGATTAATGCATACCAGCCCTGCAGAGCCTGCTTCTGTACACTGTTGTCATCCTCTGATACAAACCTCCGGCCATCTGAGTTAGAAAACAGAAATAATCTGAGAAGGTAAAGCGCTGATAGTGGACTAATCTATGGTCCACCTCCAATACTAAGGTCTGTTAATACATCAATCCCTTTGCTTTTCACCAAACCTGAGTCTATTTCAGTGACACATTATATTTGTGTATGCACATTTACAAAGACTGCATGTGTCCATCTGGGTTGATTGGGTGTTTCATTTTAAATGCAGCTGCGACTCTTTCAGAGACAAAGTGTAGTTAATTGAATTTGTTCTTCAGATAAAGCTGTGATCTGACCTTGGAAACACATGGAACTGTTCAGTGCTCAGTTTACACTGACTGGTGACAAAGCAAACGGCTCACGTTTAAAATAAAAACTCTGATGTTCAACAGCTACTGTCTGTCACTATTGGTTTTATAATGTTTTTTATAATATGTAATCATATTAGTAACTTAAAGGGACTCTTACCTTTGTTGCATTTGAGAATTACAGCACATTCGAATCATCCCGCCTTCCTCCAATGCCCCACCCCCTCGTTCCCATCCGCGGTGTTTTTTTGAAGAAACTTTATTTACAAGCAGATTTACAACCTACTGCCTCCGCGCACGCACGTGAGTTTTTGTTTACCAAAGCAATGGACCGGTACCGTCACCGCCTTGATGACGCGGGCCCAAATGCGCCACAAGAAGCAGACGAAAAAAACCTGCACGTCCATGCAGCAAACAGACAGGTCTGTCGGCCAATAAGGTCCTTCGGTCCGAAGAATTTTATTGGTTGAAGTTTTCACTAAATATTACGAGAGTGAAATAATTGTTTGTTTTAACTCCTGGTGGGTCTGTCTTGCATTTTAGAGTGTCATTACCTTATTAATACCAATTTAACCTTATCCACAGAAAGTGTAAAAATGCAACAAAGGTAAGAGTCCCTTTAATGTGACAATTTGTTAAGTCTTAAACTTCTGCAAAATCCCTTGTGAATTTTCCATAGTTTACAAATTTACAGAATGTATACAAATTTGGGGAAATTGTTTAACATTTCTGTATCAAATGTAGAGCAGTGCTTAACTTCAGATATATCTGTACCTGTTGTAGCAGGATCTACAGTATCTTTTAATATATTTACACAGATAAATAGGTTTGATTAGACTTGTAGATTTGACGGTATGTAGACATAATCATCTGATTTTAGTTCAGTTCACATGTTTTAAATCGGAGGGACAGTAGAGAGTCTGCTTTGCAGTTAACTTACATTTGCCCTTCAAGTACATCATGGACTGGGGACCCCAGTGGATGTGAAGCTGAGGGGAGAGATAAAGTGATAGTTTGTTTGGGAAGAAAATATTTTACAGCAAAGCGGTGGATAACAAGGGACTGCTGAGTTTTACCTTATGTGCATGACAGGAGTCCACCAAAAGGGAGATGACTAAAGTACACGTCCAGACGACTGTGGCTTTTACCTTCTGTATTAAGAAATATCAATTA
Source organism: Pseudopleuronectes americanus (assembly GCA_038501795.1). Taxonomy (NCBI): domain Eukaryota; kingdom Metazoa; phylum Chordata; class Actinopteri; order Pleuronectiformes; family Pleuronectidae; genus Pseudopleuronectes; species Pseudopleuronectes americanus. The sequence continues at coordinate 25,083,228 of CM076720.1, forward strand.
ATCAAATAAAATTAGTATGGCCCATATTCAAACAACACAATTTGTCTCATAGGGCTTAACTAAGCAATTGTTTCAGTTAGAATAGACTGCTCCTCTTCCACCGTAGCTTTAAAAGCCACTGTCTTACATTAAAGCTCGAACACTCTCTACGTATGTCTCTTTTTTTTAGCTGGAAGGAAAATAAAGAATTTGCTAACACTTGTTTGTACCGTTGAATATGCATTTAGGTGAAAAGGAAAATACTCACATCTTTGGAGTATGTCAAACTTAATCAATCAAACCATTTGTGTGATATACAGTATGGACAACGCACTACACAAAACAATGAGGTGCAAACTGCACAAATTAATTAGAAAGAATTTTTTTTAACAAAAATGTATATTATTCATAGAGTTTCCTGTGGGTATTGCCTGCACACAAATAACTTATGCTAAAGATTTGTGCAGATTCCTCTGAGTCTGAGAGCAGCAATATTATAAGAGGCTTTTAAGCACCTGCTAATATTTTAGCCGTCTTTAAGCTTTTTGTGCAAATGTATTCATTTCTTACACCTGTAAATGCAGGACTTTTATCCTGTTAAAACACTTAATAATTTGAATTACATTACACTTGAGAAGGGATTATTTGTTATGTGAACTAATAATTTGGCAAATAAATACATACATTTTCTTAAATGATTCGGTCAATTCTACATGATAGAATTCAAACAATCACACGTAGTTACATTCAAAATGTTATTTTATTAAAGAAGCTCTTTAGAAAAACTAAGAGTAGAATAATTAGACGTATCTGGACTGCCACAATTTTGAAAGACAAAAACACAGATTTGATTGGACAATATGTAATGAAATGTAACAATAAAAGGTAAAAAGATCCACTTCTTTCTACTTACCATTTCTGCTTCAGTGAGAGCAACCAGTCCAGTCACAGCATGTGTTTCACAGCAATGTTCAAGGCTACTTATATCCCCCATCAGTAACAGCAGCAGCAACACGTTCGATCTTGCTCACCGTAATGCCTGGTAGGACACCTGTTTACTGAAGGCTAAGATAACAGCACAAAAACAAAGGCTGACGTCATGAACATGATCTGCTGTGAGGAACATCAATAGTATCAACCTGCTGTGTCCTTCCTACAAATGGTGGCCTTTATTTTTGTGTGTGGATTTGGCCCAGTGAGGGACAGAGATAGGCATTTCATGTTTCAGCTGATTATGTTTCCATCAGAGGTTTCCCAGTGTCAGGTAATCACATTTGTGAAAACTCATAACATGGAAGTGCTGGGCATCATTGGTTATAAGCCTTCATAATTAAGTGGGTCAAATTCATTATGCTTTATTGTACTGTACAGTATATTCAGTTTATATGAAGCATATAGCCTTTTACTAGGCCCTGGGACAAACATTAAATGCTGGGCATATATTTATCTAACAACACTATGACGAGTAAGGTATTGACACAGGGCCCACTTTCCAGAGTTATTTAAGTTAAACGTATCGACTACCCTCCCATAAGTGCCTTTAGTTTTAAGGAGCGGACCGTTTTAGTAAACGAACCGAATCCCTCGCTTCAGGTCCGAGGCAGATATAAAACACCTGCCGTACAGCTGCGTCTCAAGGAATGGTAGCAGAAGTAACAACAGGACGCCAGCTGTGCGGCACTGTTTAACACCCCTCGCCGAGCGGAACGAGGTAAGAAAGCTTAGTTGATTCACTTTGCTACAGGTATGGAGTCGCTATGTCACATTAACTTGTCAAACGTGTCTCACGTGGTTATTTGTTTGTTTATGTATTTTAACGGTCGTATTCAGCTTTTATTGAATAATTATGTTGTATTTACTGTTGTTATAGTTTTAAGGTGTTTTTACGGCGCCACGATGAGGTGAAACAATAAAGAGCCGTGACATCAGTTAAGAACTCTCTGCGTCGTGCTTGGATAAGCCAGGGGCTGTTGGAAGTACCCTCTCCATTATTATTTTATATTTAATCCCCAGTTTGTTGGCCAGCCCTGTGGGGTCTTCTAGTCGAGGCCCGGCTAGCTCCACCACCTTTCAATTTCAATGCGACACTTAAAACCTACGATTGACCATCAGGCAAGACTGGATAACGCATGATAGATGCACTGAGAGACTCGAATAAAAGACAGTAATTACACTGTACTACGAATATATAAAATCTAATGAAGTGTTTCATATTGTCAACACTAATAATGTCAAACTGATCACAAAATGGGAATCTTTAGAGAAGTTGATGATGATTGTAATAACCAATGGTAAATGTTATGTGTCATGTTGCAACTAACATTATTTATTGTTGTGTCTTTGAGGAGTCTAAACACTGTTTATTTGCCTAGTATAGCTTGCTAAGCAAACTTATAGCGCATCCTCTTTTGGTTGTGCCCGTCAAGCCTTTTCTTTCTACTTATGATATTTATGTTGCATCTGTGTTTGTACTAAAACGTAAGTTATGACCATAACTATGGATCTATGAGACCGACAGATGCTGAAAGGCCCAAAACAGGAGTTTCTGTGCCACCTGGAGGCAACGCAGGGACCTTGTGCCTCCTTGGTGATTTATATGATACACAGTTGAAGTGCTGTCTGTTCTTATCAAGACATGCCTGCCATGGATGGAGGAAAGGAGAGCCTTCAGAGCAAGGTGAACCGCTCTCAACTCCAGAACATTGATGTGTTCGCCACCCCAAGGGGGTATCCACGGGCCACGCACCATTCTGCCTTCCCAGACTGCTCCCCAACCTGTGAGGGAAGCATCTGTCGTCACCACTGTCCTCCTCGATGGAATGTTCCCGAGGGGGACTCCTTGGAGCAGGAGCACCCGGTCTGCCCATGGGCGTAAGGCTTGGAGACATGTGCGTGTCACACGAAGTTTCACGTGTCTGTCCAGCTTCGGGTCGAGCTTGAAGGCATTCAGCCACCTCTGAATTGGCCTGGCCCTGAGGAGGCCCAGAGGAACAACAGCTGCTGCGGCTGAAATCATTCCCAGCATCCTCTGAAAGTTGATAAATTGTAGCTGCCTGCCGAGACGGAATCGTTCCCGGAAGGCTAGAATCTTCCTCACCCTCTGAGATGTGAGGGATGCAGACATTGTAAGGGAATTCAAGCAAAGTCCCAGAAAAATCACCTGCTGCCTTGGCTCGAGGTGGCTTTTCGTCACATTTACCTTGAAACCCAAGGACCGTACATGCGACAACACCCTCTGGGTATCCTCTACAACTTGGCCAAGAGATGGAGCACAAATCAGCCAGTCGTCCAGGTAGGGAAGGATTTTTATTCCTGACAACTGGAGAGGAGACAAGGCAGCCCCAACTACTCTGGTGAACACCCTTGGTGAGAGGGAAAGGCCAAATGGCAGGACCTTGAACTGATAGGCTTGCCCCTGGAATGCAAACCGAAGAAAAGGTCTGTGGTTTGGACAGATGGGCACATGGAAGTACGCGTCTTCCAGGTCTATCAAGGTGAACCACTCTCCTCTTTCGATAGATTCTAAGATCTGACCCGTGGTCAGCATCTTGAAAGCAAGTACCTTTATGAAGGCGTTTAATTGCCTTAGGTCCAAGATGGGACGTATTCCGCCATCTTTTTTCGGCACGAGGAAATACGTGGAGTAGAAGCCAGTGAGCTGTTCGTCTGGATCTACTTTCATAATTGCATCCTTCTGCAGAAGGGTTAAAATTTCCTGTGTCAGGATTTGAGCCTGGACTGGGTCCGTGACAATCGTCATGCGGATCCTGGAGTAAGGGGGGGGGCCGCCGCCGAAACTGAATTCTATACCCCTTTGATACTGTAGCAAGCACCCATGGGTCTGACACAGTTTCTTCCCAGCTGTCCAGGCATAGCTGAGAATGAAATTCGGCGGGTGTCCCCCCACCCCTAGGCTGTACCGCCCCGAGGTCCTGAACCTCTGGGGGGGGCGCCTCCTCTGGGGAGCATCTCTAGTCGAAAAACGGGGATGGGACCCACGTCGACTTTGTGAAGGCTGTTTGGAGTCACCAGAGGCTGTGAATCCTGTAGCCTGTCGCCTGCTCTACACCCATGGCTCCTTACGGGCCCAGGATGATGATTGGTGGGGAGGCTGGGAGCCCCTAAGTTTATACCTGGTAGTCGCAGCCCCTCTGAACGTGCGCTGTACTGACTCTCTGGTACGCCGAGACTGTTCAGCCTTATCTAACACACCCTGGGAGTCAGGATGAAAAACATGTGCTGGCACGACTGGCATATTGGTCAGTTCTTTCCTGATATTCTCGGGAAGAGTTGTCTGTGCCAACCAGATCTGCCTCCGAGATATCATGGCAGATGACATAGCTGCACCAATGTCCCTTGTTAGCTGCGAATGAGTGACAAGGGCAGAGTCTATCAGGCTCATGGTGTCCTGGTCCTCTGGGTTGGCTGTTCTCCTAAGAGCTGCCAGTAAAATGGCGAGTGCATTGCCCGAGCGGGCTGCTCGTGTGGCTGCATTATAAGTCCGAGACACCAGTCGGTCTGACTTATCACACTCTTTCAGGGGAAGCGCTCTTGAGCATAGAGAGAGAGAATGTCAGGGTGAACCACATTCTCCTCCTGATAGGAGGGTAACCTGTCCGGGGAGGACTGCCCATGCCTTGATGCCCTAGCTGTTGTGGCCGGGTACTGGGCCTCAACTCTACCCAACCTCTCTGACAGACCACGTATGGCCGCTAGGATTTGCAGCTGAGTGTCATCATGCTGACCAGCTGGGTTCTGTGAAGGTTTTGGAGCCTGTGTCTTTCCTGAGTCCCGCCTGCGAACAGGGGTGTGCTCATGCCTACGTTTTCAGGTGCAGCCAATTAAGCTGCCTGAAACAAAGAGCAGCGCTTAACACATGCAGTGTAACCCTCTGCCTCGCTATTAGAGAAGGGGAGAACCACAAACAATCCTCAGGGACACAAGGCGCCTGCACAAAAGTGTCGGATTGATAAAAGTGGAGTCCCAAAATATATTACTTACCTGTCAGTCTCGGATGAGGCGAGTGAAGAAAAGAGGAGGCGGCCGCGCTCACCGGGGAGCTTTATGGGCGGTGAGCCCAGCCCCCTTAAGGTCACTCACGTGACATTGTTGATATTTGGTCTCGAAGATAGGGAGATGAGGACATCATTCGTGTTAAGACCGTGGTGACGGTCTGAGAGAGGTCGAAATAGATCTTTGACTTTTCAACTGTTTCGTAAATTTCTGGCTAAAGAAATAGCAGTTACTAGATCTAAGCGACTACTTGCAGAGGTTCTAATCAGGCATACTGCATATTACACCTAAAGATTAAAGTTCGATAGTCAAATTAACAACGCAATTAAAAGAAAATGTCACTCGAAGCAGCAGCAACAAGTAAATCAGTTCCCACACATCAAGACAGTCCTGGAAATTGCAGCAAGAGAAGTTCGGACTTAATAGAAAAACTACTGCTCTCCAGATGACCTTGATAAAATCCAACGGAAAATTATCACAAACCATGATGTGGAGTGCCATCATTATGAGTCACTTTTATGCAACCAAACCTCCAATCCAGATATTGTCGGTAAAATGGACACCTTCTCCTGTCTGAGTGAAGCGATCTTTGCTCTTGTGACTAATCGTAGAGACATCACCCATGGGAAATATAATGAACGAGTCGAGAAGGAGAGAGCGAGAATCGTGCTGAGTATGGAAGAGCATGGCTCCATCTTTGGACTTACAAAAACTGAACCCATACTTTAAGAAGCATCAAGGAACTCAAATCAATCAATTGCAACTTCCAATAGCTCTAGTAAACGACAAGATGCAGAAGAAGAACTCGCAGCCAAGCAAGTAGAGGTGACACATTCTAACTCATCAATCCAAGCTCAGAATACTGGAAAGTGAAAAGAATCTTGAAGAGGCGGCCATGTTGACTGAAGTGGAGCGTAAAAGGACAGAGAGAAAATCCAAGCTAGAAGAGAAAAGAATGAGCCTGCAGCACCTAAAGGCAGAGAAGGAAATCAAATATGAGACCAAATATGAAGCTCGGTTAAATTCAAATGCAGCACCCTCTCAACCTCGACTAGCACCTCTGAGAGCAACATCTGAAGATACCGTCTCTCTGATGATTTATGCGGAATAGCAAGCGCACTCAGCATAAATCGCTTGCCCATACCTGAGCCAGCAATGTTTAATGGAGATCCCATGAAATTCCTTGATTGGAAGATGTCTTTCACAACCCTTATTGATCAGAAACCTCTCTCAGCAAGCGAGAAGATGTTTTACCTAGAAAATAACCTCATATTTTCTGTTGATACAACATTCATTTTAGATGACTTGCTTGAGGGCCTGGATGTGTACTCTCAACCAGTGAAGCTGAAACTCAGCACAATGAAAGCTGTCGACACCATCCTGGCAAGTAAGAGTATCTGCGGTCTACGAGTTTGAGGTCTTAATTCTGATAAGCACATCATTGTAAAGCAAGCCTACAACTGTAGCTTTTTTCCGGTGGATAAGTCTTAAATCCCCACAAGAGAAACACAAACGTGGCCTCACTTCAAACATCTAGCAGACATGTTGCCACCACTTCAAGATTGCAAAGTAGGACTGCTAATTGTGTATGATTCTCCATCAGCACAAGCCCCACTTGAAGTCGTCATAGACAAAGAAAATGAACCCTTTGCACAGAAAACTGAGCTCGGCTGGGGCATTGTAGGTTCATCTATTCCTCATCTGGACAGGCAGGGAAGGCAGAGCTTCATTAACAGGGTTGCTGTAAAATAAATTGGTGCTCCTCCTCTAGAGCAAATAGTATAAACATATGGCACATAGATAAATATTGAATGCTTAACACCCTAGATATTTTAATTTAAAGGGCCATTAGATATTGTCTAGAAATCCTGTATAGTACAGTTGGTTGAAATGTTTATATCAGGATTTGGTGGGAGTGTAACTGTCTGCTAAACCTGCCAGTTTATACATATTGTTTCATTTATTATTTGGGTCGTGTTTATTTTGTTCTTTAAGTTCAAGTATGTGTTGTGTTATTTAAGTTAGTAATTTGTTGTCTTTTTAAGCGTAGTTACTCCCCTCGCATAAGTGCCTGTAGTTTCAAGGAGAGGACCGTTTTAGGAAACAAACCGAATCCCTCGCTTCCGGTCCTGAGCAGATATAAAAACACCTGCCCAAGGAAACACCTGCCCAAGGAATGATAGCAGAAGTAACAACAGGAGGCCAGCTGTACAGCAACTCCCAACCTTACGGTCCCAACCTTACGGACCTAACGATCACAGTTATTTGTTTGTTTATGTATTTAAACGATCGTATTTGGCTTTTATTGAATGATTATGTTGTATTTACTGTTGTTATAGTTTTACGGTGTTTTTTACAGCACCACGATGATGTGAAACAATAAAGAGCCGTGACATCAGTTAAGAACTCTCTGCGTTGTGCTTGGATAAGCCAGGGGCTGTTGGAAGTACCCTCTCCATTATTATTTTATATTTAATCCCCAGTTTGTTGGCCAGCCCTGTGGGGTCTTCTAGTCGAGGCCCGGCTAGCTCCACCACCTGGCCTAGCATGGAGACCCCCGCAGCACTCTGGACAGGGTGACTTGTGCCCATCAGGGGTGATCTAAAATGGTCCCTTACAGGTCAGGCTCCTTTCCCCAGTTCACCTTTGCAGAAGCTATAAAACCAAATTTATTTACAGTGTCAGTTAAATTATCAATGTCTTCTTGTGTATTTACAAGGACGATGAGATCATCTGCATACACTGATAATTTAAAAGATACACTGCAGTGAGGGAAACACACACCTTTTAAAACCTTTTTTAGCTTTTGGAGCAGAGGCTCGATGGCCAGAGAGTACATATACCAGAGATAGAGCAGCCCTGCCTCTCCCCTCTGTTGATGTTAAAAAGAGCCCTCAGCCTGCCATTTATTTTCAGAACAGTTGCAATGTAAGTATAGAAAATCTGGATCATGGCTAAATTACGCACACTGCAACTTAAAAAAAAACACATGCAAGTGGACACAACACAAGCAAAGTAAGAAAACATCATCAGTTTCACAACACATCACAGAAACGCGCAGCAAATACAGAAACAAGCAGCAAATACAGAAATGGGGAGAAAATACAGAAACGGTCCCCAATTAGAGAAAACGACACCGGAAGTGTTTCCAGAGGACAGCTTAAAGTGATGGACACTGTTGACACAGGAGACACAAAAACGTCCATTACATCAAAAAAATTCGGGTCCAAACAGGGGTCGGCGACCCACGACTCTGTAGCCCTGTGGCTCCCTGTACAGTGTTGGGCATATTTTTTGCAAACGGTGAACTTAACGAATCAGTTTTCACATGATTAACATGCACGTAACGATGAACGTGAGTGAACGTCACGTTCATTTTTTAAATCATCATTATATCAGGCCATCATGAAATACCAGGAGCAGGCGTGTATGTGTGTGTGTGCTCTCCCAAATAGCACACACACACTAGCCCTGGGGCTCCCGCCCCCCCCTCGGAGACGTACAGTGTGATCGGAGCTCAGAAGAACTGCAGTAAAGTGAGCCGTCATCTGGGAAGCCAGCCGCCACTCAGGTTTTTGTTGCGCGTCTAGTACTGCCTCATATGGTAAAGCGGTATAGATAGTCGGAGCGCTTCAAAAAGAACGAAAAGACAACTATATCTTAGTTATAGTTTCTCATTTGATATATATATTTTTTATCTTCATGACGTATCTGTTCATTTAAATTATGTATTTTTACTGCAAATTGAAGAGCAAGTCTGTAAAAAAAGAACCACTGTATTAGAAATGTAACAATATTTGGAAGCTTATTAAAAATATTCCTATAGAGGTTACACTTTACTTCGAGTGGATTCCTGTTCATGGTGTCTCTGACTGTGCTCACACAAATTTTTGTGTAATTTTACTGTAGAATAACTGAGAAAATTAAAGGGGAAATCTGTGAAAGTGGCCCAATGCATTCATAATGTAGCCATATTTGGTTGCATTCATAATGTAGCCATATTTGGAAGATTATTACACACCGGGCTTTGGCGCCCGGTGTGTTCAGCGCGGCGGTTTAACATGGGAGTGGATGGGAGCTAGAGGCTTGACGTTGCGCTTCCGCCACGCTTCGGCGTCGCTTCGGCGTCCGGTGTGTTCCCGGCGTAACTCGGAGGAGTCATGACGCTCTTAAGACAGCTCACAAGTCCCCGCCGTGCCCCTCCCTCCCTCCCTCCCTCCTCCTCCACTTAGTTCTCATGCAGTGCTTAGCGCCAAACGGCTGCAGCTTACTTCTTCTCTGACCCGCAACATCAGACAAATAGGTAATGATGGTGTTTGTGCAATCCTCCAACATTGTTTGGTGATAAATTAACCACAACATTAGCGCTGCTGAGAGCATTACATCGCAACTGGTCCGACGTTTCCTAAAAACGTTGAGCTACATGACAGTCTGGTGAGGTATATTGTGGTAGTTTATTAGTGTAATGCTGCTTATGCTTCAACTCTGTCAGTTGGCCTTGTTTTGACTGTTTTTGCCTGTTATTCATTTATTTATTCAATTTGATGATTTGAGTTAGTTTGTTAACAAAAATAAATATATAAGTTGAAAATATCCTACTGTGTTTTTTATTTATTTATCATTAATATTTTTTATTTCATAAATTATTTTGGCGATCGGTGCCCTTTTGGGGTACTGAACACCTGCCCCCCAAAATGTCTGTGCACGTGCCTGGTCTTCGGTGCTGTGGGTTTCTTGTTAACATTTCCTTGAGTTTAAAAGCAGCTCCTCTTTAAAAATTAGCTCTGGTTCCATTCACATTAAAGTACTGATTTTAAAATCACACATCAATCGATCAATCAATCAATCAAATTTTATTTGTATAGCCCATATTCACAAATCACAATTCATCTCAAAGGCCTTAACAGGGTGTGGCATCCTCTGTCCTTAACCCTCAGCAAGAGTAAGGAAAAACTACTAAAAACCCTTTTTACAGGGTAAAAATACGTAGAAACCTCAGAGAGAGCCACATGTGAGGGATCCCTTTCCCAGGACCGACAGAAGTGCAATGAATGCCACGTGTAGGAAAACATCATCAAGATTTAAAGTTTTTAGCAACATTCTGAAGGATAACTTCAATAAGATATGTCAAGCAGTCCTGCTGCAATCATAGTCTATGGTCAGCAGCAGGCACGTGCACAGATAGACCCCTATGGTGCTCAAGCATGGGCCCTTTTGCCCTGGATGAGAAAAGAATACAAATTACTCTCTCTGTCATCAATTCCCCCCAAATGTGTGTGATATCCGAAGGGCATTTATTTGAGTTCTTTTAAGATTTTCGCCCTGACATGCCCGCGGCGCTGACAAGCCCCCGCCACGCCCCTCCCTCCCCCTCCTCCTCCACTTGGTGCTCATGCAGCGCTGAGCGCCAAACGGCTGCAGCCTTCTGACCGCAGCACCAGACAAACAGGTAATGACGGTGTGTGTTCAATCCTCCGACGTTGTTTGGTGATAAATTAACCACAACATTAGCGCGCTGAAAACATTACGTGGCAACTGGTCCGACGTTTCCTTAAACTCACGATATCCGTGATTTCAAAGACTTGTCCAGCTGTTTACTGACGAGAGAGAGAGAGAGGGAGAGAGAGAGATACAGGCAGACAGGCAGGCAGACAGACAGACAGACAGTCAGGCAGGCAGGCAGACAGACAGGCAGCCAGGCAGGCAGGCAGGCAGACAGACAGGCAGGCAGACAGTCAGACAGACAGACAGGCAGACAGACAGACAGGCAGGCAGAAAGACAGGCAGACAGAGAATTTAAAGGCAGTTTTACTGTTCTACAAATTAGACAAGTTCACTAGTTTTGTTTCGTTTAAAATCTTAATTATTGAAATGAAAGGTAGGTCTTAAGTTGAGCTACATGACAGTCTGGTGAGGAATATTGTGGTATATTATTAGTGTAATGCTGCTTATGCTTCAACTCTGTCAGTTGGCCTTTTTTTGTCTGTTATTCATTTATTTTTCCAATTTAATCATTTGAGCTAGTTTGTTAACATAAACAAATATATAAGTTGAAAATATCCTACTGTGTTTTTTATTTATTTATTATTATTGTTTTTAATTTCATAAATAATTTTGGCGATGGGTGCCCTTTTTTTTTGGTTTGAGCACCTGCCCCCCAAAATGTCTGTGCACGTGCCTGGTCAGCAGCCAGCAAGATCATGAATCACCATCAAGATCAGATGCCACTATAGTCCACAGTCATTGGCAACTGCCGCCAGTTGGATCCGTGGGCGACAAGGCAAAGGGACTCCGGCGAAGGGGAACAAGGGTCAGAAACATGTATTGATGTGATATGAATTACTTTGATGTGATAAGGATGGAGAAGAGGAAGGAGAAGCTGGAAAGAGCAGCTTTGTGTGTCATGTGTCATAAATTCCCTTTACACCTTGGCGTCATCAGGTGTTTTATTGAAGCAAAAAAGTTTCAATAAACCATTTAACGGGCTGTAATAAATTGTTTTGTGGTCCTTAGGAGCTGAGTAGAGAGCAAACTCATTAATCATTTTGTGACTGGCTTTTGTCCTGGGCTGGGTAGAAACACAGTATACAGCCAAAATGTTTGTTATTGCGGCCGTCTCAACACAATAGGTTTTACCAGAGCATCTGTTTAGTGTCAACAAAGTAGCAGCAGTATAGAGCTTTGTCTGTTACTGCCTCAAAATCAGGTTATACTTGCCATACTCACACCAAAAGTATATATGATTTCCTCCTTCTTGTGTTAAGAACTTCATAAGTTGTGACATGTTTGCAGACATTTTCTGTTCAGAGGCCATGGCAGCAGACTCTTCTTGTTTAATGGAAAAAAAATTGTTGTCATTTAAGTCATGGAGACTTTTTATTTGTAATTTGACGAAAATGCAGCTACGGTCTCATCTTTATTCACTAACTGTAGTTATCGGCCATATGTCAAACAGTTCATGAGTTGGTAGTTTTTGCATACTACTTGTGACCATTTTCTTTCCTGGGGAGTTTTATTTAGTTTTGATTGTGACTTACCTACTTTGTAATTTGTACTTTTAATTTATCATTTATTGTTCATATTTATTTATATTTTTCCTGGAAGACATGTTCTTTCATACACAGCAAACTGTGCTCTGTGTCTGAGCAGCTTTGGTGTTTCAGGGTGTCTGGATACCACTACGATTCGGCAAAATATATAATTTTGCCCCCTCAGCACTTGGTTAATAATACAGAGTTCTACAGTAGTAAAAGCTATTCACAATGACATTGTTGTAGCCGGGTCCTCCAATGACCATGGATGATTCAACGACCTTACTGACCATGGTAAGTTGAAAGACTGGTTGTAACTAGTTTAATGTAAAAACAAAATGCATAATACATCCACCATCTGAGCTCTGTATTGTCCTGTTCTTAAAAATGTGGTTATTTGAATTTCCCATTTAAATATAAAAGATTTTGGTGTAAAACACTGACAAATACTGCTTCTACTTTGGTTAATGTGAGATCTTATTTTCCAACTCACAACAGTTTACAGTTTCGATGTTGATAACATTCTTAAGTTTGAGCGTCAAACGTGGAATTCAGATTAGTTTTTGTTATACTGAGATATTTAACAACTCTAAGAGAGAACAACATGTAGTTATTGATACTTTTGTATCAATAGAGATACAAATATCATTGAGATTTTGTGGGCAACATTCTTTTTAATTGTTGTTGTACAACTCACTGTTGACTTGGGAATTCAGAAATGTTACATCATGAAATACAAGATAACATATGTGTTTTGTTTTGTTTTTTATGCAAGTGTAAATGATGAAAAGAAAGAAATTCAAGTTAGTCCAGTGCCATAAATAAGTTTATTTGACTCCATTCTTTTAAATCAGATATTTAGATAATTATACAGTGCAGGTTTCTGATGCTAGGTCCCTATTACTTAGATGCACCTACAGTCAGCAAGCGCACACTAATCTACAGTGGGATCAACTTTTATTTACACAGGAGCATCTGATATTTGTATTGGGAGGAATAGAGTTAAAGAAAAGTTAAGGAATCACATCTTTGGAACAAGGACAAATGTAGTGTCAGAATGTTGATGGAGCCACAGTTAGGTGACATTTTGGATACCAGGAGTGTATGAAGGTGAGTAGCAGGGATGCAGAACCATTAGGGATTGGTCAACTCATCTGATGTCACATAGGAATGCAGGGTGTCCAAAGCTCCCATCTCTGTAACACATACACAGTTGTCTGCTTAGTTTTTTTCTAGATATGTATTTTCTATCAGACATAAGGTTTCTACTTTAAAAAGTCAGTTAAGAATCAAATATCACCAATATCTGCCAAATAATATAATGTTAAAAAATGAAGGGAACACTTAATTGTCACAGTATAACACCAACTCAGTTAAACTGTTCTGAACTTCCCACAGGATTAATAAAGTATCCATCTATCTATCTATCTAAACTTCAGGCATATTAATCTGTCCAATTAGGAAGTGCAAGTGATTGTAAATCAATTTCACATGTTTTGGTGCAAATAAAAGTGTCAACAGGTGCAATGGAGAGGCAAAATCAATACAACCCCCAAAAGGGAATGGTTTTGCATGGTAGTGTGGGTCCTCCAGGATGGCACATATGTGTGGTCGCAAGAAGGTTTGCTGTGTCTCCCAGCATAGTATCAAGAGCATGCAGGAAACACCAGGAAACCGGGCATTACACGAGAAGAGCTCGAAAGGGCCGTAGAAGGGCATCAACCCCCTTGACCGTTGTTGCATCATTTTGTTCTCAACAAATTACATAATGTACATCAGTATAGATTTTCAACTTGAATAATTCGTTCATCAAGATCTGATTTGATATTTAAGTGTTCCCTTAATATTTTTTAGCAGTTGTATGTATATTTGACAAATGACAAATCAATAAATGCTGAATGTTTCACTGAAGTCCAGGGAAGTCTGCTGATGGCACTCGGTTTGCTGCTTATCACACAACAAAATTACTGGCAAGATTTCAAATTTTCTACCTTAGTATTCTCACTACATCCAAAGGAAGATTCACAAGGTGACAAACTTCCTCCATTGATCATTCCTATATTACATTTTATTTAGCGTTCGCTTTATCCAAAATGACCTACAATATTACTATGGCTTATGGCCGATCCACAGTTAAGCATTAACATATATTGCTTAAGCACTCTATACTCTGGTACTAATCTGACTTTGTCAATGTTCCTGCTTTTCAGTTGATTTCTCTGTTTGAGTTAACTCTCCTAGGCTAACTGAACACTGAATGGCCCCTTATAGAAAAAAGTGCAGATGCACTATATGAATGTGTGTCTGAATGGGTGATGAAGTGTACTCAAAGTCTTTTGAGTGGTCATCAACACCGACTAGAAAAGTGCTATATAAATACAGACCATATACCATTTACATGTAATAAATTAAGTGTATATGAGTGTTTATGACAACTGAAGGCTACCACAGGTTTTCTTTCATGTCTGGAAGTGAGGTGAGGATTATTCAACTGAAACATGCACCTTTACCACTGGATGTCACTAAATTCTACACATTGAAACTTTAAGGAAGCACCACCTCCCAGCTCCTTTAGATTTTCTTTGATCACAGTCACTTGCATGCCAGGGGGCAGAGCGGGTCAAATTAAATCCAAACAAAACCTGCAGGCAAACACTGAAAGTAAATATTAAATTCTATTATTAATTATCTAAAAGTGGTCAGTAATCATGGGTTAGATCGGTTAGGGTTTAGGGTTAATATCTAATGTACCCTCTCTGTGACTCTTATGTCATTATCCACTTGTAAAATACCTGCATGTGGAAAGATTCACATATCACTCCCTTGCACAAAGGCTTTGGATGCACTCAAACTCAATAACTATAAAGAATTTCAATCCTTTGTTCTACTTTTTAAGAAGCTGATTTGTGTGCTTTAAAACAGACATCACAGATTTTGCCTCGCTTGGAAAAAAAAACAACTAACTTACAAGAAAGGCCCCCAAAATGCCAGAATCTCCTATCATTCATCATTAATAGAAGAAAATAAACAATTAGTCATGCTACTTTCAGCTCAAGATAATTTCTATAATTACGTCGTTTTGATCTACAAAAAGTTGTACAAGCTTTTATGTATTCATGGCCTCAATTTGGGTATCCGGTAGAGATCCCTCCACTGCCTCCAGCTGGAACAAAACATTGCACAATTGCTTTCTGTTAGATTTCAAATAAATTTTCAAATGTTAATGTCAAAAGGCACTTTTAAAGCCTTGCATCTACATCTATTTAAAATGTATTGACCTGGTATGTGTCCTCTAGTATGCTGAGATCTGCAGTTGAAGCCCTACTTGTTACTCCCAGGTAACGGGCTGATACAAAGGTTGATCAGGCATTTGCCATTTAAAAGAAAAGTGCTGTATAAATAAGGTTTATTATTACTTTATTATTATATTTCTCTGTCTGACATTTTCTTATATACAAATACTTTAACATTGTTAACTTGTTTATGTGCTTGACATATGGGATCTAATGTTCTTCTGTCCATCCTGGGAGAGGGACTAGTGTCTTTCTTTGAGGTTTCTAGATTTTCTTACTTAGAATAATGATCATTTAGCCTCTGTAGCTTGGTAAGCCTTTAGAAGTTTTTTATGTTTTAGCATTTTGTCCCATATATTTGGATGGGTTCATGTTCACCACACATTCATAGATTCTCATTTCCAACTTAGCTTGCTCAAAGTTAAGGGTTTCTTTGTATTTAATATCCTGCGACGATGAGTTGTAAGTCGAGGCATTTCTCATGAGAGGTGGTGGTCTAGTGGCAGAAACTTGGACTATGGGCAGAAAAGGTCTCTGGTTTTACTCTGGTTCAACTCCACGGAGTAAAAACAAAAGACGAACCTGGATTGATTTGACCAAAAATCCAAGAGGATTCTCCCTACCCTGTCTAGTGCCCCTGAGCAAGGCACCTTACTCCCTCAAAATCTGCCCCCCGGGCGCTGTACATGGCTGCCCACTGCTCTGTGTGTCCTGCACCAGATGGGTTAAAAGCAGAGGATACATTTCCTAAAACTGCATAAGTGTGTCTGTGCATGTGTTTGGGATAAATAAATGGATCTTAATCTTAATCTTAATGTTTTGGCATCACAAGCAAACAAACAGTTGGAAACAATAGCTTCTGTAAGTACATGTGCTGAGCCTCTGCTGACGTTAGTTTAGACATAAATGATAAGCATACCTTTAAGTTTGAGGTATGAGAGGAAGTCAATGATGGTGTGGATGAGGTCTTCATCTGCTATTCTTAGGGTACCTGTGGAGGCAGAGCAACAATGTTCAATCTTATGTAATCTAAAGTTGGCTATAGACTGTAAGGTTAGCTCTGGTAACAACACATGGGGAAATTAATATCTCCAGATACCGTTATACCTTCATACAAGGACAAATCTTATTGGAATCCCTCAACAGTTGTTCAACATGAAAGTGATGGGAAATACAGATAAAATTGAACTAATCAATGTCTGGTATGAATTAATCAGTATTTTAGGAAAAAAAGGTGAACTTTAAACTAAATTTGAAGGCCTTCTAAATGACCACAGCTACTGAAGTTTGCTTGGGTGTAGTTAGGTTGTTTTAAGATGTCTGAAATGTTTCATTGTTGTAGCTTTACACATCAGCCAACTTTCGAAGTGATGGAGAGAGTACCATGAAGATGCAAAATAAAATCTTTACAATGTCAGAAGATTATCCTGGTTCTGTGAGTGAAAGAGAGACAGACCTGTTCTGAAGTCTTCCTCCTGACCCATATCTCTCTTGCCAGCCAGACCCGGCTTGTCTCCTAATGTCCGGTGTCCTTCTATTCCATCTGGACAATGAGGGGTGAGCACAATCGATACAGTCATGTGAACAGCAGATTGGTGAGCTGAGTATTTCATTGTTTCCTACACTACGTTAAATCACTTGAAATTCCAGCAATGGCATGAAATAAAGTTAAAAGGTCAGTTCACTTTGATGAAAGGATAAGTATACATTTATTTTGCTCCAGGATTTCCATATTTCAGCTGTAAATTCAATTATTTTATGTTTGATTGAACTAAAAATACAATATCTGATTAGGATTTACCAAGCCCTAAATATCCCACCTTTACATTGAACACATACACACTGAACACATAGCACACTTCTATCTAGTTTTTATAAAAGAAGATAAAAGTAATTGTTGTACACAATATATTTTGTCATAATTTTGGGTTTGTAATCATGTGGGTTTATTACCAATCTTGTACGGACCAACTGCAGGGCTTGGCTCACAGAATTGCAGTAAAACAAATAAAGAAATGGCACATTTACAAAAGGGTCACAAAAGGAAATGCATTAAAATAATAATAACAATAAAGACAAAAAATAATGGACCAGCAAAGTGCTGTGGTGGTAGGTACATCATTAACTCTCATTTATAATTAAAGAGTTTCCTATTTCAAATTGTTTTATCAACTGTCCATTCTGAAGACATGAATGAATGAAGTAATACTTTCGTATCCGTTACCTTCTATTTTTTCAAACTGAGACTAATATATGATCTTTAAGATGATTAATGGGCATGTATATTCACTCCACCTTAGAGTGGTCTAGTGGCAGAAACTTGGACTATGGGCAGAAAAGGTCTCTGGTTTGACTCTGGTTCAACTCCACGGAGTAAATACAAAAGACGAACCTGGATTGATCTGTCCAAAAATCCAAGAGGATTCTCCCTACCCTGTCTAGTGCCCCTGAACAAGGCACCTTACTCCCCCAACATCTGCTCTCCGGGCGCCGTACATGGTTGCTCACTGTTCTGTGTGTCCTGCACCAGATGGGTCAAAAGCAGAAGTTAAATTTCCCTACCTGCATGAGTGTGCCTTTGCATGTCTGTGCATGTGTTTGGGACTAATAAATGCATCTTAATCTTAATCTTAATCTTAATCTAATCTTAAAAAAATCCTAAAATGTAATCCATCAGGTAGTTTGTGCATAATCCTTTAAATAAGCAGACAAAGTGACAATCAAAAGGCACTGTTAACAACCTTCTTGGTGGAGGGCTACCAGCCTTTTTCAGATATGAGTTTTCATCTTTAAAGTTCATGAACACAACGCATCACTTAACTCTATGAGTGGTCAAGATGTGTGATTGAAGAGGAGATGGGCTAAGTTGCAAGAATTGTTGACTCATCGTAGGTGCTTCCTCACTAGCTAAAGTAGTGCTTGAGCTGCTAACCCTTGAACTTTATGTGCATGCATTAGCTGTAAGCATTTAAGTCCAATTAAAAAAAAAGACGTTCAATGACACTAGGAGGGGCTACAAAAAATATTTTAAGTGTTTTGTCTTTCAAATACAAACTACTCCTCTGCCAGTCTCTGCTTTTGATATCTTTATATTTATAATTATATTTAAAAGCCAGTTTTTGTAGTGTGTCTTGTAACACCTACATAATATATTATGCGTCATAATATATATATATATATATATATATATATATATATATATATTAGAGCTATTAGAGCTGTGAAAAATAACGCGTTAACGCGTTATGATTAAATTACAGGATTAATTCTTTAATTTTTTTAACGTATTTAACGCATGCGCAGAAGGATCTTCCAATTTACCCACATTTCCGCCCACTCTGCACTAGTCACCGCTCTAATGCAGTCAGACGGCAGCTGCTATTCAAACAAACACACATCACCTTCTGGATGGGAAGATAGTGCTCCAAAAAAACAAAGATGGAACATTCAATAAAACCAAGGTGATATGCACACTCTGCGGGAAGACGTTATTGTTTCATCGGAGCAAAGCCGCTTAAAGTTCCACCTCAACACGGAGCATGAGTTGGTCCGCGAGGGGCGTTCAAGTGGAATCCGCCAAACCAGCTTCACTCACAGGACACATTGTGCAAAAGAAGCGGTCAGCTTTACTGTCAGAGAATGTGAAGAAGTTAGTTTGCCTCACCAAGTGGCTGAAGGAAGACTAGCTAAGAGGGCCTGTAGAGGTATTACATTGTACCATGGTGTGGTGATTGGTTGTTTGACAAAAAATAGAAAAATGTTCAACCATACTATAAAAACAATGGCTAAGAGGCCTAAATAATTTCTGTTTGATTTAAAAAGAAAAGAAAAAAGTTTTATTAACCCATACAATGGCTAAGAAGCCCAAATTCTGTTTAGGATGAATGTTCCATATGGAATAGCAAAGAGAACTGCAAAATAACTGCTGAGTTGCAGCACCATTGTTTTGTTTATTTATGAATAAATATTTTTTGTTCTCACAAAATATACTGAGAAAATTGGTAATGTGATTAATCCTGATTAATCCATAGAAACCTGTAATTAATTTGATTAAAATGTTTAATCATTTCACAGCCCTAATATATATATACATGTATATAATATATTTTGGGTGTTTCACCTTTTCAAAATGGTCCACAGTCTAGAGACAGACTATAAACGATGGCATTAAGAGGGGTATGACATGAAACAAAGGTTCCCTGACTGGGAATCCAAATTTCAAAGTTGAATGTTATAAGGTATCAACCTTGACCCCTCTTGCCCCCGCTGTAAAAGTCAACCAGCTGATCACATACATATATTCTGGTCTTGCCCTCTCCTCAGAAAATTTTGGGCAGACATCTTTCATGCTTACTCTACAATGTTTGGTGTGGTCATCCCTCCAAACCCATTAAGTGCCATGTTTGGCTTTACTAATGAAACTCGTCCTCTCAAAAGCAGGGCCCACGTTGTTATAGCTTTCACTTCCCTGCTTGCCAGACGTCTGATACTACTCCTATGGAAGAAACAAACACCCCCCACATTCAGTAGATGGATAAGAGACACCGTGTCTTTCTTGAAACTGGAAAAAAATCGGATACACTCTGAAAGGTTCAATACAGAGGTTTGAGAGAACCTGGACCCCTTTCTTACCAGTCTATGAGAGCATACAAAGCCCACTACAAGAGGAAGACTAGATGGCAACCTTGATTTGTGATGATCAGAGTCAGTGCCTTTCAATTGTGATCAGTGTTTCATTCTGACTCTAATTTCCACTGGAGCCAAGACAACATTAACATCTTTCATTGTTTCAATTTGTTTAACTGCATCTCCGAAGATATTATTCCGAAAAGAATGTAATCATGAATTGATGATATTGGATTCAAAATCCTCTAAATAAATAGTTAAATTATACAGTGGTACATGGCTTTGGCTAAGGAGTGAAAGATGGCTGTCCACTAACCAGAAGTTTGGTTATTCAACCCTATTCTCCCCCGTTCCTGAACCCCCAGAAGTACTCCAGAGTACTCATCAAGACTCGAGGTTCTACCTAAATACAGACCATTGATTAAACAGGTTGTGTCTTATCTTCAACACATTAAGGGACCCATCGTATGCCCATTTTACCACAGTTGATATGGTTCCTTGGGGTCTTAATGAAATGTCTGTAAAATATTTTTGTCAAAATACCTCAAGGAAAATGGAAACTGACGGAGCAGATACCTACACCAAGAGTCTCCTTAAAGGACCCATATTTTAGACCTCTCTGTGATATAATTTGAGGTATTGGTACTTCTATGATGATATATCAGTGGTTTAAAGTTAAAAAAACTGCTACAATGTGTTATTTGCATGTCCTCTCTTCTGCCTCTCTTCTGCCTCTGCAGGAGCTGAAGACAGAACAGGCTGTTTTTGACTGCCCCCTCCTCTGAGGGGCTGACTGCACTTAGAGCGACACACGAGCAGGCCTATCACCGGTCTTATTCTGGCGCATTTACGATCTTTCTGGTAAACACAGCTGAAAGTCACGTTGTTATGTTTGCAGCTTTAGAAGACCAGCCACATATTTACAGTCGATTACAGCAAGATGTTTCTGATCGGTAAGTAACACAGTCCTAATGTTTGTTCAAGTTTTAGCAGGACAGTTGGCCAATGTAGGCGTAACGTCCAGTGTTACAGTACGGAGTTCTGATAAAAGTGTAGAATAAAAAGAATAAGAACGATGATTCAACCTAAATCAATAAAAATTAGATCAAAGGTTAAGAGAAACTTGACAAATTAAAATGCAACGAAAGGTAACATTTAAGGAAAGAGAGAAACTAGAATTATAGCATTGTGTTCTATCCCTCCAACAACACGTGCATTATTTTTTCCCCACAAATTCATAGATGCCATGGTCTTGATGTGTGTCCATCACTACCACCTGCTCTTGACTTGTGAATAATTAGCCTAAAACCACTCCTGCCCTGCCTAATCAACAAATATTATATATTCATATTCTTTTTTCTCCCCTTTTACTCTTGGTGAGGGTTAAGAACAGAGCATGTTGCACCTTGTTAAACCATATGAGACAAATTGTGATTGATTAATATGACTCTCTTAAAAATTGTGAGGTCGTTTTTTTTTCTTTTTCATTGTCACTGATTTCCCAGGTTACAATTCTTTCAAACTTAATAAAAAAACGTGGGCATATTTCGGGGGGTGATATCTATGTTAACAATTAAGTGACCCTTGATTCAATTTAAGGGGCCTGTTTGCATCTGGGTAAGTATGAGCTCTGTGCCATTTTGGTTTATAATGTGTTGATGTTTTGTCCAAGAAACCTTTCACGACAGCTGTTGATTTCAGAATTTCTGACAGTTATGGGACCTTCTACTGTGGGAAGACAATTATGCATGTGCTTACAGCCTGTAGCAAAATGGCAGCAGTGCCCTTCATTGGGAATGTCTAGATAAAATATACTATTAACATTAATATAATCATTTCAGCTAACAATACTGTATATTATCATTCTACTGACTAGTTGAACACCATGGCTAATTAAATATGGTGTAACTAGTTAGCAGTGGAGGTGACCATTTTAGAATATGCTCATTAGATGGAGTATCATTCTTTCCTATTTTTCACATTTTCTGACGATGGCCAAAGTTTTCCTCACCCAACAGAAACTCATATGAGATCAACATGAAAGCACAGAGAGAAATGTTAAACTTGGATGCATAAGCACAAAGAGAAGCAGGATGACAGACGTCATAACCTGATGACTGGCAAAAGCAGCTGAGAGGATGGATTGTTTGGACTGAGCAATTCAAGGCCTGACACCAAGGACCTGCAGCGGCCGTATGTTTCTATCTTACATTGAGTGACCAGCTCATCTCTGCCTCTGGCACTGGGAGAATCCTTTATCTGAATTAGGTGATCAATACGACCTGAAACACAGGATGAGGCAGGGGCAACCTTTACCTAGGCTTCACACACACACGCACACACACACACACCTACACACATGGATACCCAGGGTTCACATAATGGCCCTCAAAAGGGAATGAGGCAATCTTTAAATTACACTAAATTACCTCAAACATTGGAGACAGTGGACAAGGACAAAGAAAGAAAACAGCATTGATTCACGGAATATGAGTTAGATTGTGTTATATAAGCTATGTTACATAGTCAGCATTTTCAGGCAATACATGAACAAACTTAGAATGAGTAAAATGTGAAAAGTATGCTCAGTGGTTATAATTTAGCATAGATGCACAGAGAGCTGAGATCCACAAATGAAATTTTGCATACATGTTCCACTTTTGGTCGAAGCTATACTTAAAGGAATACTTAAATCCTTTGGAAAATCAGCCTTTTCAGCTTCATAACAAGAGGTAGATGAGGAGATCAACCCCACTCCAGTACCTGTCTGTTATATAAGAAGAAACATCCTATAATTAGGTTAATACCTTGTCTAATTCTGTCAAAAGTCAGCACCTAAGTACACTTCTTCACGTTTTAACTAACTGGTTTATTCTGTAAAAATGTTATTTAGCCATTTGGTTTTGCATAGACAGGTGGACAGAAACACCCCTCTGTATATAAGATTCTGCTTGCAAGCACATTTACCATATGGACTTCATGTGTAAAATACATGTGCTGGCCTTAAAATTTGTTGTGGTCAGGCAAAACGTTGGCACACTGCAGTGCATAGCAATCAAGATTTTATCAACATAAACCTTGAAAACAATCATTGATATTTCACTGTTATTATTGGTCT
The DNA here is from genome assembly GCA_038501795.1 of Pseudopleuronectes americanus. Taxonomy (NCBI): domain Eukaryota; kingdom Metazoa; phylum Chordata; class Actinopteri; order Pleuronectiformes; family Pleuronectidae; genus Pseudopleuronectes; species Pseudopleuronectes americanus. The sequence continues at coordinate 25,106,288 of CM076720.1, forward strand.
AAATATTGGTACTATGCCCGTATAGGCTGTTACACAAGGTGAGCATACTGTGCTTGTTAAACATCTGCTTGTGTGTGCAGTCAAAACCATTTCCTCTGCAGAGTGTGCTCTCTAAGTACTTGGCAAATCCCCCTTTACTATATCGATCCTCCAAGGTGACAGATCACCTGGCTTCTAAAAGGAATAAAGAGTTAAATGGATGCTATGACCAAAACCTACCCGTGATAAATTAAGAGTCTAAGTACAACTGGTTAATGTGTTTGGTAGTAACTATATTTTGCTGTTAAACTAACAAACCTGCATCTTGAAATGTCCTAAATGCATTTGCACAACACGCTTTCGACTATGAGATTAGAGTTAGATCATTATAAGGTGATATTATGGCAATTTTATTAATGTTAACATTGTTAGGCTTCCACTTTCACATCAGAAATACAAAATAACATTGAACCTTTAAACAGCATTGCAGCTGGAGTGCTGCTTTAGTTTCTAAATAGTAGGAGAACATTTTTTAATGTGAAGTATTGTAACTTCAGATATTTAGCAGAATAATCTCTTTCATTCTGTTTATTTTTCAGATGCAGGGATTGGGTTAATGCAAATTCAGATAGGATTATGTATTCATACATATTTGTCTCACACAGGTTCGGAGCATAATAAATTCACTTCAGCAGCTGAGAATGGATGGAGGACCAAAGTTATTTACAGATCCTTCACCCAGTAGATATTCATACTTGCCATGAAAAAAAAACACATACTAATAACATTAACAAAGGCTTTACTCCATTGAGTACCCAGGTAAACTCTTTCAATAAGTTAGCAGACTAATAAGCCAAGCTGACTTGAAATAAATTGTTGTCAATCTGTGTGTGTGTGTGTATGTGTGTGTGTGCGTGTGTGCACAATGTATGCAGTCAGTACTTACGGGGACCTAACAAGTAACCAGCACTGTTCAGAGTCCAGCCTCTCTTCTCCTTCGCCTGGATGCAGAGACACACAATGATCAATCCCACAGCTTTACTGGTAAATGTTGACTGTTTTTAATAAGGCTCTCTTAAATCGTGTCTTAAAAATGAGTTTGCCAAGGCAGTAATTGATTACTGTTTTTGTTACCACTTTCTCTATGTTATTGTTGACTCGCCATCCTTCTGAACATTTAAACACACACACAAACAAACACTTTTTAAACAGTTTTTAAACAGTCTAAACTCTCATTCTAAATACTATGCATTCTTGACAAATTGTATAGCATTTAAGTTGATTTAAATTTGTATATCTGATAATACATGAAACATGCTTAACCCATTAACAATAAACCGGCGCAGGATGTACCACATCTTACCGCAATGACCAAACCGATGGTCTCTGAGAGAGTTGCACAGAAGATGAGCGACAAGCAAAAAAATCCATAGCACTTCTGCATCTAAAACCGAGAGACAAGGAAGTGAAGTATTTGAAAGCTATTCTGTCGAATACGAATCTCAAATATTTTGGTCAACATTAAATTTTTCCAGAGAATAAAACAAACGTCCCTATCAAGTTGGTAAAAACAGTAACTAACCTTTAATGTGACTCTCCGCCGTCAGTTATGCTCTGAATGCACAGGTTGCTGTATAACTCCGTGGTTGGGATGAGACGAGGACTCCGCGCACCTTTTATTATCCTTCAACCCCAAGCCCACTGCTGTCAGGTGGCGTCAGCAGCAGCCCCCTCCTGCAGGCAGGATGGCAGGTCACGAACACAACGCATAATGAAATTCTATTATATTATATAATCGTCAGATTTTTCTTTGTCGCTCTCGGAGACATGAGATTACATTTAAAAAGGGGAAAATAGACTACGCCTGCCCGATTCCTCTGTCCTAATTTAATATCGGACTTTAACATGCTTACATGCTCCACAGAGTTTCACGTCTGAGTAACAATCAGACGTCTTCTTGTCAATAATCAGCATCGATTTAATTTTAATGGTCTACGATGACCGTTTCTTGCTTACTTACTTATTTCGTTGGATTTGACTTAGCACAGTATATCACATTTATAACATGATGTTTTTGTGCCAGTGGTAAAAAAGGAGTAGCAGAGCAGAGCAGTTGCTCAAATTTCAAAAGGAGCCCATCGAAAAAGGCTAATAAGCCGACATAACTTAAAGCTACAAGTTGCTGCTGAGGGGGACTTCCTTTCTTTACAAGGCATGTTTGCACTCCAGAATGAAATATCTTAAGAAAAAATGATACGCACACACACACACACAGTGCAGCAACATAGCCCTCCGCAAACCTGGGGAAATCCCTGTTACTTTCTTTAACCCGTTGGGCATACGTACGAATGTTACTTGTACAGGATGCATCGGGAACACAGCGATATATAAAACACAAACATGCATGTTCATTGCTAACTGTTTTCATGTAGAAAAACACCAAATAATGTGCACTCGGCTTCAAACCCCATTTACCGGTGTTGACGTTTTTGGTCCCAATATTTCAGACAGAGATGTGAGTCTGCAGCTTCAGCGCGTGGTCGCAGTTGCGGTACATCAGGATGAGCTCAGGTCAGGTGAATTCTCATCATGTGACCGACGGCAGCCAGGTCATTTTATTTATAGCTATTTTTCTTTTTTATATGGGAAATATGCTTTTGACAAAAGGGCACATTTGGGCATCAAGGGCAAAGGGGCAGGTGCTCCAGCACTGGATGCCATTGGATGGCCAACAAGTATGAAGCTGAGACAGTAACCCTGACTATGCCCCAGAAAGCGGTAACAGCTGGACAGCACCATTCAGATGGCACAAAGGTGCCCACCTCCCCAGCACCATGCAAGCATAAACCTGATAGGGTCTAGTGGGGTTGGTGTATGTTTCAGTGTCTGTCGTAGGATGTGATAAGCAATAGTATCAAGTGTTGCACTAAGATCTAACAAGACTAGGACAAGGCCAACCGTTTATCTGAAGTTTTAAGAAGGCCATATCTGACTTTGGCCAAAACTGTTTCAATGCTGGAATCAGCTGTAAACCCTGATCACAACACATTTTTCAGAGATTTGAGAAACAAAGGGCAGGTTAGCTAAAGTCTGTGAGATGTATAATTACGGCTAGTTTAAATGATTGTGATATATAGCCTGATAGAAGAGATCAATTATATTCAGTAAGGTACTACTGTATTTATTACGGGCAGAATTTGTTTCAGTAGCTTTGTTAGAATGGGGTCTAAAATACAAGGATCTCAGCTGCTTTGAGATTTCCAACTTAAACATATTTAGGATACGTATGGTATGGAGTTTCCAGTTAAAAGTTATGTATTAAAGACCCATTTAGCTTCTGTCTTCTAGATAAACCGTCAGTTACCCTTTATTATGATATATGTGTCATTTTAAAAACACATCCCTATAACTTATATTTTATTAGTTTCTCCTCTAAATACCCGTGAGAATAGCTCTGTTTTGAAAAAAAAATTACAATTTGGCACGTTAGAGAGAGTGAAATTAAACAATGTTTCATCTCAGTGGGGACCCAGAGGAACCTTCTGATGATGTTTTCATGGTTTTCTACAAACCACATTGGGAGCTAATCTGATCTCGATACTAATTATCAATTCAAATAGCATCATTTATTCTGGTCCTTCGGCACATCTCTGCAAAACAAACAAATAAAATGTATCCACAGAAAATTAACAAACACTTATGTAAATATGTTTTCCCTAAATTTAAACCTATTTTACGGATTTCGGAGGCTTAGTTCCCCCTTGAGTACGACTTTCAGTGTATGTGCACTGGATGCATCAATTGTCCACATAACATTTCTAAGTTCAAAATGGACCATGGTATCCTCCAAACAGCAAATATGTGGCGACGCCGGCGAGCTAGTTCTGGCAGGCAACTCGAGCGGCGCTGCGCCAATCATGTTACGCACATCATGTGACATACATCATGTGACATACCTCAATCTCCACAACCATCTATAATACACACCCACCTTATCAGGTGGTCTATTTAACCAGTGCGACATTTCCCATCAACCCCTCTTGCTCGCACTGCTGCTTCAGTATCGCTACCTGTTGCTTCAGCCCCTCCACCACCCCAGCATCCACCTGTAGGCTCCAACAGGGGGGTTACAAGTATTTGCTCATCACTCCCATCATTCCTGTGTAATTATATGGGGGAGTGATTAAGTTGGAGCCTAGACGCCAAACACTAAATCTGTTGTAATAAATAAATTACATGATCAAACGTGAGTTGTCTGACAGAACTGGAAAAGTGTCAGGCTGGAAGCACCACAGACCTGGCCAACACATACAAATTACTTTTGCAACACAGAAATCTTCATTAACCAAAGTTGCTCAAACTTTAGTTTTATGTGGGACCTCATTAATCATTGTAAGGAGCAGTCCTTACTACAGTAAGGACTGTAGTATCATTAGTAAGTGCACAGCCAATTTCATAACTGTCTATGTCGTTTGTCATCTATCTACTTTCTGTCTGTCTGTATGCAATCTCAGTAAACCGTTCATCTTAACAGCCTTACACTTGACATGTGTTGTCAAATTTGGTGTGATTCGGCCTCTTGATACATTTAATATTGATACAATTTTTATTAACAGGCGATATGCACTATGTGACAGTCAGGGAGGGCAGTTTGTCTTTAGTCAGTGGACTGAGTCCACATGTCTTCAGCTGCTTCCTCGGATAAACTACAGCAGCAGTCTGTAACTGCAAATCAAAAGATGCCTGATAATTTTCTTTATTGTTTCACCATGTTAGACTGAAATATACGTCATTCACAAGTGATGGAGAGGCTAAACTACGGAGTTGAGCCTCTGCCTGGCAGCAACATGCATAGACTCACTTCCTCTTTGGCAATTTGTTCTCAAAATAAAAGCACAATGTTTGTTTAGTTGCTGCAATTCTTTATATCAAGCTGAATTATAAAGCCTGTATTTTAAGAAGTTGTGAGCTTGGGTCTGAGGATTGTGTAATTGCTAACAGACCTCTGACATAGCTGACCATAACACATATATAAGCCACACAAGTGCACAATAATGAATCAAATTCAGTTTCATTTGATGAAAAAAAATACTTTCAATCAATCAATCTAATCCCATTTCAATAGCACATATTCACAAATCACAATTTTTCTCATAGGGCTTTAACATGGTGTTGCATCCTCTGCCTTTAACCCTAAACAGAAGCAAGGAAAAACTAAAAAAAAACTTTTAACAGGGTGAAAATAATGTAGAAAACTCAGAGAGAGCCACATGTGACAATACAGGATCTGCCATTAACTTTAAATACATAATTATAGATAAAGAAGGTAGGATGAACACAGAGTTTTAAACTTCAGTCTGCACCCTAGATAATTTTTTTAAGTGACAGTATATTATGGGTCTATTTGAGGAGGACTCACTAATGACAAGGAATAAATCTGAAGTAGCTCCTGAGCATTAACACAGGTCAAGCAGTCAGTCGAGTTGAGTATTGCATTGCACTGAAAAGCTTGCACTTCTCTTGTTGTTTTTAGCCTTGGGAGAAAAGGAAACTAAAACCCTTATTTTATAGCTAATGTTTATAATGTATATATCACTGTGCTGAATAATACATATTTGTATCTACCCAGGTTTGTATCAGCGTGCTCAGAATTATTTCATGCAAGGTTGGTGGATTAAAGTGTCTCAGATCACAAAACAGTAATACTGACATTATATCAGAACGTTACATGGAAAGTTGACTATTAGGTAGACCAGAGCAGGAAAACAGTTCAACCCAATTCATCCAACGTTTTTATGATAGTAAAACTTTCTTGCAGTTCTGAAAGTAAATACTTAAAGATGGTGAAAAAAACATCATAGAGAGAGCAAGCTATTTCATGTTCTTCTCGTCAAATCTCCACCTTCACTCTTTGATAACACACATTCCATCCTGGCCTGTGGAGGGGCCTTCCTGGCAATGAGCAGCAGCTCCCCGTGAGGATTTACTATTTCTGCCTGTAATGATGGTCACTGGTGTCAGACATGATGGAGGGCATTACCACAGAGTCAGTGAACCTGATGGTGATGAAGCAGAGACACAGTAAGACATCAAACAAGGTGGAAAGAAGGGAATACATGTCAAAAGGTGGGTATGGAACACAGAAGGGCTGCATTTTTCCAAGAAGATCAAATTAATGAATCCAGCCGTTTACAGTAGATGTGATTACAGGACAGATCTACTTAACAATTGAGCACCTGTCTGGTTCTGGTTGGACTCTGTTAGTGTTTCTCGCTGGCTGAGATGGGTTGAGACAAAAAAATCTCTCCCGGGCCACTCACTGTTCTCTACAACTGATGTCCACTTGACTGGATCAGATAAATTCACTCTGTCTCTAAGGGGATTAAACATTGTTTAGTAGTGTGATTGAAATCTGAAATTACAAGAGGCTGGAACACAAAATATGTCTTTGTGTATTGGGGCTTTCTGCAGAAAGGATCAACACACAGAGTCACAGGGATCTCAGAGTGAAGATGGAGGACAGTCAAATGCAAGGATCTTATATAGGAGAACCAAGGCTGTTTGTTTGAGCCATTTTAGACTGGTTTTATAGGCACAGTTTGAGACAGGGATTAAGACACATAAAATTGATTTGCATACAGAAAGTAAATTGAAATCTCCATCATGATTTTGGAAGTATCTTGTGAAAGTGAGTGCTCTGTGACGTTACAAAACTTCATGGGAAGTGTGGATAAAAGGATGCACCTGTTCGGAGTCAAAGTCAGGGTACACTGTGGGTGTTTGACTAATGCTTAGATGAAGTTGTGAGTGTATGCCAATAATTTACTCTCTACAGCATTACAGTGCTGACAGTCAAATTAATCCCTGGATTTAGACAATGTACCATAGATTCTGACCCCATCATTGACTTGTCATAAATTGCATATGCCCTTTTCAGTCATTTGCTTTGGTAATGATGTGCGGACAAATGCCTCAACTGCATATCTTTAGTCAACAAATGACATTAATCGAGTGGCGCCTGTGAGCTAGTTCAGGCAGCCAACCCGAGCAGCGCTGCTCCAATCATTTGACATACCTCACTCTCCAAAATCATCTATAATACACACCCACCTATTTGGCGGTCTAATTAAGCAGAGAAAATGTCCCCTCACTCCCTTTGCTTGCCCCCACTGCTGCGTCAATATTGCTGCCAGTTGCTTTAGCTCCTCCACCACCCCAGCATCCAACTGCAAGCTCTGGCGTGGGAGTTTACAAGTATTTGTTCATTACTCCCATCATATCTATGTAATCATACTGGGGGGAGTGAGTCATTCAGAAATTAGGATGATTTCTATCACAGCGACTTAGCTATGACGTGTGTAGGCAATTTGTTAAATAAAATAATCCTTTGTGTTTTATTGATTGCAAATCCAGGATCGCCACTGCAGCCACATCGTGGATTGTGGATCAGGACGGTAGATCAAGATCGTGATGGTATATACTGTGAATCATGACCATGATGGTGGACCATAAGGGATGTTGCACAGGTATGTTTTCTGCTGTTACTGGATCACTAATAATATACAGTATGTAGGATGTGATAATAAAATTATTTGACCAGTTGGCTATCACTATCCCTAGAACCTGCCTGCCTCATGGATACTGACAAAGACTGTGACAAGGGACTTTGCCAAAGTGAGAACCAAATGAGGGGGCCCAACACAGCCAGTGCTACGATGGATATATTGCTGGAACACTACGTACAATACGAGCAAACTGGCACAGGAAAGGGGGAGACAGAGACCATATATCTAAACAGAAATCAAGTTAACTTCACTCAGGTGAAACATAATAAGGAGGGGCAGGTAATCCGTGATAATGGTAATCGTGTCGTGCGCCGTAGAGAATGGTCGCACTGACAATGGCTCCGCGAGCACTACGCAGTTTTATGTTTATTACGTGTTTTCTTGTTTGTTTTTTTGTACACACTGCACTGTCGATCATACAGTATGATCGACTGGCACTTTTTGAAATACGTTCGTCGCTTAATAGGGAGTTTTTTTCAACTTACCGGAGTGCTTGCTGCGGCTCCTTTGTCCTGCCGCCGGTCTGTTTACCAATACGCCGGCGGAGGAGAAAGAAGCGAGGGAAGCGCGCCGGTATCCTGGTCAGGTCTCGGACGAGAAGAATCTGCCGCTGCCGGAAATTCTACTCGCGAATGTTCAATCCCTGGACAATAAAATGGATGAGCTGCACGCTAGGATTAACTTCCAGCGAGACATCGCGAACTGCTGTGTGCCGGCGGCAGGGCCGGGTCTAGGCAGGGGCAAGAGGGGGCCTGGCCCCCTCAAATAAATGTTGTGCCCCCTCAAACTAAATCCCCCAAAATATATTAAATTTCATATATTTTTTATTATCTCATGCTTCTCTCCTCCGCTCCACTTCTTAATGTCTTAATGTCTTGCTTGCCCCCTCAAATATAAAATATATCAAGTTGTTTCTCATGTCATGTTTCTCACCTCCGCTCCATCTCCCCTTTTCGCTCTGCTCAGTGTATCGGCCTGCTGCCGGTTCACTGTGAGGGATAGCTGTCTGCCCAACTTCCAATCACCCTTTAGTATGCAAATGAGCTAGTGTCAGGTTTCTAATAGCAGCTTGCAGCAGTAAACTGCGAAGCAAAGGAGCTCTGTTAAATTCGGTCATAGTGTTTTGTGTAGTGACATACTTAATTGCTAATAACATAATAAAAACAAGAGTTAATATTTTTCTTGAAAATCTTTATTTGCTCAGTCAACAACAACAACCAAAACCACATAACCAAATTCTTGTAGTAGCTAAGCTGTAGCCTATTCTCCTAGATCAGGGTGTGTGGGCCCACAGTCCCTGTCATGTGTCACAGCACGGGGAGAGAGCACTGTCCGCTCCCTGCCACAGACTGAGCACAAATGATCTGTGCGTGCAGACCCCTAAAGAAAGCCCCGCCCCCACCCAACTTCTGCAATCTGGCTGCTATTTTACAATCCCATCTTCACTTTTCCACTCCTGTAAAACTTTCAGCAGACTTGTCCCAACCTTGTGTATCTCATTCTCCTCAGGGACTCAGCCTTGTAAACAAGTGACATACAACACTAGTGTAGAGATTGCTTGCATTCCATTCTGCTGATCATTCTGAGGTTACATATACAATGCATCCGTTTTTCAGAGCTTTTAAAAAACATACTCCTCCTGCCCCTACCAATGGAGATCATGGTGGCAATGCTCTAGCTAGCACCTCAGCAGCTAGCGCTGCACCTACCCCTACCAGTGTTGTAGCTAGCAGCGCATCAGCTAACGTTAGTAGTGGTTCTGCTGCCTGCATCACTCCAGCAGTAGCTAGCATAACACCAGCAAGCACTACTTCTACTCTACCTCCTCCTTTCCCAGCTGTTCTTACAGTTAACCCCAAACTTCCCATTTTACCCAGTGACTTAACCACCATTGCACCATCTCAGCTATTATTAAGTAGCTACCCAAAACGTGCATTTAGCAAAAAACTGAGGTTGTTCAATCCTGCCTGGTACCGCACACGACCATGGCTTGAATACTCTGCTGAACGGGATGCATGTTTCTGCTTTCCCTGTCGCAAATACAGTACTGTGAATGAGAGGGATGTTGTGTTCACTCTGACTGGTTTCAACAACTGGAAAGTTGCACTGGAAAGTGACAAAGGGCTGCAGAGGCATGTGTCCTCCCACAACCATGTGCATGCTTCTACTCTCTGGGCTGAGCACCAGAAGAGAGAGGCTACTGGGGGAAATGTTGACACATTATTGGTTGGCAAGACACAGGTAGAGAAAAACCGGTACTATGTTAAGAGTGTGGGCAACGCTGTGAAGTTCCTCTGTGTCAATGAGTTGAGTCTACGTGGAACAACGGAACACAGGCGTGATGCTGCTGGTCATGATGATGATGATATTGCTTCTGGGCTTTTTCTTAAGTTAATGGAATATACCCTTGAGAAAGATGAAAAACTAGCCAGCATAGCCAAGGGTATCCCAAGGAATGCATCATATACATCAAATCACATACAAAATGAAATTATGGACACACTGGCAAACATGGTGCTCGGAGAGATAAAAAAAAATATGAAAATGCTGATGCTGTGGGTTTTTGCCTCAAGAGTGATGGGAGCAGGGACAGGTGTAATGTCGAAAACCTGTCAGTTATGATTAGGTTTGTCAGTGCTTCCCTACCCGAGGAGCATCTCATTGGGTTGCTTGACCTCGACCAACTAGATGCACAGTACATAACCTCTGAGATCCTGAAGTGCCTCTCTGATGCTGGTTACAGTGCTGACAACATTCTGAGCCAGTGTTATGATGGAGCTTCAGTGATGAGTGGGGTGAGAGGAGGGTTTCAAGCTCTGCTCCAACAGAAGCTGGGAAAGTATATACCCTACATTCACTGCTACAACCACCAACTGCACCTGGTAGTTGTGCATGCCATGCAGAGCGAACAATGTACTAAAAGATTTTTTGATCTGTCTTCTTCCTTGTACAACTTTTTTCAGCACCACTACATCACTAGAAAATATGATGCTCCTAATCTTAGGAGGCTAATTCAAATCCGATGGACTAGCCACTATGAGGTGACACGTTGCATTACTGAGAATGAAGATCAAATAATCACTGTTCTGTCTGAGGTGGCAATGGATGATGATGCTGCAGTGGATCTGTGCACTGAAGCATCAGGCCTGCTCTGCCAGATTAAGAGGCAGCACTTCTTTAAAATTGGCAAGTTTCTGGTGCAAGTGCTTGGTCTACTGAAACCAGCAAATGCCATACTACAGTCTCAGTCTGTGGATATGTGCAGAGCCTCAAACGAGGTTGGTACAGCACTGGATTCTTTGAGGGCCATGAGGGATCACAGCGATGAGTGGGGAGAGGGAGATCACACAGCAGCTGGGGATGACATTCCAGCAAAGAGAAGGAGAACAATGAATAGGCACCTCAGTAACAGTGCTAAACATTCTGGACCGGGCAATTACCGAGTTGGAGACAAGATTCTGCCAGAAGAATTTGGAGCTGATGAAGGCCACGTCCAGCCTTGTGCCTACATCTGGCACATTCCTCCATGGAGCTCTGTTGCATCCTTTGGTTGAGCTGGCTGGCACTGATGCAGGATGTCTGAATAATGAAATCCTGGTGGCAAAGCCCATGTTGCTTAAGGAATGCCCCAATGAACCAGATCTGTCTACAGTGTGCAAAACCCTACAGCACTACAAGGCAGCATTTCCCTTGTTGTACAAGTTATACATTACAGCACTGGTCATTGGGGTTTCTTCAGCTGCATGTGAGAGCTCTTTCTCCACACTGTCCCGTGTCTTAACCCCCTTTCGCAGAACTATGCTGCATCACAGAAAGAGGAACCTGGTTATCTTGGCCCATGAAAAGTCAATTACATACAAGCTGGACATGGACGAATTTGTGAGGGAGTTTGCCAAGGGAAACAGGAGGCTGACGTTGACCTAGAGACCTAGGAGAACTTAACTAAAATTAGTGGCCAGCAAAAATGCTGTAGTTAGCCAACGTTGTTTGTTTTTTCTAGGCTAATAGCCTTTGTTTTATTTCTTTAATTTTTATTTAAAAAACTAAACAAAAACATCCTCCTAAGGGTGTTATAAAAATAAAAAAATACAAAAAAATACAAAAACATCCTCCTGAGGGTATTATAAAAATAAAAAAATACAAAAAAATACAAAAAAAATACAAAAACATCCTCCTGAGGGATTGCCACCTTATCATGGTCAGGAGGTTTGAGTGCCTCAGTGACCCTAAGAGCTATACCAACAGAAGCTAGTCTTCATAGGGACACCCAAGTTGGGCAGGTCTTAGGGTAGAGGCCTGACAAAGTGCAGTCAGTTTAGGTTGAGGGTAGGACATACAACTAACAACCCAAGTTCATATATGGTTAGTCTAACAACAATAACTACAATAAAATAAGTGTGCCAAGCATTTGAGACCACAGTACTTTACAAGGCACTTGTTCAGTGTACCCGCATCCTAGTGAGTGAATTTGTCAATTAGACATGGTAAAAGGTGCTGGAGCACAATGCCCCCTCAAGATTTGTGGCTGCCCCCTCATACATGCCTGTCTAGACCCGGCCCCCCCCGGCGGTCACGGAGACATGGCTGGATCCCATGGTGCCTGACTCCGCCGTTACTCCGGCCGGTTTTTCCATCTACCGGCAGGACAGAACCTCCGAGTCAGGTAAGAGCAAAGGTGGAGGGGTGAGCTTTATGATTAACTCTCGCTGGGGCTCGGATGTTGTTGTGCTTTCTACACGCTGTTCACCAGACCTGGAGTTGCTATCGATAAAAGTGCGCCCTTTTTACCTTCCCCGTGAATTCAGCTCCGTCATCATCACAGCTGTTTACATTCCACCGCAGGCAGGCAAAACGTGCGCGTTAGACGATCTGTACGGAGTTATTAATAGACTTGAGGATGCTCACCCTGAGGCAGTCTCTATTGTTGTTGGTGACTTTAATAGGGCCAATATGACAAAAGTTCTGCCTAAATATCATCAGCATATTAACTTTCCCACTCGGGGTGATCAGACTCTTGACCATTGTTACTCACAAATACGGAACAGCTACAAACCCCTCCCCCGCCCCGCTTTCGGGAGGTCGGATCACGCTTCCATTATGCTAGTTCCAACCTACAGCCAACGCCTTAAACAGGAGAAACCGGTTTTTCGGGCAGTTCAACGTTGGAGTGCTGAATCCATTAGCACTCTCCAGGACTGCTTTGAAACAACAGATTGGCAGATGTTCTGTGTTACAGCTGATGGTGACATTAACGAATACACAGATACTGTCTCTTCATATATCTCCAAATGTATAGATGATGTTGTCCCTAGGGTCAGTGTCAGGACCTTCCCAAACCAAAAGCCCTGGGTAAATGGTAATGTCCGTGCTAAGCTCAGAGCACGGTCCTCTGCCCATAAATCTGGTGACCCGGAGGCGTTGAGGAAGTCCAGATGTGACCTGCGGAGGGCCATCAGAGAAGGTAAAAGAGACTTCAGGGAAAAGCTGGAATCCAACTACCTCAGCTCTGACCCCCGACGCTTGTGGGGTGGCCTGTGACACATCACTGGCTATAAAGGGAGAAGTATTAGTGATGATCAGCATGCTGCCTCCCTACCTGATGACCTCAACACCTTCTACGCACGGTTTGAGGCAGCCAACATCCTTCCATCCGCGAGACTGGCCGAGGACCGAGACGATGACTGCACTCTGTCCCTGACCGTGGCTGACATGAGGCGAGAGCTTCAAAGAGTGAAGCCCCGAAAGTCATCTGGGCCCGATGGAGTTCCAGGCCGCGTCCTCAGGGGGTGCGCCGACCAGCTAGCGGAGGTCTTCACCTCCATATTCAACCTCTCCCTACAACTGTCAACAGTCCCCACCTGCTTCAAGCAGGCCACCATCATCCCCATCCCTAAGAAATCATCCATCACCTGCTTAAACGACTACCGCCCTGTAGCACTGACCTCCACCATCATGAAGTGCTTTGAGCGGCTGGTCAAAACCCACATCTGCTCCACCCTTCCTGACACCCTTGACCCCTTCCAATTTGCATACCGCCCCAACCGATCGACGGACGATGCCATCGCCCTGACAACACACACCACCCTCTCCCACCTGGAAAAGGCTAACACATATGTGAGGATGCTGTTCGTGGACTACAGCTCCGCGTTCAACACAATTGTGCCTGCCAAACTCGTCCCCAAGCTCAGGAGCCTGGGTCTTAAAACCCCCATGTGCAACTGGATCTTGGACTTCCTGACGAGCAGACCCCAGGTGGTGAGAATGGGTAACTACACCTCCTCCTCACTGACCCTGAGCACCGGGGCCCCTCAGGGCTGCGTGCTCAGTCCCCTTCTGTACTCCCTGTACACACATGACTGTGTGGCAACACACAGTACAAACACGATCCTGAAGTTTGCAGACGACACCACCATCCTGGGTCTCATCTCCAACAACGACGAGACCGCCTACAGAGATGAGGTCAGAAGCTTGGAAACATGGTGCCAGGAGAACAACCTGTCTCTCAACGTCTGCAAGACCAGGACTTCAGGAAGCTGCAGAGGGGGGGTCACGGCCCGTTACACATCAATGGAGCTGTTGTGGAGAGAGTCTCTGAGTTCAAGTTCCTCGGTGTGCTCATCACAGATGACCTGACCTGGTCCAAACAAGCAGACTCTATAGTCAAAACTGCACAAGTCCTGAGGAGAAGTTTGACAGGGCTGCAAAAACACTAACAAACTTTTACAGGTGCACCATTGAGAGCATCCTCTCAAGCTGCACTACCGCCTGGTTTGGTAACTGCTCCGCTGCTGATCGCAAGGCCCTGCATAGGGTGGTGAAGACAGCGGAGCGCATCATCGGCGGTCATCAAGGACCACAGCCATCCAGGCTGTGGACTTCTCACACTGCTGCCGTCTGGCAGACGTTACCGGAGCATCCGAGCACGGACTACCAGACTCACAAACAGCTTTTACTCCCAGGCCATCAGGCTTCTGAACAATCAACACTGACCCCCTGAACAGTCATCATGTACATTCTGCTCCCACACTCATACAAATACACTTATTCCACATATATTCATTTTATTTAATATTCCCCACTTCTTCACCCTGAAAACTGTTGCTTCATTTGAATTTATTTGACTATGTTATATGTTATACATATTATTTTATTTAATATTCCCCACCCCTTCACCCTGTAAACTGCTGCTTCATTAAACCTTGACTTTAATTTGACTATGTTATATGTACTTAATTTAATATTCACTTGACTGTGTTATATGTTATTTGTTACGATGTTATGTTATATGTTGTAAAGTTGTCTACTGTGTAGAAGTTGCCTGCCATGTCACAAGAATTTCACTGCTCCGATAATGTCATTGGTGCATGTGACAATAAACTTTGATTTGATTTGATTTGATTTGATTTGATACACACAAAGGCAGGAGTGAAGTTACCCAAGAAAACAGAGACAAACGTGAGTATCAAAGTAAAACAGCAAGTTACATAAAACAGAAAAAAGGGAATGCTGAGACCATGACAGTGGAGGTAGATTGTCAGAGCACCCCAAGTTGAACTAGGGAGCGTTAATTGGCACAACTGAGTGTTGTTACCCTCCCTGGATTAAACGCTGCAGTAGAGCTGCCACCAGATGAGAAACACAAGATAGGGACATGGACACAGAGACAGAGCTTAGCTGAGCAACCCGAAACTGTTAAATGTCGGTCAATTTATGTTTTGTTAAAAGGTATTTTAGCTGTTCTCAATTAAAGATTGCTGAAAAGCAAGATTCTCTCTGGCTGCTGTTGGGAGACCTCGGTGGCACTCCTTGCCTTAACCACATGACAAACTATTTGGAAGAGATGATTGTCAAGTGGTCACTGGTTGCATAGAAAATGTCATAAAACATTAAAAAAGTTTAATCTTTGATATTAGGATTGGCAATATGTTTGGTTACAGACCTGGATCAGACCTTTAACCTTTTTCTTACTTAATAGTAATGTGAAGCATCTTCTTAAGGCTGATGTGATATTGGCATATGTGGCAAAGTTAGAGAGGATCTTTGGGATGCCTGGACTAATTAGGTTAGTCTTGAATTTATTTCTGTAACCTAATCTTTCTGCTCTGGTTTGCCACAGTCTTGTCGTACTGCTATCAATACAGACCACTGTTAGACAGGCTGTATGGCTGTCTGGGGTGATGGTACCATGTGGTGAGCTGTTTACTGTTTAAAACTCAATAAAAAGTAATACAGACCTCTACGGAGGATTGAATTGGGTGAGAGTGACAGATGAATAGGAATTGTATGCTGTAAACTATTGACCTGTCTGGATCCATGCCTTTAAACACAAATGTATCCTTCACATGAGGAAGAGTCTCCTCAAAAGGATAAGGACATACAGGTCCTGATAACATCACTAAAGGTCTGCTAAAGCTTTCTTACAGCCAGTTGTCAGAGGGCCTGCAAGAGCTTAACTTACTAACAATGATAACACTCCTCAAAGGGCTGTAGTGCTCTGATGTGTTTGCTTAGACAAACAAAACAGAATTTTACACATTAAATTGTATCTTATTATTTCACAATATTTTGATTCAGAATTCATCTTCTACCCCAGGGTGTAATGGACCAAATTAATAACTAGGATAGTATGTCTGGTCTGTATGTTACATACAATCTTCGATATGTTTTATTACCTAATGTGAATTTTATCCGCATGAGAAATAATAAAATAAATGCCTTGTTATAATGCATTATTTATGCCGCAGAGATCACATGTTTTAGTTTACATCACATGGATACCAGTGTTGGCCCTTATTACCATAAAATCTCATGACATCTTCATTCGTGTCTTCTACATGTGTTGCTCCATTTTTTTAATTCTGCTGTTTGTTTTATTTTGTTGTTTTTCATTTTTTCATCTGCCACACATCAGAAACTAAATTGAATGGATTCTTCCCTAACCGATAATGTAGACTTCCACCACGTCCTGTTGAAATCCAATCAGTTGATTCAGAGTAAGCTTGCTGACAAGGGTTAAAGCATTACCTTCTTGGTGGAGGTGCAAAAACAACAAAACGATAACAGCTTTTTTCTCTAGTTGAGGGATAATGGCATTCTCACACCTTGTCAGGCCCTATGAAGCAATTTGTGATTTTTGAATATGGGCTGTACAATTCAAAATTGATTCATTGATAGCCCATGGCCCATGGTTAAAAAAGGAATGTAATTTGAGATGAAAAGGACATTTAGGTCATAAACTAGAAATAAACTTGCAATGCTTAAGAGCACGTAGAAGGAAACTATCATTTTTTCCCCTGAATTCTCAATTATGTAGCAGTAAGAGGTTGATCTGCTTTCATATCTGTCTCTGCTGTTCTCAACATTCAAAAATACCCAGCAGCAATGGAGCAGAACAGACAACTGTGCTTTGAAAAAAGGCACAGAGGTCTTGCTGAGAGGAAACAGAACAGGATGTGACTAGTGAGCTATTACAGCATCATTGAAAGGTCCAGGAAAAGGTAGATGGAGAGATAGCCACAATAGCACATCCTCAGCAGGATACAAAGACACACACATGCACTTACAGACTCTCTCTCACACACACACATACACACACACATACACACAGTCTACAATACACTGCCAGTAAATAGGCCAATCCCCCAACAAATCTGCTAACTGAATGAGGGGTTCTGCATAGTCAATTTAATTCACAGGTAAGTTAAAAAGCTGTTTCACAGGTCATGTGAGACTCAGGGTTTTACACAGGTGCCTGTTTATTAACATAAAATAATTTGTTTCAACGCAGTGCTCAAAGTGATAATTTACTGAAAAATGAAGTGAAACTTCAATTTTCGGTGAACTATCCCTTTAATGTCTTAATGTATTATATCTACTTTTAGATCGTGGATTGTGATGGTATTATGGCGGTAGGTGATCGAATTTTATAATTCTTTTGTATATATACTTTAAACATTGATACACCTCTCAATTTAATAAATATAAATATTTATGTGCTCTGTTACACAAAACATATATACACTACTACATTTTGTTCCCTGCTAAAAGCCTTCTTTTGGTAGGTTTTGGTAGGTCTCTGATGTAGCACCTACGAGGCAGATTGTGATTGATAGTTAATCAATAAAATAATATTTGATTGATTGATTAACTGGACATGAGAGTAATGAATGAGAAAATATGTTTTTTTGTCTTTGGCTGTTTTGGTATAGAGTCCTCTGAGTCCAGGCTGTGAGGCATTTATAGATTTTCTCTATTTCCTGATTAAGGAGGTCTACATGTCCTGGAGGGTGGACAGGTAGGGACTAGGGTCTTTTCTGTATATTTGGTTCACTATTAAGATGGATGACATCATAAGTTATAATATGATTGACATATAATTCATGTCAATACTTTTTCTTACCTTCAAATAAAATTGAGGGGTCCAGGTATATATTAGGTGAAAAATATGACATATAACTCACAGTGAAAAGTCTACTCATGTAGCTCCTAAATCTGAGGCAAAAATGATAGCCCTTGCTGGGTCCCTCTGATCATTTTGTCATGAAAGGAGGAAGCATAAGCAGCTGTAGTTTAATTATATGCCTGTGCTTTCCTGCTGGTCTAAAGCAAAGGCTCTGTGAAAACTCTATCACCCACCTACACACATCATTAGCATTTAGAGAGGTTGGGATCATTCTGGGATCCACACCAACAAAAACACTTGAAATCCATTAGAGGTCTTAAGACTCCTACAGTGACACACAAATCCAAACACAGAAAAAACTCCAGAAATTTCAGATTTAATATACTATTTCTGCTGGATGATGACCATCTGACACAGGTATTTTGTTGCTCAGATTGACAAGGAGGCCAGATCAGGACTGCTTATTGTATGAATTCTTATTTCGTCTCCTTTATCTTCTATAGTATTGTAAGGGACAGGTGATAATACAGAATTCCCCAAAGACGGTTTACACTAATGTGGTTTGCACACTCACCCGGTAAGGAGCTGTGGGGTTATCAAGGTAACACGTGCACTGGGGGTTGTTAAAAGCGGATGTTTTGGTGGCGCCTGGATGTTCTCTGTGGGTGAATTGTTTGTAAAAATAAATGCACACCGAGACCCGCACAAAACGAGAAGATCTCCGGACTTCGTTATTCCCTCGACTCCTACATTGGTGACCTTGACTTCTCTGGTTGATCCAGAGACGGACATGGCGATAAACGCAGTCTCGCTTAAGCTCCTGGATATATGGGAATCGCAACCATCGGCATGTTTTGCTCAGACGGAGGCGCAGTACGCACTGAGAGACATTACAGCAGATACTACCAAGTATTATTATATCGTCGCGACTCTCAATAGCGCAACAGCGAGCAGAGTGGTGAGCATATTTGAAAATCCTCCAGAGCATGATAAATATGTTGCGCTGAAGGATCATCTGTTGAAGGCTCTGAAGACTCCGAGCAGGGAGTGCCAACGATTCTCAACATAGTATTAAGAATGAACATCCTTTTTATGATCATATTCATATGTCCATTTACTTTAGGTCTCTTGAAAGGAGGAGACTATGTACGAAAATTATTGCAATTACTAAATCCATCCTCCAATATTGATGTAAATACCTTAAAATTAAAGCTGAAAGTCTGCACTTCAATGGCCTCTCGATTATTTAATTTCAATCCATCGTGGTAGCGCACAGGGCAAAAATGACCTAACTGTATATGTTATATAAATTACATCTCTCCATATCAAATCAAAACATATTTCTGATCAATTCATTTGATGGATAAATTTCATTTAATGTTTTATCATAGACACACTAAATGGTCAGATCCTATCTTTTATACAGCACAATCTCATCTCCGCTATATTTTTTTATATTTCCATCCTCTATCCACTTGGCTTTGGACATTATAAGTGCTGCCTGAGCTTTTTTGTAGAAAAGTGCATTCGGTTGAGAAAGCAGGTTACTGATCTTTGTCCTCCCTACTCCAGGTCAACAATATAGGTAAATACAATTTCTTATTTGTGATGTGGAATTTGTGACTATCCTCACACATTACTGTATATGCCACTCTATATTATGCATATTGTATATATCACTATATCTGTACAGAAAATTAGTGCCTATCAGTGCTACTTCCATAGGTAATCTCTTCTCTCATTGTAGTGTCTAGGCTAAGGGACCTTCAAGTGATCACTATTTGATTGATTCGTTTCTGTGAAATGCTTTTAGATTTTGATCAGATCAGATAACCAATCAATAATTATATTAGTCCATCAGGCCATCCATCCATTTATTGTATGATTAGTATGGAGGTTTGTGATTAATTCCCCTAATATTTAATATTGAATCAAGAGACATTAACCAGGGTATTTTAAATGCTATCAAACTAGTTGGCCCTTTGTCTTGTTCTTTATAAAAAAGGAAATCAGCTTCACATTTACCAGAGATGTGTTACAAGAAGAGAAAGAAAAGTCAGGACTAACTAGAAGAGATAACAAGTGAAGAGATGCAGATGCATTTTATTATCCCAAACACATGCACAGACATGCAAAGGCACACTCATGCAGGTAGGGAAATGTAATCAATGCTTTTGACCCATCTGTGTGCGGGACACACAGAGCAGTGAGCAACTATGTACAGCGCTCGGGGAGCAGATGTTGGGGGAGTAAGGTGCCTTGCTCAGGGGCACTAGACAGGGTCTAGACAGACTCTTGGATTTTTGGGCAGATCAATCCAGGTTCGTCTTTTTTGTATTTCCATGGAAGCGAACCAGAGACGAACGAGAGACCTTCTCTGCCCATAGTCCAAGTTTCTGCCACTAGACCACCGCCTCTCCCTCTGTTGAAGCAACAGTATGAGCTTTAAAGAAAGGTTTTAGAAGGGTGTAACCCATGAGATCTAAATCCCAGAATTATGTTAAGTTCAACTGATAGGGTGTGCTTTCAGACACACACAAACACACACACACACACCACTGAAAGGACCACTCTTGAGTGGACTGGACCTTACGGACGGGCTGTTTAGGCAGTAAAACTTATTTTTAGGTTTAAGAATAGAATGTATGTGTGTGTGTGTGTGTCAATTGTTGCCTATTTACAACAAAGTTAACCTTAACTTTGCTGTAAATAGGCAACAAATGGGTACCTACCCATCCCTTTATAAAGCATGGTGAAAGCTCCGATTTATGATCTGATCAATGTTACTTAAAGACCTCTCATTTATCTTGATTTTGCCTCTCTTTGGACAAACATTGAAGAGTTTCTGTCTCCTTTCAAAAAAATCTTTGTCTGGCCAGCATGTGTTTTTGTTTTGGAAAGAGTGAAAAAAAGATGCACAGTTGTTTTTGCAGGAGGCATAGCAATGTAGATGTATATTTTCTTTGCTGATGATTGCTAGCTGAAATATGACATTACAATTTTGTTTTACTAGCATTGACAAACTAACCCCTAGCCCTGCAGTAAATAGTTATGTCTGACCTCAGTCATGGTCCATCATTAACAATAGTTCATAGAAAAAGGCAATTTTCTCTTGATTTTTCTCTTTGCTGTTGCAGGAGGCAGCAATGTGAAAATGAGACTAAAGTTAGTCAATACCTCCTTGAAGAAGTACAATTGTATCTTTGTTTTACTTAAATAATGAATAAAAGAGTCTCCACATAGAAAGGTAAATATGTATAGTGATAATCATATCATATTCATACCTGTATATCAGCTGATTAGTCATCATAATGGGACAAACAAATCTTTGTGATCGCTCCTCATCCTTCCATTTGCTCACTCTTCTATCAGGGCCAGTGCATCCAGCATTACCTATGAGTGTTACCGCGGTATTTATTTATTTAGAGCAATCACACCAGGTACCTTACACATTAGTGGATCCTAACCTCCACTCTGGGATATTGTTTGAAAATGGAAATTTGAAATCGAACAGTTATTCTTTCGTTTTTGTGAGTGATCTCCAGTATCTAAATCCCAGAATGTGTGCAGAAATGTTGTTACTCTCCACACAAACAAAATGTGTGCACAAAACCAAAGCCTGATTCATTATACGTTTGTTCGAGTGACGGAGTGACGATGTTCTAAAAAATGAAGCCTGGGTTGCAATAACTGAGGTGATGAATTTCCCATGAGGTTCGGACGGTGGCACGATTTAAAAAAAATGGTATGTAACGCTATGTTCGCCTGATGGCATTGTCACGTTCACTGTTGCGTTTTACACAACCTCGTACTTGATGATATATGCACAGTGTTAGATTATATTATGAATTATGAATGACCCGGCTCTATAATTCCTCTGTTTAGTGGTATCCAAATGTAAATTGCTGTAAATTGTTTAATATCTTTTTCAATTGAAGGTTCATATGACAGTTATGTCACGCAAGCACAAATAATGCTATGTTTTTTAATGTTATGAAGCCCCCTTTTGTGCATTCACAAAATTTATAAAGGAGGCCCCAGTTACCCACTGAATTTAAGGTAAATAGAGGCCTTTTTAAGGAAAAACAGACATATATTGATATTACAGCCCATATTGAATGGCCCTATAGGGTTATCAACACATCTGTGACCAGAATCAACGACATAAAAAAACAACCAAATGTGAATTATTAAATTTAGAAAAGATAATAAATAAAATGTTAAAATTCTAAACTGAGGCACAGCAGTCCCAGCAGTCCCCCTGCTGGAAACCTCCCCTCCGGATCCTGATACTGTTGAAGGAAGACATTCTATTGATTCATTGTAATGCACAATTGCAACCCTGAATGGCCCCTCATAGATGTTGAATGCACTAATTGGAAATTGCTTTGGATGAAAGCGTCAGCTAAATGACATGTAATGTAATTTAATGTTATGACGGGGATACTAACTTGTAAACTGAGATTTACAGCCAAAGGTAATTGAGTATGCGACATAAATGAATTAGTGCAGACACGTCTGTACTGAAAATGTTCTATATTTAGGACTGATGGATAACAAACTTTACACCTTACTTTACATTATTGTTTTGACAAGGGCTAGATGGCCATTACTCCTACATCACATAGAGAAATGTGACAACATTCATGACTACGCGCAAATTAAGGCGTAGGGCCAAGTGGTAGGGCTATGTGGTGAATTGGGAAAAGGCAAGTCTCCTGACACATCATGACAATGTACCCATACCCAAGTATAACACCAAAAATAATAAAGACTCAAGACTGCCTAATGGCTAAATAATTAGGATGCTCTCGAACACCAAGCACCCACTTATAAAAAGCAACGACCACTACACTAGAACAACGGTCATTAGAGACAAATATACACAAATATTTACTTCAACTCACTGCTGTTCTATTGTTCCATCTGAAGTCTCTAATTGTTAAGCCCCAAGATTGGGCCTGATGTGGTGTACAACACATCAAATCAGTGACCACTGGCTGAAGCAAAGCAAATCCATCAGACCCTACTATGGAGGCCTCCTCTTGTGCTACTGGCATAGGAGCTTTTATAGGACCTCATTTCCCTGGCCAGGTGCACCTCACATATGATTGTTGCTTGAATTAGGGTATAACAACAGGAGAGATGAGAATATATTTACATTTTTACCTTTGTTTAATGTTAACTCTCAGCATTACTAATTGTTACAGTGAGTTAACATTTTTTGGCGGGTAAGATGTATCTTCATGCCAATGGTCATTGCAATCAAACAATGAATACTAAGCTTACACTTTTTGACTAGTTTTCTATATGTTATCACAGATAAATGGCTTTCCTCGCTGAACCTAACAAATGATAAGCACCAATCTGTCACCTCCTGCTAATAATAATATGTGCAAATTACACTTAATCACTTGTCATTTAGGTCATTTTATAATGGAGCTTCACGACTGCCATTTAAACGCATCACATTGTGACATGGCAATTATGTGTTATTTGAGAACAGGATGTATAATGGCTTACTCTTTGTGAGATCATCTTTCTTTGCTACTTATGATATTTACTGTCTAATATACTCTGTGTTCTTCCTCAAAACTAAAAAGTCTGTAATTTTCTAGACTTTGATTTGGGAGATAAATTGAGACTGTCACTAAGCTTTATGGTGTCTATTCGTACTGCAAAAAAACATCTTTAATCTTATACCACAAGCAAGCAAAATTAAGGGAGAAGGAAAATATTTCCGTAGTTGTGAAAAAGCAACTAGATGTAAGCACAAAATATAACCCTAAATGTATCTGTTAGTAGCTCTAGTTTGTGTTTAGAGTTTTCCATCGATCCATCATGGTGGCTGACATTGGTTGAGAAGAGGGGTACACCTTGGCGAGGTCACCAACCCATTGAAGAGTCAATATAGAGAGACAAACAAACGTTCACATTCATACCTATAGGGTAAATTTAAAGTCTCCCCAACTAACCTTAACCCCAAACTGCATGTCCCTGGGCTTTTCGAGGCAGGTGGAGTACATAGAGAAAACCTACACAATCACAGGGAGGATATGCAAACTCTCCAAAGATGGTTAGGCCCAAGAACATCGTCACTGTTAACCTTTGTACTACTTTGCCTTTCAATTATTTGGAGTGTTATGAATCCTTCACCCCTTTGAACTCTCCTCCACCCCCACCCCCCCCACCCCACCCCACCCATTACTGCTAATTGTATCCCTCTGGACCCCTCATCATGCGTCATGACCAGTAATATAAACCTTTATAACAACAAATAACTCATTAGGTGACTCATAGCCGCGCACACAAAAACACACAAAGTGAGATTTTAAAATTTCATACATCTAGGGCAAAAGGAAAACAGGAGACTACAATTTATAGTATCACTATTGCCATACCAATGCAAAAACAACATCAAATATATAATCTTGCACTGTGCACAAATATAAATATCTGAAAATCATAATCCTTATCAGTCTGCAATGAAAATGAAATGCGCTTTGCAACAGACCTTACATGAAAAGACTGGCTGTCCAAACTGTGTCCATAAATCGTGCAGGTGAGATATGTAGGTGATGAGTGCATTTATTTAGCGCTTTTCTAGTCTTCACAAAATTTAAACACACATATTTCAGATATGTGAAATGTATATGGATGGTGGATCGTGGTCCTGCTGGTTGCTGACCATGGACTGTGATAGCAGCGGGACTGCATCAATGCCGCTAAAAACTTTAAATCTGTATAATGTTCTCTACACGTGGCATCTATTGCACTTCTGTCCGTCCTGGGAGATGGATCCCTCACATGCGGCTCTCTCTGAGGTTTCTACGTATTTTTACCCTGTTAAAAGGGTTTTTAGTAGTTTGTCCTTACTCTTGCTGAGGGTTAAGGACAGAGGATGTCACACCTTGTTAAAGCCCTATGAGATGAATTGTAATTTGTGAATATGGGCTATACAAATAAAATTTGATTGATTGACTGATATCACTTTCTATACGTAATTCACTATCAATCCTGACACTGCTGTCAGAGGCAATCTACTGTGACAAGCAGATGTTGAAGGAGTCGAAAATTGGACTCTCTCAGACACACACACTCACAATAGGCCTCATTCACTAACATGTGTGCAGAAATGTTATTACTCTAAACAAAATGTGTGCACAAAACCAAAGCCTGATTCATTATACGTTTGTTCGAGTGACGGAGTGACGATGTTCTAAAAACTGAAGCCTGGGTTGCAATAACTGAGGTGATGAATTTCCCATGAGGTTCGGAGGGTGGCACGATTTAAAAAAAATGGTTTGACATAAAAGTTGATGCCAAAAAATGAAATCACAGATAAATAAAAGGCGAAATACATAGATTTGATATTCCTGTTTGTGCACAGCTTTCCTGTCAAACAAATATGTTCCCTTCACTTCTCCTGCACAGTGTCAAGCACTAGAGCTGTGGATTTACTCGAAGTGGACTCTGTTGAATAATTATAACCACCGCTACTTCAGGATCAGGAAAGAACACATTGTAGGTCCTTACATTGTTTTTATCCAAAGCGACTTACAATAAGTGTATTCAACCATGAGGGTTTAAACCCAGAACAGCAAGAATCAAGTAAGTACAATTTGCTTCAAAAACTCAAACCACCACTGTACATGTAACTGCAACTAAACTGATTTTTTTTTAAATAAACCAGAGTCCCCAAGGTGTAGTGAGAAGAGTTTCGACCTTTTTCTAACAGTCGTAAGTGTCTAGCTATTTAGGGAGCAGAAAGCCGATTGGCAGATGCAAAAGCAGGGGGGACTGGCTGGGGTGTAAGGTTTAGTCATGTCCTGGATGGAGATTGGACCCGATCTGTTACAGTGTCTTATAGCGGAGGACCGGTGTAGCGTAAGTGAACTTAGGTAGGTTTAAGACAGGTCGAAAATGATTTTTTTTTCATTAACAATGATAACTTATTTAAGTATGTATGTGTTCAAAATTCACAAAAACTTGTGGTGTATATTATGTAAGTAAATATGTTGAGTGGAAATGTGTGGGAAACGAGTGTTAAGGGCACAGTCTGTGGTTCAGAAGCGCTGGAAATGTTGGCCATAAAGCAGAGACGAGTAGCCAATATGGGACTGTTGCTGGGCAAGATATGTTTATAGCAAAGTAAATTTGGCCAATCAAGGATGTTGAAAATTAGGCCCGAAGGACGATTCTGATAGCAACCAATCCAAGTCAATCAGTGTCGGTGGTGGCCGAAGACAGACGGTACTAGTGACAATGATAGCCAGGAGTACGCATGAAACAGCATTGCAGCCTCCAAATTCGGTACAATCTCTTCTCCAAATGCCATTCGAGAGGAGAACATCTTTTGAAAAACTACGAACTAAATATATTTGACCAGATTAACCTGATATTAAAATCAGCTCACAAGCCAGCGAAAAGGTAAATCGTTCACCCAAGGGTAATCCCGTAACTGGTGCAGCATACAGGCTTAGAATATACATGAAGCAAGCCATGTAAGCCATAGTTAACGTCGCTGCTCATCTAGACGAAGGCCACAGGATTGGGGTGAGAAGACACAAGGAAGAGGTCGATATGAACAGGCACATTTTATAAGAGATAATTGTCTGTCAAATTCTGCGGGTCATTCGAACTGGCTTACACGGCCAGAATGAAACAGATTCCTCTGTCAACCCAGACAATTTTTCAGGGGTTTGGTCGATTTTGTGGCTTCGTTTTGACAACATCAAAGAGAGTGCAAAACAAACTTTTGGACTGCATGCTGTCAGTTCCTAAAGATTGCATTCTGGATGAAGTACACAATGCTGATTATCTCAATATTCAGGCAGGTGAGAAGACTGATGTTTCCACCCACTTCCAGTTGGTGCTTGTGCTACGGTACATCGACAATGCAGGTGCAGCACAATTTCCTCAGCAAGTCACATTTCGCTGCCCTTGCAGTGAAATAGCCTAGTTCGAGTGGGTTATTTACACTTTGTATTTTTCTGTGGGGAGAGATTAGCCAACAGTGGCATGAAGCCAGCACATCTTCAGCGGTATCTCCAGACAAAACATGAAAATCATGTTGGTAAGCTACCTGAGTTTTTTTAAGAGGAAACTTTCTGAATTCAGGTCATCTCAAGACACGATGCGAAAAGCCTACCCGAAGCAAACGGAAACAAGCTATCTGTCACTTATCAAGAAAAACTCCTGGAAGTGTCATGTGACCGTGGCTTCCAGATGAAGTTTGCCACATCCACACTCACACTTGCTTCACTGCCATCAAGACTGACCAAGCAAACGCACTCACTGAAATCTAAATACAAAAGCAGTCACTCAGCTCAATGCACCAATGTAATCTTCAGTGTTGACAGTTTTTTAATTTAAGATCAGTATTATTTTCAATCCTAAAAGAAGATTTTTTAAGATGATAAATATAAAAAAAAATATTTTGAGCTAATCTTTTATTTTTGTAAAGAAGTGCTAATCTATAATTAAGTTCATGAGTTCAGTTTGAGAACATCTTTATTATGATCCCACAAGAGGTCACTTTAAGTTGATAATTATTTTTATGTGCACAAATCTTTATTTATTATTGAGATAATTATTTATTTTTGAATAAGTCTTGTTATATTTATATCATTTTATTTCCAAATAGTTCAAGAGAGACCACTATAAATGAGCAATTTTATGGAAATTGATGGAGTTTTAAAGTTACACTCTAGTTACAAGGTTTATTAAATTCAGACACTAATGGCACAGCACTGTGTAATACATCTTTCTTTCAACTAAAAATGCTTTGCGCTGGTTAGAGGGTACTAGGGGGTAGATCACTGAAAAAAGGTTGAGAACCACTGAACTAATGTAATAAGTGAGGGCATACAGGCTAATGCACGAAATGTTATATTTACATTAGTGCTGTCAGTTAAACGCGTTATTAACAACGTTAACACAAACCCAGTTTAACGATGTCAATTTTTTTCTCGCGAGGTTAACGCAGAGCTGCCAACTCTCACGATTTCGACGTGTCACACACGCTTTTGGTTGGTGGTTCACTAAATCACAATAATTTTTGAAACATCATCGTATCAGGCCGTCATGAAGTACCAGGACGGGTGAGTGTGTGTGTCTGTCTGTGTGCTCCCAGATAGTGCACCGGTCCAGGGGCTCCGCCCCGCCGCCCTGCTCACTTGCCCAAAGAGACACAGTTGCGATCAGAGCTTGTTCAAGTGAAGCAGCCGCTCAGTTACTGACTGCTTCTCAAAAGTGGAAACAGTGGACACAGTGAAAACACAGAGTTTCTCTGGTCTCAGCTGATCAGAGATCAGCGCCTCAGCTTCTTGATCAGAGCAGAAGCTACAGTTGTGTTACGATAGGAGACAGTGTTGTGCATGAACGAACGCAAAAGAACGCGTTCATTGAACATGTTCACTTTTATGAGAACGGTGAACTGAACGTATCAGCCAATGAGAGCCTGCCATTCCACAAAACCCTATACCCATTGGCCTATAACTGTCCCGTGCCCCACCCCTACCTGTTCACTGACCCTCAGGACATTTCAATACTTTCTCCTCAGGAGAGACGCTGTCTAAATCGAATGCTTGCACCATGTCGTTGCTCAGTGCCCGTAACATGTCCGCGATGTAGCCGAACCTAAACCAACTAACTCGACTTCGCACTACGTGACCCATCACTCATGGCACACACATGCAGACCAAACAAGCAACGTATTCCAGGTGTTTTCTCCTCTGGCCAGTGTCTCAGCTCACGGGCCATCTTGGCTTGCTGTCTGGCCGGTAACCAGCCGTCTGGACCGCTCCGTGGAGAAGGAGGAGGAGATGTTTCTTTACTTAGAACGCGTCCACTTTATTTCTCGGATATACAGCAGGAGCAACACTCGCATCACCTCTAGCGGCTCCGTCACTTCTCGTTATACACACACTTTTAGCGCCTTTTCCCACAAGACCCAGGTGCACTACGTCACACACTACCAACTTTCCTTAAAGGGGCAGGCCATACCTGCAACACAACAGCTCTTGTTCTCATATACAGATGGCAAGAGAACAGCAGAGATGCAAACTCAGCAATTACATCCGATGCACCTTATTATTATCTGAGGGATTTGTACACACTGTCTGATAAAGATTCCGACAGTAAAGGCAATGGGTAGTGATGGATAAGGTTTTCTTTAACAAGTTAAGTCTTTCATTCTCACTTTCCACCTTAAAATTATGAAATGAACTGAACTATGAACTAGTTCAGCATTTAAATGGTGAACTATGAACGTGAACTATTCATTTTTACTTCTATGAACTGAACTTTTAACTAGTTCATGACAGGTGTGAACTTGCAAAACACAGAGCACGGAGGTGGTGCGTTCAATAACGTTTATTTAACGTGGGACAAGGTAGATAAACGGGGTGCTGATGGCTCCAGGAGTTATTCAGCAGAAAGGAGAAGCAGGTGAGCAGGATGACGGGGTAGCTGATGGCTCCGGGAGTTCTTCAGTGGGAAGGAGAAGCAGGTGAGCAGGATGACGGGGTAGCTGGAGGACAGGAGAACAGACACGAGGATTAACGGAGAGAATAACCACAGGAGAATTTGACTAGGAGACGAGAACGAGAAACTACCACTGTAGTGACAAGGACGAACTTGCGATGACTCCGCGCCCAGCCAGGGCAGATATAGTGAGCAGTTGTTGAGGGCAGGTGCGCCTGGTGAGCCGAGTCATCTAGCGAGACGAGCTGCGCCTGCGGGAAAAGGAGAGGAGAGAGGAGGGGCACTGGAGGCACAGAGAACTGTGACATGTGGTTTCTATCGAGCTTCAGTATCTGTGTTTGCTTCCAGTCTGACCTGCTCTTGCTTTTGTTTTAATATTTCGCCAACTAAAATATATATTTTTAAGCTATTGAGCTGCAGCTTTATATTTTTATTTATTTCAAAGAAGGGTACTTCTTATTTCGTACATTTTCCACAAATGTGGGGAGGACTCAAATAGCCCTTGACAGTTCTGTGTTTAATTTATTTAAAAGTAGGCCGACAATTACCTGTGTATTTTGTTTGTTTGTTATTTTGTTGCTTGGCGGTTTGAGTAGCTGGCTAAAAGCAAAGAATAAGTAGGCTTACCTTTTATTGGTAACCTAACTGTTACATTTCATTGTTTCTGAAATAAGAGGCCTGACTGCTAGGTTCACAGCAAACTTGAAAAAAAGAAAGTATTAAGCCATGGTTTAACTGCACTATAGGCTGAGTCCTTGTTTACCTGAAATGTGCACTTTTATAATTTTATTTTGTACCGCCCTGTTTGGCAATGTTGTTTTTCAATAAAATAAAACATTTGCATGAAGGAAGCCCATCCACTTTTCCATGTTGATAAGAGCATTAAAAAGAAAAAAAAATTATGGAAAAAAAATAAATAAAGGGACATTTAGAATAGATACAAATCTTCTATTTTATAATGTCCGCTATCTTACAATGCTGTATGTATTTACAGCGAGTCCAAATATGTTATCAGTATATAATGCAATATTTGATCCATTTAATGAGTGTCACAGTGTCACTGAGGAAGAATTTTATCAGTGGTACAGTACCTCCACAAATTCTTACGATGGAATGAAAAAGTAAACATGGCATTAAACTTTCATTTTTCAGTTGCAGAATCAAACATCAAGGAATTAAATATGATATCCTTATTTCCAGCAATGCCAACATGCGGAAAGATATCTTTAATAGCATATATGTCGTCTGTAGTGAGTGTGCTTGTGACCGATTCCACTGTCTGGAGACTCCATCAAGGTCTCAGGCTCAGAGTTAATTCAACTAAACAGCGTCCTCTGCTGGTTCGAGAGCATTTATAAACTGTGTACCACATATTCAAGCTCAGTGATTCTCTAGGATTATATTGTTGATTATAATTATTTAACAAATATGAACTGCTTACTGTCACAAAAGAGGTAAAACTATGAATTAACTTGATACTCTTTTCTTTCAGTCAAAACTGGAACAACTTCCCACAACAAGTGTTCTTCTTAACTTGATTTGAAATTAAATTCCCCCTTACTTAGACCTATTTTAGTTATTGTTTAGTTATTTCTGTTTTAATTTACAGATTATATTGTCAAAGGTGGAAAATAATGTTTTAATTAGTGTTTTTTTCATTTTATAAGTTTTACGCTGTACATTTTTACCTTTTAATTGTATTTATTTACAAACTAACAATTGTTGATTGAATAAGGCTGTCAGCTTAGAGTTTAGCATGTTTGCAGGGTAATTGGAGTTTTACGTACCCCATCCCAAGCTCCAATCAGGTAGATGGCGGTAATAAGTTGTCACATTATAGTTTGTTGTTACCACAAATGAGGAAAAGAACAGTGCAGTTCTGACCCTGAGACAAGGCATAGAGTGTATTGTTTGGGCAGCAAGTTAATAGAAAATAAAAAAAATGATGAGGTTACATGATAATAAATACAATGTTCTTTATCCGACATGGATGAAAAGAGACAAATGAAAAGGAAATTGGGCAGAGATATACAGGGAAGGACTGAATATAATACACTGTTCCCAATATATACAGATGGATCAAGGGAGCCAAATAATGGAAAGACTGGGTTGGCTGTTGTTGTATCAGAATTAAATATGAATATAAATGAAAAACAACGGCTCCCAGTATATACATTCAGGCAGCTAGCGCCGTTATGACAGGGCTTTATAACCGTATGTGACCGTACACACATGCCTTTAGTGCTCTATCCAGCCCCCGTCAGCCGGACAACTCCGCTGGCTTAACACACTTGTCACATTAATTGTAGAGTCGTAGTTGTGTTTGGGTTTATTGTGCTATAGGGAAGGAAACAGGAAGTTTGAGGTCCGGAAATGATGTTGTTCCGAAATGAGAGGCATAAATAGGCCTTTAGCCCTCTCCAGACAGAGGCAGAGTCATTGGCTGAGAACTGTTGTTGGAGTTTCTCAGAGTACAGTCGTTTAGCTTCTCTCACCTCCTTACTAAACCTGTATTTCGACTCTATAAACCTGTCTCTGACAATATCAATTATTCATTACCAACCCTATGTCACACCATGTTAATCCTTACCTTTTTTCTTTGGTTTGCATCGCCTTTGTAGGTCCCAGCCCTGTCCTTTTTCTCTTTTCTATAGTGTTTTTCTCTTGTCTAAAGGGGTTTAATTTCATATGACAATTTGTTTATTTTAGCTTTTTGTTGATTTAAGCATTTCATTTAAATAAAAGTGTATTTTCTATGAACAAAACACGCCTTTATTCCCGTGGTATTTCCTGGAGGTGAAATTACCCAGGTGGTGTTGTTGCAATCCCTCATTTTCCCTGATTCCCTCATGTCACATCTACATACTGTACTATCCTCATCATGGCCAGCTTTCAGAGCTGATTTCACTGCACCCGAACAAGTGCATGGGGGTCTTCCAAACATTTTCTCAAAAGGGCTGAGGCCATGTTTATCTCTGATTCGCATGCACATGTCTTCAAAGCACTTAGCCAGCTTGGCTTTTATGGTTCTGTTCTCCCAGTCGACTGTACCTGATGACTGCGGGTGATAAGAATAATGATGTTTAATGTTAAAACCCAAGTACTGTGATATTTCATCAAGGGTCTGGTTAGTAAACCAAGGGACATTCTCACTGCTGATGAGTCTGGGTATTTCCCAGCATGGAATTATTCCCTCAGGAGGATCTTTGCCACTTTTTCTGCATCCTGAATAGAAGAAGTGAACACTTCAACCCATTTGCTGAGCATGCACACTGTTACCAGGCAGTATTGCTTCCCTTCTGACAGAGTTAATTCACTAAAATCCATATTAATTCTCAAAGGGCTCATCAGTAAGAGGTAGACCTTGTCTTTGCTGCACAAATAACACATCTTTTACAAAGATCAGCCGCAATAGTTGAGAAATCCTCTAGTATACCAATTTGCATTAACAGAATCACACATCCCTCCTCGACCAATTTGGACTCTTCCATTAGATATCTTAGCATAAACCTGGAAGAGAGCACTTGGAAAGCACACTTACCTGTTTCCCCTTGATTCCTGACGAAGAAAGCACGGTTACGAAGAGGCATTGTGTCGGGAGAGGTGTCTGTTCACAGATCAGGCCTTTGGGCCCACGTTTGTTGAAAGACTTCGACACAGTCGTGGGAAGAAGTGTTGCTGGGTTAAGAACATTACAACGTTTCACAATAATATGAGGCACTTTTAATAATCTTGTACTGTATCTCAGCAATGTCTCAACAGAGGGTTAGAAGTCTTCTGTGCATGAAAGATATAAGAAACAGTTTTATCACAATTACATCAGAATAGCGATTCTCAGGATGCACTGGAACAGAGGTAAAACAATTTACATTACCACTAGCGGTATACGCAGCCCTGGGATCCACTGCAACCGGTCCAAAATCCAGAAGGCCAAGACAATGCTGATGCAACGGGCTGAGATCCTGCCACTGCCAGGCAATGGTTTAGCCAGACACATGAGGTGTGGAGCCAAGAAACACCTTTGGAGCCAAGAAACACCTTTTACTGAGGGGAGTTAATTGTGGGAATTTATTATATGTTAGGATGTGTTGTTCGGTTGGACCCAAAGCAGACACTGACTGTCAGTTTAGAACAAAGAGAGTTTATTTGCACGAAATAACAGATGCAGGTTGGGGCGGCAGGGTGCCGGCTTGTTCGGATATCAAAGGCGTAACGAAGACGAAGCAGAGCGGCAAGGCAAACGGAAAGTCTAGGCATATGGAGGAAAATAAACAGGTTAGTAATACTACGGGTTAAGACACGAGGGCCGAGAGAATTTATGGAGAGTGTGCAGGGGGGGCCCTGGCAATGTTGGCGCCCTAGGCGAGATTTCAAATTGGATGTTAAATCTCGGGAATCAGCAGGCGGTTTGGCCTAGTCGGTAGAGCGGTCGTTCTCAAATAAGAAGGTCCTATGTTCAATCCCCATTCTCTCCCATCATCATTCCGGCAATATACTGACATCTTAATAGTGACAATGAATCTCTTATTAATTGCAAAATATCTTACACTTTGTAAATTTAAATTGAGTAAAAAAACTGAAATTAAATAAGGTAAAAGAACTGACATTTTTTTTTAATTTAAATTTTAAAAATTTTTTAAACTGCGCGGGCAATTCCTGCGCAATGGGCTTCTGCGCAGAATGTGCCAATTGGCTCTTCGCAGAATGTGCGTAATGGGCTTCTGTCAGGAGAAGAAAGCACATGGATGCTGTTTCTGATCGGAGGTGATTCGCTGAGAGAGAACCGCCCCCACCCCGAAGTCAGAGGCAACCACTTCCACCACGAACTGAGCAGCAGGGTCAGGGTGAATTAACACAGGAACAGAGGAAATCAAAAACTTTAGCTTGGAGAATGCACCCTCGGCTGCCGGCGACCACCCAAAAGGAACTCCAACACATGTCAGCTTGGTAAGAGGTGTGGCAACTCTGCTATAATCCCGGATAAACCTATGGTAGAAATTGGCAAACTGAAGAAACCTCTGAAGTTGCTTCCTTGATGTAGGAGTGGGCCATTAGGCCACTGCCTTAACCTTGGCAGGGTTGGTCTTGATTTTCCCTTTCTCCACAATAAACCCCAAACAACTAACAGAAGATACATGAAAATTACATTTCTCAGCTTCGACATACAAATTCTAACCATAAGTCTTTTCAACACAACATGAGCACATGCAAACAAAACAGAGAGGAAGAAAAGAAAGGGAGAACAGAGACACAGATTGAATGAGAGAAGACGGGGAGAGGACTAGCTTAGGTCACACACAGAAAATACTAGCAGAGGAAGAGAGTAAGTAGGACTACACACAAGAACATGCACGTGCGCGCACACAGTTCGAGGCATACAAAAAAATGCACGTGAGAGGACGGAAAGAGTGGACTTGCCTGCATGGTTCAAGTAGCTGCTCCAACTTCTCCATTTTAGCCAGATCCGGTGCAGTCAACATTGAGATGTTGGTCTTGTGCTGAGCCAGGGTGGCAGCAAGCCGACCCTTGTTTCGCTGGATCCGTTTGATCATCTCCAAGGCAGAATTCCAACAGTTCGCAACATCTTGAACTAGCGACTCTTCCTGCTGTCCTTGTGCAGTTTGCTGTGCTCTCGACTTTCAATCATTTGACGGGCTGTGTTTGAAGTGCCCAACAATCTTCCGACATTTAGCCAGGACGTTTTCAAAACCACTGTGTTTTAGGGCAACAGTGATGGTCCTTTGCAGACTGTGTGCCACGCAGGGTAGATGTTTAAATGGCAGCTGCCAACATGTTACGGGCACTATCAGTGCCTGAAGTGGTCAGTTTGCCACTTATCTCCCATCTGTTTGAGACGTCGAGGAATTCCTCTGCACAGCTCTCCGCTGTATGTTGCGCCTCTGTTTTTTTTAATTCCAATGCAAAAGATCTATCCGCCCAACAATCCCTCAGCTCTCTCATTCTTCATCCTGGTCTCTCCTATGTTACGACCCTGTGTGTTAGAGGATGTAGTGTATGTATGATAATGTTCTGTTTCTCCTCCTAGATTGTCTTCGGTGTGTGTGTGTGTGTGCCCCAAATTGATAGCAGGTTGGACCTGCTGATTGGATGCTCCAGGATTGGCCAGAGTGGAGAGAGGAGCCTATTTGAAGCCCTGACAGACTGCAGTCTTGTCTCTCTCCACCGATTCACCCACTTCCAACTGGGACCAGTGTCGAGTTAAAGTATTGTTGTTTTGTTGCCTGATATGGAACCTCTGTTGTCTGAGTTTGTTAAAGATGATTTGTTTTGTAGTAAACTGTGTGTGGTAGCCTGGTAGGAGGGAGAAGCCATTTTCTTTTACCCTCGTTTTCTCCTGTGTTTTGGTTAGGAGTTAGGTAAGCTTTTGTCTTTTTGTTAACCGTTTTGTTTGAAGCAGGAAGGTAGGGTAAACAGATTGTTTTGTTTGTTATGTTGGCCTTCTCTCCCTCTGACGCAAAAATAAAAGCTACCACTTTATGTGAATACCGTGTGACACTGGCCTGCTTGGGAGTGGGAAGAATGGGGAGCAGCAATCATGTTATGTCTCTGTGTTTCCCCTAGTCCAGGGGCGTAACATGATTTGGGGGCTCGTCCGTTCTTTTCTGTGTCGATCGTCGTCGTGAATTGGGTGAGTTTGATTGTAAATTTTGTCCTCCTCTTTACTTGTTTGTTTGGCAGTTTTCTTTGTTCTTTTGTGGGGGGTGGTAATTATGGAGTTTAAATTGGAAGAGTTTACTTTAAGTCCGTCGATTGAGACGTTAGACAAATGTAAGAAAGCTGATTTAATTTTGATTGCAGAGTTTTTTCAGGTGGCTGTGCCAGGCAAATTGAAGAAAAAGGAGTTAAAGGGGCTCCTAGTGGATAAACTGACTGAAAGGGGCTTGTTGGAGGAGCCAGCTCCTGTAGTGGGAGCTGAGCAGGGTGTACTGGCTGGCACTCCTGCCCCACTCCAGGCCCTCCCCATACAGACTGGTATGTCTGCAGAGGAATTGACATTGACTCTGCGCATAAGGGAGTTGGAGGTGGAGGCCATGCATCTTAGGTTGAGGGCTCTTGAGATGGAGCAGGAAGCTGCGGCTGCGGCCCGTCCTTCAACCACACAGTCACCCTCCCAGACCCCACAGGACAGTTTTGATGTGAGCAGGCACATTGCATTAGTTCCACCATTTAGAGAGTCTGAAGTGGACTCGTATTTTAACGCATTTGAACGCATTGCTGCTACGTTGAAATGGCCGAAAAATGTATGGTCTCTTCTGTTACAGTGTAAGCTCGTGGGTAAAGCCCAAGAGGTTTGCACGTCACTGTCAATTGAGGACAGCTTAAATTATGAAGTGATGAAAGCCACCGTGCTGCGTGCATATCAGTTAGTGCCAGAGGCCTATAGACAGAAATTCAGAAAATGTGAGAAAACTGCCACCCAAACATATGGGGAGTTTGCGAGGGAAAAAGGTGCTCTATTTGACAAATGGTGCCAAGCCTGTAAGGTTGAAACCTTTGAGGGCCTGCGTGAGCTCTTGCTAATGGAAGAGTTTACGAATCGGCTTCCCGATAAGATTGTGATCTATCTAAATGAACAAAAAGTTATAGCCCTGTCTGATGCCGCCGTGCTGGCAGATGAATTTGCCTTAACGCACATTAGTGTTTTTTCTTCCCCAGTCCGTCGGGAACCGGTCTCTACTGACCGAAGGGTAAGATCCCCTAATAGTGCTCGTCGAAATACTTTTGCCGCAACTACTGCCCGTGAAACCCGTGAATGTTTCTACTGTCACGAGCAGGGACATCTTATCAGCGTTTGTCCAACTCTTAAAAGGAAAGCGCAAATTAGACAAACCAAAACACCATCTCCGATTAACCTTATCCAAATCCAACCACCCTCAGCCAAAAGCACAAAGGTGGTGGAATCAAGACAACAACTAATTGACTCTGTTTTCAGGCCATTCGTTTCAGACGGTTCGTGCTCTCTGGTCGGTGGCAAACAGCGTGTATCGATCACTATCCTGCGGGATACCGGTGCTATGCAGTCACTCATTCGGGCCAGCATCCTTCCTTTCTCTGCACAGTCTTATTGTGGGTCGGATGTGTTGGCATGGGGGTTGAAAATGAGTGTAATTCGTGCCCCCTTGCACTTTGTTCAGTTATATTCGAAATTTGTTTCAGGGGAATTCCAGATTGCCGTGCGCCCTGAGTTACCGATAGCGGGTGTTGATTTTATCCTCGGTAATGATATAGCAGGAGGGGAAGTTTTCCTAACCCCCGAGGTAATCGAAAACCCGTCTGTAAATATGTGTGTTTCTGACCCAGCTGTGCCAGTTTCGTTTCCCCTGTTTCCCGTGTGTGCCATAACCCGTGCTCAGGCACGGAAATTCGAAGACTTGGTGGATCTGAGTGACTCATTCATGGTTTCCTCTGACCCACCAAGCTCTCCTCCCGACGGTGAATTGTGTGCACCTGTGATAGAGCTCCAGCCTGATGACGAACCCCTCAACTTACCCATAAACAAGGTACAGCTAATTAAGGCTCAAGAAATTGACACTACTTTGTCCCATTGTTTTTCACTTGTAAATACATCTGCATGTAAAAAGGCTGTGTCATACCTGGTTGATGATGGTGTGTTAATGCGCCACTGGTCTCCTGACTCTGTTTTTACGCACCAGTCTGTGCGCCAAATTGTATTGCCACAGCCCTTCCGTCCTCATGTCCTGAGTCTGGCTCATGATCACAGTATGTCCGGCCATTTGGGTGTCAGAAAAACATATCAGCGTGTCCTCCGTTACTACTTTTGGCCTGGACTTAATCTGACGTCGTGAAATTCTGCCGTTCGTGTCACACTTGCCAAATCTCCGGTAAACCCAATCAGGTGATCCCAGCTGCTCCATTAAAGCCAATCCCCGTCATCGGAGAGCCATTCGAGCATGTCATTATTGACTGCGTTGGGCCCCTTCCTAAAACAAAATCCGGTAACCAATACCTCCTCACCATAATGTGTGCCGCCACCCGGTACCCTGAAGCAGTCCCACTGCGCTCGTTGAAAGCCCGAGTCATCGTGAAGGCACTAGTCAAATTCTTTTCCACGTTCGGCCTTCCCAGACATATCCAAAGCGACCAAGGCTCAAACTTTATGTCCAAAATATTTGCCCAGGTCATGATCGAGTTGAATATTAAGCATCGTACCTCCAGTGCTTATCACCTAGAAAGCCAGGGTGCATTGGAGAGGTTTCACCAAACGCTCAAAAGTCTGCTTCGTAAATTCTGCACCGAGACAAACAGAGAATGGGATGAGGGGCTGCCGTTGCTGTTGTTTGCGGTGAGGGAAACAACGCAAGAGTCCCTTGGTTTTAGTCCAGCCGATCTTATTTTTGGGCACACTGTGCGCGGTCCGTTACGTCTGCTCCGGGAGAAATGGCTCTCAGATAAATCCGGCTCCAAAGAAAACATTCTGGACTATGTAAGTTCGTTTCGAGAGCGACTGCACCATGCATGTGATTTATCCCGTGCCTCGCTCTCAGCTGCCCAAAACAAAATGAAAGTGCGTTTTGATAAAAAAAACTGTTGCACGGGTCTTCAAGTCAGGTGATCGTGTGTTGGTTTTGCTGCCCGTCGTTGGTTCTGCTCTGCAAGCCAAATTTTCAGGACCGTACCTGGTTGATCGGCAACTTAGTGAGACGGATTATGTAATCCGAACACCTGACCGCAGAAAGAAAACTCGCGTATGCCACATCAACATGCTTAAAAAATATGTTGGTCGTGAGAACTGTGCCGACCCGTCCCCTGTTGTTGCGCCTGTAGCCTCTATGGCTGTCATTAAGCCCCCATACAATGCCTCGGATGATGGACTGAATGACAGGCACAACTCTGTCCCCTGTGCGCGCCTCCGAAATTCTGAGATTTTGAGTAAATTGAATGTCTATCTTGATCATCTACCCGACTTCGCCAGGTCCGATATTCGTGGTCTCATCCAAGACTTTCCGACGCTCTTTGGTGACATTCCCACCCAAACTAATGTACTCAAGCATGATATTGTCGTTGAAAATCACAAACCTGTTAAACAGCGGGCTTATCGTGTCCATCCAATAAAACGGGCCATGATGCAAAAAGAAGTACAATACCTCCTTGATCACGGTTTTGCTGTCCCAAGCAGTAGCTCTTGGAGTTCCCCTTCGTTACTTGTCCCAAAGTCCGACCAGACCCCACGTTTCTGCAATGATTACCGTAAAGTTAACGCCATCACCAAGCCAGACTCCTTTCCGTTGCCACTCATGGATGACCTCATTGATCGCGTAGGATCTGCCAAGTATGTGACAAAGTTAGACCTCCTGAAAGGGTACTGGCAGGTCCCACTAACTCGCCGTGCGTCCGAGATCAGCGCCTTTGTCACGCCTGATCATTTTTTACAGTACACCGTCATGCCGTTCGGGCTGAGGAATGCACCTGCCACCTTCCAGCGGCTGATGAATACTGTCCTGCGTGGTATAGGTGACTGTGAAGATGATATTGTGGCATACTCATCTACTTGGACCAAACATTTAATAACCCTCCGTAAGATATTTGACCGTTTGTGTGCTGCTTCCCTTACCCTTAACCTAGCGAAATGCGAGTTCGGAAAGGCCGTTGTTACGTATCTGGGCAAACAGGTGGGGCAAGGGCAGGTTTGCCCAGTGAGTGTTAAAGTGCAGGCCATCCTTGATTTTCCCGTGCCCCAAATGCGTCGTGAGCTCCGTCGGTTCCTGGGGATGGCGGAGTACTACCGGGCCTTCTGTAGAAATTTCTCGGAGATAGTAGCTCCGCTCACAAGCTTGGCAAGCCCAAAAACGCAGCTCAAGTGGTCAGAGAAATGTCAAGCGGCATTCGAGGCCGCCAAAGCTCTCCTCTGCAGCTCTCCGGTTCTGGCCGCTCCAAACTTTGAGCGTCCCTTTAAGCTTGAGGTAGACGCCAGCGCTCTCGGTGCGGGCGCAGTGCTTTTACAGGAGGATGAGTGTGGTGTTGATCACCCGATTTGTTATTTTTCGAAAAAGTTCAAAAAACATCAGCTTCACTATAGCACCATTGAGAAGGAGGCTTTAGCTCTTCTCTTGGCTCTACAGCACTTTGAGGTATACCTCGGTTCCAGCTCTGTGCCTACAGTCGTGTTCTCCGACCACAACCCATTAGTTTTTTTGAGACAGATGCAGAACAGTAATCAGCGTTTGATGCGCTGGTCGTTATTAGTGCAGGACTTTAACATTGAGATCCGCTATAAAAAGGGGTTGGACAACGTCATGGCTGATGCTTTATCACGTGCACAATGAATCAAATATTTATAAGGGGATATATGTTTGATTTTCAGGTGGGGAGATGTTACGACCCTGTGTGTTAGAGGATGTAGTGTATGTATGATAATGTTCTGTTTCTCCTCCTAGATTGTCTTCGGTGTGTGTGTGTGTGTGCCCCAAATTGATAGCAGGTTGGACCTGCTGATTGGATGCTCCAGGATTGGCCAGAGTGGAGAGAGGAGCCTATTTGAAGCCCTGACAGACTGCAGTCTTGTCTCTCTCCACCGATTCACCCACTTCCAACTGGGACCAGTGTCGAGTTAAAGTATTGTTGTTTTGTTGCCTGATATGGAACCTCTGTTGTCTGAGTTTGTTAAAGATGATTTGTTTTGTAGTAAACTGTGTGTGGTAGCCTGGTAGGAGGGAGAAGCCATTTTCTTTTACCCTCGTTTTCTCCTGTGTTTTGGTTAGGAGTTAGGTAAGCTTTTGTCTTTTTGTTAACCGTTTTGTTTGAAGCAGGAAGGTAGGGTAAACAGATTGTTTTGTTTGTTATGTTGGCCTTCTCTCCCTCTGACGCAAAAATAAAAGCTACCACTTTATGTGAATACCGTGTGACACTGGCCTGCTTGGGAGTGGGAAGAATGGGGAGCAGCAATCATGTTATGTCTCTGTGTTTCCCCTAGTCCAGGGGCGTAACACCTAGCTAACTGACTGCAGGCACGCGGCAGGTTATGTCAGGGGTCAACGCACACTGGATGTAAACAAAGCTGCGTTAACTGTGTTCAAATATTTTATCACATTAATCTCGGCCACAATAATCTCATAGATTAACGCGTTAACTTTGACAGCACTACATTATATCCCTCTGTGTTAACATACACTATGAATTTTAGAAGGGTGTTTATGCAGGTATTCTAGTTCTCAAATGTGTGTTGGTGGGTGTAGGGTTCATTACCTGTGTTCCTGAGGAAGGGTGGCACATCTCTGGGATGTCCGACCCTTCCCTCTCCTATCTCAGTCAGACTTAGAAAAGGTTAGATCCTCACTCTCCTG
Organism: Pseudopleuronectes americanus; assembly: GCA_038501795.1. NCBI lineage: Eukaryota > Metazoa > Chordata > Actinopteri > Pleuronectiformes > Pleuronectidae > Pseudopleuronectes > Pseudopleuronectes americanus. The sequence continues at coordinate 25,148,044 of CM076720.1, forward strand.
CTCTGGACATTCTGCTTGCCAATGCTCTCACATTTGTGACACAGGGATCATAACCACCAGGGGTCAATCTTCCCCTGCCACGGCCTCTACCACGACTTTTGCCTCTTCTGTGTTGGCATCAGGCAATTCGTGGGGTCCTGTTTGCACATGAGATAAGCATGGACAGCTGTAAGTCTTCCAGCTCTTCTGCCTACCCTGTTTCCTGAGCTCATCTTTGCTGAGCAACTCATCCTCAGCGCTCAGCATGCTGCAGGATATCTGGGCAGGAAATGATGTCTGTAAGGCTCTGCCCCCGTCTGCAACAGGGAGGTACAGGAAGGACACCCGCACCAACTTTTCTTCTCCACCTTTGACAACGATTCAAATTGGCCTCAGGATCTGACAGAGTCGCCAACCCCGCAGCAGCAGAAAAAACAGAGGTGACCCCTCAGAACCAGCCGATTGACACATTGAAATGAGAAGATCACAATGTACATTAACATACTGGGCATACTTGAGGCGACATAAGAATACTCATACAGGCCAATTGAGAAGAGGGTGAAGGACATAGGAATAGCAGACAAGAAATATCCCACTGTGCCACTATCTACAATCCCACCTTGGACTTTGAAAGAAGTAGAAGTTGATTTAAACAAATAAAGATAAAGGAATACACCAAAACCCAGTAGGTGGTTATTTAGAAGTAAGGTATCCAGAATAGGCCAAAATATATACTTATGCATCAAAACACAGGACTATAGTGTTTGGTATAATATTCATCATTCCAGGGATGGTCATTATAAAAAATAAAAGGGTTAGTTATAACCTGGCAGTGTATACCGGGGAACAGTTATAGATATAGGTTTAAACTGGATTGAGAAAAAAAAACAAAGCAAAGTATTGTTCAAATTTCAGTTCACTTGATCAAAAATAGTCACTAAGACTCAAGACAAGACATAATTTTAGAGATAGCACATACTGTATTTGTAATAAAGAGAATAGGGATTGAAATGAAGTTTATATGGACTCCTGCACACATTGGGGTGGAAGGAAACGAACTGGCTGAAAAAAATGCAAAAGGAGGTTGAAAAGAACTGTAGGTGTGGACACAGGCGTTGTATTTGCGGGAAAAGTGGACCTGATTCCCAGGGCCCCAAAAGGAAGGGATGCCCTTAAAAAGCCTGAATGTATTAAAATGTTTTAATTAATATGATTTATTTAATTTCTATTTGCTTGATGAAAATGGCTGAAACTGTCTGAATAAATCGAATGATTGAATGAAATTTGTATCCAAATAGGCTTCCTGAGGTCATCTCTCTCACCCCTACAAATAAATGGTTTAGTCTTTGCCTATGAACATGATCGAAGTGAGTGAGTGACTGCTGGAGAAGTTGTTTATCAAATGTTGGTTTGTGTGTCGCAGATTCTCAGTTGTCTTGTGTTTTCACCCAGGGTTTAATTTAAGAATGCGAGCTTGAACCATGACATGTCTGTGTATTTTGCCACATCGAGTCTTATGATTACAGAAAAACACAAATTCACCGACCAACCTTTCATAATAAGGCAATTAAATAAAATAGCTTACTTGCCTTCACACTGGGAGATGATCCACCGCGGAGCTACAGCTGTGTTTATACCGGTTTATACAGAGGTTTTATCTTGAAGATGGACATAAAAGTGTGTGTGAGATAGAGAAAGGGCCAGCAAGAGAGAGAGAGACAGGTTGAGCAAGAGAGAGCGAGAGAGATAGGGTGAGCAAGTGTCAGAGAGAGAGAAAAATAGGGAGAGCAAGAGAGAGAGAGGCTATTGCCCTTAACCTGTTTTTTACATTAACTTTTAATATAACTACAACCTTTCTGAGGGTTCTGATGTATTCACTGTATTTCCTTGTAAAAAGTAGTAATATACTCTCAAATAAATACCCGTACTATACAGTCCTATACCATATGAAGCCATGCATTTACCACTCATGCCAATATTTCACAATAAATTTTTTTTAAAAACAAATAAATGGATTCAGTCATTAGAAACGCTGGAGATGAGAGATTACATTCATAAATTAATACTTTAGGTCGATGGGATGAAAGCTGTAAATTAAACATGGTGTTTACGTTTCTGCAAATTAAAGAGTCTAGTGAAGTCAATTGTTGTCTTTTATTTTGCAATAAACCTTTTCTCAATGTATTGAGGTTTGCTTTATACTTTATGGAATACCTGAATAAATGTTAAATAATGTTCTTTTTAGCAGAATACTTGAAACAAACCTCATTTAACGATAGTAATTTAACAGCAGGCAAAAGTCTGAGACATGAGAATTGAAATTGGTGAGATTTCATATTTACTCATACAAAATTTGGAATGTATTGTTCATTAGTGGCTACCCCAACACAAAATACAGATCTTGTTATTTTTAGAAATCAAATATGCATGAAGGACATCATGAATCGTTAGAGAAACTGGGGCCCACATATTCTGCTTGTGTATAGGGCCCAGAATATTGTGCTACACTCCTGGATGTGGCAGTAAATTATATCAAGGCTGAGATCAAAAGATTATTCTAATCAGGACTGAAAAAGAGATGGCAGGAAGAATGGGACAGATATAAAAAGGAAGAGGTGATATTATCAAGAATGACGTTTGGTCATACAGATTTAAATAGCACCATGCAGACCATGAACAGGCATGACAAAGGCAGATGGGACAATTGTAATGAGCATATATTTTAGTAGTAGTCTGTCCACAATATCATTGACAGAGATAGACACTTAAAAACTCTCTCCAAAGAAACAGTTTAACATTAAGTCAAAGAAAACCACTACTGAGGGACTCAGTAATGTTGATGCAGGATATATTATATTCAAAAAAACACATGAGTCTATCACATTCTGACTTATACTTCTTTCCAGAAGGTGGCGGTAATCCACCGATAAGTTGTTTTCCAACCGCCATTCAACATAAGAAGAAGAAGAAGAAGAAGAAGAAGAAGAAGAAGAAGAAGAAGAAGAAGAAGAAGAAGAAGAAGAAGAAGAAGAAGAAGAAGAAGAAGAAGAAGAAGAAGAAGAAGAAGAAGAAGAAGAAGAAGAAGAAGAAGAAGAAGAAGAAGAAGAATTTGTTAGATTTCGGTCGGTTTCATTTACTTCGTTATCAGTCAGAGGCTTTTAATGCACAAAAATGAACTATAGTGACTACGACTCTGACGGATACTCGTCTAATGAGGACGCAGACTACGTCCCATCAGGTGAGAACTGGCGCTTTACATAACACTGGTTAGTTGCTACAGGAAAATCACCCGAGGATTCTACTGACGGTCATTGTTGTCCTGATGGATCATGATCATGACCCAAGAGGGATTGTTTTGCTCTCTCCTTATCCTTGCTGAATTATTCTTTCCTATTTTTGTATTCCTCAAGTGGAATCTCTGCTCACAGCCCAGGCATGAAAAAGTATGATACACTACCCGCTTGGACTCTCTCGGAAACTCCCTTACTCTCGTGTAAAAGGAACAATCGGCTGTTGCAGAGAAAGTAGAGGGTCTTCCAAGAGCTTCAGGCTACAAACTGCGTTCTCCGCTGGAAGGTGAATGACCTGGAGAGCCGCTCATTACAATTGAATCTGAATATTGTTGTGGTCAAATAAGGAGCAGCGAAAGGGCGTCCTTCGGCTTTTCTGAACTGAAAACTTTTCAGCCAGACTCCGTTCTTCAGGATGTTGGGAATGGATAGAGCCCACCATGTTCCGAAACCTCGACCGACATCAGATGGAACATGACCATGGACAATTATTGCAAAAATAGAGCACCCTTGAAATATTACGGTGCACATCTTTCCGTTTTATACATAAGAGGTGAGACAAGCTTTCGGTAAAGTTATCAAGACACTCAACGAGGCTAACGTGAAAGTTATTCTCCACTTCCCTGCAAAGCTGTGCATTGGGCATAATGAAAATACTACTACATTTACTTCAGCGGAGGATGCAGAGGATTTTGCTATGCACTGGTAAATCCAACAGAACTGATCTGTATCGGTTGGTATTTGTAATAGTTTGAGTCAGAGATACTGTTTGATAGAATTATTAAATACAAATCTTTTTCTTTTTTTAGCTGAGCAGAAAGGCTTAACTGTTGGTTAACACATTGGTTTTGAACATTGGTGAAGTAGTGGTAAATCCACATTGCTGCTTGTTGTTTCCCTAAGGAGATGGGGGCACGGCTAACCTGTTTGGCTGAAAGGTCGGTTAGGGTGGGACTGGGGTATGTTATGGCAGACTGAGGAACCTTTCAAATATAATTTTGATTTGATTTGAAATGTGATCAGCCTACTGTTTGAGTTATATCTGTCCTATATGTTTGCTATGACAGGGAGGCTTAGAAATACTCCTACTTCTGATACAGGGACAATAACATTTGTTACTTGGAATGTAAAAGGTATTGAGGTCAAGTAAAGAGGGGGTAGGTGTTCTCACACCTGAAGTCTCTGTATGCTGACACAATATTTTTTACAGTAACACGCAGTAAGATAAGAGCATGTTCACGTTAAGTAAGTGAATTTGTAGAAGAACAGTGAAATACAGAGTTTCTCTGCTCACAGCTGCTCAGTGATAAGCGCCGCTGCGTCACGATCACAGCGGAAACTGCAGTTGGTTTGTACCGAGCTGGAGTGTATGTGTCCTCCACTCTGACCTGCTCTCCCTTGAACTAATAAACACTCATCACTAGTTCTCATGACCTGATCAGTACATGAAGTCACTTAGTGTTTGTTTGATTCGCTCCAGAGTTTATGAGGCTGCATTTAAACGTCATGAAAATCATTCTTCAACATGTTATGCTCAGTTCAACACGAGACGTGACGCTCACAGTCAGGAAATGAGCAACACGCAGTCATGATCCTACACCATCGATTCAAAACCAAGGACATGACAGTACGTTTGTCACCTAAATCATCCCAATAAAAAATTAACTTTTAACGTGAACTAGTTCCTTTTCATCTGCATGAACTGAACTTGGAACTGTTTTTTTTAAGTGTGAACTTGCACAACACTGCTTCTGCAGATGGGTTCAGGTTCAGATTTCACAATCACATTTAATTGTGTAAAGGTTTGGTTGTTTGATTTAAAAAAGAAAAGAAAAAAGTCCTATATTTGCAAAAAAAGAACAAAGGCTAAGATGCCCCAATTGTTTAGGATAAAGGTTATCTTGATTTTGATAAAAAAAAATCTATGTTTTTGATCAGAGGCAAAGACACAGCCAAATTGAATTATGGTGTGGTATGTTTTTTTTAGATTAAAAAAAAATCTTACTAAAGGCCTCTTTATGCTTCTCCGAGTCCGTCAAGGACGGACGGACGGACGGATCGGACGGACACTTTTTGATTTATAGTCGTGCGAGCCTTTTTGTACTGAAAACAATTGACCGCCAGACCATTAGGTGGCGCAACGGAAGACGAGCTTAGAGAAGCCTACCTCATGAGGTGTGTAGAAGAAGTCCACGCTGGTTTATTGACATCCTGCCGGCGTCTCACACACAGCGAACGATGGCAACTAACAGACAAAGGCTGTTGATGGCGCGACAGTTTTTGCTTAAATAAAGTGACACCCTGCGGGTCAAAATGTTTATGTTATCGTGTCTTAGCGCAGCGGTTCCCCGGTCTTGTTTCCGAACTGCGTTGCTATTTCCACAGCTTGAAGCTACACGGAAAGCTCTCCGAGGCGCTCGGAGTGGGCGTTTCTCTGTCCGTGTCCGTCCGTTTTCCAAAAAACGGAGAAGCATACATAGGCCTTAACCATCATTTGGACTTGCCATACATAAAAAAAATTATTACAAATTGTAAGCATTTGACATACTTATTTCCTTCCTTCCTAATATCAGTTTGCCCACCGACAAATAAATGAACGGCCTATAATTTTAATGGTAGGTTTATTGTAACAGTGAGAGACCGAATTTCAAATAAAAAATCCAGAAAATCACAACATATAAAAGTTGTAAATTGATTTGCATTTAATTGTGTGAAAACAATATTTGAACCACTAGCAAAACATGAATTAATACTTTGTGGAGAAACCGTTGTTGGCAATCACAGAGATCAGACATTTCTTGTAGTTGGTCACCGGGTTTTCACACATCTCAAGAGGGATTTTAGTCCACAACTCTTTGTTTTGCTGAGGGAAGAAGGTTGTTGCCCAAGATTTCATGGTTCATGGCCCCATCGATCATCCTCTCGATGCAGATACATCGTCCTTTCCCCTTAGCAGATAAACAACGCCAAAGCAAAATGTTTCCACCTCCATGCTTGAATATGGGGATGGTGTTATAGTCATGATTTATCTTTCTCCAAACACTGCAAGTCAAGTTACTGCCAGAGCTAGATTTTGGTCTCATCTGACCACATTACCTTCTGCCCAGCCTTCGCTGAATCATTCAGGTGTTCATTGGCAAGCTTCAGACGGGCCTGTACATGTGCCTTCTTGAACAGGGGGACCTTGCAGGCGCTAAAGGATTTTAATCTGCAATGGCATAGTGTGTTACCAATGGTTTTCTTGGCGACTGAGGTCCTAGCTGTCTTGAGATCAATACCCCACGAGACGAGATCTTGCGTGGAGCCCCGGACTGAGGGCGATTGATACTCATTTTGTGTTTCTTCCATTTCTGAAAAATCAAACCCACAGTTGCCTACTTTCCAGCCTTGTGCAGGCCTAAAAACTTGACCCTGAAGTCCTTAGGCAGCTCTTTGGTCTTGCTCATGGTGGAGAGGTTGGAATCTGACTATTGGATTCTGTGGACAGGTGTGTCTTATACAGACAACAAGCTGAGATTCGGAGTACTTTCCTAAAGTGAGAGGACTAATCTAACCTGTGGAAGCCAGTATTCTTGCTGTTTGGTAGGGGATCAAAAACGTTTTTTTCCTCAATCAAATGCAAATCAATTTATACCTTTTTAATATGTTGTGATTTACTGGATTTCTTTTCAATTATACAATGTTCATGTCTTCTCAGTGGAAAAATACAAAAGCGGCAAGGGATCAAATTCTTATTTCCTTCACTGTATACATACACTAGGGTTGGTAATGAATAATCGATATTCGAATATTCGTTCATTAAGAATTATTCGAATAAAAATCCAACCTTAATGAATATCGTTCTAGTCCCGCGCATTATGAGAACAACATCTTCCGGTATCTTGCGCGAGCGCGACTTCCTACAGCAGATGAGTGTAACGGGTGCTAAATCCCCGTCAGATATCTTAACGGACTATTAGTTCAGGTCAGTGATGTGTACATCTAAAGAAAATATGTATTCACTCTAACCGCCCCATCCTTTCCCGTAATCGCAATGGAATTTTCCATAGAGTTTGTGCCGCTCACTTCGCTCTGTAAAGTCAGTCAACAGTATCCAATTCACTTATCGGGCACCCGGTAGGAGAGATGTTTCATTGTAGCCGTAGCAGGAGATAACTTGAAGCCCAGTGAGCGCAACACACTTGAATCTGCTGTGCGAATCACTGTTCACCGTGGACTCTGACTTCTCGTTAAGACTCGCCAGCCGTCCTCCGGTTCTTCGCGACTTACAGCTTTTCAGTTTGTTTTTGAAACTTCTCACTGGCTCCCACACTGCACTGCCATCTCCTCTCTGCAACCTCGCTCTGCTCGAGGTCCCCCCCCCCAACGCTCTCCATACGTGTTGTCTCTTCCCATTGGTCTAAGTCGGTCAGTCATGGGCTGGGAGGGGGTCCATAAGGTCATAGAGGGGGGGGTTCGCTAAGGTCATGCCTTAGCGAATATTCAATTAATTGTTCAATAACGTTATGAATATTCGAACATGAAAACTCCTGTAAAGTCCCATCCCTAACATACACACAAAATAAATCATCCTACTCTTTAATTTGATCTTCAATTTCATTAACTTGTTCTTCTCATTCTTCTTTCTCCTTAGATGATAATTTAAGCGAGGATGACATTAACCAATGTTTAAAGGAAGACCCTCAGTGCGCAGATGATGTTGTACCACATCCTGATGATGTCAGCAAGACAAAAAGGAAGAAGAAAGCCATCAGCATGAGGTGAATGTGGTTTCATTGACTCTCCTCAATGTGTTAGCTAACATTGATATCTAAGATAAATATAAGATAAATGTTTGGCTTTTTCTTATTAAAAGTAGGGGGTACTAATCAAAAAGACTTGCATTCACTGATGTCCTTGAAATATACAATTCACAGAAAGAGGAAGAAAGGTGTACTAAAATTCAAGATGGAAGAAGGGGATGGAGGTGAAGCACAAGAGTCCCATCCAGCACAGGAAGAGATGGTCAAACCCAGAGGGGAAGGGGATGTTGATGAAGAGAAATCGAAGAAAAAATCTGATGACCTCTGGGTGAGATTCCTGTCTGATGTTGGATCCAGACCCAAACAATCCACAGATAATGCACAGTCAAGTACCACACAGAAGGTAAATTTACCTGGTATATATTCTAAACCCAAATGTAGGACTAAAGCTGCTTTTAGACATAGAGTGAACTCTAGACATCCTATGCATTTTCTCAGGAAAATTAGTATTAGCGTCAACACAAATGTCAGAGTGAGAGCCCCATGCCATAAAGTACGCAGAAAATCTGCAGAAGTCGATGGGAGAACAAACCAAGGGGTCTCTCTGCATTCATGATAACCAAGAAGGGTGTTGATGACATTTCCAACACACGACGGGTGTAAAAGTGATAAAAACATGAAGAATAGTGTAAAAATAATATAGATGAAAGCAGCAATGAGCGAGTTAGAGCCTTAATGTGCTCAATATGAGGGAGCATCTCAATTGGCCAAATTTCAAGTGAAAAGAAGCAATAAGCAGTTTTACCTAGGGATGGGCATAATTACTCGACGATCAATTACTTGATCATTAACAATTTCCTCGATGACATTATTTTTCCTCGAGGAAAACTATTGCATGTTCGCTATGTGTCGGGGGGGTTGGAATATCCGAGCTGCCCTGAACGCAGCACAGCGAGGATCTTAGCAGCTGGAGCAAGCAACCCGGTGCTACCCTCCGCTCCACTGCTCGGCGTGGAGGGCCACCCGGACAGACCCGGGTCTGGGTGAGGGGCTCCGGGAGTGAGATTGTGACAACAACCGGACTGAGAGGTCGAGAACCGTCAGATCGAGCTAGCTGTCAGCGGCTAGCTGCTGAAGACCATTTACTCGAATGCCCATCCCTAGTTTTACCTTCAGTTGTGCATAAACTAACGGCTACCGGCTTCTTTTTAAGAAACGTGACATTATAACGGTATCGACCATGTGAAGCATGTAATTATCAGGCATCGGCCAGAAAAAATCCATATCGTGCATCCCTACTATGTACATATCTACTAAGTTTAATGATAATTTGAGTTATGGCCAATTCCCCAATAAGCCCCGCATTTGGCAAACGTTTTTAGTTAATAGTGGCCAAATTTGGTGTTTGATAGATTAAAAAAACAAAAAGTAGATTACTGTTCAATTTACTGATTTGCAATTGGTGCAAAAGAGCAATACATTTATCATCATGAATCCGAATTAGTGTGTGAGGGGCGTAGTGCTTCAAAATTTGTAAATTTGAGGCCTAATTACAGCGCCACCATGTAGCAGATTGAGTTCATGTTTCAGGGAAAGTTGATGCACATCAATTCCAGTCATTGTGCAAAGTTCCGTGGGTCCAGCTCAGACAGATTGTTAAAATGAAAGGTTTCCATTTCTTAATAAAATGATCCTTGAGTGCATATCACATTTTTTCAAGACTCAAGGAAAACATTATTTCCTTTAGCCAGCCAGACTGAGATGGTGAAATAACTGATTTCCATGCAAGCAGAATTCTACTGTGTGCCAAAAGAGTGGTGAAGGCAAGAATGTCTCTTGTTTCAGTCCCATATTGGGTAGATTTGGCTGGCACTCCAAAGTAATTCACCCTAACCCTAACGCACCTGCCACCTGGATATCCTCTAATTCTACAGTCCGGTTTACCTCAACAATTTTATTTAACTAGGGAAATTTAGACCATATAAGAATGCTGTGATTTGCCCTTTATTCAATGTAAATTCAGAAGTGTACAGTTTAATGTAATAGGACTCAATTACTTTATTAATTCCCTGTGGATTTGTTAGCAGGTTTCCTTGATAATCTTTCTTTTCTGGGATCAATCTTGAAGCCGCTTGTCTCTTTAACTGATGAGCTAACAGCAAACTGTTTTTGTCCACATACTTGTATATCAAACCATGGGGAACAGTAACTGTTTGTTTTTTTGTAGATAAATTAAACTCTGTTTGCAGGTTTTCCCTTTTTTTAAAGAGTTCTGGTGAGGGATTGGAAACGCATTGCTCATCGAAGTTGTAAATTGATTCAGTAAAATGTTGTCGCTTCTCCATTTTGTTTGAATAAGATATAAATTAAATAATTTCTTCAGAAGGGAATAGGAGACTGAATTAGATGCATTAGTCCCAATAAAAGTATCTATGGATTGTGAAATTCTGTTACAGAAGTCTTTATCAGAAAGTTCAGGTTCTTCTGATTTTAGGTAAAGGAATTGTCTAGTTTCAAGGGGGCATGGTGGAAATATATAAATTTTCCATAACACAATTAAAATCCCCTCCCAAGATCAATTGAGCTGTATTTAAGTTTGGAAGGGAGGCTAATAGTCTGTTGGCAAAGTCAACGTCATCCCAGTTCAGAGCGTACACTTTCACCAATAAAACCGGTATGTGGAATAGAGAGCCCGTCATCATCATATAACATTTGTTGCAACAAATTGTGTGTTTTTTTCCTGATTAATATCGCAACTCCGTGTCCTGTTTTTTGGGAGAAATTGGAGTGGAATACATAACCAATCCAAGCTTTACGCACTCAAACATGGGGGGGGTCCTCTCTCTGAAGGCGGCCATGATTCTTGTAGTAGCCTAGACTGGACAAAGTAATCACCCTTTGAGTTTTTATGAAAACTGAAGGTTACCACAGGCTCCCTTAATGTTTGGACATGGCGGATGAGTTGAGGAGTATTCAGCTGCAACATTACACTTCACCACTTTATGTCACTAAATTCTACAAATGGCAAACTTGAGTACACCTGCCATTAACCATTGCTAATAAGATATTCATTCAGACTTGATCACTGTGTTTAAACTTCGTCATAGCACTGAAACTGCTCTTTTACGAGTTTTTTACAATCTGATTTTAACTGTTGATTCAGGCGACCTGACGGCTGCTTTTGACGCTTGTCGATCAATCAATTCTGTTTTCACGTTTGAGTAATTGTTAGGTTCCGTTCTAGTCTGACTGCTTCCGGATGATGCACAAATATACTTGCCCTCACAATTGAAAACTAGGAGTTCTCTGCAGCCTCTTTTTGACCTTTTACGTCTATAAATCGCTCAACCAAGTTGTTTAAAATGTGCTATATCAAAAAAATTGCATTGACAAAATTTCTGGAAAATATAATCCCAACAAGCATAATTTTTTTTATAATTTTTTTATTGAGCAACAATGATACAGAGGGTGAAATAAAAAAAGATATTTTACAATGCTCACATTTTCCCAATTTTTTACATTTTACATTAAGCCCCCACCCCTAGCCCTCCTCCCACACCTCCTTCTCCTGTAGAGGTCCCACCCCTATCTGTTTCTAGGTGAAGTGAAAATAAAAAAGCGAAAAGAGAAAAAGAAGCAAAAATAAGAACTAGGAACAAAACAAAAATCACACAGAGAAAACTAAAGAAAAGATAACATTCTGAGAATGTAAAAGGCCAAAATGTTTCCTGAATTGTAACCATATCTTAAATGACTGCTTAACTACTGGGTTATCGCTGGCTTCAGTGGCCGACAAAGGAAGTGGGGAGCACAGCCACGCAGCGATACCCGAGATGACGACTTTTCAATATGGACCCAGGCAGGCTGGTCGTTGTTAGGTTTGTCAATCAGTACAAGAGCTTGTGAATATTAGCTGCCCAATAGTAATATAAGGAATTGGGAAGAGCAAGGCCCCCTGTGCTCTTAGGAATTTGCAATAACCTTTTCTGCATACGCACAGGTCTATCTGCCCAGAGAAATGTAGATATTGCCTTATCCAGTTTAGCAAAAAACTTTTTTGAGGTAAGAACAGGGATATGCTGAAAAAGGTAAAGGAATTTTGGCAGAACTGTCATTATGATGAGGTTCACCCTACTGGCCAACGATAGAGGCAACAGTGTTTCCCCTACCATTCTACTAGGGGGGCACCACCGGATGATAGGATTTGACCCAGCTTGGCTGTTAGAGGGGTAATACTCCCCATGGCTGTACAAGACTGATCTCGGTAAGACCGCGAAGCGCAGCATCGCGCAATTCTCAAGCGCGCAGGCGCCTGGCTGTTAAAACAGGACGCGCATTTCTCAGCGCCGTTCAGCCCGCGATTTCTGCTTTCTCCGCTTATTGTATTTAACCGTGAACGCACCACGCCTCCCCTCCATTGTTGCCAACTCCTCAGTAAGGAAAGTAGCTATTGGCTCTCCTAAAAGTCGCTAAATGACGCCATCGCCTAATCTGCATAATGTAATGGTCGCTGTAGGACAAAAAATTACCTTAAATATGTTTAGAACTACAAATAAGATGTATTCTACAGAAGAGTATTACATTCACTAAACTAAAAAATATTTCAGTTTTTCTTAGATAATTATCTCTGCAATTCCGAGATAAATTCCCATTGAATAAAAAGTGAATGCAATACACTTACGTATTCTTCTGTTGATTCTTTTTTTTTATCTTGCCATTGAAATATGCCATCACTTCTCAAAATAACTTCATGGCTTTAATGCTGTATCTAGACCCACATATATAAATCAATTTTTTCCTGTATTGTTAAATGTTAGAATATCAAATTTGATCAAAAGGCTGTTATGTGGGGTGGAACTGCTAGCTCTACGTCCAGCCCTCCTCCTTTATCTGGGCTTGGGACCAGCAAAAGGATTCAAAAGAGACACTCTGGCAGACCTAGTCTCCATAACACCAGAAAAAGTCGCTAGATTTGTCGCTAGTAGCTTTCACCATGAGGATTTAAAAAGTCGCCAGATTTAGCGACAAAGTTGCTAAGTTGGCAACAATGCTACCCTCGCAACCTCAGCCTGAACCCTTATTAACCCCGCTGTGTCTATTCATAATAGCAACAACATAAACCATATCGATGTTTTTAAGACTCTGGTTAGGAAAGTGATGACATTACCAAGCAACACTTTAATCTATCACTGTTTAATCTATTCTCTTCTGACCATTGTTAAAACCGGCAAATCTGACGTGGAAAGAGTTATATTATAGACGGAACTTTACACAAACGAGGGTTATGGCGAAGTGCTCGATTCTAACTAGTCCTGTTTGATTGCTGTGGTAACATTGATTTCAGGTGGTAGCAAAGTCGTTCAGCTAGTAGTATCTCGACTTTCGTCTTCTTTCACTTTATGCACATGCTGCTCCAGCGTTTCTGTGTTTTCTTGACAGGGCTTCGTGTAGACGCGATAAACCTAAGTACCGGATCCAAAAGCACCCGAAGCTGCACACTTTGTGGATAATTCTAGTTTAGTTCAATGTACAGTTCAGAAATTCAATGTTCAGTACAAAATCATTAAAAGAAACACATTAACATTATGATTCCTTTAAGTTTTTGAGTCCGTGACTACTACCCCCCGCCGCCCCCCCCCCTCCAACGCTGTAAACCTAGGGGAAACTCTTGCCGCACGGTAGACCATCTATGAAAGTCCTCCTCAACTCTGCCAAGCAGTGGGACACCCAAATATTTAAAACAGTTATTCACTCTTTTAAAGGGAACTATGTTGTCTGGCAAGTCGCCAACTACGTTATTAATTGCAAATAACTCACTCTTTCTGAAGTTTAGTTTGTAGCCAGAGAGCTGGCCAAATTGCTTTAGGATGTCCAGAACTATCGGGAGAGATGTGGATGGATTTGATACATAGAGAAGTAAATCATCTGCGTACAGTGAAAGCTTGTGCACTGAACCTTGGCGGGTGACGCCCTCAAATCTATTCTCAGATCTCAGCAAGATGGCCAGGGGCTCAATAGCTATTGCAAATAATAAAGGGGATAGTCGACACCCCTGCCTTGTGCCGCGGTGGAGCCAGAAGGGGGCTGACTTGTTAGTTTGCACAGATGCTACTGGTGTAGAGTATAGCAGTTTCACCCATGAAATAAAACCTGAACCTAGACCAAACCTCTCCATCACCTCAAATAGAAAGTCCCACTCCACCCTTTCAAGAGCCTTTTCAGCGTCCAGCGACACCACTACCTCTGGGACGCTTGAGCTGGGCATGTTCAATATGTTAAACAGTCTTCTGGTGTTGTGGAATGAGTGCCTCCCCAGCATGAAGCCAGTTTGGTCCGATGAGATGATTTGTGGGAGAACCCCCTGAAGACGGAGGGCTAAAATCTTAGCGAGGATTTTGTAATCCACATTTAACAGAGATATAGGTCTAAAACTACTACAAAGTAAAAGATCTTTATCTTTTTTTTAAAGGAGAGTAATTGTGGCATTAGTCAGGGTTGGAGGAAGCTGGCCGAGAGAGAAGTCCTCATTATACACATCGCACAAGACTGTGGAGACAAGTGGGGCGAATCTCTTATAAAATTCTACAGTAAATCCATCCGGACCCGGCGACTTGCCACTCTGTAAAGTACCAATAGCACTCATGACCTCAGCTGCTGAAACTGGATTGGCTAGATTCTGCGCTAGCTCTCTGTCCACTATGGGAAACTCAATGGTGTTTAGTGTACTGGCCTTACTGGTCTGGGGATGGTCAGAGGCATATAAATTAGAATAAAATTTGATGAATGTTTCATTTATGGATTTTGGGTCAGTAAGAATAACGCCTGGTGTGGACCTAATACTGTGAATAAGCCTGGAGGCGGCTCTGGCTTGCTGGGCAAGGAGTTTTCCAGCCCTGTCCCCTGATTCAAAAAATCGCTGTCTAGACTTGAGCAATTGCAATTCTGCTTCATTTGTAGATGAAAGGTCAAACTCAGTTTGGAGTTGTAAACGCTTTTTATAAAGTAGCTATCATCAATCTCCAGGAGGTTCCGTGACAGTTCCTCTTGTCTGGACTTAGTCATTTTTCTGAGATGCGCTGTGTAGGAGATTATGTGTCCTCTCAAATATGCCTTAAAAGCTTCCCACAAGGTTCCTTTTGATACTTATGGTGTATCATTTATTTCAAAAAATAGGAAAATGGGAAATTGTATGTCTAGCGATGTGGGAGCATGATCTGAAATTACAATGCTGTGGTACTCGCATGAGTGTACATTACAAATTAGTCTGTTGTCTAAGAGAAAAAAGTCTATTTGAGAATAAGAATGGTGGACATTCTTTTTTTTAATTTGGGAACTTAGATCTCCATGGGTCTGACAAGCGCAGCTCCCTTGCAGTGGAGGTTAGTAGTTTGGCAGAATTATTAATAGAGTATGGTCTAGAGGAGGATCTGTCTAAAACAGCATATTGTACAAAATTTAAATCCCCCCCAACAATGATGTGGTATATTTCAATGTTGGGAATAGAATTGAAAAACTTGGATATGAATTGTTTATCATCCCAGTTTGGTGCATAGACACTAGCTAAGATAACCTGAGAGCTGCACAGCTTTCCCGTCACAACAACAAATCTACCAGCCGGATCAGCTACAACCTCTTCTGGTTCAAATGGAATGTTGCTTTGAATCAAAATGGCAGCCCCCCTGGCCCTCGCATTAAACTTTGAATGATATAAATGGCTAAACCTACCCCTTTTAATGCGCAGGACCTTGTTACTGCGCAAGTGTGTCTCCTGTAAGAAAACTACATCACCTCTCAAATCCTGATAATGACACTAGGCGAAAAGCAACATTTCAGTCAGTGAAATTTTTTTGGAATTGACATGATCCCATGCTATTTGTGACTATTCAGTATACGCACCGCGTAGTGGGGGACTGAGAACAAAGGGAGAGAACGGGGTCGCGCAGCCACGGAGGTGTTAGCTAATTAGCATATGACTCAGGGCCAAGCCGCTGCTGATCGCCTCTCTCGATTCACCATTGGAAGACACCAACCCGGAAAGTCACTCGTGATTGGCTGGTCGAAGTGATGCCATTGGTCACCCTGGGTCATTGCAGCACACACGTGGGGTAAACCCCGCCCACAATTTAACTATGATAATTATATAGCCATAATAATAAATTATTATTATTAATAATGTTGCTTATATTTATTAATAATAATGATTAATCCTATGCAAAAAGCACTGCAGATGCTTGATGCAGTCATGTCATTGTTATCATATTGGCAACACATTCAACACCGTCAATATAGATTTCTGGGGCAAAGAGAAAAACCAGTAATGCTGCAAATGTTGAATTAAAACAGGTCGGAGAGCTCCTGGCTGCGGAAAGATGGATCCAATTCTTCTGTCCTGCTTCAATCAGCTGTAAACACAATCAGTACAATTAGCACAGTTCAATGACAACATACACCTAAACATGCAACTGAAAAATGATTTAATGAAATCTCCTGAAATCCTCAATGCTGATGCAAGGTCCGGTTGGATGTACGGGAGCTCCTTCATACTGTCATAGTACAGGCAGCTGGAAAACAACATGATTAACATGAAGTTATTAATAATAAACGGAAAATAGCCTCGCTGCATCAGCGTTGGAAGATCCACAGCAAAATTCCCCCCCAAAAAAAAATCCTAAACAGATACTTACATACAATGGCGTCGTTTTTCCGCACTGCAAATGCGGACTTTCAGCGAGTCTCGGCGTAATGTGCAGTGACTGCGTCCTTGTGTCCATGAATCAGGCTGTGAAAACACAACGATGACAATTTCAGATAAAGTAAAGCTGAAGGATGTATTTTAAACAGGACATCTCTTCTTAATCTTACCCACGCTCCGTCGGCCATTTTAATCAGAGCTGTGAAGAGACAAGGACAGCTTCCTAGAAAAATTAAAAAAAGAGAGAAAAAAGTCACGTTTATGGAAAAACTTACCGTGAACAACTGTTCGATTTAAGTAGTTCATACCTATTTAAACATGCACTAGTTCCGCTAAAGCACTCGATACTTAATCTACTTTTAGCAACTGTCGCGCTAATCCCACAGTTGTTCACACGTTTTTCATATCTGAGAGTTAGCTTAGCAGTTAGCAATGGCTTCGCTCTTTGACTGGGTCTCACCTTAATTCAGGGACTGGGCGCCCGTCTTCTCCGCCTCGACTCCTCCACAGCGGGCCCGCGGCTTTGCTTTCCCACGCACTCATCTTCTCCTCCAGGGAAACAGCGTCGTGTCGACTTCAGCAAGTTATTTAAACCGAAAACAGAGTCACTCGTACGGAGCAAACATAACACGATCCTCTCATGTCTGCGGCAGACAGTCTCTGCATTCACAAGGCTGTGATTGGACGAGCGCATCAGGTGATGACGCAAACAACTGACGCGAGGTCTTCACAGTAAACCCATCCGTGACCCTTTAACCCAGACCCAGGCATTGTACGGCCCCCGGGCCGCATGCGTCCCTTTGGCTCCCGCGTGAGGTCAGCGGAATATTAGGAATCACACGTAAATAAGTGAACATCATGCAAAGAATACAACAACATTTATTTTATTTTGAAGGTGCCTTTTTTTAACATTTACCTGACGTACATCCTGAATGCCAGCGAGCGGATGATGTGTTGGCGAACGGAGTTTAGGAGAGATGTGAGTTGTCAGCCCACGTTAAGACAAGACAGATCGATACAGAATACAGAGTTTTTAACGAGAAATGGACTGATAAGTATTTATATACTGAAGTCAAAGGGAAAGCCTTGTGCTTAGTTTGTGGAGAAAAGATCGCTGTTTTTAAGGATTACAATTTGAACCGTAATTACGAGACAAATCACGGAGAGACTTTTACTGACGAACCGTAACGAGAAGGATGGAGGACATCGCGGGACATCTTGAGCTTCAGCTGCTAAAGAAAGTGGTCGATTTTACTTTTTCTCCTTGGGTCTGGATGACAGCTGTGATGTCAGCGACACAGCCCAGCTACTCATCTTTGTACGATGGAGGACGAAAGACTTTGCGATACGGAGGAACTGGCAGCAATGCTGTCAATAACAGGGACGACGAGTGGGAGTTATTTGTTCACTGAGGTAACTGCATGCTGGGACAAGCTGGAATGTGTTACAACCGATGGTTGTCCAAATGTTCAGACTTTTGAAGTGGATGCAAGACAAAGTGAGGGAAATTAACCCAGATATTTGAGGAGAGATGAAAAAGAAGAAATGAAAGGGAAAAAAAAGAGAGAGAGAAAAGAAAAAGGAAAAAATACATAAGAGACAGTCTAAAACCCCAAACCCCTCCCCAGCCCACAAACACATTCACAGTGCCCCCCAGTTCCCCACCCCACACCCACCCATAACCCTTGCACGAAAGTGCCATGTTCCCTTAGCAAAATTCTCCCGGGGTTCCTCTCCTCCAATCTCCCACCCTGCCACACAGTAGTCTGAATGGTAGAAAGTTTAAGTCAATTTGTAAAGAGGCATAGTATGACTGTCTCCACAATATTGTAACACGCACCTAAGGGCTCAACATGAGTGACAACAACATAGGCTAAAGCAGTACAATGTAACAGTTCCACTCAGAAGGGGTGAAATATAAATTAAATTTAAATTAAGTAGATGCAGATGCATTTTATTTATCCCACACACATGCACAGACATGCAAACGCACACTCATGCAGGTAGGGAAATGTAATCTCTGCTTTTGACCCATCTATGTGCGGGACACACAGAGCAGTGAGCGACTATGTACAGCGCTCGGGGAGCAGATGTTGGAGGAGTAAGGTGCCTTGCTCAGGGGCACTAGACAGGGTCTAGAGAGACTCTTGGATTTTTGGGCAGATCAATCCAGGTTCGTCTTTTTGTTGTCTTTCCGTGGAATCGAACCAGAGACGAACCAGAGACCTTCTCTGCCCATAGTCCAAGTTTCTGCCACTAGACCACCGCCTCTAAAATATAAACAGTGAGCCCAACTTATTGCCACTACAAATAACTTTGGCATCTTTTTTAAAACCAACACACGAACAGCCATATTTGTTCTGCTAAACAAAACGCAGTTGCATACCTGCTCCATCCAATGAAATGTGATTAGGATAGACTATTGATAATTCAACTGTCTTTAACTTGCATCAGTCTTCTAGTGCTTCTGATGTGCTCCCGAGACGCCGTCTGCTCCCGTCCTCAGCACTGATGAACAGCCGCACTGGGTACAACAGTGAAGGCTTGAGATTGAGAGCGTAGAGCTGTGGCATGACCTCCTTATACTCCGTACGCTGGTCCAGGACCTCAGGGCAGTAATCCTCATAGATGTAGACCGCTTTGCCGTCATATTTAAGTTCGCCTCTTTTTTTACGGGCAGCGCCAATGACAGTGTCTTTGGTCTGGAAGTTGTGGAAACAGACGATCATGCCTCTCGGTTTCTCCCCCGCTGCTGGTTTTGGTCTGAGAGCGCGATGAGCTCTGTCGAGCTCTGAGGGGGAAGAAAGCACATATTTTTTCCCCAGCAGATCCATCAGAAAGCCAGAGAAAATAGTGGTCGGCCATGAACCCTTGACTGCTTCAGGCACACCTATGAGACTCACATTGCATTGTCTGCTCCTCCCCTCCAGGTCAGTTAGCTTGGCTCTCAGCTTTGCATTATTTTCAGTCATGGAGGTTACCTTTTCTTCCAGGAACTGCAGCTGGTTCAGCCCAGATTCCAAATCGGAGATTCGCTGTTCATGGTCGGTTACCGTGGATTGTATCCCATCTAACTTTGCATCGATGCCCGCTGGCTTGTCTCAAATCTTACAGAGAGTGAGTCCGGTTTGGTTAGCAGGTCTGCTCTCAGCTCCGCTAGCATGTTGGCTAACGTAGCATTGTCGATAACAGTGTCCGATGGGGCAGCTTGTTCTGATTTTTTCGACAGCTTGCTTGGTCTGGACGACATGTTGTTGGGAAAAAAACTTGTTTGGGTGCCGTTTAATGTTAAGTTGCAACTAATTTGGGGTCATTTAAATTGACTTATGGTCAAAAAGGAGACTGTGTGGCAGGAGCCCAAAGAAACGCGACTACTCCATTCTACTCACCAACCGGAAGTCGTCCCAACAAGTATAATTTAATTGAATGTTCTCAGTGTCTCTTTTTTTCAATTGGATTATTGTTTTTTTTTATCCTCAGGCAAACTCTCCAGCAATGAAGACTGCTCTTTTGACTACAGAAACAACAGCATCAGAACCTGCCAACGTCACCATCACTAAAGTGTTTGACTTCGCTGGAGAAGAAGTTAGGTATGCCTCTGAATCATCCTCACAGTTTGAGACAGTTTGATTTCCCGGAAATAGATTTGCTAACCCTAACCCTATCACAGACACGATTCCTGAAGAAAGGAATCACAAACTTTTTAATCGGACAATGCTAGCTAGTGTTACAGAACAACATAACAGTAGTCTTTGACAGTATTCAGGCATAGACATCTCAACACTCACAGTTGCTCGGGCACTTCACCAGGTGAGATGACAAGCACATCCTCCATATTTGTCTGGGCTTGTAGAGAGAGAACAGATGGTGCCGGTGATTTGCCAGGCCATTGGTCAATAACCCTCATCTCCTCTATTGGGGTTTACTCATCAATCAAACAAATGTTATTTCTATAGCCCATATTCCTTTGTGTAACTTATGAAGGTCCACATAACCGAAATGTTGTACACAGGTTCACCTGATGAATTTCAATAGGACCAAATGTTGTACATGTAATACAGTTTTCTTGCAAGTACAGGACAGTGTGCAGGATTCCTATTCCCCTACCTACATGTGCTTTTTTTCCTTTTTCTCCTACACACCTGTCGACTGTATTTCACATTCCTATACCGTCTGCCAAATTGAAGGAGTGTGAAGAGGTGGTGCTGGGTGTGTGTGGGATCTATGATGGTGTTCCGGGCTCTTTTGAGGACCATCTGCTGATATATGTCCTGCAGAGATGGGAGGGTCTTTCCAGTGATGTACTGGGCTGATTTGACCTCTCTCTGCAGGCGTTTGCGTTCTGTTTGTGTGCTGTTGCCATACCATGCTGTAATGCTGCTGGTCAGAAGGGACTCAATGGTGCACCTGTAGAAGATTCAGGAGTCCTGATGGCAGCTGAAGTACATCCTCTGCTGTTCCTCCCTGATTCGCTGAGTGATGTGGTGGGTCCAGGTGAATTCCTCACTGATGTGGATGCCGAGGAACTTGTGTCAATCCTTTCCACCTCAAGGCTGAAATATGCTACTCCGACTCCGTTACGGACGACCGGATGGACACGGCGGACTCTTTCATTTATGGTTCTCCAAAGGCTGTGGGTGCTGAAAACAATTCACCGCCAGATAAGTAGGTGGCGCAACAGAAGACGAGCTTAGAGAATCCTACCTCATGACGTCTTTGTATGTAGAAGAAGTCGTCGATGTTTATTTACCTCCTCCCTGCTTTCCTCCCACACAGTGAGCAATGACAACCAACATACACAGGCTGTTGATGGAGCTGGAGCTGCTTGACATGGAAGAGGACTTGCTTGTAACATGTTTTATGAGACAAGAACAACAACAGAATCATAGTTGTGTTTGGGTTTTAAATTGACGGTATTGTGATATAGGGAATGAAAAAGGAAGTGTAAGGTCCGGAAATGACATAGTTAGAAAATGATGTTGTTAGAGGACAAATCACAGCCAGTATCCCTAGGCTCTCCGACATGTTGAAAAATCGGAGGTGCACAAAAACGAATCCGAGGTGCTCAGAGAGGGCGCTCCACGTCGGCGAAAACTTTCCCATCTGTCAAAACTTTCCCATCTGTCAAAACGGAGTAGTATATATCGGCCTTCAGTCGGCCTTCAGTCTCACCCATGTGTAATGGTGTGTGCGTTGACATTGAGCGTCACGTTATTGTTTATACACCACAGCACCAGGTCCTCCATCTTCCTACAATAAATGGTCAATGCAAAGCACGGCTTAAAATATAAAATTATGCTGCTGACCAATTGGTTTCCACCATGAGTCCTGACGGAGTCACTGCATCAAGCGATGTGAAGAGGAAGTGAAACTTTCTGACACTGACATCGATGTGTCTTTTAGTGGTCTGGGGAATGATTTTGTGGGACAGCAGTGATGTCACTAATAAAGAAAATACACTGATCTCTGAAATTCCAAGATAAATTCCCAATGAATAAAAAGCGAATGCAATACGCTTCCGTATTCTTCTGCTGATTCTTTTTTGTTTTATCTTGCCATTGAAATATGCCATCACTTTTCAAAATAACTTCATGACTTTAATGCTGTATCTAGACCCACATATATAAATCAATTTAGTCCTGTATTGTTGTTAGACTATCAAATTTGATCAAAAGGCTTGGGTGGAACTGCCGTCTCTACGTCCAGCCCTCCTCCTTTATCTGGGCTTGGGACCAGCAAAATGATTCAAAAGAGACACTCTGGCAGAGCTAGACTCCATAACACCAGAAAAAGTCGCTAGATTTGTCGCTATTAGCTTTCGCCATGATGATTTAAAGAGTCGCCAGATTTAGCGACAAAGTTGCCAAGTTGGCAACAATGCTCCCCTCGCAACCTCAGCCTGAACCCTTATTAACCCCGCTGCTTCTATTCATAATAGCAACAACATAAACAATATTGATGTTTTTAAGAATCTGGTTAGGAAAGGGTTACAAGCAACACTTTAATCTATCACTGCTTAATCTATTCTCATCTTACCATTGTTCCAAACCGGCAAATATTACGTGGAAAGATTTATATTATAGACGGAAGTTTCAAAACGGTAACCTAACACAAACGAGGGTTATGGCAAAGTGCTCAATTTCAACTACTCCTGTTTGATCGCTGTGGTAACAGTGATTTCAGGTGGTAGAGAAGTCGTTCAGCCATGGGAAGCTTCCTAGTAGGATCTCGACTTTCATCTTCTTTCACTTTATGCGCATGCTCCAAGACGCTTTACAGCGATTTGAACCACTCTGCTCCAGCGTTTCTGTGTTTTCTTGACATGGCTTTGTGTAAACGTGATACACATAAGTACCGGATCCAAGAGCACCCGAAGCTGCACACTTTGTGGATAATTCTAGTTTAGTTAAATGTACAGTTCAGAAATTCAATGTACAGTTCAAAATCATTAAAAGAAACACATTAACATCATGATTCTTTTAAGTTTTTGAGTCCCGTGACTACTACCCCCCCCCACCCCCCCCCTCCAAAGCTGTAAACCTAGGGGAAACACTGTTGTGCGTACTCAATGGTTATAAATGAGACCCCTGGCATGTTGTCTGGGCCCATGGCCCTGTGGGGGATGGTTTTCCTCAGGGTTCTGCATGCGTCAGCTGCTTACATGGTGAGCAGTGGATTGTGTGTTCCATATTCTAAGGGCTTATGTGGCTGATTGTAAGCCTAGAGCCCCCACTCCACTAGCGACTCACGCCTTACGAACAACTTGATTGAGTTTGACTGTCACTTTGAAAGACAATGGGACAGTCCAGACGCCACCCTCCAGTCCATCATCTCCTCTTTCCACAACTGCCCACCTCCGAGCCCCCTCCCTCCTCCCCTACCACAGTGACGACTCTCTCCATCGTCACTGTGGAGAGGGACGTATACAGACTCTTCAGGAGACAGAACCCCCGCAAAGCAGCCGGGACAGACTCTGTGTCTCCATCAATCCTGAAACACTATGCTGATCTGCTGTCTCAGGTGTTCACAGCCATTTTTAACACCTCGTTGGAGACATGCCACGTACCAGCCTGCTTCAAGACCTCCATAATCATCCCTGTCCCCCAAAAAACAAAGATCATTGGACTCAGTGATTACAGACCCGTTGCCCTGACGTCTGTGGTGATGAAGGCATTTGAGCATCTTGTGCTGTTCCACCTCAAAGCCATCACTGACCCTCTCCTGGACTCCCTGCAGTTTGGCTACAAAGCCAACAGGTCTGTAGAGGATGCAGTAAACATGGCCCTTCACTTCATCCTCCAGCACCTGGAGTCCTCAGGAACCTACGCCAGGATCCTGTTTGTGAACTTCAGCTCTGCCTTCAACACCATCATTCCGGATGTGCTACAGGAGAAACTCTCCCAGCTGAGTGTGCCTGAGTCAACCTGCAGGTGGATCACAGACTTCCTGTCTGACAGGAGGCAACACGTGAGGCTGGTGAGGGAACATCAGCTCCCTCACCAAAAGAGCTCAACAGAGGATGTACTTCCTGCTGCAGCTGAAGAGGTTCAACCTGCCAAAGACAATGAGGGTGCACTTCTACACCTACATCATCGAATGTAAACACATACCAGGAAAACAGCGATGAATTTGCGTGGTAATTGAAGAACAGTCCGTAGATTGCAGTGGTTAAAATGAGCCCTGAAGCTGTGTAATGGTGTCCTCCAACAATTGAGTGCTGCCTTAGGTCTGAGGCTTGGTTGATTGAGTTCTGGTGTTTAGCGTTAAAGCAGGAAAAACACATTGTGGTCAGCAAACCTGAGTGGAGG
The DNA here is from genome assembly GCA_038501795.1 of Pseudopleuronectes americanus. NCBI lineage: Eukaryota > Metazoa > Chordata > Actinopteri > Pleuronectiformes > Pleuronectidae > Pseudopleuronectes > Pseudopleuronectes americanus. The sequence continues at coordinate 25,172,555 of CM076720.1, forward strand.
ATATACCAGAGCTCTGAAGGCATCAGTAATGTTTCTGTAACACAAACTCAGAATGTTAATGTGGAGGTGAGGGGACTGGGAGCGCACCTTCACCTGTACCAGATGATCACTCAGCAGGTGAGAGCTGTTAGGTGTTATATCTTCAGCTTTAAAAGGCAGCACCAGAACTGCCTCTAGAGAACACTCGGAGAGACTCAGAGACACGCTCAGAAAAGGCACTAATGCTTAGCTACAAGGCTAACACAGAAACTAGTGCCACTGTTATCTTTCCTTGTGGAACGTACACACATTGGTGGAAAGACACCAGAAAGCCGTGACATCTGCAGCTGTTAGTCACAAACCATGTACAGCAGGGCTTCGAGGTATCCGCGGCTAACTTGGTGCTAGCATCCGGTTGGATGTAAACACAGCTCAAGACAAAAGTAGGGAATTCTTCAGGTATGCAGACTAAGCAGCAGACTTGGATTTTATTTAATTTGGAAAATGTATTCTGATTAAAAATATACAGCCACATTTTAGCGAGTTGTGTAGCTTCTCTCATTACTCTTTGTGACTGGGAGCGATGTGTAGTTTACACTCACACATACAGACCCTGGGCCCCACCCAAACTCACATAGTGACACAGACAGTGAAGCAGAGCCCATTAACACGAACAAGATGTTATGTCCTATTTGTTGAACCGTGGCAACAATGAGTGAGCAAAAAGGATTTTCACCAAGGCCTGTCGCTGTTTCAGGATCAGGGCAGGAGGTATGAATGGTTAGAACTTACTGGAGTTTACTGTATCCTCCCTCCACAAACACACTAACCTAATACAATACTCCACTAAAAGCAATATTTTAATCATAACAGTTCACTAAGTTGGTAGCATATCTTTTCCCAAATGTCTAAAAGTTACTCAAGAGCAATTTTTTATCAGATAAAATTGTCAATTACATTTATTGTTTGGGTTGTGTGTGGTTTTATTTATGTTTAATTTATTTAGAATATTTAAGTAGTTTTTATTGTAATTCAAATGTCCGACTGAATATTCTTATTAATTCAACGCTATTGTTATTTGAAAGGGTTATTATTATTATTATTATGCTGTAATTATTAATGGAGATGTGCTCTAAAAGGAGGGGAATGAGAGCTATACTGCAAGAGGATGTTCCTTGTTTACAAAAAAGCACCATTTAACTTAATGAGATTTTTTTTTACAGTTAAGGCAATTTTGAGAATTCATCTACTATACTCTTGATGGTAAATGTCGGTGCATTGAATTTGACTGCTGGTTTTATTTGATTTGAATTTTAGTTTATAAATCTATTTATTTATATATATGTACAGAATAATGGTTCACAATCACAAAGGAAAAAGATCCTCGTTATGTCAAATCTTTTATTAGTCCGTAAGTCACCAACAGTGACAACATAAGAAGATTAAGAGTTTCTAATCAATGTAACACATTTCAACATACCCGGAGTCATTGTTTTCTGCTGAATGCCTGTATCACCACCATATAGTAGTTGTTTGAAACTGCTCCATATACATACTGTAAAGTGTCTGATAATCCAGTTTAAGTTTTGCAATTTGTTCTTTTTTTTCCCTTTGTCAGAGTTAATAAAGTGGTGTCAGCAAACTCCAGAGAAGGTCAGAGTTATCTGAAGAGCCAAAACGCTGAACCGGAAGAATATGGAGAAGAAGACACAAACTCATCACCCGGTCAACAACCTCTTCCTGGCACCAGGTATACACACAGATACACACACAAACATACATATTTATCTCATTGGCATAATGAGTAATCTTATCCATCATAATGTCCTCACTCCGTCTGTCCATGCTCAAAATGGTCCTCACATCATTAACACCCACCAACGTGCGTGCGTGCGTGTATGTGTGTGGACTCCAAATGGCTCCGAGCACACACAAGTGTCTGCTCAAGTTCATCATATGTAAACAAACGTTCAGTTCTGCGTTCACAAAGAATATTAAAACAAAGTCAATAGCGGTCTCTGTAAGCTCGTCAACTTGCTGGGACTCTTTACTTATTTTTCTCTCTCCTTGCTCTCTGAGTCTCTTCCCTCCTCTCCTGATACAAAAATACACATGCACGCAGGAGAGTTTTCTGGATGGGCTGGAGAGTGAGCTGTCTGCTGTGAGAGTGGCATGAAAAGAAAGAAGCGAAACTCACGGCAGGGACACACCGGAGCCGGAAGTGCCGCAAAGCGTCAATTCTCGTGCAATCAGCTGCCTCACTCTTCACACTAGAAGCGCATTTCTCCGCGCTGGTCAGCCCGCGATTCTGCTTTCTCCGCTGGTTGTTGAATGCTCCTGTTAATCTAGAGGTTTGGGGCCTATAGCCACCCCCTCTCTCTGTATGTCTGTCTGATTATGTCTGTGTGTGTGTGTGTGACACAACTGACAAATGTGTGGAATAAGCACATAATAATAAAAAAATAATTATAGTGTATGGGCAGATAGAATTTCATGTTGACGGCTTAAAACATTCACATGGGAATTTTTACTCAATGGTCACATTATAGTCATTTTATACATTGCAAAAAGTACAAGCAATGAATGTATTTGATATATCGCCCTACCCTAGTTTGTAAGCTTATATATGACACTATTGTCCAGGTGACAGATATTACCACATCATCCCAGAGGCTATCCGTTGAGTCAGTGCTCAGCCGGATCTACAGTACTGTGCAAAAGTTTTAGGCAGGTGAGAAAAAATGCTATAAACTAAGAATGCTTTCAAAAATGGAAGTGTTAAAAGTTTATTCTCATCAATTAACAAAATGCAAAGTGAGCTTCCAAAAGAAAAATCTAAATCAAATCAATATTTGGTGATACTACCCTTTGCCTTCAAACCAGCATCAATCCTTGTAGCTACACTTGCAAAAAAAGACAGGGATTTTGTAGGATTACAAAGTGTATGTTCAACCAATTATACCAAACAGGTGCTAATGATCATCAATTTCACATGTAGGTTGAAAAATAGTCATTAACTGAAACAGAAACTGCTGTGTAGGAGGCTAAACACTGGGTGAGGAACCGTCAAACTCTGCTACCAATGTGAGGTTGTGAAAGACAGTTTGAGGTCACAGGTCATACACAATGGCAAGACTGAGCACAGCAACAAGACACAAAGTAGTTATACTGCATCAGCAAGGTCTCTCCCAGACAAAGATTTCATAGCAGACTGGGGTTTCCAGATGTGCTGTTCAAGCTCTTTTGAAGAAGCACAAAGAAACAGGCAACGTTGAGGATCATGGACGCAGTGGTCGGCCAAGGAAACTTAGTGCAGCAGATGAAAAATACATCAAGCTTGTTTCCCTTGGAAATCTGAAGATGTCCAGCAGTGCCATCAGCTCAGAACTGGCAGAGACCAGTGAGACCCATGAACATCCATCTACTGTCCGGAGAAGTCTGATCAGAAGTGGTCTTCATGGAAGAGTTGTAGCCAAAAAGCCATACCTCCGACATGGAAACAAGGCCAAGCGACTCAACTATGCACGAAAACATAGGAACTGGGGTGCAGAAAAATGGCAGCAGGTGCTCTGGACTGATGAGTCAAAACTTGAAATATTTGGCTGTAGAAGAAGGCAGTTTGTTCGCCGAAGGGCTGGAGAGCGGTACAATATGATTGTCTGCAGGCAACAGTGAAGTATGGTGGAGGCTCCTTGCAAGTTTGGGGCAAATGGAGTTGGAGATTTGGTCAGGATTAATGGTATCCTTAATGCTGAGAAATACAGGCAGATACTTATCCATCATGCAATACCATCAGGGAGGCGTATGATTGGCACCAAATTTATTCTGCAGCAGGCCAACCACCCCAAACATACAGCCAATGTCATTAAGAACTATCTTCAGTGTAAAGAAGAACAAGAAGTCCTGTAAGTGATGGTATGGCCCCCACAGAGCCCTGATCTCAACATCATCGTGTCTGTCTGGGATTACATGAAGAGACAGAAGGATTTGAGGAAGCCTACATCCACAGAACATCTGTGGTTAGTTCTCCAAGATGTTTGGAACAACCTACCAGCCGAGTTCCTTCAAAAACTGTGTGCAAGTCTACTTAGACAAATTGATCCTTTTTTGAAGGCAAAGGGTGGTCACACCAAATATTGATTTGATTTAGATTTCTCTTCTTTTAATTCACTGCATTTTGTTAATTGATGAAAATAAACTAACACTTCCATTTTTGAAAGCATTCTTAGTTTACAGCATTTTTTCCCACCTGCCTAAAACTTATGCACAGTACTGTATATAATGGCAGTGTGTGCTTTTTCCCTACTTCTAACTTTTGTTGCAGTAGCAATAAATCATTTGGGATGTTTGCATCTTCCCTCCAAAAACCTAGTAAGGAAACAGGAACTGGTTACGCTTTATTTCTTCTAACGTGCACGGTGTCCTCACTATGGACTAAAGTCTACGTTAGGAGTCTTTGAGGTTACCTGAGAGGCTGGACCCAGGCTAGTTTCTTTGGATGTCAGTTAGTGCTGATGTTTCACCTCTTGGATCAGAGGTGAAAAATCTTCAAGAAACTCAATCAAGCCCAGTTGACCTGTTTTTAGGAATTGGATATTAAGTAGCCTGAAGCAATTCATCTCCATGATGTCATTGCTGCCACAGTGAATGAACATCAAGTGCTGTTCTTCCTCGCAGGCAGAAGGAAAAGAGACACCAACGTCTCAGCAGGTCTTTGGGCACCACACCATACATTATCACCTCAATACACACTGTGACTGTAGGAAGGTTTGCAGTTTGATCCCAGTCTTCCTTCTGGTTAAGCGTCCTTGGGCAAGATACTGAACCCCTAATTGCCCCTGACGGCTGTGCTATTCTCATAGAAAAAAAGTGCTGCCATAGATGCACTGTATGAATGAGTTTGTGAATGGCAAAAAACTTTAAGTGCTTTGAGTGATCATCAAGACTAGAAAAGCGCTATATAAATACAGATAATTAACCATTCAACCATTCACTCACACATTAACACAATGCCTCTATACACTCTGCTTTTTCTATCACACAGCCTCTATACACTGCAGGTGCAGTCAGGGAAATTTGGGTTTTCAGTGTCTTGCCCGATTGGCATTTCGCAATGCAGACCGAACCTCTGGTTAGTATATGACCTTCTCCACTTCCTGATACAGCGGCATATATCTGTGGGACCACTGCTCCACTCTATGCTCAGTGCTTCATGACCAGGCTTAATTTTTGTACTGTGGCAGGAGGTGGAGAAGCGTTCATCTTTATAGACCTTCTATTGCTTTGAGTGGTTGATTAGACTAGAAAAGCTCTAAATAAATGCAAACCGTTTACCATTTACATGTTGTTGACTCTCTTCAAGCCTGATAGCTCTGAGGCTACTAAGAAATCGCATCTGTTTTGCCCAGCATAATTCTATATGTTTTGTACCTTTTCACTGTGATGAACATTTGTACTTGTTGGTACTGTATTGTCTTAATGTGATATGTACATGTTTATGATTGTAAGACTATTATTGATTAGAAAACAATATTATAAACAATATTCTTCATTATAGAGTTCAATGTGTATTGTATGTTTATTTAGTGGAAAACCTTCTTTGACTCCCTCTCTTGTGCTTGCAGTGCTAAGCGACCAGTAGGCATGTCAAGCATTCTGAGTCGTATGGGGGGAAAGAAACAAAAGATGAGCACACTTGAAAAGTCAAAGATGGACTGGGACGCGTTCAAATCAGAGGAAGGCATCACGGAGGAGCTAGCTATTCACAACAGAGGCAGAGAAGGGTAAGATGCTGTTTTAGAGCTGTTGGTGGTTTGATTCTGGAAACATAGTGAAATGGATTCCATCAGTGTTAGTTCCCACATAAATCTCCATCCTTTGCACTGACAAGTTCTGTTCTCAGATATTATGCTCTCTAGACTTTGTCTTATACACAGAAACACCTGATTTGAGAGGTCCTACACAGTCTACAAAAGAGTGAACAAAAGGCATGCCAGTTGAGTGAATTAGCACAAGTTTTGACACTCTGGTTAGGCATCCCTTAGCTGACAGGTGTAGTAGCACTATCTATATCTATAGTTGTAATGATTAAAGTCGATCTAATGTTCTCCTTTTTATCTGTGTGTTTTAGGTTCGTGGAGCGGAAGAACTTCTTGGAGCGGGTTGACCATCGCCAGTTTGAGTTAGAAAAAGCAGTACGACTGAGCAACATGAAACAATGATAGGGTTGCCGTTTCCTCTGTAAAGCTGCCCCAGACTGGTGCTGTGGCTTGGGTCTATTTCAGGGCATGGATATTAATAGGCGTAGTTTGTGTAATGGTCGGGTTGAGTGTTCTGTCCTTCCATCATTGTGAGAACCAATTCAATTTTCAAATCTTCACTCGAATGATATTTTTGAATTGTGAGGGCATTCTTGTCTGTTCATGGAGCTGATTTAAGACCAAGACTAGAATTATTTGCTATTATTAAAACTTTTGTTTTTAATTTTGTACATAACTTTTATTTGTTATTGTAACATGTACTCACCACTTTAATTTCTGAGATTTGTATCTAAATAACTCTCAAAGTCAGGCCAAGAAACACAAGCACTCAGACAATGGTAAAGACAGACTCAATTTACAGATTACAACAACAACAAAAAAAATAGAAATAAAAAGGAGTTAGACTTAAATTGGGATCTGGTAAAAGTTAGAGCAACTCGCTGTGGAAATATTTGTTTTCCATCTGTAGTTTTCTTAATGAGATACATGTTTCTAACCATTAAAAGCGTTGAGGTCAGAATCAAATACAGTACATGCAAAGGCCTTTGGTCAAATCTGGAGTGGATGTGTTTATGTGGACCCTCATATACCAGAGCGGGGATCCGTTCATCATGACAGAGCTACATTGTGTGTTGTCTGAAGGATACCTTAAACTGGGTGTCACCATAAGTCCTGTGCTATTCACCAACATTACTAATGAACCTTTGGAAACTGCAGAGGATGTACATATGTATGGTGCCATGCATTGACGCTCTGCATGTAAATATATTTGTCCAATCAGAGCCAAACTGTAAATAAATAACTTTTCACAGTCCACACATGTTTGAAAAGACTCTAAAATAAAATGTTTATGTATTCAATAAAATGTCCTGTCGGATGCTGTATTTGGGGATCTAGATTCATGAGTTACTTGATAAAAGTTGGAGTTGTTGGAGTTCATGTAGGCTTTGTTCGGGCACTCAGCTGTAGAAATATTAAGTGTGTGTGAGGGTTTGAGAGAGAGTGACATGGGAATGTATGTGAGAGTACAAAGGAGTGATTAAAGGATGATTTTTCTAACTATACGTCGGAATGTCGAAGAGCCTAGGGATACCCCTTGGCTGTGATTGGTTGATGGCCTAGGGAATGCATTATTCTAATACATGTCCTCACTAAGAAGCTGAGAGAGAGAGAGAGAGAGACATTTTTTGCATGCATACAATTAAAGTCTCCACACCTCATATCTGTTTTTTGCTTTACTATTTGTAAAGAGCTGAGAAACTCAAATGGGGAGTATACATCACAATTGGATGGATCAGTGTCTGGAGAGACCTATCGCATTGATAATTAATCCAATAACACAAGATTTACAAACACCAAAAGCTCAAAAAGGGATTTTTTATTAGGATGATAGTGAAAATAAACCTGTGGTGATACAACAGTTTTGTCCCCATTGTAATATGCAGCATATATTTGTAAGGGTTTGCAACCTAATGCGTGGTTTCACGTGTCACAAGAAATAGACATCACTGAATGCTTCAAAAATGCCTTCAAAACAGAGACGTCAGCTCCTGGGTGGATGACTTGGATGCAGAGTTGGAGAAAAGAAATCCGAAATTCCTTACTCCCAGAGAGAAACCAACAGATGACTGCTGTGAACATGCACAGTCTATTCCTGACTGTTTGTACAACCTGGATGATGAGGAGGACCTTAACTACTTTAAATACAATACAATTTCCGGCCCCACGGTTCATGAAATTATAGAGGTAACAATAGGTTATTATCTATACAAATTTCTTCAGCAAAGAAAGAAACTTCCCTGCATATATTGTGTTTATTTGGATGAAGTGCACAAAAGACAAGGACACTCCTCCATTGTACCTGTTCTGCAAAAGTGGCTGTCTACACAGTTTCTCACAGCAAGACTTAAACAGCTAACTAGTGGAAACAAAAGACGGAACACTGCTTCTTTGTCATTCCCTCTGCAGAATGCTCTTCGCTTGCTGTATGATTGTCTGAACTTCCTTGCAAGGAATAAAGTATACTTAAAAGACTATTATTCTCAGACATCTTTATTTCAGAAGCCTTATCAAGTCAAATTACCAACACAAACTTGGTGTCAGAAGTAGGATCCCTTGTTTGATCCGTCTGGAGCCACGCAGGGATGGTAATTGGTCAGCCTGAGATAAAAAGTACTGAAATGATTCTGAAGATAATCATATAAACCCAATTTAGTCAACAAATTGTTCCTTCGATTCCTATCTGAAAGGAATCTGCTGATTGCTGATATTGTCATATCAGGGCAGAGTGATATTATATGTTGGGAACATATGGAAAAAAGAAAGAGATCCGGGATCTCCTTTAAAAATATTTACCGCTGTTTGCTTTTATCAGCATTTAACTATCTGAATTCACAGTGACAATGTGGCTTGAAGAGAAAAGTTTACACAAAAGAAGTTCCAGGATCTTTTCCAAAGGAAACTAAGGTACGGGACATTACGGCATTAGAGACTGCTACAAGACAGGAAACAAAGGAAATAAATTAAATCCGGATTTGCCCAATTTTGAGGCTAAAAATTTGAAAATAATGCAGACTAAATGTGGCGATGTTGCCACGGGACTTATACCAATATGGATAAAGGAGTTTGGATTTCCCAGAGGGGGAACATTTAGTCAGAGGCAATCTCCAGCTCAGATTAGAATTCCTTCTCATTCACATGTTATTGTATCAAATAGGGATTTAAATAGTTTTCCATAAATCTCAGTAAGGGCATATATATTAGTGAATGTGACCAAAACATGATCTATTTTTCCTTTGATAATTATATATCAACCTTCTCTATCTCTCTTCTCTTTAACTCGGTTTTGGGGAGTTTCTCAATAAACTGCGGTACCGAGTTTTCCTCTACTTCCTCTGCCACCCCAAAAGAGCTATTTGTTGTTCTTGGCAGGTGTATAGTGTCAACAACAGGGTATAAATGGCCAGCCAGGTGTGACTGATTAAAACAGTACACAGCATGACACACACATTCTTCCATAGTTTTAAAATAGACACTTTGTTTCAATCTTGGTAAGTTATAAAAACAGTAAAACTGCAAAAGGGCATACAATAATTTGTCACCCCAACCGTTTGGCAGATGGCCGCTTACATTGAGTCTGGTTCTGAAGAAGTTTCTTCCAGTTAATCAGGGAGTTTTTCTTCTCTCCACAGACGCTAAAGTGCTTGCTCATTGTGTGAACTGTTGGGTTTCTCTATAAAAAATGCTAAGGTCTTGACCCTCAATGTAAAGTGTCTTGAGATAATGTATATTATTAATTGGGACCATTCAAATACAATTGAATTAAATCTGTGCTATTTATGGGGAGATGGTGATGATTGTTTTTCCTGATGGTTATAATTGTGTTTGTTAAGAAGGTCATGAAATCATAGCTTCTCAGTGTGAGAGGAATATATGTATCAGTAGAGCTATGACTCAGTGTCACCTGGCTACAGTGCTAAGAAGAGGAACCTGGGGTTGTTTCTTCAATCAATAATGATTAATAAAAGGTTCTGGCATTTCTGAGTGCTTTCTTGTAATTTATCCAGATACATTTCCAGGCTAGGTGAAAATCATATTGGCCGGTAGAATGCCACTTCCTCTCCAGCTTCCATAATGTCTGTTGTAAAGTATGTGTTTGAGAATTATACCATGGAGCTAATCTTATCTGATGTACTTTCTCCTTTTTTTGTTTTAACAAGGGCTGATACACTATTAACAAAATTATCAACTAGTGTGGGAATGAAGTTTCTTTTATTGAAACGACACATGGCTGTGAGGTTAATATCAAGCAATTCTTTTAATTTGTTCATCCTAAACCAAATATACTATACAAACTATAATGTAATTTCTGTCAAGATCAGTGTAGTCAATAATTGTAAATTCAATTGTAAATAAAAAATGGTTGGACAGAATAGTGTTTTGGCGATATATTATTACATTTTTTGTTTCTATGCCATATGTCAGAACAAGTGGGTGTGATTGAAACAGTGAGTGGGTTAATGCCAGTTAAATCGGACTGGCATTTTTGATTAGAGCAAGATACCGATGCTAGTCTAATACTGAGTTCTTACTTTCGTAAGAAATACATGGTTTGATAACTGCAACCAGGAATAACATAGCTTAATAACCTACTTTAAGCTAACTTGCCTATTGAACGTCAAACATGTTTAGAAGGGGAAACCTTTACTTTACCTTAAACCCCCCTGTGACGAATTTATTTTATTGTGCCAATCCGTATAGTGAGGCAAGGTGAAGATGTAAAACAAAGTGCTACAGGAGAAGCTTTGTTCGAGCTCCAATTGTTCATCTCAATAAGTCCTGTTAACCTTTAGCATAATTATGGAAAGTCTATTAATTTGTCTTATATATTTTTTTGTGTTGCTGAGTCCTGACTATAGTTTAGCCCTTGAGACACCTTAATAGAAGGTTTTAAATTAATATTATAGTTTCTTCATTTAGACTGGGGTTATTTCCGAAATAAATTGTACATGTTAATATGAATTTATGAAAATATACATTTTGTTATTAATTTTCTAAGTAATTTTTTCACAATGGTTAAAAAAAAATAGTAATATTGAGGCTGGCAAGGTTAAAAGCAAGGTTATTTAGGTTTTTTAAAGCCAAATACAAGTTTCTCACATTACAAAGTGAAAGTATGATATCTCAATTCTTTCTTCTGGTTTGGTTTGAAAACATCTTAAGGATTAATAAAGTTATAATATGTTGTTCTAACATGGAAAACAGATATCTGAATAAATCGCGAGGTCAAAAAACGTATAAATATATAAACACAAAAAAGTGATAAAGCTGTCAACGTGTGAACTGATCTCTTTAAAGAGGAATGAAAGATATATAACATTTTCATAATGTCTTATGAATGTCTTCTGTTTTTCTAAATTTTTTCTCTTAATTTTTATATTATTTATTATCATGTGTCATTGTTTTCACACATTTGTTTGAGCCCTTGTCTTCACCCGTTAACACATTCATGTTTTTTCAATAAAGCATTAAAAAAATAATAATGAGGAGGAAGTTGGGAAAAAAAGGTCTAAAAGGGTGGTTCCATGACTCGGGCATGCGTACGTTTGAAACGGGGGAGGGGGCTCTCCAGCGCCGCAGGAGGACGTTTCTTGCGTCAGCAGACAGCGGCACAGGTGGAGCGATTATCCCGTGCGCGGTATGAACCGGTCAACGTTACAGTGGAAGACAGTTGAACTCTTGGACAACCGCTTCTTCGTTTATTGGCTTTTTATTGAAGCGTTTCCAAGAGAGAGGTTTAACCCGTGACAGAGGAGAGGGCGGAGTAGAGAGAGTCGGCCCACTGAACATTCAGGCGTCAACGCGCCTGCCGCTAGCAGTACCGCAGATGCATTTTCAAACGCTCTCACTCCAAACTGAACGGATAGCCGAGCACGTCTTCTTTCCTCTAGAGCCCAGCATGTCGTGGACAGTGTGGATGATGGAGGAGTGACTGGAGCCCATTAAATAAGCTCGGAGCATCTCTGAAGGAGACCACCGTGCGCATTCATACCAGTATACGGGGGCAGTGACGGCATCAGCAGAATGTCTGTGCCGGTAAGTTAAAAAAAACAAACACATCCAATTGTCCTCCAAGCAGTATCTCTATTATTAAAATGTCAACTTTCAGTTGTGCTCTCACAAAAATGGCTAGTCAGTTAGTGGCTAGCCATTTTTACTGGAATTAACAGCTAGTCGTGTGTGTAAGAAATAAGTCGAAATTTATTTAGGAACCCATTGACTAAAATGGGGGTCTGTAGTACCAGCTATTCACAGGCCTGGCCTGTCAACACATTTCCAGCTGGTGTGCGTGGACAAATGGACATGGGCTTTACATTCTTTGTATACATTATATTAATAGGAATACACAACATTGGCATTGCTAATTACATCTGGTATTTTTCACAGATACACACAATAATGATAATATTATATTTAATTTCATTGTCAGAGCTCCACATCTAATTTTGCAGTTTACTGTTGTGTTATAACTGTCAAGCTATTAGGGTTGTCACGATACTAGAATTTCAAACTCGATTCCGATACCCAGAAAAAATACTTGATAGTCGATAACATTTTCTATACCATTTTCTCAGCTTCAATCTGGGACTTTAAGAGTAACATAACACTTTTCAGACACAAACAAGTTTGTTTTCCAGTTAAATTAACACTGTAAATAAATGTAAGATACGGGCAGGACAGTAACTGCTCCCACATTAACATGCTTGATGACATTAATGACCTCATTTGCCTTTCCCTGGTTGTTTTCCTCTTATGAAAAATGCTTACAAACCGCACAGTTACTTTTTTCATATTTCCACTAAAACAGCAACACTGGCCATGTTAAGTTATCTTTATGGTAGCGATACAAGGCATGTCAGTAGTGTGAAAGCCAACTAGCGTTCATTTGTTCAGCTGCTAGTAAGGGGAGGTGCTGTGTAAAGTTTTGTCTCTGTTGGTGTCGAAGCTGTTGAAAATGAGCATCCTATCCGATACGATTTTTTTTGTGTAAGTATCTGAGTTTAAATTTGTTTGACAACTCTACTAGATATATTCACCAGATGATGTGCATCACAGTTTTTCAATTGTGATTTCACTTTACATTCATAAGAAACTGCATATTTTCTCTTGCAGTTTTTGTTTTGTAAGCTTTTTTTTATTTTTTGTATGTTTATTCAGCATCGACAATACAAAATGAGGACATAAAAGAGATACTGGACAATGCTCACATTTTTCAAAATTTTACAATTTACAGTGGCCCCCCTCACACACAACCATCCACACCTCCTTCCACTGTAGAGGTTCCAACCCTACCTGTCGCAAGGTGAAGGGAAAAGAAAAAAGAGAAAAGAGAGAAAAAAACAAAACTAGAAAAAAAACACATAGAGAGTAAACTAGAGAAAAACTAACATTTGGAGAATGAAAGTTTTAGTGGTACGTCAGCAGAACTCAGATAACTGACTCCTCAGGTGTAATATATAATGAGTCTATAATGAACAACAAGGTGTTCCAGATTTTGAGAGCCCTTGAGGAAAAAAACTAAATCTCTGCAACTTTAAGTTGTGTCGAACTTCCTTAACCCATCGAGTGTAGGATGGGGGGAAGTTGTGCTTCCAGTTCAGCAAAATTAAGCGCCTAGCCAACAGAGTGCAAAAGGCCATAGAATGTCGTGCCTCAGCCGTTAAGATGTTGTTGTGTGGGATACCAACGAGGGCAGAGAGGGGATGGGGGTCAGTCACAAAATGGTGAGCAATTTGAAGGGTTAGGGTCATGACCAAAACATGTGCATGAGATCGGCAGGGGACTGGTTGCATCTAGGGTTGGTAATGAATAATCGATATTCGTTCATTAAGAATTATTCGAATAAAAATCCAACCCTAATGAATATCGTTCTAGTCCCGCGCATTATGAGAACAACATCTTCCGGTATCTTGCGCGAGCGCGACTTCCTACAGCAGATGAGTGTAACGGGTGCTAAATCCCCGTCAGATATCTTAACGGACTATTAGTTCAGGTCAGTGATGTGTACATCTAAAGAAAATATGTATTCACTCTAACCGCCCCATCCTTTCCCGTAATCGCAATGGAATTTTCCATAGAGTTTGTGCCGCTCACTTCGCTCTGTAAAGTCAGTCAACAGTATCCAATTCACTTATCGGGCACCCGGTAGGAGAGATGTTTCATTGTAGCCGTAGCAGGAGATAACTTGAAGCCCAGTGAGCGCAACACACTTGAATCTGCTGTGCGAATCACTGTTCACCGTGGACTCCGACTCCTCGTTAAGACTCGCCAGCCGTCCTCCGGTTCTTCGCGACTTACAGCTTTTCAGTTTGTTTTTGAAACTTCTCACTGGCTCCCACACTGCACTGCCATCTCCTCTCTGCAACCTCGCTCTGCTCGAGGTCCCCCCCCCCAACGCTCTCCATACGTGTTGTCTCTTCCCATTGGTCTAAGTCGGTCAGTCATGGGCTGGGAGGGGGTCCATAAGGTCATGGGGTTCGCTTATTTTGGTAACAGTTTGGCTCTACCAAGTTGCATGGGTTCCTCAGGGCTGACAGGTGGCGGTGTGACTGCCACAGGGAGCTTCTGTGTTCTAAAAGTAGGTTAGTGAGTGCTTGAGAGAAGGCAAAGTCATCAACAATCAATGTATAGTATAATGAGAGCCACTGTAGGCAGTCTCCGAAATACTAACCCATGTTCTAAGCAGCACCAGGAACAAAGCAAACCTGAGTTGAGCGAATATCTGCATCGGTCTTCATCATAATATCATTGATTACTAGCCTGGGTGCCAGACGAACTTAGCCCCGCCCACAACATTTGTTGTTCGGGAAGTTCGGTCTGGAGTCGCTCCGTTGGGGAGAAACTATGCTCGAACAGAAGCTGGTCGATCCAATCAAATCGTCAGGGCGGGCTTTATACGATGATGGACAGGTGATCAAGAGTAACGTAATCAACCACGTCATCAAAGTAGGCTTGGATAGAATGCCTGCCGCTGGAGAGCTGAGATGTGTAGATGCTGTATTTGAGTCTGTTTTAGGAGACATCGACAGCGCATTCATTTTGAAAGAGGAACAGAGAACGCGGACGCGACGCCAAAGCGCCGCGTCGCGCTAATCCCTATCGCGCCGGCGCTTGGCTGTTAAACACCGGACGCTGAAGCGACGCTGACCCGCCGGGCAGCGCTAATAATATCACCGGTTGATCCAGTAGTATTCAAGCATACCGGTATACTTACTTGTTGCTCCAACATTAAGCAACAGCGTCCCAACATTTGTCTCTCTTGGTGTTGTCTTTATACAACATGTTCCGAGGATCATACAACTCACTGCACTTCTCCACTTCAATTATTAATTTAATGTCATCCATGTTGAAGAACTTCTCCGCTGTTTGCTCCGTTAAATGTCGGGTGTGGAGGGTAAATTACGTATTCTCCACTCAAGCCTATGTGGAGAATACCCCTCTCTCTCTCTTTTTATCTTTATCACTGCTTGTGTGGCTGTAGTGGATGGGCAGAGGGAGACATTTAATAATGTCATTGGTAAAACTCCAGGAAAACAGAAGGGGACTTCAAAGTATTTAAATTAATTTCAGTGTGTTTCCTGTCGCGATACGCTCGCGTCAAGCGGAAAAAATAGACTCGACGCCGAAACGATCGCTGCACGGAGCGAGGCAGCCTTGGTGCAGAGCGGCGCTTCAGCCTCCGGTGTGACCCGCACAAAGGTTTAACATGGGAGTGGATGGGAGCCAGCTGTTATTTAAGGCTTGGCGCTGCGCTTCAGCGTCAGGTGTGAACCCGGCATTAGTAAATAACTCACAATGATTCGCTTAACATACGTCACATACTACGTTGCTCTGATTGGTTGTAGGTCTATCCAATTGAGCGAAGAGGAATTATATTTCCTGGTTCGGTTGAAACACGCCCCATAATCACAGCCCAATGGAGCGGTCTCAGACTCACATTCTGACTAGAATTGTGAGTATGACAACGTCAGGCTAATTGATTACTGTTGCAAGGGCAGTCTCTATTTCGTGTTGTTGTTGAAAACCTGACTGCAATTTCTCTTATCGATCAGTACTTATATAAGCTGAATTAAAAAAAAACTCTCTCAATTATATTATTTTAAATTAAGCTTAAAGGAGATCTGTAATTATTATGGACAGAGGGATAACAACCAGGTTCTTTGTAAAAAGGCTGGTCAACAGTAGTTTCAAAATAATCAGGAAAACATCTAAATGATAATAAATGGTTTATGATTGAAAGTAGGCCTATGGCTCAAGTATCTAAAGCCTGCGTGCGTGCTTGTCCCTTTACTATATCTTTTGAGGACCCTACAGAGTGAGGACATTTTTGGATAGTGAAGACATTTTGGCAACTACTAAATTTGTCAACATATTGTTTTAGGATTAAAACTTGGTATTAGGTTTGGGTTAGGGTCGGGGGTAGGGTGATGATTAGGTATTTAGTTTGGATGGTTAAGGTTAGGGTAAGGGGCTAGGGGATGTATTCTGTCAATGAGTGTTCTCATTTTGTGGGGATCTAAATCTCAGCAAATGAAGGTCCATTCAAATCTGTTTACACAGTCACATTATGACTATCATCCTTATTTCTTTCTTATGGGATCAAAAAGCAAGTCGATTTTAGTTGATGTTTTCAGGTTTTTATATGGTTAGGTTTAAGGTTAAGTGATAGCTCATCCGAAAATGAAAATTCTCTCATTATCTACTCACCCCTATGCAGATGGAGGGGTGGGTGTAGTGTTTGAGTTCACAAAACACTTCTGAAGTCTCAAGGGTAAACTTTGTAGAGCAGAATACAATACAATTGAAGTCAATAGTGAGCGCTTCTTCAGACGTAATAAAACAACAGAATAACCATAACATGACTCCATACTATTCCTGTGGTGTCATCCAGTGACAACTTCACCTCTTCCACCCCGACCAACTACGCCCTCCCCCATCATTATAATTTTGTTTTTGGAGTAGTTCTGACAGGAGTTGATATCCGAACAGATCGCCCCTACGTCTCTTATGATCACACAGACCCGAATGGCCCTAGACCTGCTACTGGCAGAAAAGGGTGGTGAATTCACTAGGATAGGAAGTTCATGAAATACATTTCTCCCTAACAATACCGCCCCTGAAGGCTGGGTGATCAGAGCCCTCTCCACCTTACCCGCCATGACACAGGACATAGCTGCAGACTCTGAAATTGCTAAATAGAATTATAACCACAGCTCTGACGGAGGAAAACCTGCCTCAACCCCCAGCTGATCAAATGCCTATGCCTTTTTTTTAATCTAATTCTAGGCAGCACATAATTAAGTTTAGAGTTAAGTTTGAATTTCTCATCCTGATATGATTGATTTGGCTCATATAGAAAGCACATGAACCGTCACCTTATCGTGGTGGAGAGGTTTGCGTGTCCCTGTGAACCTGAGGGCTGTGTTGTCTGGAGCCTTGTGCTCCTGGTAGGGTCTCTCATGGCAGAGTGGTCTCAGGTGAGGGGCCAGACTAAGAATGGTTCAAAAATCCTCAATGAATATCGAAAAAAGAGGAGATGTGACCCGGCCCGGAGGAAGCCCGGAGCCCCCGTCTGGAGCCAGGCCCAGACGGAGGGCTCGATGGCGAGCGCCTGGTGGCCGGGTTTGCCACGGAGCCCGGTCGGGCACAGCCCGAACAAACTACGTGGCACCCCCCCTCTCTTCATCTCATGGGCCCACCACCTGTGGGAAGACCCGTTGGGGTCGGGTGCGCAGCCACATGGGTGGCAGCGAAGGTCAGGGGTCTCGACGGACCAGACCCGGGCGGCAGAAGCTGGCTCTGGGGACGTGGAACGTCACCTCGCTGTGGGGAAAGGAACCGGAGCTTGTGAGGGAGGTGGAGCGCTATCAGTTAGATCTGGTGGGGCTTACCTCCACGCACAGTCTCAGCTCTGGTACTGTACTCCTGGATAAGGGTTGGACTCTATTCTTCTCCGGAGTTGCCAAGGGCGTGAGGCGCCGGGCGGGTGTGGGGATACTCATAAATCCCCGGCTGAGCGCCGCAGTGTTGGAGTTTACCCCGGTAGACGAGAGGGTCGCCTCCCTGCGCCTAAGGGTTGTAGGGGGGAAAACTCTGACTGTTGTTTGTGCGTATGCACCAAACGGCAGCTCAGAGTACTCTGCCTTCTTGGAGACCCTGAATGGAGTCCTGTATGGGGCTCCAGTAGGGGACTCCGTAGTTCTGCTGGGTGACTTCAACGCCCACGTGGGCAACGATGGAGACACCTGGAGCGGCGTGGTGGGGAGGAACGGCCTCCCTGATCTAAACCCGAGCGGTCGTTTGTTATTGGACTTCTGCCGGACGTGGAACTACGGACCAGCTCTTCACTCTCGCAAGGATCCTGGAGGGGGCCTGGGAGTATGCCCATCCGGTCTACATGTGTTTTGTGGATCTGGAGAAGGCGTATGACCGGGTCCCCCGGGAGAAACTGTGGGAGGTGCTGCGGGAGTATGGGGTAAGGGGGTCTATCCTCAGGGCCATCCAATCCCTGTACTCCCAAAGCGAGAGCTGTGTTCGCGTCCTCGGCAGCCAGTCAGTTTCGTTCTCAGTGGGTGCTGGTCTCCGCCAGGGCTGCGCCTTGTCACCAATCCTGTTTGTGATATACATGGACAGGATATCGAGGCGTAGTCGTGGTGGGGAGGGGTTGCAGTTCGGTGGTCTGAGGATCTCGTCACTGCTTTTTGCAGATGATGTGGTCCTCATTGGATCATCGGCCTGTGACCTTCAGCGCTCACTGGATCGGCTGGCGGCCGAGTGTGAAGCGGCTGGGATGAGGATCAGCACCGCTAAGTCTGAGGCCATGACTCTTAGCAGGAAACCGATGGATTGCTTACTCCGGGTAGGAAATGAGTCCTTAGCCCAAGTGAAGGAGTTCAAGTACCTCGGGGTCTTGTTCGCGAGTGAGGGTACTATGGAGCGTGAGATTGGCCGGAGAATCGGAGCAGCGGGGGCGGTATTGCGTTCGCTTTACCGCACCGTTGTAACGAAAAGAGAGCTGAGCCGCAAGGCAAAGCTCTCGATCTACCGGTCGATCTTCGTTCCTATCCTCACCTATGGTCATGAGGGCTGGGTGATGACCGAAAGGACGAGATCGCGGGTACAAGCGGCCGAGATGAGTTTTCTCAGAAGGGTGGCTGGCGTCTCCCTTAGGGATAGGGTGAGAAGCTCAGCCATCCGTGAGGAACTTGGATTAGAGCCGCTGCTCCTTTACTTAGAAAGGAGTCAGCTGAGGTGGTTCGGGCATCTGGTAAGGATGCCCACTGGGCGCCTTCCTTGAGAGGTGTTTCAGGCACGTCCAGTGGGGAGGAGACCTCGGGGAAGACCCAGGACTAGGTGGAGAGATTATATCTCAACACTGGCCTGGGAACGCCTCGGGATCCCCCCGTCAGAGTTGGTCAATGTGGCCCGGGAAAGGGAAGTCTGGGGCCCCCTGCTTGAGCTGCTCCCCCCGCGACCCGACCCCGGATAAGCGGACGAAAATGAGATGAGATGATGAGATGAATTAATTCAGCTCTAAGAAATAAAAGTCGGCAAACAATAATCCTTTTCTTCCAGTTGATATGCAGCACTTGTTAGATTATGCTCACAGAAGTAATCGATTGTTTCAACATACATTTTTGTGAAATAAAAATAAAATAAAATATGTGCAATATTGATTTAATTCCAAATAAAAAAGATCGATATCCCGTTCACATCAGATCGGAGCAAAGCAAAGCAGACCAGCTCTATCTAGCTTAACTGGGCTCATTTAATCTGAGCAACAACTTCTCCATAATACAAAACATTGTCATCATCTTTATTGTCACAAAGCCACATTTGAGGATGAAACTTTTGTAAGGGTGTCAATGGCTCAAAGATAATAAAAGCAGAGAAACAAAAAACAAAAAACATTGCATATTAACTGTACAAGAGATGGGCTTTTAATGGACACATTAATATAATTTGTATGGTTTGGTTAAGCCCTCATCATTTAAGTTATATTACGAATCAAATTAATAAATTGTGTGAAGGTGTTTGTAGGTATGATAAAAAAATTAAAATAAGATATTTAAATAATTGGATTTTATGTTGAAATTTGGACGCAAAAATCTTTTTTCCTTTTTCTCTAATGGATTAAATATATTGGAAAAATGTGAAACAACAAATTTGCACAAAAAAGTGTAATTTTAACAATTACATTCGGAATTTACTTCTGAATGAAGCATAGTGAAAACAAACGCACAAACAAACGCACAAACAAACAAACAAACAAGCCTCATAATGATGTCAACTCCAGTTGTAACACGAGCTGTCAGGTCCAACTGGCCTTCCCCAGATGGCTTCCTCACTCCCAAATACCCTTTATCAGCCACCAGACGGCAGGTGTATACAGCCTCAAGTCCTTTTTCTCTTTCAATCGTTTGACCATCACTCGTTCTTATCTCCTCCTCTCTCGTTTTCAACACACACACAATCATTCAGACTAGTTCCTTCACATGAACTCCCTATATAGTATAATCAATAGTAATTTCTTCTTCCAAAGTCTTTTATCATAACAGTCTTCCATTATTTGTGCCCAATTGAAACAATGTTGTGTCTGGCTAGTAAAGTTGCTGTCTTGTAATTCCAGGCCATCCCCTTCCTCCAGAGTCACAATAATATTTTGATGATCTCGATGTCTTTAATTTATGACCAATGGCAACGGTGGAGCTTGCTAGTCATGCACCTTACTTCAGTGTAGGCTGCTTCTTCCTCCAGAATCCCACTCTAAATAACTTGAGTTGCAGAGATGCAACAATTGCTCAAGTCTAAGGCTGCAACGATTAGTCGACGTCATCGATGATGTCAACATGTTAAACCGAGTTGTCGGACCCACACAAATTATGACTTTACCTTTTCGATAACGTTTAATTTCAATTCATTATAACAATTGTTCTTCGTCAATATCACTACGTAACGCCGGGTTTAGACCGAACAGCACTATTCTCAAGCGCGCAGGTGCCTACCTGTTCACACAGGACGCACATTTCTCGGCGCCGGTCAGACAACGATTCTGCTTTCTCCGCTTATTGTTTTATGTAACCCGTTCAATGTACTGGTTTGGGGGTAAATGATGATGGTCTTCTTAGCCCCCCCATCTCTTTCTCTCTCTGTCTATCTGCTTGTGTGCTTTTAGCGGATGGGCAGAGGGGGTCATTTAATGATGTGATTGGGAAAATTGGGGAAATTAAAACTCAAGGACAACAGAACAGGAATACAAAGTATGGGATGCAAATTTGATCATTTATATCAAATAAAATGTCATCATATCGTTTAAAATAATTTTCCAGTGTGTTTCCTGGTGCGATATATGCTCGCAGCAAGCGGCAAAAATAGAACGTGGTATCGTTCAATGTTTCACAACAGTTGATTGACATGTAGGTTTAGCGAATAGAAAGCCCCTATGTTGGTATGTTGTGGACCAATAGGAGGTTGCAATGAATATGGGGGGCGGGGTCAGACAGGGAAGTGAGGACCAATAAAGATGTCAACTTTAGTACACAGTCTGTCTCATGCACATTATTAAGCGAACATGACAGACTCGACGGCGACATCATCGGTGCAGGGCTGGAGCCGCATCGCAGCCCATGTGAACCGCACAAAGGTTTAACAGGGGATAGGAGGCTCCTGGCTTTCCTTGGCGCTGTGCGCTGCAGCGCAGCACTTTGGAAATGAAATAAATGGTCAGTTAGATTTTTTGGGGGGGAAATTTATCGGTTAGGTTAATCGACGCATCAGTAAAATAGTAGACAGATTAATCGATAGAAAAATAGTCGTTAGTGGCAGCCCTACTCAAGTCGTCGATCTTCTTTTAGGCCTATTTCAATCTGAATTAGTTTTCAGGATTCGTGCGTCACAGACATACCTGTTGCGCCAAGACTCTGCACTGTTAAGACTTATTTCTGTTACAAACAACCTTTGTTCATTCCCTTGTTTTACTTTGCTCTGCTGTACCCCTTCATTGCTTCCCAAAAACACTACACATATTATATAACCTTGTTTTTCCTCGATGCATACTCACAATCTATATCAATGCCTATATAACTAATACAGAATTTGTTTTAACAGGTTTCTGCCCACCTATTGATTTGAGTTTGTGGAGAATCGATCTGAGCAGCCTCGACCTTTGGGTCTCCGGTCTCTCTGGTTTAAAAAATTTCTCTTCAGGATCACGTCAGTCAAAACTTCACAAAATTTGTCGATGCGTGTTCGTTTATCCTAAATATGGGAATAGCCGGTCTCGGTTTGGTTCAATCAAGTATTTATTTAGAAGCAATGAAAAGGTATGAAAAGTTACAGCAAAGCACAGCCCCGGCCAATCACGAGTAGCATCAAAAAGACGGCGTCTGTAATAATTTATAACAGTAGGTATAATTTGATTGGTCAATAATGAAGGGGAGTCGAGACTTGGTTCTTCTTCCATGGTGCGCAGGCGTAGTCCACCCTCTTTGCATTGGCATGAGGAAGTGAAGAGCAGCTCTGTTTCACTTCTCCTCTGATGGTTGCTGGGCAAATTGCCTTGACACAGCTGACGCCTTGTGGGTCAATGTTGTTGTTCATTTGAGTTGAGAACATTGTGTTCCTGATCGGCTGTATGTCTGTTTGGGAAAAAAAATATGAAATAACGAAACAAAAACAACGCCACTCTGTCTATCCCCCGGGACTTAACAGACCTTTTATCAAGACAGGTGTGAGACTGACCAGTGTTGTGATGCACACACATTTCTAGCTAACTTCAAGACAATGCGAAGATAGCAGTTATCCGCATCACAAAGACATAAGTTTTGCCTAATACCTGGAAGAGATACATGACTTTCTTAAAGAAACAAAAAAAAATGCTAACTGATGAGCTCACCAACTCTACTCAATAAATAGCAGAGGATAAGACAATGTTGAGAAGGTGCTGACTAAAGTGATAAAATTGCTTGACAAAGAGGCCAGATCTAGATGGGAGTACTTATAATGTTCACGAAGGAGTGGAAGGACCGGTTATGGTGGACTTTGTGAAAGAGCTATTACGGGACACACTTGAAGCTCCATATCAAGAGAGTGCACTGGGCACTAGCCCTGAACCCCCTAAAAATGTGTGAGACAACCCGTGGTGAATAGTAGTCTGATTCCTCCGCAACAAAATGAACATGATATTCTATGTGCAAGGGTAAGAAACAGGTCTTATGGAACGGAAGATTAATATACTTGACCAAGACTACAACCGGCAGTTCTGTATAAGCGAAAATAATACTTTGAGGCGTGTTTCAGAACAAGATACGCTTCCAGACTGTTCCCCAAAAAGCTACTTCTATTCTATGATGAAGAGAAACGGCTTTAACAGACAGTGAAAGAAGTGAGTACCGAAGCAGAGAGGACTGCATGTCAAAGTGGTCACACCAAAAGAGAGTATGGTTGAAAAGCTTTCTCACTATGCCTGGGAGATGGTGAGACACTCAAGACAGCAGGGGACAGACAGGATGGGACAGAAGGATATCAGGGAAAAACTACAGGCTTTCCG
The DNA here is from genome assembly GCA_038501795.1 of Pseudopleuronectes americanus. Lineage (NCBI taxonomy): Eukaryota > Metazoa > Chordata > Actinopteri > Pleuronectiformes > Pleuronectidae > Pseudopleuronectes > Pseudopleuronectes americanus. Next base: position 25,195,901 of record CM076720.1, read on the forward strand.
GAGACAGTCCCGAACTTTAAGCTCTTGATATGTTCAATATTCTATTGAGCGGGACTTAAAACGGAGGATGCTTTATTATTACTGTTATAATTATTATTAGTTACATCCATACCCTTCCCCTCTCTAAATGAAAATACAAACATGGGAGGTTACGAAAGTCATCTATATGAAATATTTTTGTTCTATTGGGATGCTGCATTGGGGGCCTCAGTCTACAGGTGAGAGAGGCTTTCACCCACAGCTAGATGTTTTCTGGATCTCATCTAAGGGTCATCGATGAGAGACCCCTACCTTTCTAAATCTTCTATTCTTGTTTTTTCTGAGTTTATCTCTAAGTTGTCTTATTTTCTTATTTAAAAAAAACATACAAACCTTTAAGTACAAATGGTGAGTGGCAATGTAAAAATTATCTTCTTTAATGTAATGAGCAGTTTAGTAGGCCCATATAGTATATTTAAAGGAAACCTAAGTGATAAGGGACATGAAAAACTAAACTCTTCTTCTCCTCCTATAAGTCTGGAAGAAGGAGAGGAGTTGCAACTCTAATCTTATCCCCTTGAAGTGACATCAGTTTGTTCCGGAAAATTATCAAACTCTTGGTTACGGAAAGGAAAAAAAGTGATACTAGGCTCTACGAAAGGAAGACAACACACTTTTTTAAGAGGTTGTCTAATTGATATATGGAGAGACCTTTCACCTAATAGAAGAGATCTGACTCTGCCCTCCCTTCTCGAGGATAGATAAGTTTCTAACATTTGAAAAAAGTATAAATAAAATATACACGTGGTAATGGTTCAATAGATTTAAGTGACCTATGTAAGATTTAATTACAGCTTATTGATAACGGAGAGGTCTCCCCTATGTTTTGAAGGCTGTATTAAGAGGGGAAATTATAGCTATAACTTTGCATAAGAAAAAGTTAAGGAATAACAAATTTGAGGACATACAGAATAAATTAAGAGAGAGAGAGAAAATACAAACAGACATTGGCACAGGATACATTGAAATCAGGAATACTAGGAATAAATTTAACAACTAAGCTATACAGGAAATCAAGAACAACGTTATGTTCCAGAGAGACATAGAGACTATGAAAGTGTATCAAAATCGATGAAAGTATTGGCATGGAAATTGAAAAAAAAAGAAGGCTTAGTTAGTAGGCTCAAGTTAAGTTAATCACCAGGATCAGATGGTTATACGGCAGAATTGGACTCTCTATCAAAACTTTGTACATTTGGTTTAAATTAAATAATTTTAAAACTATACAGTAATACATACAGTATATATGTCGCGCATATTTTTCGCGAACTGTAAACTTTACGAACCAATTTTCATAGGATGAAAGGCCATCATGAAATACCAGGAGCAGGTGAATGTGTGTATGTGGGTGTGTGTGTGGCATGTGTGTTTGTCTGTGTGTACTCCCAGACAGCGCACATATGCACATTTCCTGGGCTACGCCCCTCCCCCCCATACTCTGATCTGCTCTCACTTTTTGTTCTAATATTTCGTCAACTAAAATATGTGTCATATCATATTACTAATATTGAGTTTCCGACCTATAATCTCGGTAGGCTAACCATGGATAAATCCAATAAAGAAAAGTCTGCAGCTATATGTTTTATTTATTTAAAAGTGGGCTACTTCTTATTTTATACTTTTCCCAAAAATATGGGGAGGACTCAAATAGGCCTGCATAGTTCTGTCTATAATATATTTCAAAGTAGGCCTACACATGCCAGTGTATTTTGTTGTCCTCTTCATAAAAGTTTGGTGTTTTCCTTTGTTGTAACAGGTAAAAATAGCAATAAAGTGTCAATAGTTTTCCTTATTGTCGATCTATAGTTTCATGAATGCAACAAACTATAGTTTTTATATATTTAGAGTATAACTACATATAAAAATGTTTAAGCTGTGTTATATTCTAGGGCTACAGACAAACTTTATCTTTTGATATTAAAGGTTGCCTACCCCTGTTCTAGGGAAACCAACCACCTCTCTACCTAACTTGATGCAATCACTTGAGCTATATGGTCAACTAGCAGGATACATATTTAACATAGGAAAAAAACTGCTTTCATACAACCATAGTGTTAAGGCCAGGCTTTGGACACAGAGACAGAGGCTGAGGCAGAAGTTAAGTAATATATAATTCATTGGAAGTCCAATAACAGGGGTGGGTAGGCAGGCAGGCAGGCAGGCGGGTGGGCAGGCAGGCAGGCAGGCAGGGCGGGCAATAGTCAAGCTGCTGGTCCTGGGCAGAGAGACAGAGGAAGTCAGGCAGGGAAATGAACAGGTCCTTACGGAAATCTTAAATCTTAAAGCTGTGACAACTGACTGTGACTTAGTCTATAGTCCGGCATCGACTGAGAGCAGGAGTGGAGCTTATATAGGCAGCTGGTTAATCAAGACCCTAACTCCAGCACACTTGGACCTCATCCGCAATTAGCGACGCCACCTGCACACAAGCGAGAGAGAGAGAGAGAGAGAGAGAGAGACTAGAAGGCCGGTGAGGCAGGGGCCATGACACATAGTTCACCTGAAAAATTTAAAAATAGGACCCCCTTGGCATGAACCCCCTTAGAATTTCCAATATCTGGGCATCATAATCCAAAAAGATCTTGCAGAACTACCAAAAACTATTCACCTACTAATAAAACAAATTTGGGAGGACATAGCAAGATGGAATTTAAGTCTCAGCTCAAGATGAATCTATAAAATTAACATCTTGCCAAGATTGCTATACATTTTTCAGACACTGCCGGTAGATGTTGACCAAAAACAAGACTTCTTTCGAAACCTGAGGCTTAAACACTTCAACAGAAAGGTGAAGAATGAAACAGAGCCAAGCAGAGGTTTAATAGGATTGTTCAGTAAAGCATGTAAAACGTAATACTGCTGTACAGTAGAATCATCTTTTAGTTATATAAAGGTTATCCAATCTTAAGAAACATTCAACTTTGTATATTAAAACAAAATGGGAGAAGGAAGGAAGGATAATCATAAACGAGGAAAAATGGATAACAGTTTGGATATACCAACGGAAAAGTACCAGTTCTCAAAACTGGAGGTAGCTTAGCTGCAAAGCTTTATAAGGTACTTTATAATGTCCTCTCAGGTATCATATTATAACGGTAACTCCCTAGTTGGGTGTAAGGGCTGTTGAAACTTAAATACCAACCACTACCATGTTTTCTGGGATTGCCATGTCATTAACCCTTGTGTTGTCCCTGCTTCCCCCGGCTAATATATAAGACAAAATTATGAAATAAAGGGAATTACTGTTCAAGGGACAGAACATAAATTGGATTGTTACGCAAATTACATTTTGATTTTCTTAAATGGTTAATGGTTTGGTATTTATATAGTGCTTTTCTAGTCCAAACAAAGCACTTTACAGTACAGTTTTACATTCACCCATTCACACACACACGGTGCATCTATCCCAGCTCTTTGTTATTCTATGGGGGGCCATTCAGGGTTCAGCATCTTGCCCAAGGACACTTCGGCATGCAGATTGGTCAGACTGGGGATCGAACCGCCGACCTTCAGGTTGAAGGATGACCACTTTACCCCTCAGCCACAGCCGCCCACTTAGTGCAGGGGTCGGCAACCAACCAAACCAAAGGCATTGGAGGTTGTCCATAGGGGGTCCTGGAGCTCACAGACTCAGGTCTGTTGGGGACCCCGATGGGCGTAGCGGCAGAGCTTTCACCCGCAGCAGAGGAGGAGGAGCAGCAGCCTTCCTCTGGGTCGTGTCCCCTCGAAGACAATGCTATTTCTCTGTTTCTTAACGGGAACATCTCTCTTTCCACGAGTCCGGTGGTTGTGGTGGTGCCTTGGTCTCGTCCTTCTTCTTCTCGTTCTTCTTCCTCCAAGGACGTTGAACCTGCAGCAGCATCACCCACTGGGTCTTGCAAGTCCTCTTTGGGATCAGATGATTGTTGCTGGCAGAATAGCTGTTTGGGAACCTCTGGTGAAACAAGCTTGACGTGACATCGTGACCTAGTCAGGGAGAACGGCACACAGAGAAACACACTGGCTTCTGTGTGGGTCTAATTTACCTCCACGAGAATAAAACTGGAATCAGCTGTGGGTCTAAATGACCCTGCAGAGACACACTCTGGGTCAATCCAACCAAGGAACAACACAAGGATTTAAGATTTTTGGTGAAGTTTATGTTTGCACCTGGTCTCTGAATAAAGATGCTAAAACCAGAATGGTTGTCTCCGGCTGCTGTGGTGAGAGCCCTGTGGCATGGTCTACTGCCACAAAAACATAACGGCAGTTACACAACAAGCACGGGTGCTCAAAGTGGAAATGGCAGCAAGTTCACAAAAGCCAGAACTTATACAAAGATGCGTTTCATAAAACATTATAAGAAAAATAGATATGAAATCATTATCTGTGTCTATCTACTGTGTACGTACGCTGTAGCAGTTGGAGAAAACTTCACAGAATAAGGGAATACAAACTGATGTCACCACCAAATACGGGTTCCATCCTGTCAGGTAGACAGAAACACACTGATGTTCTTCCTGCGGCAACTGAGGAAATTCAGCATGCCGCAGAAAGTGATGGTTGAGTTCTACACAGCCATCATTGAGTCCATCCTCACCTCATCCATCACCGTCTGGTTCGCTGCCTCCACTGCCAAGGACAAGGGCAGACTGCAGCGGATCATTCGGTCAGCTGAGAAGGTCATCGGCTCTGACCTGCCGGCTCTCATAGACCTGTTCCACTCCAGGACCAGTAAGAGAGCAGGCAAGATCATCGCTGATCCTTCCCATCCCGGTCACCACCTGTTCCAGACACTCCCGTCCGGAAAAAGGTTCCGGGCCATCAGGACTAAAACCTTGCGTCACCTGAACAGTTTTTTCCCTATGGCAGTGGGGCTCACAAACAAGCCCCCTGCATCACACTGACTCTGCATCACACTGACTCTGCTGACCCCCACACCCCCCCACCCACCCTCGCACATAATTTATAATTTATAACTCTATATTATTGGCACTATCTCTGCACCTTAAAAACGCACGTAACTCTGTTACTGTATATATTATTGATCGATATTGTTGTTTTTTATATTGTTGTTTATATTGTTCGAATTTGTTGTCTTTTATATCGTTGTTTTTATATTGTTGTCTGTAAAGTGCACCAACCACACCAAGGCAATTTCCTGTATTTGCAAATATACATGGCAATAAAAAGAATTCTGATTCTGATTCTGATTCTGAATATCATATTTTGGAATCCTACCTGAAGAATGACAAATATTTACTTACAAGGAAATGGTTATCACAGGAGAGCCTGACTTTGAATGCAGGGATTGACATTACAATGGACATTTACCAAATGGAGACTATACCAGCATATATAAACCATAAAGTGGAATTATTTTTGTCACGCTTGGACAACTGGGTTACCTATGTAATGCCCCATAGACCAAGTTTTGTGTTTGCACATTTCTATGTTGTGTTGTTTTTTTTATGTTTCAAATATGTTTATTGGGAAACAAATGACTTAACAGTCGACAGTTATGTTTCCTTTGTTTTTACAGAAGGTGAAAAAGTAATCCCTGACAAAAAAGACTAATGACAAAAAGAATAGCAAGTAAACAAGCAATGCCCTGCATCAACAAAACAGATGAAACAAAAAGGACAGGACAAAAAAGAAAAGAAAAAAGACAACAGTGCGTACCCTCCCATCACCCCCCAAACTATGTCGGGCGTTTATAGAACATTCATGGATGGGCTCCAAACTCTCCTCCCACAAATTGGGAGGTATCAGGGCTCCGAACTGTCTTTCCCACTCCTCTTTTATCCTGTCCATCTAAGGAAGGCACAAGTTTTGTAGTATCTCATATAGTTGCGTGACCATGTAGCGTGGTTTGGGGAACAGATTCAATAAACTCTATCTTGTCGGGGTTTACCTTCTCGAAATTAGGGAGATGTGTTCGAACATAATTCCTAATCTGAAGATATCTGAAAAACTGATTCCTCAGTAAATTAAACCTTTCTTGGAGTTGGTGGAAAGAGGCAAAAGTCCCCTCTATGTATAGGTTACCAACAAAACAAATCCCCAATCGTTTCCAGGTGGAAAAAGCCTCATCCAGATCTGAGGGAGTGAAAGAGGGGTTTGCAATTATAGGTAGCAGGAATGAAACTGCCTTAAGTTTGAAATGATTCCTCAGTTGTTTCCAAATCTTAATTAAAGCATAAATTACAGGGTTATGTTTAGGGTATTGGGCAGTGCCAGCCCCCCATTAGTTTTGTGTTTACAAAGATGGTCCTTCTTTATTCTATGAGACTTGTAATTCCATACAAAGGGGAGAATGATTGAGTCCAATTTAATGAAAAAAGATTTGGCAAGGTAAATAGGTAGATTTTGAAAAAGATAAAGTAGCTGAGGGAGAAAAATCATCTTAATAGCATTCACTCTGCCCAGCAGAGAAATGGGGAGTGTTTTCCAAAATTGTTTATTGTTTGCAAACTTATTTAACAGGGTGGGGAAATTGACCTTGTAAAGATCATTATACTTCTTGGTAATTACTGTTCCCAAATAAGTTAAACTGTCTGATGCTATTCTGAGAGGAAACTGTTTGAGCCAATCTTGATCTGTAATTTGTACTGGTAGTAGCTCGCTTTTGCCTCAGTTAATGCCGCGAGAAACTACCAAACAGTCGAAAAGTTTTAAAAATTGAAGGAATTGTAATCCTAGGCGGCATGGCAAATAACAAAATATCGTCAGCGTACAATAATATTTTATTCTTGGTGTATTCTGTATTGTAACCATGTATAATAATAATAATAATAATAATAAATTTTATTTAACAGCGCCTTTCAGGTCACTCAAGGACACTTTACAAATTTAAAACAATTTAAAACAAGGGCAAACAAATAACAAAACCATTAAAAGTACAAGTAAGAAACATGACAACTACAGTGAAAATGCTATCCTGAAAAGGTGGGTTTTGAGAGAGGATTTGAACTGAGGGAGGGAGTCAATATTTCGGATGTGAGGTGGGAGTGAGTTCCAGAGTTTGGGAGCAGAGCGGCTGAAAGCTCTGCTCCCCATGGTGGTGAGCCGGGCAGAGGGGACAGTGAGGTGGATGGAAGAGGAGGATCTGAGGGAGCGGGTGGAGGTGGCAGTGTGAAGGAGATCAGACAGGTAGGGAGGGGCAAGGTTGTGGATGGCTTTAAAGGTATGAAGGAGAATTTTGAAGTTGATACGGAAGTTGATTGGAAGCCAGTGGAGTTGTTCTAGGATGGGGGTGATGTGGTGGAAAGAGGGGGTTTGGGAGATGATACGAGCAGCTGAGTTCTGGACCAGTTGGAGCTTATGGAGGGATTTCTGGGGGAGACCAAAGAGGAGAGAGTTACAGTAATCAATACGGGAGGTGACAAGGCTATGTACAAGAATAGAAGTGGTATGGGGGGTGAGGGAGGGACGGAGGCGATTTATGTTACGAAGATGGAAGTAGGCAGTGCGGGTGGTGATGTTGATATGGGATTTGAAGGAAAGTGAGCCATCGAGGATGACACCCAGACTCTTCACCTGGGGGGAGGGGGAAACTATGGAGCTGTCAAATGAGAGGGAAAAACTGTCAACTTTGAGTAGAGTTGATTTAGTACCAACTAAAAGGATTTCTGTTTTATTGCTGTTAAGTTGTACTTCAGAGAGGCAATCTGTTAGGGATGAGGGAGGGAGGATGGAGTTGGGTTTGGTGGAGAGGTAGAGCTGGGTGTCATCCGCGTAGCAGTGAAAAAGAATATTAAATTTACGGAAAATAAGGCCAAGGGGAAGGAGGTAAGTAATGAAAAGGAGGGGACCCAGGACAGAGCCCTGGGGGACACCAGAGGAAACAGGGGAGGGATGGGAACGGAAGGATTTGAGTTGGATGAACTGAGTGCGGTCTGTGAGATAGGAGTGAAACCAGTCAAGGGGGGTGCCTGTGATGCCGATGGAGGATAATCTATTGAGGAGGATGGTATGGGAAATTGTATCAAAGGCCGCACTCAGGTCAAGGAGGATGAGGATGGAGATTAAACCAGAATCAGCTGCAATAAGAAGGTCGTTGGTGATTTTCAGAAGGGCCGTTTCAGTGCTATGACGGGGACGGAAACCAGATTGAAACTGTTCATATAAACTGTTTTGAGATAGATGGGAATGGAGTTGAGAAGCAACGATTTTCTCAAGTATTTTGGAGACGAAAGGTAGGTTGGAAATGGGACGGAGGTTATTAAAGTTGTTGGGATCTGAACCAGGTTTTTTGAGGATTGGGGAGACAGCAGCAGTTTTGAAGGGTGAGGGAACTGAACCAGTAGTGAGAGAGGAGTGGATGATGGCAGCAATAAGAGGGAGCAGTGAGGGGAGGCAGGATATGACCAGGGCAGTAGGGAGGGGATCTAACTGGCATGTGGATGGTTTTGATTTACAGATGAGATCAGAGATAGCAAAGGGATCAGGGAGATGGAAAGAGGAAAATGGCAGACTGTAGGGGAGAGGTTCAGAGGAGGGGGAAGGTGAGGGAGTGGGGCACAAGTGCTGGTGGATTTTTTCAACTTTCTGATTAAAAAACAGAAGGAGGGAGTCACACGTGTCCGAAGAGTACAGATGGGGGGTAGGAGATCTGGGGGTTGAAGGATTTTGTTGAGGAGTGAAAAGAGTGCCTTAGAGTTGCCATGGTTGGAACAGATGAGACTGGAATAGTAAGTAGATTTAGCTGAAGCAATAGAGTCCTTATACTGTAAGATATGATTTTTGTACATGTCATGGTGGACAGTGAGACCAGTCTTATTATGGAGACGCTCAAGTTGACGTCCTTTGGACTTGATGGAGCGGAGTTCAGGGGTGAACCAAGGGGCAGAATGGGAGAATGAGACAGACCGAGTTTTAACAGGAGCGAGGGAGTTGAGAATGGTAGTGAGCGAGTTATTGTAGTGGAGAACCAGTTCATCAGGGGAGGAAGAGTAGTCCGGAGCCGGTATAGATGCGATGGTGGAGGAGAGGGAGTGAAGATTTATGGCCTTGATATTACGGAATGAGATGAGACGTGGTGGCTTGGTCGTAGAGAGGCGGAGTGTGACATTAAATGAAAGGAGGAAGTGGTCAGTGATGGGGAGTTGATCAGCTGTGCAGTTGAAGGGAGTGAGACCAGAGCAACATATTAAGTCCAGAGTATGTCCTTTAATATGGGTAGGGAAGTCGGTGAAGATGTGGTAACCAGAGCTCTCAAGGCAGGATGAGAAGTCACAGGTGAGGGGGAGAGTGGTGTTGTCCAGGTGGATATTGAAATCGCCCAGCAGAATCACATTAGGGGAAAGAGTGGAGAGATGGGCGAGTAGAACAGCAATGTCATTTAAAAACTCAGAGTGGGGCCTAGGTGGACGGTAAACAGTGGCCACAATGGTGGGAGTATGACCAGGCAGTTTACAGGCAATGCACTCAAATGAGCTGGATGCAGGGACAGAGACGGGAATCACCTTCCACTTCTCGCGATGAATTATTGCGAGACCTCCGCCGCGACCTGAGCCACGGGGTTGCGAGATGTAAACATACCCAGGAGAGGTAGCGTCGTTGAGTTGTGAAAAGTCATTAGGCTGCTGCCACGTCTCTGTCAAACAGAAAAAGTCAAGCTTACGGTCGGTGAGGTAGTCCTGGACGAGATGGCCCTTGCTCGTGAGTGAGCGGATGTTCAGAAGCCCGAAGTTGACGGTGGAGCTGTCGTTCAGGACAGTAGCGCTAGCCGACCTGGGTAGGCTGGCGGCGGCCGGTGTTTCTTGGAGGACGACGAGTGGAGGACCAGAAGGATTTTATTGGTTTGGAGTTGTCAATATGGAAGTTCCGGCGGGAGCCACGGTGGATATATTTTCGTCGGGGCAGGAGAGTATCATCCCGAGGGCGCAGCACCGCAGGTGGAGGCTCAGACAGGTGGGAACGAAGCCGGAGGAGCTCGGCAGCCGAGTACTGGAAAAGACCAGCCACGGGTCGGTGGAATATCGACAATGTAATCCAGGCAAGTGCCGACCAAAAGAGAAACTTGGCGGACAACATTTTTAACCGAGAAGCCAGGTGAACTTACTAAACACAATAAAACAATAAAAACAGCCGGTGAGTAGCGGCAGCAAGACGCGCCAGCGTGCACTCGCTCTTTTGCTGCTCTCCATTCATGTATATCTGGATGGTCTCGGCCAGCGGTTCTATAGCTGACCGAACAGTAGAGGGCTATGTGGGCAGCCCTGCCTTGTGCCCCTACCCAGCCGGAAAGGGTCAGAAAGAGTTTTATTAGTAAGTATTCTGGCCCGGGGGCTATTGTATAAGAGCTTAGTCCAGGACACAAATTTATCACCACAGTTGAACTTCTGCAAGACCGAGAATAAGTATGCCCATTCAACCCGATCAAAAGCTTTTTCTGCATCTAAACTGAGGATAATAAAGTCCTTTTGGGAAAGTCTGGGAGAGTGCATGATATTTAAAAGACGTCTAAAGTTATGGAAGGAATTTCTTTGCAGGATAAACCCAGTTTGGTCTGGGTGAATCAGCTTGCACATAAATACATTAAGTCTTCTGGCCAATGTCTTGATCCGAATTTAATAACGAGATTGGCCTGTAGGAGGGTAATAGTGGCTTCGGTCAGCGTCTGGGGCAATATGCCATCCTCGTACGATTGGATGTACATTTTACGCAGGTAACGAGCCAGCAATCCTCCAAACCTCTTGTAAATCTCATTGCTGAGTCCATCAGGGCCGGGACTTTTACAGTTTTTCATTGAACCAATGGTTGCTAGTAGCTCTTTACATGTGATGTCTGCCCCTAAAGTATTGTGGTCTGCTTGACTCAGTGACAGGAGATCACATTTATCTTGAAATGTCTGCATTGTTTCTCCTACAGAATTAATCTCAGAAGTGTATAGAGTTTGATAAAACTGTCTAAATCTGTCATTAATATCCTTGGGAGATGTAAGGACATTTCCTGAACCAGACTTAATTTTGTGGATTGTCCTGTCGTTCTCAAGTTTCCGTAGTTGTCTCGCCAGTAATTTGTGTGGCTTATCACCGAATTCAATATATCCCTGTTTTGTAAAAATAAAGGCTCTGCAAATCCTATCTGATAAAATCTTGTTAAGTTTAAATTTAACATATGATAATTGTTAATCACCACATTTTAAACTCAGTGTATGGAAATGTGTTTTAAGCTGAATATAAATAAAAATATTTTTAATTAAAAAAAAAGGGTGAAACAGCATCGCACAGAAAACAGAGGAAAGGAAAGAAAAATTTACATAAATTACAGAAAAGCATAACAAAGACTGAAAATTATCAAGACAATTGTAAAGAAAACACTGTTGCATCTTTGACTTGGTGTTGGCATTGAAATTATTTGAACTGTTTGTGAGGAAGTATAAATGTTAAATAGACTATTGTGTTGACTATTGAGTAGTATGTATAGCCTTAACAGCTCAGGCCTGTGTGTATGAGCCCTTATGTTCTGAAAATCTATCTGTAACCCACTAAACTACATTCGTACACACATCGTCAATCAGACTCTAATAAGGGAAAAAGGTCACCTCTGCAGCTTGATTCTTGTGCAATTTGTTGATCAGCTGTGAAGCTGACAGGCACCAATCATGTAGTTCCCAAACTTATACAGAGCTGATCTTTTCTATTGTGTTGTCTGAAAATTCTAATATTCCAACAGCATGCAGGGCGTGTTGCTGGTCTATATTAAGGCTGAATGCTAATTAGCCTACTCTACTTCTGGTGGCCTATAAAACACACTAGAGCCTCTGAAGAACTTTGAGGGACTGATCTGTCCTCAGGCTTTCCCTCTGCAATATGATGATATACATGGATCTGTGTATATTAACTGAAGTTAGACTTCCAGCACAGTTCTGTAGCTAGGCTTTATGGGCCGGGATGAAAACGTGATGCGCTTTCAGATAGTATGTGACATTCAAACCATGACTGATTGGAATTATAGGCCCAAAGTGTAACAAGAAAACATTCCTCTCACGATCACACTACCAACAGCAGCCTTGGACTGTTGACAAAAGGCATGTTAACTCCATGTATTCATGCTGTTGACTCCAGACACTGCCTCTGCCATCTGCAGCCTCAGCACAAATCAACATTCATCAGACCAGGCTACGTTTTTTAGTCTTTATCTGACCTGGGTTGGTGAGTCTGTGTCATGCAGCCTCGGATTCAGTAAATGGAAATAATCTGAAAAGCTTTGCTCAACACAGTTGTAAGAGTGGTTATAAGAGTAATTGTTGACTTTCAGTCAGTTGCAACCATTGCGATTTTTCTCCTCTGGCTTCTCTCAACACAGAACTACTGCTCACTGGTGTTTTCTGTTTTTGGCATTTGGAAACTGGGAGTAAAGTCAGGTCAACAGTTTCACAAACACACACATAATATCACAGTCAAAGTCACTGAGATCCAATGTTGCCAGTCTGTCTGATGTGAACATTAACTGGTGATTCCGGTCTGTATCTGCATGATTTATACTGCTGCCAAAGTATTTTCTGATTAGATAATGGTATATTTTAAACAGGTGTATCTGTGTATGCTGAGCTTATCTGTCCTATTGTACATTTGTACAGTTTCATCCCCATATTTTTAATTTCAATAATTTTGAAGGAGACTGTCCAGGGGACGGTTGCTAATAATATTTATTAATGGTATAAATCCTTATGTATTATTGTGTAAAATGCAGCTAATTCAAGTCATGGTGTCCCAATAAACCAGTGCAATGTTGACAAATGCAGTGAATATATGTTATAGTAAACCTGTGTCTTGTCCATCATCTCAGCTGAATATATTTCAATGAACCAGAGTGTCAGTATTGGAAACATGAAAAGTGTGTGTGCGCTTGTTAGTTCCTACCTGGTTGCATATACTGTACCATTTGTGTGTGTTTGTCTGAACATGAGGGTAAAAGCATGTGTTCAACCTGTGTTTTATATGAAGACGTGTGGGCTGTGAAACTGCAAGTGTGTGTGCATTTGTCTGTCATCCAATATCTCAGCAGATCTAGAGCAGTCTGGACTGACAAAGTGGTCCAGGCTGCCTAGCGCCGTGAAGCGTTCGTTTCGGCGTCGAGTCTATTTTTTTCGCTTGACGCGAGTGTATCGCGACAGGAAACACACTGAAAAATTATTTTTAAACGATATTGATGAAATATTTTACATGATATAAATTATCAAATATGCATCCCATACTTTGTATTCACCTTCTGTTAGAGTTTTAATTTTACCACTTTTACCAACCACATTATTAAATTTCCCCCTCTGCCCATCCACTACAGCCACATAAGCATTTATGAAGATGAAAAGAGAGGGGGCGGGGGGGGGGCTTACGCGTCCGGTGTGAACCCGGCGTAAGATAGCAGTACAAGTGTGCATGTATGTGAAAAGGTGGGGTAAAGGCCAGATATTAAATCATATATGAAATGAAGTTGAGGCTTACTTAAACTTAGGTATGTTGACACTATTAATATATTATTGATTAAAAATGTATATATTGTAGATCATAAAAGCAAAACGGCATTTCTCTCTCAAAATTTAAGCTACAATTATTTCAAATCAGTGTTAAAGAGCACTTCACCTTTGCCAAGATAATCCCTTGCCTTCCAGGTGGATGGAATGGATAATTTAATCAAAGATGAAGTGCTAATTAATTCAGACTTTAATAAAAAAAAATTAAAAATTGAGAGAAATATTCCTTTAATGTGCACAGAAGACACCTTAGATCTTTGATTTTAACTTCATTAAATATGAGTGAAAATAAGTGCTGGGTTTATATTTTTGTAGAGTGTACTTGAACCGACAATAACGTAGGAGAGCCCTGCTAATATGTACTTATTTAAAAACACCAGGGGTCTCATTTATAAAGCAGTGCGTGGGATTCCTACTGAAAGCGTACACCTGAACGCAATGTTCACTTCATAAGTCACAGTCCATTGAGGTGTTTGTTAGCTAAAAACACCCAAAAATGACTAAGAGCAAAACATTGATTGTGTGCCCTGATCTAAATCCTATTGAGCATCTGTGAAAGGAGCTGAAAGATGCAGTCTGGAGAATACACCCTTCAAACCTGAGACAGCTGGAGCAATTTGCTCATGAGGAGTGGGCCAAAACACCTGTTGACAGGTGCAGAAGTCTCACTGAGAATAACAGAAATCGCTTAATTTCAGTGATTGCCTCAGAAGGTTGTGCAACCAAATATAAAGTTACAGGTTCCATAATTTTTGTCTAGGCCATTTTCATAAGTTAGTTTTTTTTAATGATTCTGTTGAACTACAAATCAAAACCAATGTCTGATTTTCATTAGTTAATTATAACTTGTCAGTTTCTAGTTATTTCAGTTACCATTGTGGGTTTTTCTTTCTTTAACGGAGGGTACAATTTTGTCCACGTGTGTATATAACCTGATCAGAAATCGCTGAACCCTCGCTTCCTCCTTATCCTTCCATTCGCGTGCATACATCACACAGAATCACACACAAGCGTCACATCAGTATTTTTTTATTAAGAGCATCCGGACTGATTACCTCACATCAGTGGATCCTAACCTCCACTCTTGGATATTATTTGGAAAGTTTCCTCATTTCTTATAAGTGATCTCCATTTGGATTTGTGCTTTTATAAAACCCAACTTTTGCATGAGAAATGGCCAATGTACGTTTCAGGCCCCATTTTGTGCTTATGCAACGGTTTATAAATAAGACCCCAGATGATTAAAATCTGAATAAATATATAAACACTTCCAAACATTTTCTATCCATTCAGCAGGCATTAGAATGAAGCTATTCAACCTTAATAGTCATTACATTTGGTTTACAATGTGGCTTAACAGCCTGATTGTGAGTTTGAAGTGCGAATCAATGTAATAAAACCACCGCAGACACGGTTGGGCTAATTGCAGGTAGGCATCTTTGCTAAATATGTCAGTATCAATACATGTGTGAACTTATATCCAAGTAAGGCATATTAATCGATGTTATTATGTGTTATAATGGCCATAACTAAAACTAAACTATTGATAATAGGTTTTTTTTTATTTTATTTGAAGTGGACATTACTAGCTGTCAAATACAATATTGTATAGCCCATATTCACAAATCAAAATTCATCTCATTGGGCTTTAACATGGTGTGACATCCTCTGTCCTTAACCCTCAGCAAGAGTAAGGAAAAACTACTAAAAACCCTTTTAACAGGGGAAAAATACGTGAGGGATCCTTCTCCCAGGACAGACAGAAGTGCTATAGATACCACTAATCTGTTCACCGTTTCAGGCCAATTTCCACAGCCCTTTTTACAGTTTTGCGCAAGGTGTCTGAGCAGAATTACCTGCTGTCTACGCCAAAACGTAGAAAGTCTACTCAGCTCTGCCATGTGAATCAGTTAAAGCCTTATTCTACTTTTTAGTCGCCGTTTTGTGAGAGCGTGCAGAAACAGATTGGGAAACCTGTTTTAAGGACAGACACTTTTGGAAGATGCTCACCTGCTGTCTGTACGTGATTTAAAATCGGTATTTTGCCATTTGTCCAGTAAACGGTCTGTTGAGTTGTCTGTTTTGCTCAACAACTATATGTGTTTGTTTAATGATGCTCCAACTTGTACACACTTGTTGGAGCATGACGCACAACCAGTCTGCCAGAGGTTTCACAGGATATCTTGGGAAAGACGTAAGGTAGTGGATACATAAGCACATATACCTCAATACATAAGCACATACATTTTAAACATGACTTGCAACGGGGAGGGGGGAGGGGGGATGGAGGTAAGCCAGTGACTGGGTGTTCTGAGCCCAGCCAGTGGGAGAATGGAGGTAAGCCAGCACAGACAAGCATCCATCAGGTCCTGCAGCAGGTCACAGACCCGCCTGTCAAACTGGGGGTACGAAGCAGGCGAAGGCGTGGGATGGGGGGTGTGGGGGATGCATATCTGTATGTAATATGTTTGTGTGTATGTATGTAAGTTTGTGTATAAGAAGGCCTGGGTTGTCACCTTCCCCTAGGCCACAATCAGACAGACTCTCAGTTCACAGATTGTCGTTGCAATGGAGACAGCATTGATAGGGTCCTAGACAGGGACACCAATCCACAGGTGTCTGTGGGAAGGAGGAAGGGAATGCAAGAGAGTCTCACTGCAGCGCTCTTCAGGGGAGTTGTTGTTCCAGCAACGGCCTTGGCCAGGCCCGTGCTGGTTGGGGGGGCCGAAAACAGATAAGATTGGGATTGTTTGGACTTGCAAGTAGCCCCATTCCAATTTGCGCGTCTACTCTTTCTCCACTTTCACCAATGTTTCCAACAGGTCTCCGAATCGATCCAATTTCCTTTGCAGAGCCGTGAGCTTCTCCATGTTGTTATCCATCTGGCGGTTAAAAGTCGCAGACTGAGTGCCAACAGCTCTGCCCAGCGCATCAATCATGAGGGGCAGCCTTAGGGGGCTTTTGACAGCTGTCCCCGTTTCATTTATTTTTCGATAAACCAGGGTAACGCCTAATCCAATCAGCAGAAAGCCTGTAATCATGGTTCTGAATAGGTAGATGTTTTCAACGTCCTCCACGGCAAGGGCCGCTAGGCACACGACACGCCACTTCTTCCACGCGTCCATCGAGTAACCAGCTGCGAACGTCCCGGCAGGACAGACAGGTTCCCCCGAACCCGAGTTCCTCGTCAAGAAGATGGTTTCAATTGCGTTGAGAGACCAACTGATCAAATCCATGATTTTAAGTTGGTAGAGCGGTGCGGAGAGAGTCTCTCACGTATAGGACAAAACAAGACAAGACGAAAGGAGCCAAGCAGGGAGAGTTAGGGGGAGGAGAGGGAGAGAAAAATGCGACCGCCTTCGAAGAGAGCCAAGAGAGAATCTCTGAAAGTGTGCCAAGAGAGAATCTCTTGGCTTGGTTCGACAATGACGTACTTATCGGTCGTAATACCATTCGTCACACTCAAGCGTATCGTTTCTGACAGAGGAACAACAACAAGCCGTGTGAGTTTTTTTTTCCAGACTTTTTGGTTTGGGAGACATGCCAGATACCCAAATAAACATATAGAAGCAGTA